>CAHIKZ030000030.1:337500-965000 GCA_903632075.3 Acanthosepion pharaonis | reverse complement strand
AAAAAAAAATACACAGAACAGCAGATATGATAGCCAAATGAATAATGTTAAGCTTTCAGTCGATTGCGAAAGTACTTATGATAACTTTTTATTGAAGGAAAGACTTTCTTTTGAAATACGCATAAATGAGTTATCTGATGTGGAGCCCATAAGAATTTCCCACTCCCTTTCAGGAAGAGGGTAAGGTGTCGAGTTACTGACTCAGTTCGGTAAAAATATATCCTCTTCTTGCATTCTGTGTTTGGCGATGCATAAATAACTTGTGTCGGTTATTTCGCTCGCCTCTTCCAAGATAACAGACCCAAAAGAAAAATTTCAAACATTTACTTTTTTTACAGCAAAATGGAACTAACATTACTTTGCAGAAATTTGATCAGAGTAAGTCTGGATTGTTCTTGATCGGAAGTTCAACTGAAAAGACCAATTTATTGCTAGACGACAACAGCAGAAACTGTTTAACAATAAAAGCGAAATAAAAACAAAAATAACCTGTTGGCAGATTCCACACAGCAATCTGGTTGGGGCAAAAATCCAGTAACTTGGAGCCATTGCAGAAATTCCTGCGGAGATTACCATAATAAAGTTGCTGAGTATATGTATCGGTTTACGTCCATAGTGGTCAGCAAAAGACGGGAAAACAAGGGCTCCAATACCTTGTCCAGCAATAAAAAGTGATTGCGTGATTTCTCCCATACCAGATTTCGAGCACACCAGGTCCCACTGTAAAAGAGAAGGATTTAGCTTGTTGATTATGTATAAGCAGGACCGTAGCAGGCCGGGTTGGGGCTTGGCTCCCCACAAATTTTTATCAATTGTAGTATTTTTAAAGGGTTTTGTTTTAAAATACAATAAAGAAAGAAATACAAGAAAGAAAAAATACTATCAAACAAGGAAGAATACAATTTTCATAAAACCCCGATGAAAGGATTCTTCTTTAAATGTGTACGATGATGGTAATCTCCCTTTTTCCTGTGGGTTGCGTTTTCATTTTAATTTGGAATTGTGGAGAGTTCAATAAAATAAAATATAAAACTAGAAATGTCAAATTAAGACAAAGCATATGCTTTCCCTTAAAAACATTATCTTTGAAAATTTGTTATTGCCGCTAACCATTGTTGGCGGCCTTTGATAACTTAAGGCTAAATTTTTAAAATCTAAAACATATTTGTCTCTGTTACGGCCCTGATAAGATATTTGAAATGAATAAATCCACTATTTTAGATTCCAATACTCAATATGCAACGTACATCAGACACGTCTTTCAAGCGCTCTAACTTTTTTTATTCCCTTTTTTTTTCAGGTAGATAATATCAGGTATCAAGGTGACTCAGTAAATTAAAAGGTGCGCTATAATCTTTGCCTTAAGAGTGCAACATATCGATAGAGAGACAGAGAGATAGCTCACGATCTGAAAGTTGTCCGATCTATCATTATCAAAGTTAGAATGGATCTGATAGCTTGGTATCCAATAAAAAGTAACTAAATGCAAAAGGCTCCTAATGCCATCAGAACAACTTTGTACGAAAGGTCCAGAAAATAATTGATAAGAACCGCCGGAAAAAATAAGCAGAGCCACTACAAAGGACTTTAAGGTTCCACAATGTCACCATTAGAAGAGATGTCAATGAGGACATCCGCTGCGTGTCGTATGACTGAAGGGACAACAGAGATTAATTTGATTCGGACGAAGTGCTTGCTAAACAAACTGAAATGCCTGGAATCCTTTTTTTCTCCGATGAGAAAAACTTTCATCGGAATCAAAAGGTACAGCAAACTTATACAGAGACCCAACTGAGGTTCCAAGGATTAGACATAGCAAGTTCCCCGCAATTTTTATGGCTCTTGGCGTCGTCAGCAACAAGACTCGTCACTACTTTCTTCAGGGCTTAAGAGTTAATGCTATTGTCTATCGGGTGATGGACATAGTTATGAAGCCGTGGATAGACGGCGTACACAGCGGAAGACAAGACTCTATACCGGAATGGATGCATGACAATCTCCTTGATCCATGTTCTCGCAAACACATGGTCGCTTCGCTCACCAGACCTGAATCCTCTGGACTATTACGTATGTGGCGTAGTCGAGGGGGAGATTAATCAACGCCTGCATAACACCATAATATCTCTCAAATCCGCCATAATGAAGACTATGCCCCAAATTGATAAAGACCATCTCATTCGGACATGTCACTGTTTCCGAACCCGTATGGAAGCAGCTATTGAGGCTAACGGCGGATCTGATAAAAGAATTCTCAAGATTATTTGCACTGATCTGTCTTCAAATAAAGCTTTTATTTCATGAGCTTTGCGTTCTAGACAAACTGACGCACTCCGTATATATATACAAACCCAATCGAGAGAATCTGTGTCGTTTTTTGAAAATTCAAATGCAATCGAGAGCTTCAACAAACATCCAAGATCTGAAGACCATATACAAAGAAGAATAGAACAAAATACCAACTAAAATTTGCAAATCATTAATTCAGAACTACAAAAAGAGGTTGGTTGCTGTAGAAGTGAATAATGACTATTCTATAAAGTATTAAACGAAGATTATGCATTCTTTTTTGTATTGTACAAATACTGTTTTCAGTCATCAAAATGGATAAATGAGATTTATTTCAATTAAATAATTTTTTTTTGTTTTCTATGCATATTTAGTTACTATGCATCTCTGTAGAGTTAATTATATGAAAAGTATGTTTATTCATTAGTTGGAAAAAAATAAATTAAAAATTTTATGTGTACGAACATTCCCCCCTCACTGTATATATATATATATATATATATATATATATGTGTGTGTATGTATGTACTCGCGCGCGCGTGTGTGTGTGTGTGTGTGTTTAAACCGTCCTGGGTATGACGATAAACTACATCCGGCAGCAAGGCCTCTGATTGGGAGGGTTTGAGGAGCGTAAAAAACCTCTTAATTGTTGTTGTTCGCAGGTCCACATTGACCCAGGGTGGTAGCACCTGTTAGGGTCCCAGCTATGGGCAAATAAAAAACCCTCAAACTGTGTCAAAATGTCAAACAAGGGTCAAATGTATAAAAACTTTTAGAGTAAAAATATCCGCAATACATTTTCATAGTTAAAAAATTACCAACAACACATTTTTGAAAAAATAAATTAACAGCAATATATTTTTGTAAAGGAAATTAATAATGCTCCCAAGAAAATTAAATTTTGCAATTAAATGACCCATAAGGAATTAATATGCCGCTAAACAAACAAACACCAACATTATATGTTTCAAATTTAGTCATTTTATTTACTTTTTCAGCAAATATTTACTTTGGCATGATGACTCTTATATATAAAGTTTATAATCTTTATGTATTTGTATATGAAGTTCAAAACTTGAATCTATCAGTTTTTCTAAAATATTCAATGTGAGATATTTTGGGGGTTTAGTAGGCTTTCCACTTTGATCTCTACATCATTTTTACTCTGTTTTTTTTGTTTTTTTTTTGTTTTTTTAAATACCTTTTTTTTCTCTTAGCCTCCGTGAAAACCTATTTCTATAGAATTGAACCATTTAAAAATGTTGATGAGTTTGTTTGCAATAATGTATGTGTGTTGGAATAAAAGAATGAAGCAGTGACTTTTGGGATATTCTGTTTGAAAACGTCTTCACAGAATGATACGAATCTTTGTGAAAAATATCACTCGAGTATTAGATTAAATAAAAATTAGTCGTTTATTTCAATTTTATGGATCAATTCCTAAAATCTTTTTTATTTGTTTGTCTTAACTGGTATAAAAAACATCCATTTTAAAGACACACAGACGTACATTTTCTGTTCAAGGTTGATTGTTAAAATTAGTCTACTTAGTGACTTCAAAAAATTCTAATATTAAGGATATGTTGACAAACTAAAAATCAAAACAAGTCTTTCACTGAAAAATTGAAAAATCAAAACATATCTATCATTTTGTAGTTGAATGCCTCGTGCAGAAATAAGGTTCTGTGTTTGGAAATATTTTAATAATTTGCAGTAAATATAACCTTGTTTGCCATAATCTTGTCCAAAAGAATGATTATTGCGATAAATGAATTCGAAAGCATATTCCTTATATATGAGTAAAAACGTATGTAAATGAGATCCTACCTCAGTTATGATAGATGTATCCAAGGGGGCATCATATTCGTAGCCATTAATACAAGGCATCGTTTGTAGAAGCGTCGAACTGTTGAGCGAATTATTATATAGGCGGATATTGCAGGTGTCGTACACTGGAGCTATACTCTCATCACTTCCCGTGTACTTCGAGAATTGTAAATCTGTCATATTCTTACATGTATATTTTGGAGGATACCCTGTTGGTAAAAAAAGAAAATGTTAAATTTGGGAAAAGAGAATAACAAGGTTGTAGATATATTAAGTTCTGAATTCGTCTAATAATTGACCTGATCATCAGGCGGCATCTTACGAAAGTTTGTTCACACGATATATTCACAATAACATAATATAGTTGTACAGCCAGATAAAGACCAACTGATCCCCCTTTAACGGTCTTCAACAATCTTGGTCCTCTCGACCTCCACGAATTTATATATTAACACATTTTTTTAATTTTTATACGTTCTTTTTATAGATACAAATTTTTAAGTAAGTGCTCTGTTTATAATAAACAGTATTAACAACATTTACCGGCCTGAATGTCCGATAAAAAATATGCGTTCTCCGGCAGGAATCGAACCTGTATCCTATACGGAACCGTCATATAGCCTGATGTGCTTTACCGATTGAGCCACAGAGGAGCGTTTCGGTTAGCAGGGTCGATTTTACTGCTTTTAAACCACAATTCTCCATGACGGTTCCGTATAGGCCGGTAAATGTTGTTAATACTGTTTATTATAAACAGAGCATTTACTTAAATATTTGTATCTATAAAAGAACGTATGAACATAAAAAATGTCTTAATATATATATATATATATATATATATATATATATATATATATATATATATATAAAGGTTAATGGTCAGAGATGAATCAGACCAGGTAACAAAATCCGAAATTTTAAGCCCTTGCCCTCACATAAAATTTTTTTTTTAAGTGAATATGAAGCCTGTGAAAACAAATCTAATTCACAACCCAGCTGTTACTCTTTAGACAAGCTAGCCACCCCACCCCTATAACAATTAAGTTACACATTTGCTTTCCCTCTTTACTGTATACATCTACAATACACTTGCATTTCCGTTCCTTTCCATTCCTTTTTTTTATTATTCAACCTTCTTTTCCTCTTCTTTTCCATTACACTCAATGATCTGCCTTTCAATCATCATGAGCCTGTTTTTTTTTTTTGTTGTTGTTGTTGTTTTTTAAGATAATTATGTGGTGTTTTGAAATAAAGCGTTAAAATGGTCATTTTAAATCTATCGCCTGAAGAGAACGTCAGGTCGAAACAATGGTCGCGTTTTTCAATTGACCCCCTGAATTTTAAAGTGTATATATATATATATATATATATATATATATATATATATATATATATATATATATATTATTTATTTATTTGAAAATTATAACATAAATATGTTATAAAATCACTATAAAAATAGCCATTTTGTTTCAACACCTCTGGTGTCTTATCAAGTGATGATGTTGAATGTAGAATAAAGGGTTTTAAAAAGTTCAAATCAATTAACCACCCCTCGCAAGGGGAAACGCTGTTACATAAGCTGAAATGACCAATCAAAATACAAGTATATGAGAATTCAAAAAACTTGACAACAAACTAAGCTTATAATAACTATTTAATGCCTTAATATTGGGATTAGACTAAAATAAAATTTATTCTAACTAATAAGTATTAAATTATACGATAAAATTTGAAATTAAAATTACCCATTTTAAAAATTAATCTGTATTAATTTTAAAATTATAAAATTGCTGAGGAAAAAATACATATGTTATTCTATTTATTTTGTTTTTATTGAAATTAAGTTGGAATAAACGTTAATATCAACTGTTGTTCTGAGCTTCATGACAACATAGATATATTTCAATTCTAAATATAGGCAGGGGAGGATGGCATCTTGCAAAAGACAATACATACACAATCAGATTATAATACATACGCACGCAGACGTATTTAGATATATACACACACAAAAAAGTGACGAGACAGGAAATATCTTCACGACCCTTTACAAAAAAAAAAAAAACAAAACAAAAATAAAACATACCTACACAGTTCGGTAATAAAAATTTAACTGTGAATGATACAACAACAAAAAAATAACGTCGAGAAACTAATACAGAATTTATTCATTTCAATGTTTCAGTCAGATGAAAGGCACGAGACAGTGGCCAGGGAAGAGTGGAAGGTATTTGTCTTAAAAGGAAGAGGTTTTATAAAATTAGACACGGATATTAACCTTATGACATTAAATTGGGGTTATATGAAGAATGAAATGTTAATTTAAAACTAAGAGAGGAATAAAAAGGGTTTAAAAACCTTTAAAATATATAGAAAAAGTTATATTTAAAAATACAAAATCATACCTAAAAGTAAAAAATCATATTCCAAAAAAAGTTATATATAAAAATAGGATGAAATTAAATAAGTTATATTTAAAAAAATAAGTCACATTTAAATAATTTAATTTAAAAATAAGTAAAATTAAATTAAAAAAAAATTTATATTTAATAAAAATAAATATAAATAAATATTTTTATTTACATATTTTAAAAAATTATTATTTATATTTAATAAAATAAATATAAATATAAATACATAGGTTATATTAAAATAAATATATATTAAAAAAATCAAAATATAAGATAAGAAAAATATCTATTTAAAAATAAAAACATAAAGAAAAAATATAAAAACGTTATATTTAAAATAAGATATATTTAAAAACAAATTATATTTAAAAAAAAACAACAAAGTTATACTTAAAAATACAAAGTTATATTCAAAAACAACCTTAAATATATAGATAAAGAGATGTAAGTGGTAAAAAGAAAGAGAGTTCTTAGAACAGGGGACAATTTATAAGATAAAATTAATATAGTAAATCTATGACGGAAAATTAGAATTAATTATGCATTTGACATATGAAGAGTTAGAGAACTATAATGGCTAATTAAGTAAAACCTATATTATGGAAATTTGAATTTGTTTTTATGCCGACATTTTCATAGTAATTCATGATTTTGTATTTTACTGTATATAATATATATATTAATAAATATACATATACCTTTATATATATATATATATATATATATATATATATATATATATATATATATATATGCATATACCTTCTTAAGTTTTGCTATTTTTTAGCAACTCATCTGACACGAGATATCTCGTGCCTGATGAGTTGGTAAAACAACGAAACTTAAGTCTCACCCGAAACGTAGGTGTATGTATATTTATTAATATATATTTCTTAGGTCTGCCTAACCATATCGGGCACTGTTATGTTAAGTAAATTTAGTAAATATTTGCTTACCTGTGTATTTACCAACCTCTCTCCCCCCCTCTCTCTCTCTGTATATATATATATATATATATATATATATATATATATATATGCATACATAAGTGGACATTGAAGTTAACACCCAGAGGCGACAGTTTAAGCATGAAACTTTGTTTTTTGTCAGTATATATATATATATATATATATATATATATATATATATATAACTGTATTGGAATGGATTTTTATTAATCCAACAGATTTGTATCATTTTAATCATTACTCTTAGTGAATACTTGTATTTACGTAGTCTAAATGGTGGTTACTTCTGTCTTGATTCCTGCCGAAGGATGTAAATTTTTCTTTAATAAAATTTCTGGAACATTCAGGCCGATAAGTGAAAATAAATAAATATACTGCTTAATAAATAAACGGAGCACCGACTCAAATACTAGTATCAACTAAAAATAATGTTCAAAATGTATGTGTGTGTGTGTGTGTGTGTGTGTGTGTGTGTGTGTGTTTTCCGTTATATACTCCCGTGTGAAGTATAGGGCCACAGCCTCGCCACGCTCGGTGTTTCTTCTTTGTTTTCAATACCAAGTAGCTTTTTACAGCATGGAGTTGCTAGGCACCACCCAACCTATATTGAAATCAGAATTTCTATTGTCCTAAATTGGTTGTCAAGCGAAGGTAGAGGGCCCTTTTTCCCTTTCATTAACCCCCTAGACTGGCAGTCAAAAGATGAATTCATACCTTTTCGCAAGGTTATTTGTGCGAAGTGAATTGCGGAATTTGAATTTGGCACTGCCTATTACGTTACTCGCACAATCGATGGCACTTCTATTTGGTACACCCCATCACGTTACGCGATATATATTTAAGCAGAAAGAATTCATTTAAACAAGATTTATAAAATTCAACCAACCTCTGTCTGCTTAATCTTTTTATTTTACAGGGTGTCTAAAAAAATTGACATCATTTTGTAGTCTAATAACATAGCTTCTCGGTCAAATGATCTCAACTTTTAAGTTAATTGTGCAGACTTATCTCAATAATAATGTACCAAGAATGGATCGGGATTGCCAGTGATAATGACAATATGCTGTTGAAATGGCCACCACGTTCAACTGACTTGGCACCTTGTGATTTTTTTCTATGAGGCTATGTGAAAGGACAGGTCTATATCTTCACTCTTCCTATATACCTAGAGGAACTTAAGCAGAGAATCACTAAGGCACTGTAGAATGTTACGCAAGACATGCTACAGCGCGTTTGGCAGGAACTGGACCACCAACTTGACGTGTGTCGTGTCACAGATAGTGCGCATATTGTAGATTTGTGAAACTTTGTGAAATCGGTTATAAAACCGACATCTCTTTGAATATCTTGTTCAAATTTTGATAAATAAATCTTTTATTGTTCAACAGGAAGCCTATTTAACTTCGTTTGCCTGGGACATATAGTTACTTAGATATTCACATTTTAAATTATGTTAATTTTTTTTTTTTTGGGGGGCACTCTGTATTTTTTCAAAAGTTGTTGAACATCCAGATTAAAAGTATGGATAAACTATTTTTTTCTCGACTACATTTGACTGTCTCCTTCATTATCAAGAAGTGAATGGTGCCAATATCGTAGATAAACGTTTTGTTCGCCTCATCCTGGCATTTTTGGAATTGTTACTTCCATCTTCTTGTTCAACAGGAATAGAGAATAATTCTTTGTTCCCTGTTTAGGATATAATTTACCAGTTCTTTCTCCTTCTATCATGGCCATAATGTTTCAAATGTCTTAACTTTTTGGTAATCGGACTAATCAGTGGCTGCGATTTTCCATTATCCGACACAGTAAATTTATTCTGAAAGGAAATTCTCACCTATCAAATTTATTTTAGTTGAGGTTCTGTATTTTATCATAAATTATATTTGGATTATCACAAGTTTGTGATTATATTATAAAAGTCAAAATTAAATTTTATTTAGATTTTTTTTCGCCATTATTAATTTCAATGATTTACGGTATTACTCAGTGTTTTAATGTGCGAAAGTACTGTTATCTATTATAAATTTGCAATTTTTGTTGGACAGAAATTTATTAGAATATAGCAAATAATTTTTACAAATTTTTTTCTTCATAATAACAGTAATATATATTTAAAAAAATATTGTTTGAAAGTTTTAAAAATTACGCTTTTTCAACTAACCATCCGCCGTATCTTAAAATCTCTCACTTTTGTTCCAACTTTATTAAGAACTATTTTAATTTATCACATCTGCTATTCTGTTAGTTTATATTTGTCTCAATCTTTTGAAAAATATATTAATTCATTTACGGGTTTTCAAATGCCTTGAATACACGAGAACTAGAAGAATGAGCCTATCTAGTGTCTTGTATATTTGTTTTCACATGAACTGCTGGGTTGAAAAATATGGTTAACCTTATGACACTAAACAGAATATATCTTCAGTTTTTCTTCGGTTACTTCTAACGTCTGCGATAACTATCAGAGGAAACATGTTGTTCTGAGTGCTATATTTTGGCCGACAACTGAAGGTCAGATCGTCCTGGCCGATATTCTGGGTTCCAAGGGTGTATTAACATGGTATCAGGTAGAAAATGGTTTGAGGTCAGGGATTTTTCTCTGTTGCTTACACCATAGAAGCCATTACTTAAATATCACATGAAGCTTGAAGAGGAGGAGAGTGTGGGGACAAAGAGTCATTTTTTATTTCCTTAATTACTATTAACAACGATATGACGTCTTAACCAAAAGCCATTAACGATTCGCAGTGATTTGAATTCTTTGTGACTGTCTCTTGTACTTGCACGTACAAACATACATACATAAGCACGCATTTAAATTCATGCATATATATGTGTGTGCGCGCGTATGTTCACGAGCGTGGATCTGTGCGTTTATGCGTGCGGATACACATGTACATATATTTGTATTTGTGTGTTTATGCATGTACGTGTCCGTATTTATATGGGTAGAAATTCAAGAGAAACGCCACTTTATACACGTATTCACTCACATATGCAAACGTTCAGATCTGATAGATAGTTGTTTTATTAACACATTTACACCCACCATTATAAATTAATTATAAAAATTAAAGTAAAAATCCGCTATTAATGACGGGCTTTTACGTCATTACTATAAACGCTATTTTTCTCCTTTTTTTAACAGTGAAATTAGTATCAACCGACCTAGATCGAGACTTCTTACTAACGAATAATGTACCCTCGACAGGAATCGAACCTATATGAAGCGTGCCATTACCAATTTGGTGATGGAAAATAATCAATGTTAATAGCAATAACAATGTCAGATTAAAAAATTTGCCATATAACTCCTTTATAACCACCGTCTCCATTTTGGGACGTTGGTTATTAAACCGTTTAACCCTGACCACAACTTTACCGGTGGTACAGAAAAATGACGTAATGCCCAGCCACCAGTTGAAGAGTGGGTAAACAGTTGTAACTATTTTTATATGTACAGTTAAACATATCAATTATTTGCGAATTTTGACTCAGGAGCACAAGTAGAAGGGTTAAAATTGTTCAAGAACGCAGGGCTCAAAGAGTTAATGGGTCAAAAACAACAAATGAGGATCATTTTATTTTTATTATATATATATATATATATATATAATAATTTTTTTAAAATACGATTCCTTCGCTACATACGAGTTCTCATGTTTCAAAAACAAGAGCTGAAAACTTCAATATAATTATTAGAATTAAATTGAATTTAAAGTATAAAACTCTGTTTCATCTTCAAGCGAAATTTTTGGAATCAAAAAAATAATTATAATTATAATTTAGGCTCTACTGTATCGAGCACTGTTTTTTAAAAATAAAAACAAATATACTAAAGAACTTCGGATTATTTACTTAACGAGTTCTTTCCTATTATATATATATATATATATATATATATATATATATATATATATATATATATATATATTAGACTCTCCCGTCGAATTCGATATATGAGGGTCAAGCAAATCAGTTCCTAGGAAACCGACAGCCCGACAACAGCATATAGATTTGATTATAGTGGTGAAGGTTTCGTGCAGGATCATCCACATTTTTTGAAGGGCCGAATACAGAAACCTGGTGCACTAAGTGCCACAAGGTCCCCAAATGCAGGTTTTTGAATTCAGAGTTGTCCTAGACCAGTTGCTATCCAAGGCTATAGAACCCAGTCTGTCCTGCTATTTACCCATAGCTAGAGGGAGAAGAAGGGGATTCACACCTTTCCCAAGGGTATTAGCACGTAATATATATATATATATATATATATATATATATATATATATATATATATTTTCTTTTAATTTTAAGATCGTGCGTTATGTAAATGTGTCCTCTTTTTAGATTTCCACTTCAAGATCCTTTCATTTTGATATTTTTCAAGATCTTCAAAGATGCAATACAGTCTGCAGGAACTACGATGTCAATAAGAAAATACATTCTGTTTATGTGGTCTTTGATAACTATGTGTGATGATCTTTAATTATTCTTTCTATATGTAAAGTCCCATAAGGTTGTTACAGGTCCTTGGGCATACCAGGATTAGTTTTAGCCACCATCTGTATCAACTGCTATTTAAATTAGGGGAGATTTACATATGAATACAACACGGGTATTGATCAACTCTATCATTCTGTGCTTTATATTCACTGGGTGCTAACACCATACAAATGGATACAAGATGGTCAATTGTTTCTGGATATTTATCACAGAATCTGCATTTGCATTTAATCAGTATGAGTGCTTGGTAATTTCTAATTTATTATTATTTTATTTCCTTTCATTTCTGCTGTATACTTATTTCTTTCTGGGTCTCAATGAGAGACCTAAATTCAGAAATCATATCATTTTACACTGAAGATTTTTTCTTCTTCTTAAACACACACATATTACATAGATAAAGCCCTTCATAAAGTGTGGGCTGTAGTTGTGAGTACATTTTTTCGTATTTCTTTAAGGCATGAGCTACCAGGAATCCCTTCAAGGAGTCTATTTGAATCTTTTCCAATCAATCTGAAGACTCCAACTACAACTGAAGTTTTTGATTTCCTTATGTGCCACATTTTGGAGATTTCAATTTCAAGGTTTTTACATTTTTATAGTTTTTTTTATGAAGAACTTCAAAGATCCATTACAGTCTCCGGGGATTGCCATGTCAATAAGAATGTAGATTCTGTTTTTGCAGTTTCTGTTCACAATGTCTGGGCGACTAACGTTGATAGTTCTGTCTGTGTGTATTGTAAAGTCCCATAAAATTGTTACATGTCCTATCTCCGTAACTGGGTTTGGGTGGTGTTCATACAAATTTCTTGCAATTTCCTTTCTGTAAAAGTTGCAGATTTTCCAGTGCAGATATTAGCCCACTCTGTCATACTGAGTTTTATATTCAGTGGCTGCCAATACCATGCAACCTGATACAAGATGGTCAATTATTTGAACTAAACCTGCCGCTTTTATTTTTCATTGCATAACCCGCAGCACACATGGTTTCTCCATCCATTCCTCGTCATTCCACTTGTTTTATGTCTTCCCCTCTCCCTACGTCCCACCACGGTTCATTCAAAAAATGTCTTTACAAAGCCCAATGTTACGTGGCCATAGCATCTCATCTTCTTTTTATTCACTGTAGTAAGAATATCTTCGGGGTGGGGGGGGAGGCAACGTGCTGCTGAATTTTACTGCGCACGTCGGTGATGTTGTCAAGGTATGAGATGCCCCGGATAGTGCACTAGTATCTCATTTCCAGTGTCTGTATCTTTCTTTTTAGCTCATCTGTGAGTGTCCATGTTTTTCGTGTATACTGGAATATAGATATCAGTGCACGCAGGAGCGTCATCTTGCACTACATTGAGATAGTGTTACCCCTCCATATGTTCTTCAGTTTAACATGAAGAAGGATCGGCTCCGCCAGGTTAAAATGACCAAGACACGGCACATGATGAGCACATAAAAACCCCTTATACCGGATCGGTCGCAGCTCGGGTTACCAATAACCGCGCCATCCGTCTGCCACAAGAACGGATGCGTTATATATGCTCTACTGGTGCAACGAAGATACGAAACAAGAGTGAACATTACCATGACAACATGGAATGTAAGAACAGGGAAGCTGAAGAAACTCACACACGAGATGGAAAGATACAAATGCCACTTCCTCGGGTTTTGTAAAGCCGGGGAAGTACAAACTGAGGAAGGGCATGTACTCTACTACAATGGAGACGAGAATAGACATGTATTTGACGTTGGTCTCCTAGTCAAAAAATCCATCAAGAACACAGTAATGGGTACCAACCAGTGTCAAGTAGACTTATGACCATCCGCCTGCGAACAAAACCCTTCAACATTACAATGATATAAGTCTATACTCCAACAACAGACTATGACAATGTGTATGTCGAAGATTTCTACAAGAAGCTGCAAGACATCATCAACAAGGCAGATAAAAAAAAAGACACTCTGATCATCGAGGGTGCCAATGATGCTAGTTCCTGCGAAGAGCTAATTAGGCCTCCGGCCTCAAAATAAAGAGATCTATGGTCAAGCTTAGAAAACAGCAATGTTAATTTTAATGAAATAACTTTGAATTCCTCAATTCACTTCATGGGATTTCAAAACCTCAATTTAACTCTGATTCGCGCTATAATCCCATTTCAAGCCAAAAATCCTATTTTCTTCCGCGATAAAAGTAAATTTTACTTGGTTGTTTCTAAGGGAAAGCAATATAATAAACATTATGAAAGTGAGATATACTTTCCCGAATATGAAAGGAAAAAAAAAGGTTGATTTGGGAGGTGGTAGCGTATCGATGTTGGGGTTGTTTCCGAAATTCCAATTACCTGAAAAAGATTACCTAAAGAAGGCCGGAGCGTACAACGACCGAAATGTCGTGGACATGACCATAAAGATGACAATAGTCCGAACAATGTAAATAAATACAATACCTCATCTCATAAATATAGACAATATATCTGAAACGGATAGAAAAAATGTATTATTAAATTTTGGTTGACAATTAAATTTTATTTCCTAAAACACTGTTGATATGTTGCCTTTGACTCTGAATTTAGACACCCGTAAAAATGGAGTAGACTGATCTCTTCAGCCTTAACAGGGCAACCAGCCTAGGAGAAGGAAAATCCAGAATTTCGAACATCCATGAAAACAGAGTATATTGAGCTCTTTATCCTTAGTAGGCCAACTAATTTAGGAGAATGAAAACTCTGAATTTAAACCTCCATTATAATAATGAAGATCGAGCAACCAATCTGGATGGATAACCCTGAATTCAAACAAGCCTGAAAAGGGATGGTCTTCGTCAGGTTATCTTACCTTAGCCACACACATTCCTGTTACATGTGCACTACACGTGGTTCCAACTCTACACCATATAAATTTGAGAACTCATTAGCATGAAATTGAAACTTCCATCTTTTGATCAAGTGTATGCGTAGGTATATATCAATATAGATAGGTATATATTAATATAGTGATTTTCCAAGCGCACATTAGATGTGGCACAAGGCCGAAAGTAGGGAGGGCCCAGTGAGGATCGAACTCACTCCTCAGTCGTAATTGTTCTAGCGAGACAAGCTTGCTAACCATTACACCACCTCGATATGCTCAGGTATATATCAATATAGATATACGTAGGTATATCAATAGGTTTACGGTTGAATGAGAAAAAACTATTCCTTTTGCCCATCAAATATTTATTTTATTGATTTTAATCCTCTTATCAGTGCTCTTTATTCAGTGATGAATGTTATTCACATTCATCGAAAAATATGCAGAGGATATTTCAGGTGTCAGTTCACTTAATAATATGTGTCAGGTTACTTATTTATACACACAAACACACATACACACCCACCCACAAGCAAGCACACACACACACACACACATATATATATATATATATATATCGATACAGGCACACAATCGCGCACACTCACGTGCGTACACATACACTTACACAGACATATTCACAATTGAAAAACTGCACAGTGGTTTGATAAGAGCAAAAATTGTTCATTTCACTGGAAGTAATTTTGTCAAAGTGTTTCTTCCATACGCTTTGGAAAATTTGTACAGGTAGTGTGGTTGAAATAACCGACACAGCTCAGCCTCAGCCTTGGGTATTGTTGATCGACATAGTTTGGTTGTCCATTAGTACCGAGTAGTGAGTTTAATCCTCTTTGGGAACCGTATACTTGTGACCTTGTGCCTAAATAAACATTATATAACTTGTCACCTCAGCGTAGGGTAATGTTTAGTTGTTCATTTGACCGATAGTTTGATCGTCCATACTTAGTACCGAGGGTAATGTTTAGAGATTTTGATCGTCCATTAGTACCGAGTAGAACCGTATACTTGTGACCTTGTGCCTAAATAAGCTCATTATATAACTTGTCACCTCAGCGTAGGGTAATGTTTAGCGAAATAGTTTGGTTGTTCATTTGTACCGAGTAGTGAGTTTAATCCTCTTTGGGAACCGTATACTTGTGACCTTGTGCCTAAATAAGCTTATTATATAACTTGGCACCTCAGCGTAGGGTAATGTTTAGCGAAATAGTTTGGTTGTTCATTTGTACCGAGTAGTGAGTTTGATCCTCTTTGGGAGTAGTGAGTTTAATCCTCTTTGTTTAACGTCCATTAGTACCAGTAGTATTTGATCCTCTTTGTGACCTTGTGCCTAAATAAACTTATTATATAACTTGTCACCTCAGCGTAGGGTAATGTTTAGCGAAATAGTTTGGTTGTTCATTTTTAATCCTCTTTGGGAACCGTACCCTCAGCGTAGGGTAATGAGTTTGATCCTCTTTGGGAACCGTATACTTGTGACCTTGTGCCTAAATAAGCTTATTATATAACTTGTCACCTCAGCGTAGGGTAATGTTTAGCGAGATAGTTTGATCGTCCATTAGTACCGAGTAGTGAGTTTGATCCTCTTTGGGAACCGTATACTTGTGACCTTGTGCCTAAATAAGCTTATTATATAACTTGTCACCTCAGCGTAGGGTAATGTTTAGCGAAATAGTTTGGTTGTTCATTTGTACCGAGTAGTGAGTTTAATCCTCTTTGGGAACCGTATACTTGTGACCTTGTGCCTAAATAAGCTTATTATATAACTTGTCACCTCAGCGTAGGGTAATGTTTAGCGAAATAGTTTGGTTGTTCATTTGTACCGAGTAGTGAGTTTAATCCTCTTTGGGAACCGTTTTGGAACCTTGTGCCTAAATAAACATTATATAACTTGTCACCTCAGCGTAGGGTAATGTTTAGCGAAAAAAGTTTGGTTGTTCATTTGTAAATAACCGTATACTTATTAAATAAACATTATATAACTTAGCACCTCAGCGTAGGGTAATGTTTAGCGAGATAGTTTGATCGTCCATTAGTACCGAGTAGTGAGTTTAATCCTCTTTGGGAACCGTATACTTTGACCTTGTGCCTAAATAAACATTATATAACTTGTCACCTCAGCGTAGGGTAATGTTTGATCCATAGTTTGGTTGTTCATTTGTACCGATGAGTTTAATCCTTTTGGGAACCGTGACCTTGTGCCTAAATAAGCTTATTATATAACTTGTCACCTCAGCGTAGGGTAATGTTTAGCGAAATAGTTTGGTTGTTCATTTGTACCGAGTAGTGAGTTTAATCCTCTTTGGGAACCGTATACCTTGTGAATAAACTTATTATAAACTTGCCTAAATTTGAATCCATTAGTACCAGTATTTGATCCTATATAACCTAAATAAACTGGCACCTCAGCGTAGGGTAATGTTTAGCGAAATAGTTTGGTTGTCCATTTGTACCGAGTAGTGAGTTTGATCCTCTTTGGGAACCGTATACTTGTGACCTTGTGCCTAAATAAACATTATATAACTTAGCACCTCAGCGGTTGTTCATTTTTGTACCGAGGGTTTAATCCTCTTTAGCGATCTTGTGATAGTTTGATCGTCCATTAGTACCAGTAGTGAGTTTGATCCTCTTTGGGAACCGTTTGGGAACCGTATACTTGTGACCTTGTGCCTAAATAAGCTTATTATATAACTTAGCACCTCAGCGTAGGGTAATGTTTAGCGAGATAGTTTGATCGTCCATTAGTACCGAGTAGTGAGTTTAATCCTCTTTGGGAACCGTATACTTGTGACCTTGTGCCTAAATAAGCTTATTATATAACTTGTCACCTCAGCGTAGGGTAATGTTTTGTTCATTTTGAAATAATTTGGTTGTTCATTTGTACCACCTCAGTAGTTTAGAGTTTGTTCATTTGTATCCTCTTTGGGAACCGTATACTTGTGACCTTGTGCCTAAATAAGCGTTATTATATCAGCCGTAGGGTAATGTTTAGGAACCGTATACTTGAAATAGTTTGGTTGTCCATTAGTACCGAGTAGTGAGTTTCAGCCGCTTTTGGTTCACCATACTCCTGGCTTTGTGTCTAACTAAAGTTTAATTTGCAACACAAACAAGTACAGAATTTGCGTTTCACAATGAAATTTGAATTTTTCTGTTTCAACCTACAATAAGTTTAAAACATTTTGTAGATTCTTTTCGTTTTACTTTGTTAATTACGATGCAATTTAATCATTGTGTCTGGTCCGGCACAAAAGTAACCAGGTGTCCCATCCGTTTTTCAGGAAGAAAATGTGTTTTTTTTTTGTTTTGTTTTTTTTTTTTTGTTTCTTTGAGGTAAATTACAAAATTCCTGTCTGCCTGTCTGTCTATAAAGAAACTTGATCAACCAAACATTAGCGATGACTGATTTAAAGAATTAATGCCACCTTGCATATTAATGTGACATATAATTTGGTTTCGCCCGTCTAGAAGCAATAAAGAATTTTCCCAAGAAAATCGGCTTCTGGGTTGAGTCTCCAGAATGACTAATTTTTGTTTCACTTCCAAAACAAGACTATCTGATTAAAGGAATCCAAAAATAATGTATGTTTTCCAAACTATGTGGTAAACGATTCAAGGAATACACTCGAATGATACCGCATGCCGTTGGCAGCGGTCCTGGTTTGTTCTCTCTCTCTCTCTCTCTCTCTCTATATATATATATATATATATATATATATATATATGTGTGTGTGTGTGTGTGTGTGTGTGTGTGGGAAAATTCCACTAAGAATGAAATTACTACTATTCTCATACGATACAACACAGCATAGGAATCAACACAAATAGACTAAAATTGCCTGTTACCACGTAAATTAAATATAAAAAAACAAACATTGCAAGTATTTAAATGATTAGACAAAAGTACCCGGTCAATAAATCAAACGATAGACAATTCTTCTCCAAATTTTGAAAAATGTTAAAGACACGAGAAAAACTGACTGAAAAACACAAATATTCCGTGTATTCATATTCATGCATAAAAGAAGGATTGCATCATATATATATATATATATATATATATATATATATATTTTTGAAAATATTCTTTTTCCGTGTATTCATATTCATATATCATATATATATATATATATATATATATATATGACGCAATCATTCTTTTGTGTATCATCACCTGATGACATGTGTTGATACGGATCGAAACACGACTGCAATTGTGTAGCGTTTTTGACGTTTTTCGATGTAATATCCTAAAATAAAGGATATTGCTTTTCTTTATATTGAGCCCTCTTTTAAATTAAATGTTACGAACATTAGAATTGTACTATATACGTTCTCATCGTTATCCCTTAAGCGGAAGAATATTTTCTCCATAAGTCAAAGATAATTTGGATTACACAAAAGACAATGGTTAAACATGGAAAACAAGTGAAAAATTAATTCTTTTAAACAATATGTGGAAATAACTACTCTTCGGCTGATGAAAGTTGCAAGACCAGAAACATGTGTAGCAAAAAATGCGGAAAATAAAGTATAATATATATTTGAAAAAATTCATATTATAATCAAAAACGTGTGTGACTTCTCTCTTGCATATGCACTTTTCTCTCGATGGAACAATTATAACCTCTCCCTTCATATATATATATATATATATATATATACACACACACATATATATATATATATATATATATATATATATATATATATATATATATATATATATATATCCTTCTTTTTCATGCACATTTCATTGAATACGACAGACAAGGTGGTTTTATTTAGTTTTTTTTATACAATTTCTCATGCGATCTAATATTTTTTTCTTTTCGAATGTTCTTTTATCCGAGCGCTTTCGGTTATATATATATATATATATATATATATATATATATATATATATATATATATATATATAATCATGAATTTGAGCAGAAATCTCTATATATATGTATTGTTTAAATTAATGTGTTATAGACAGAACATTTGTAGAGAGAATGTTTATAGATATAGGCAGTGTGCACATAGTGATTTTCCAAGCGTGTCTTGGATGTGGCACAAGGCCGAAAGTAAGAGGCACCCAGTGAGGATCGAACTCACTACTCAGTCGTAATTGTTCTAGCGAGACAAGCTTGCTAACCATTACACCACCTCGAGGTACCTTAGTGTGCACATAGTGATCTACACTGCTAAGTGACGGTCGGTTTCATGCCTCAGATGATCTTTAGATGATTATTTAAATAATGTCATTGCTTCTGGCATGAAACTGTCAGTCACCATGTAATGCTGATTCTATAATCATACTCTGTCTCGCTCTATCTATCTATCTATCTATACACACACACAAACACATCCGCATAATATATATATATATATATATATATCACTATGATTGATTTGTCAAGAAGGAAACTTCCTGATATTATCGGACTGGATCCCAGCGTTCGGCACCTCTGGAAAACCATATCACGTCTAAGTCTTGTGAGTGAAATTTGGTAGAGGGAAACTTTGGCGCCGTCGATAGCTGTGCTAGCACAAAGTCACAAGTCATCGTGGCCGAACGTTTGAGCGTTTTGGCCAAATTGTTGATCACACTAGGCAACACGCTCTTTCCCAGAAACTGTAGCTAAGGTCTGCTCAGCAGGTGGGCTCTGTGGGTGTTGAATAAACACAAATACGCCTGAGCATGCCTCTGCAATAGGGATTGGCTAGCCGGCGGGTTTCGTAGCCGACGAGTTTCGTCTAATGTGGACATTTTCAAGGCAAAAACGAAATGAATTTATTAAACAAAGTAACTAATAATATCAAAACAAAATGTTCTTAGCAACTTAGTTAACTCTGATAAATTTTTCATATATATATATATATATATATATATATATATATATATATATATATATAATTTTCGTTAAATTCAACAGACAGGGTACAGTGGTTAAGCTTTTTATTTAATTTTTCTTGTATTCTTATAATTGTTTTTTCTGTTCTGGACATAAATTATGTAGAAATTGTCGAAATTTTTTGTATGTGCAGGCGCTTTCGGGCTAGCCATTATCAAGGATGATTTTATTTTTACTTTTAACTGAATGTATAGATTGTTTTATGTATGTATCTAGAGTTATACAAATGTTTTATTTTTCAAACACGGTCAGCACATTGTGACCGTGTTCATTGTTGATATTATTGAGTGTTGGCCTTTTCTTTTTATTAATAATGCTTTCATTATTTTTAGCCTTTTTGGGGGATGAGGTTTCTATATTTGTATTATCAGCGAGTATGTGTTACGGATAGACTTTGGTAAGTCTCCATGTATATTTAAATGAGACCTAATTGAGCTATGGTCAGAGAGATTTAGCGTGAGTAATCTTGTTAGGCATGTTGTAATATATCCAATATAATTATTTATGAATTTGGATTGATCAGGAACATAGTTCCTTAAAAGACATGTTAATATTAGCCCGTTTCCTTATAAGGAAATATTCGACATTCATTGACCGAGCAGCTAGTGCTACTTTCGTTTGAAATTTATAAAAATCTTTCTAATGAAACAATTTTCAGGAAAATAGGTTTTTCAACTCCGATAATTGATTTTTCGCTTTCCGGTATTGGTGGAGGTTTCCTTCCTAACCTTTTGTTTGAAATAAAGTGGAACGTCAACATATTGATTATGTCATTATTTTCTCTTCGAGTTATATGTACTATCCATTTTAGTTGTTGCTGCTATTGAAAGTCCTCGAATGATTTGGTTTCTTTTCTCTATTACAGTTCTTTGCAATTATGTAGCGTCTTTCCACGAGGTTTATGGAAGAATAATCCTTATCAAGACCTATATACTTCAATAGACAGAAACCATTCTTAATCATTGATCTGAGTAAGCGGTTTTGTACAACTGACAGTTTAGATGTTTTTGAACTTTAAATATATAATATACATATGAAAGTCTCGATCTAAAGAGGCTATTTAAGAACATGACTCAAGTTTTTAGGTTAATGTTTCGTTTTTGTAGCAATTTGCGATGTTGGTTGTAACTAGAGAAGCTTATTCTATATCTAATTTACTTATCTCCTACACTAAATGTCTTATAACACATACACAGACACACACACACACACACATATATATATATATATATATATATATGTGTGTGTGTGTGTGTGTGTGTGTGTGTGTGTGTGTGTGTGTATAACCATTTGGTCCTCAACAGTCGAGTGCAACTAAATCCACCGAAACGAAGTTGCATCTTTGTAGTGAGTAAATTGTTTTTGTCTATATGAAAAAATTATAAGAAATAATTATTGCTCTACTATTGGTATTGAGCCCTCATTTGAATTAATACTGTGAACGTTAGAATTTATATATTATTTTCGTTCTCATTACATTCGGATATATATAGTGATACATAAAGTTGAGCAATGGATAAAAAATTCTTATGACCACTTTAGCATCACAATGGGATCACTAGACTCAGCTGAGGCTTCTGACCTTATAGCTCTTTTTATTATACTATCTCACAGCGTATCGTGAAATTAATATAACTGACATTGGATTTTACAGAAACGGTGGACTTATGGTTATAAAGAACTCTACTAACTTTAAAATCGATAAAATTAGAAAGATATTATATAGAGAATTTAAATGCCTGAGCTTAAAAATTACGGTAAGTACTAAATTGAAAAAAGTGAACTTCCTTGATATAACATTAGATTTAATGAAAATGTATACATACCTTATAAAAACCAAATACTAATCCTTTGTATATACACCCTAAATCTAATCATCCCCCATCTGTAATTAAGTATATACCTTATTTTACCGAACAACGAATAAGTACAAATTCAGCAAATGAGAAGATTTTCTATGAACATATTAATTTCTATAATAAAGCTCTAAAAGATAGTGGCTACAAAATCCCAAAACTAACTTACATAAAAAATGAAAATGGAAACCATAAGAAAAAGAGAAGCAGAAAAATAATTTGGTATACATCCCCATACAACCAAATGGTTTAGAATAAATTAGGACAAAAATTCCTTGAATTAATCGTTAAACATTTTCTTAAAGATAGTAAACTCAGTACTATTTTCAATAAAAATACCCTAAAATTAACTTATAGCTGCACTGAAAACTTAGAAAAAATTATTAAGAAACATAATGCTAATATCTCCAATAAACACTTAGACCAAGACCAAAAAAATTCAGACAGTATAAAAATAAAAAGAGATGAAGATAAACAAAAATTATGTAACTGCAGAACTGTCCTCTAAAAAATAAATGTCGGACGGAATCATTAGTATACCAATGCAATATCTCATCTATTTAGGATAAAAACAACGAAAAAGACTATATTGGATGCACAAGGCATGAGTTCACAAAAAGATTCAATCAACATCAAAGTTCTTTTAGAATAAATAAATACCGGAATCAGACGTCCCTATCGAAATATTTCTGGCACTTAAAAAAAACTACTAAAACACCTACAGTAAAATGGAAATTAATAAGAAAAGCTAGAATATGTAGGTCATTAAATGACCATCTATTCTTTGCTGACATTGTCAGAAACTTTCCTTAAATAAAGTTTTAAAAAAGCTGATAAAAGAAATATACATACTTATATTTGATATTTAATAATAATTTTTAAATAATTCAAGTAATTCTATTACATTTATTTATTTTAAAAAGATGTATAGTTTATTAAAATTAAAAATAATATTTCAAAATTGTAGTTCAATACAACGAATTCTAATCCAAATACCCCTTTTAGAAAGAATCTTTATGTATACAAGTACGAATTTAACGGAAAAAATGCCGAAAACCTTTTTGTCATTAATAAAAACTAGACGACATGCGTTGAACGGATGTCATAATTCATTGAAAAAGGCAACCCTACCCTACTCTACCTAGACTTAACCTCTTTTCGAAAGTAACTCATATTTGATACAATAGTCTTCAGTATAAATGAACACGCTACCGCCCTTTGTCAAAATGATTGGATTTCACCGTATCCTTGGAAATAAATATTATGAATGTATATGCTTATAAAACTCAGTAAATTTCAAAATAAGTTATTCCAAAATTTGCTTGAAAATGAAACAGAACTAGGGCCTTTAATTTAATTATATAATTGAATTTGAAGTTTTTAGTTTCTGTTTTTGAAACATGGTAATTGCTGTGTTATAATGGAACCATATTTTTAAATTAGTTAATTTATAATATATATATATATACATTATAGATTTTTCCAAACATTCTTTATAAAATGATCCCATGGCATGCGTCTCAAATACCCACTGGTAACCAAGCCCAGCTCCAAGCGAGAGAAGGAGCAAAGGTGAACTACTGACGCCTCATAACGAGCTAGTCCGGGAAGGCTGTCCATCTAGTGGAAGGAAAACCCTGATTTTAAACCTCCGCTACCTTGCGGTCATATCCAAACATGGAAAGCTATGGAAGTAGATCCAGACAGAAAAAAACCAGAGTGGGGCCACGAAGGCGGTTGGCTGTCAACACTGACGACCTTCCGGAAACTTCTGCAGCCACGCTGGTTGCAAATGTAATGCTATGTATTCCTTTATATCTTGCCGGTATGGTCGAAAGGCGCTATGTGGTTGGGGAAGTACAAGGCCACCATATACCATCACCAGGCCTGCGCACTGGTCACTTCATTCGCATCACCAAAGGACTGAATTTTAACCAAACAAGGCGCTAACTTTATTTTCGAGATAAACGAATTCCTACTCTAATGTGACATGGCCCTCAATGTTATCTGGACTGAATCGTGTTTCGGCTAAGAGAAGGCAGGAAAGGAACTTGGGGTCGCTTGACAACAAACGGAATGACCTCCTAAGAAAGTGAGTAAGAATCGGTCACCTACGCTCACGTGACACACATCACCAATTGGGATTTTGGTATTGTAATTTTAGTTTCTCGGTGACCTCCGACGACAACTGTTCACGAGAAAAACAGACTCTCATCATGCGATCGTGAGGGTGAGATATACACCTACAAACCTATTCTATTACTTGTTGTGTAAAGAATAAGGAAATTTCATCCCGGAGATCTTGGATGTATTTGACTATTTAATGGGTAAAAGAATAAAGGGATATTGTAGCCAAATAAATACAAAAATATATTACTTTCATCTCAGAGACAATCCAAGTAACCAAGGGGAAACAGAACACAAATATGATTCCCGATTTCTATATTTCATATTGCGGAAATCGAACTCCAAATTCCTGAAACTCAAACGTGTGATCCAACATCCAATATCAGTTAAGTGTCCTTTTATTAATTGTACGTCTGTCACACTATACTTTTTCCATATTTTCTATTTTGCAAAAAAATTTGTTTACAGATATTAATCTTGTATTTGTTGTTCGTCGGTACCTGTTCGTATGTTCCTATCTCAGCGAACCCAACTTTTTTCTTTCTTTTTCTTTGGGTGGGGTCGGGGACCTGGGGTTCATCCCTTTATACGTTGCGAATTCATAAGTATATATATATATATATATATATATATATATATATATATATATATGTGTGTGTGTGTGTGTGTGTGTGTGTGTGTGTGTGTGGATATTTTTTAAATATTTTACATTGCTACACGGAATTTTCTATGTTTCGGGGCTTAAATTTTTTTATCTCGTCATCAGGAAATGTTCGGTGAATTTTGATGAAAATGATTTACTTTTGAAAACAGAAAACAATACGTTTGCTCATTAAATAGTTAAATAGGAGGGGGAACCAGATTTTCAAATCTCATGGTATGTCTTTTTCGACTTATCAAAAGACAGGTCAAAGCTAACACATAACAGTTAAAAATATAGATAAGATGTTGGGGGGTATTCATACATGTCTCGGGAAACTGTCATATTAAAACACGACCTCATACTTTCGGTTAAGAATATACATTTAAGTTACGAAGAAACTTAGCCAAATGGTTAGCTGTAAGTTAGGACAAATGTTTCTTGCTTTTATTGAGAAATATTTTCCGTGTAATAATCCTCTAAGCAAGATTTTTCATAAAAATACGCTAAAATTAAGTTATAATTGTACTGATAATCTAGAAGAAATATAAAAAAATAATAATAAAATGTTAAATAAACACTTAATCCTAAATAAAAATAATAGTAATTCCAAAACGGAAATGATTAATTTTGAAAATAAATTATGTAATTGTAGAAATCCCATAAAGTGTTCATTGGAAAATAAATATCTTATTGAATCTATTGTTTATCAATGTACTATTTCATCTACTAAAAACCCAAATGTTAAGAGATTTTATATTGGAAACAGAAAAAAAAAATTTTAAATTAAGATGGTACCAACATATTTCTTCCTTTAACAACACTACGTACTGTAACTGAACATCCCTATCTAAATATTTTTTGTTATTTAAAAGAAATCAATAAAACTATCACAGTAAAATGGAAAATATTTTTAAAAAATTAAGGTGTAAGTCCTTAAATGACTCATGTCCCCCTCCGTGTCTACATGAAAATCTGTATATTATAAAATTTCCAAAAAATAAAAATAATGATCTATTAAAACAGCGTAACGAATTGACTGTAATATGTAATCACGTACAATGTTTACGTTAGAATATAGTTAATGCGTTTTTTATTAAAAAATCTATGTATTACAATTATATATCCATTATTTTATTATATGTAATGTTACATGTATTATTGATTTAATTCCCTGATTTTTTAATTTTAATATTGCCATGTATTAACGCCCATTAAATAAAATAAGTATTGTATTTTTGGTTCAAAATTATGTAAAAATGATTTAATCATACCAGACGCCCCTTTAAGATAGTTCTAAAATATACAAAAAAAAAAATTAAAAAATTAACCTATTGTTAGAGTTATACATATCTCTCAGATTATTTATTCGTAACTGAAATGTATATTTTTAACCGGAAGTATGAGGTCGTGTCTTAGTATGACAGTTCCCCGAGACATGTATGAATACCACCCCACAAAATCTAACCTATATTTTTAACTTTTCTGCGTTAGGTTTGACTTGTCTTTTGATTAGTCAAAAGAGACATACCCATCAGATTTTAAAAGCCTGTTCCCCGCTCCTACTTAACTCTTTAATGAATAAACGTATTGTTCTCTGTTTTCAAAAGTAAATCATTTTCATCAAAGGTTAACGAACATTGCTTGATGGCGGGATAAAAAAAATTAAGCCCCGAAACATAGAAATTTCCGTGTCGCAATGTAAAATATTTTTAAATAAAAATATCATTAAGAATATTATGCTCTACGGTGTATTGATCACTTAAAAAAAAGTAAGCACTAAAGAAATGTAGATTCTAAATCTGTTTGTTCTTTCTCTTCATTTGTGTATATATATATATATATATATATATATATATATATATATATATATATGCTGTATACTTTGGCAGCATGTTTCATTAAGACAAGTCTCATTAAATAATTTAGACAAGTTTTGTCTACTTATTTTTAATAGGAGCCTCTCGTAATTACTGACAAGTTTCTTAGTATACTTATTAAAAGAAGAAAGAAAATTATATATTTTATTCCGAGTACTTTCGACATTAGCACAATGTCGTCATCGGGGTATTGTTTTTTCTAAGAAAAACTACCCACTGAAGTTTTTTCCCTTTGATTTAAATTAAATATAAATATATAAGGAGAAAACCAGAAGATGGAGGTCACATTGGCAAGATCAACATGTGACAATATGGACATCAATTTGAGCAAGGAATCACCAATCAGTGGGTAGTGCCTTACAATACATATTTGTTATGAGAATTCTACTGTCATATCAATGTTGAAATCTACTCATCAATTCATTCAATCAAGTATTGCATCAAATACATATCAAAGGGGTCAGATCAAGCTGTTTTTGCATACCCCCACTGAAAATTCTTATCCCTTTGATTTAAATTAATTTTAAATTGTAACAAGGAAATGACTCCTATCCAAAATATAGAAGGAGAAAACCAAAAGATGGAGGTCATGTCGGTAAGATCATTGAGTAATATTGAAATGCTTCATTTTTCTCCACAAATTATAACAATGATTTAAAATCTATCATCATTTTCTTACAAAAATATGTATGACACACAGCAAAGCGCGGGTAATTCGGCTTGTAAATTAGATAAAAATAGGTATATAATATTACCTACTAAGTCCTTAACATCTGTTATGAAAAGCAATTCATCCAATCTTAAAAATATCAAAATAATTAAGACCACATCCACAACTATTATGGACATGATCAGAACTATATACATATGTGTGTGTGTCCCTGTTTGTGTGCGTGTGCATTTGTTCGTGTGTCAGTGTGTCCGCGAGATAGCAAATGTCGTTTTTTACTGAACTTTGTATTATCAATAATCACATTATATCTTATGATCATATTTTGCTGTGCAAATCATTTGTATTTTCCTTTCTTTTTGCTTTCTCTGCCAGTCAAACCTATTTAGGTTTCGTTTGAAGTTCACTGCTGCTTTATCCCATCCCCGTCTCGTCACAGTTTGAAAATCACTGGTCGGACATTTTTTTTAGCTTCAAAGTATGTCAGTGGCTCAACTTCTGTTTACCTTTTTGTCTCAGTGCCAAATCCTTGTTTGATACCATTTTTTTTTTTTAGTTCTGCAACGAATGATTCATTCCTATCTATTCGTTCTTCCATTTCTTTTTGATCCTGTCGGAAGATGTAGTGTGCCAAAAATACTCTTCAGAAACGACCTAAAGAATCTTGTAGGAAAGCAATAAAAAAAAAAAGAATGAAGCAGAGTAAACAACGTACGTATAATGGAGTCTGTTTTATAATCGAAATGATTTCGACGATAATTAACACGCGATATTTAGCTGACATTGGAAGATAGAAATTCTTTGCAAGATCTCTCTTTTAACTTCGATTTTTGTCTGATAAATGTATTTAAGTCCAAAAGCCGATGTGTCCATATTTTTAAGTTGGAGAAAAACACAGTAAAATGCAAGCTTTTCAAATTATCCAGATGGAATAAGATATTAGTCACGTGATTTAGATTTACATTAATTTTTTATTGTATATATATATATATATATATATATATATATATATATATATATATATATACGACCATAAAATGTTAAAAATCAAAAGAAAAACGGTTAAATTCATTGCTTCATGTTTACTTCAAACCATAACAATCTGATCACAATTTAAACAACAGTCATCTATCATAAAAAAATTATTGAATATTACCCGGTTACTTTTGCCTTAACAAACTTTGAATTATGGCACTTTGTGTCCTCCATATGTTTTGACTGAACTTTCAACCACCTGATGAATACCTATGAACGTTCTCAAATTTAAAAGCCTTGATAAACCAATGTCATCCTTGCTTTTTTATATAAACACGTGCTACAAAATAAATCCTTACATTTGCCTTGATAAAGTCCCTCAGTGGACGAAATGCGTTGGCTAAAAATAGTTTTTCCTCTTGTCTTTTTATTCATATTAAACAGTATATTTATTTTCATCTACGGGCTTGAATGTTCGAGAAATAATATTAAAGAAAAATTGGCGTTTTCCGGGAGGATGTGAACCTGTGTCCCACTGGACAGAGGGAGGTACCGTTAGACCCGGCACCCTCTAATTTTTCATATCTGCATAGTTTTATATCCAAACGTAAATATAGCTATTTCTCTAAAGAATATAATGGACTTTTTTTTATTAATCCGCCAGATTTTTTCTCTAATAAGATTTCTCGAACATTCAGGTCGGTAGACGAATACATACATACATACATACATACATACATACATACATCATATATATATATATATGAAAAATTTCTCAGAGTTAACCTGTAGAAAAAAGACAATATTTATAAATGTAAAAGACAATAGGAAAACACTAATAGTTGGAAAATCCTCGAGAGTGCCGCCATTGAATATTACCCAAATATTAATCTACGCCCATGCCTTTTCCCTATTTCACCTTTCTTAACAGAATTACTACTCCCCCAAACAAACGTACAGAACAGTATCAAGAAATCAAAAGAAAATGGTTGAATCAGTCAACACAGCAATGAAAACAATATCTCCACACGTGACGGTAGTTGACGTAATTTCAGTTAACAGTATGAAAATAGCGTTCTTTAAATTCTTCAATTGCTAAGGACATTTTGTTTTGTTATTATTAATTAATTTGTTTAATAAATTCATTTCTTTTTTTTCCTTGAAAAAGTCCACATTGGACGAAACGCGTCGGCAACTATTACAGTTTTCCTATTGTCTTTTACACACACACACACACACACATATATATATATATATATATATATATATATACTGAGGTCAACACCAAGCAGCAACAGTCTGTTTAATGCTTCAATGCAATCTTCAGGCCATGTTTTAGCTCGACCATTTATATATGCTTGTCAATGGTTTTTCGTTTGTCATTTATTTGAGTTGTTTGAATTCCTTCACCATTCACCACTATTCTTTCCTTTGTCTCACGTTGAAGCATTTGTTGAAATTTTTACATCGGCCAGGTCATCCATTGTGCACATCCCCCTCCAAAGGCCTGTAGAAGATTACAACAAGACAGAGGAACAAATGATGTCTTCACTAAAGCGAAAAAGAGGTCACGTGTCCAGATGAAAAGACACAATACCGTTCCGACCCTGTGAAAAATGTCAGACGAGCAGCCCACGCAAGAAAATGTTGGAAGTTTCGTTTAAAATCTACTTTTCTTACTTATAAATCAAACCTTTTGCTTATTATTATGTCTTGAAATTTTCATTGCATTAAGTTAAACATTCGCTCTCCATAATGGCCGCAACTTATCATGTTCAGCAAGGTCAATTGATACTCTTTCCTCTGGTCCTTCCGGTCACACATATAAGCATATTTTTATGTACATATTTACGGGAAATAAAATTACAACAACCAGGGTGATAGATTTGACACAAGGTAACAATTAATTTAGAGTTGGGGGATGCATATGTTGGTAGTTTCAAAAATTTCCCAGTTCCTTCGGCACTCCTTTTTTAGACACTTCAAGCAGCATCCACATCTCTCCCTTTTTAAGTTCAGGGTGAAATTTGCAGCCTAACGAGACAGTCCCCGCGACAGGAACTAAACTTAATTTCCATCAAAAGACAAGCGAACCATGATTCATGACTATTGATTGAAGATACATTTGCAATACCCGTACTGTTGTTTGGTTATTAAAATACTGATATTGACAAACGGGTCGAGTCGCAAATTTGACATTACCATCTCTTATATATACAGATATATAGATAATTATTTCGTGACAGTACAAACAGACACAGCTATTTGCCACCAGCTTTCTTTCGTGTAGCTACATTTTATGTGTATTGGCCTTACTCTGCCCAGGGCTGATATTTACGCAATACGCCTAGACGTTTCTCGACAAACCTTACAGATAAGGTGGGTAATGGCATGAAGTTAAAGTTATCTTATTATTTCTTTCCTTTTTTAAATATTTATATTTTTGTTAGACAATAACTTGTCATGCTATTTCTTAATGATTTAAATTAACAAAGAAATAGAAACGGTGTAAAAAAAAAAGACATCGAAAAAGGACATTAGAAAGAAAAGGAAAGCGAAAAAAATGATGTGATTCTCTATGCGAAAACTTGTTACATTTTAGCTACGGCAAAGATGGGTTGGCGCTGCTTAACCTTTCTGAAAAAAAAAAGATTTTTTTTTTAAACACGGTGTCAGTAATGCGCCGAAAGTAATCTTAACTGATTCTAGAACTACACTCTCCCTTAGTCGAATGCACAGCTTAACAAATTTCTTAATCTGATGTATCCGTGACTCACTACTCATGATAGTGATAAATTATACACCGAAAAAGTCGGGACAAATATTTGAGAATTTGTGAGCGACACTCTTGGTTGCCAAATAGGAAGGACGTCTTCCTGTGACTGCCAGCTCTTCTAATGACAAGTATTATTTCTTGGCACCCTGTACGCTGTCTTTTCTAATGCTACCGGTGACCCAAAAAGAAATTAAGTAATGAAGAGAAAAATAGTTCTCCACTGCTACTTTAAAGAGAAAAGGTAATTGAAAACGATGATTGGAATATGGGACAGTAATGCAAAGTTTCATCTCACAAAAACAAAGACGCAAAAGTTGGACAGACAATGATACTGAAAGAAGTAATGTAAAAGTAGAAGCGAAATCACAGAGAAAAAGAATAAAATATAGAAGAAAAAAATGACAGAAAACAAAGGAAAAAACAAGCTAGTGTAACAAGGAATATTAACAGCTAAACTGGGGTAAATAAATCAAATGTTTATGATTAAGGAAGACAAAACTAGCGCAGTGTCCATCAAAAGAAGCAGAATAGAACATTCAAAATAATGAAGGAAGATTATATCAATAGGTAAATATATAAAGAATTGGAAAAATGAAACAAGCAGACACTACAGAAGTTAAGTTATTCTGTGGTAATCGTCAAAAGAACGAAAATTAAGAAGCGGAGTAATTAACAAGAATTAAAAGCAAATAACAAAAGATCACAGAAGGAATGAAGAACCCGATGAAGAACCCTCAATCAAAACGGTTAGACAAATGGCCGAAAGAAGCAACAATCTCCGAATGGATGAGGAGAGGAAAAGTGAGGAAATTGTGAAACGTGAAGGTGAGAGTCGTACCAATTGCTATCGAAGAACTAGGAACAATCTGAAAGGGGACTAGGAAAAGGCTAGAGATGATATATCGGAAACTAAATTGATACCAACCCCGGACGATAGCGCCGCTAAAATCAGCTAGAATAACAACGATATATATATATATATATATATATATATATATATATATATATATATATGTGTGTGTGTGTGTGTGTGTGTGTGTGTGTGTGTGTGTGTGTGTGTGTGTGTACTGATGAGCTGTGATACAGCAAAACAGTCTGTGGATGACAATATTAGCTCTCGATAAAATAATTTAATCGGTCGAGCACTGTGGGGAGTAAGGAACGAATTTGTAAACAGTCATTATTACTGCTGATAATGCAAGACTCTCCTAGCAATTTATTTCTCTGAGTGACTGGTGTGTTTATGAAAAAATAAATACGCAAGAATTCGCCTTTCGATATATATATATATATATATATATATATATATATATATATATATATATCAATTGCATTCCAGTGAGAAACACCAGTTCTTAAATAATAATAATAATAATAAGAATAAGAAGAAGAAGAAGAAGAAGAAGAAGAAGAAGAGTTTGGATATGATGAGGTAGGTGTGGGTGAAATATGGTACTATAAAGAGAGAAACAGAGTCACTTATATTCGCAGAACAAGAACAGGCCATCGCAACAAATGCAAGGCCAAGATAGGCAAATCACAAGAAGAAAGCAAATGCAGGATGTGTTGGTAATCTTATCCATATACTTGGTGAATCTTCCAAGTTGGAACAGAAAGACTATAAGTAAAGACAATAAGTATTTTCTGAAGATTCTTTGAAACGTTCTTGGGTTGTGAGGATTTTTTTTGACACTATACCACAGGAACAGAATGTCCAATGACTTCGTGAATGTGCGACACAAACAATAATAATTATAATAATCTCCCAGACATCATGATCAAAGATCACAAAAAACAGAATGTTCTTTTTTTATTGACATGGCAGTTCCTGTAGATTCTAATGTATCTTTGAAATTCTTTAAAAAACTATCGAAATACAAGGATCTTGAAGTGGAAATCTCAAAAAATAAGCAACATGAGGACATTAATAATTCCAGTTGTAATTGAAGCCCATGGATTGATAGGAAAAAGTTCTGATAGACATGTGTCTATCAGAACTTTTTTCCAATCAATCCTGGATTCCTGGTAGTCCATGCTTTAAAGATACACATAATATTGTACTCCCAAGTTCATCTCATACATTACGAAGAGCTTTATCTATGTAAAATGTATATGATCTTTTTTTTTTACAAGAAGTAGCAGTGGAAAATGTGATGAAGCCATTTCTGACGTTAGGTCTCCGGTTGGGACCAGGAGGGAAATGTGTATACAACAGAAATCAAAGGAAATACTACTACTACTACTACTACTACTAATAATAATAATAATAATAATAATAATAAACTTGATTCCCCTAAGGATTGTGCAAACGAACAAGATATGAGATTTTTTAATTCAAACGAAACACCCAATCGAGGCCAGAAGATCGGATCCAGCCATTGTAAAACAAAGGAAAGCTCCGTCTGTCGGGTAATTGGTGATGCTGCCTCATCAGGCCACAGGGTAACATTGAAAGAAAGTGAAAAGCAGGAAAAAAGACTGAATCTTACAACGGCAATAATAATTCACCTCTCCATGCAACAATGGTTAGCAGTAGTGAGTTCCATCCTCACTAGACACCCAACATTTATAACCTTTGTTCTTTAAAAAGGAGAACTTTCCTTGTATTTCTGAGATGACCTATTGTAACTATTTACACTGTTTACATCGTTCAGACTGTTGTTTTCGGTTTTATCGCCATATTCACAACGTTTCGGCAGTTGTACGCTCCGACCGTCTTTTTCATCTGGATTACGCAACCAACGCTTTTATCTACTGGGCTAGTGAATAAAAGCCTTGGTAGAGTAATCCAAAAAAGGAACTTGACCCTAAAATTTGTTAGTTCAATACCTGGCTTCAGCAGAAGGAATAAAACTTGGAGAGTTGAGTTACTAATGAGAAATAACCGAAACTGAGAAGAACATGGTATGTGGGAAAGGAATAATCTACCGCCGTACTCTAAATAAATGGTTCGGCCCGAAATTCCAACGTATATCAACTGAAGAAGGCCAGAGTGTACAATGCCCGAAACGTCGTGAATATAACAATAAAGACGAGGACAACAGTTCGCACGATCTAAATAGTGTAAGTGGCAATAAAGATGAGATCAACAGCCCGAACGATGTAAATAGTCACAATACCGCATCTCGAAAATATAGATAGATCCCGAAGAAGGCCGAAGCGTACAGCAGCCAAAACATCGTGAATATGGCAATAAAGATGTGGACAACATCCCGAAAGATCTAAATAGTGTAGTTACAATATCTCATCTCCAAAACATAGACAGATTCTGAAGAAGGCCGGTGCGTCTAACTGTCGAAACGTCGGAAATATAAGAATAAACATGGGGACAACGATATAAATAGTGTATATAATAAATGTCATGAAGAATAATGTTTTCTGAAACAAAAACCGAGAAGAATAATAGGAATAGGTAAGACTAAAAAAATTATGGACGGAAAAAATTGAAATGAAAGAAAGAAGGAAATGGAAGTAGTATAACTATAAAGAGAACGAGAAATCGACATAAAAGAAAGTAAAGAAGAATTTAAGAAGAAAGAAAAGAAAGACGTAATGAGTAAGTGAAGATACGAACGAAAGAAAATAAAAATATTCCTAAAGATGGACAAAGCAAAAAGGACAAAGAAAGACAGAAAGGAGGAATGGAAAAACAGAAAGAAAGAAAAGCAACTTTTAAAAAGTAAAATCTAATGACGGAGGTTTTGTCAACTTGTAAAACACAAATCTAATGTCAGTGAGAAACGTGGGTGGTGATGAGGGCAGAGATTAAATATTGTCGTGAGTAGATGGCAAGATAGTGTTGTTGTCTGACAACGAAAATCTTGTCAAACGACAATTGTTAATCCAATCCTAAAAAAAAAAAAAAAAAATTAAAGTGAAACATTAATACAAAAACATTGCGGTAAAAAAAGATCCCATCCTCACCAATTAGATTTCAAAACTGTTTGGGGGCTTTGAAGAAACAAAATAACATTTTGCCTGCAACATTTGTGGGGAAGGGCTGAAAAACAAAGAAGAACTCTGATTCTGAGGGAAAGGCCATCACCCAACGCAAATCAATGTTTTCGCACATTAAGGCTTTGAATTTGACAACCCGACGTGATCTCATTTACAAACCTAACCCACAATCTAGTTTAACACACGAAAACGTAGGAGGAGGATTGTGTTACGACAATCTTGAATCGCTCCTCAAATCAATATTCGATTCTGATTTCAAACATCTATAGGACATCTACATCTACTTCAGCTACTAAGTAAGCCAGACACTTGGCGTTAAAGCTAAATCCATAATCTAAAGCAAATTATCACCGTAAGAAAGTGGTTAACGCTAATGGCTTTTCAAGCCATTGATTACAATTGCATTCCTCCTCATTTTGTAAAGTTGTCTTTGAATCGCCATATATTTTTTGATCGATTTTAAAGCGGTAACGTAAAATATATCAACGAAGTCTTTTTATTCTATTATCTACGTTTAATAATATGGATAGAGTATTTCTCTTATGAAGACGTTTTAAGAATAATAAGGACAGAAGCCTTGAAGAATTTAAATCTTCTAAGACACACAGAAATTAGAAAAATTATCTACTCGGCAAGTTTGAACAAATGGATGAACAAGTAACACAAAGAACAAAGAAGAGGATAAAATTTTGTTGAGAAACAAGAAGTTGTGGAGAGCCATGATCATCAATGTTCTGAAGGGATATGGACATGGCAGAGAGACATGGCAGAGAGAGATGACAGAGAGGGAGATGGCAGAGAGAGATAACAAAGAGATATGGCAGAGAGAGATAGCAGAGAAAAATGACAGAGAAAGAGATGGCAAAGAGAGATGGCAGAGAGAGAGAGAGAGAGAGAGATGACAGAAATATATGGCAGAGAGAGATGACACTAAATGATACCAATCCTTCAAAATATAATTTAAATCTGAAAAAACACTAATTATTTCATCCTTTCAAATCTTTTTTTCACAATGTTTGCATTCTTATTGGTAATTATATCAACTTTACCTTATTTATTGAAATTAAAATTTTAAAATCCCCAAATTAACAAAAATGTATGAAATTAGTATCGAGATTATTAAATTAAGTATTTTTATAATTATTCAACATTGTTATTATTTGGCAAAAATAAAACAAGAATGTAAATGAATTTTTAAATGTTAGGACAGAATTTTAAAATATTTTTGGAAAATTTGTTTAAAATAATTTTTAGCGTGAATATTTTTCTTTTCACACGAGGAAGCCTGAAAGCAATATTACATTTTCTAAAAAATATTTTTAATAAATATTTTCGGGAGAAATATATTCTGTCGACTTCGTAAAAATATATTATTTTAATCAAAAATAAGTAATAAATACATGTAAAAAGTTATTAATAATCATAATTTTCTTGAAATGAAATGCTCCAAAAGTTATTTGATATCAGATGGAATATTTTAATTCCTTATTTTTCGGTTCGTCTTTTCTTCATTTTATGGCTGATCACAAAATATCAACTTCAAATCCGGCCATTAAAACAATAGCACGAAGTTGGAATCAGAAAATAGTTTCTATCCTGACCCCTGACCTGGACTTTCATACCAAACCGATAAAAAGAATAAACGATTTCATGTGACTATTGATTTAATTAGATTAACGAAGGTGATATTTACATCAAAGAAAGCACTGTCTGAATTTGGTTACAGAGTAATCATGTAATTTTTACTTGAATCTCTGGGATGATGAACTATCATTATTTAGATCTTTGTTGTTATGGCAACATTTCGACCGTTGTGACCAGCCGCCTTCTTCAGGTGTCTATCGTTCTGGGTAACTTTCAGCAAATTTCGAAATGAACCCATTATTTAATCCACTTTTAATAATCTTTTAATAAACAAATAGTATTAGTGAAATAAAAACGATATTTAATTTCTATGGATTATTTATGAATCCTAAACGGATCAGATGCTAAAACTTTAGCTATGGCTTCTCATTATCTATCTTCCTATATGGCAGAGAATGCTGGAAATTTTCCTTACAGATGAAGAAGAGACTCAAAGCGATAGAGATGTGCTTCTAGTGACGGAGAATATCATGGCCAGAACATATGAGCAACAAGGAAGTTCTAAAGAAAAGAAATCTAGAGAGAAACTTCTACTTAAAATCAGAAAGCGACAATTGAAATTTCTGGTGAACATTATTATGAAGCATCGTTTGGAAAATTTAATATTTACAAGATTAAGTGAAAAGAAAGGACAAGGAGGTGTGGTAAATAGATAAACCTTACTTAGGACTACAAGAGACAAGGAATATCTTGGATGAGGAGTTATTATTTACATTCGGATTATTATCCTCGGCCTTTCTCATAAAAACAGCAAAGATGACAATAGACCGTATGTAAATAAAATAAATAATGGATAGGAAGTTATAAAGAACAATGACCCCCTATATCCTGAAGAGACATGGCACATAAGAGAAGAAACGAATTAATGAATGACTATTTTGTTGGGTTGATTCAGAACACCGTAGGCAGCAAAATAAATATCAGCGTTTTTATTTCTTTTTCTTTTTTCCTAATGACAGAAAAGTTTATGAAAATCGAGTTAATTTTTCTAAACAATGAAGCGTTGTCTTTTCCCGGCAGTTCTTATCTCGCGTTATTTTTCAATGAACAGACCTACAGCATATTATAAAACCTTTGACTTCAAGACTTAATTCGACATAATTTCACACAAACTGAGCATTGTGAACGCATTACATGCTGCCCAGAATTCACAAGGATATTTAGGCTTTGCTAGAATTACGTTTTTGGACACTACAGTAATTAGATTGTTTTTTGTAAAAAGAAAAAAAAATGATAGATTTTTTAATTTTAGTAAACACGTGAGAAACTTTTAGGGCATAGATTAAAATATCATTAGCTTTTGTTCAAATGCTTAATTATTTGAATAATACATTAATCTATAACAAGACTTGTCGAAATTATTTGAACTTTCAATGTTGTGAATAACACATTATCAAACTGTGTGTCTGGATATGTTCCTATGTATGAAGTGCATCAGTAATATTTAGTTATTTATTCTTCTGTGTAGTAAGTTCAATCCTTACTAGATATCTCAGCATTGTCGCCTTGTAAGATTCGTAAATATCTTTGTGCTTGTATTAAAATGTTTTTCGACCAGCTACCTCTTTAGCAAATAATATTGCATTTTAAATATGTTAAAAGGGGTACAGAATTGAATAATTTAATAATTTTTACATTGGTGCAATGTGGCAATATCGAAAAACAAATAAATTAACAAAAACTAGCTTCATCGGTTTTTCGTTCATTTCTCATCAGAGCTCAGTCGAGGAGGAGAAAAGTACACAGCAACCAAAATCAACAACAGAGACAGTAAGTTATATAATAAATATATAAACAACAAAGGCTAATTATATTTACTTAACAGTAACTTTATCTGCTTAAAGAGAGATAGCTGGAAGGATTTAATATAAATTGACTCTAAAAATTTAGCGTGAAAAGCTGAGTGAACCTTCCTCCGTAAGGAGAATAAATCCTGGTTATTAGATCTGGCACATTAATAAATGCTCTCCTATCGCCGACTAGATTAATTAACTCACTTGTGGAAAATATCCAAACTGCCTTTCTGAATATTGATTGGTATTGGTTGCTGACTGCCATATATATTCGTGTATAAGTCTACTTTAAGTATAGTACCATCCTTGATTTTTTGTGAAAAACCTGATATTTTTATATATAGATCGTGGATAATGCGAACCCAGCTTCTGAGCAATACTAGTGGGCTTACTGTAGTGAAATAATGGGCGTAATTCTGAGCATATTTTATAGCAAATAAATGATTTTCATTCTTTTTGTATAAAGCTACCCAATATTTAGACAGTGAACTTTTGTTTTCATTCATGTCTAACTATGGCAACTCCTTTAGTCGGTCCCTATCTCATACGTAGCATAGATTTCTTCCCTAAAAGCTTAGTTCTTCATCAAAAGGGTTGAATGGATGAACAAAAGATGAAATATGTCGGAAACAAGTTTTCCTTGGTGTATCGTAAATAATTTCTTCCTGGAGAATATACCATAATATTTTGTGTATAATTTAGATATGAATAATGGGCTCTGCTTTTATAATGATCCTCCATTTTGTTGATTCCTGTTGACAATATCATTGTATACCGTAAATAAAGTTACTAGAATTAAAATTCATTTTGTTTTTTTCCCATGGGTTAACATCATTTACCATATATTGCGGTGTATCTTGCCAAAATATTTGAAGAATATGTAACGGGGAATTATAAGCTAAAATAATAACAGTAAATATATATATATATATATATATATATATATATATATATATATCAGACAAAAGGAGTGCCATTGGAAAAGCAATACCGCAGCGATGTAAACACGTGTGAACGAAGATGAATGCAAATTGGAGAAAGAAAAAAAAAGATTGTTAATTCTTCATTTATATAACAAGGTATTTGTAGATTTTAAGCGGAACACATAAGGAATAACGTTCTGCTGTTCATGTAGAAATGGGAAGAAATAATCTGGACTACGGGAGCCAGGCTAAAGCAACTTAAATGTACCGTTAAGATTAGCCAAAGTTACCGTAAGAATGTAGACACCTGCTAAGTAGGTTACGGTCACCAAAAATGCATGATTCTTAACATTTTCAAAAAATGATCTGTGCATAAGGCGACCTTCTATTATTGCGTATAGAAAAATGATCTGTGTATAGGGCGACCTTCTATTATTACGTAAAGAAACTGATCATAAAAACTCGCACTACACTCGATTATATACAGTAATACTTGCTTAGAACCTCTGACTCATTCTATAATTCTGGAATCATTCGACTTATATCATCATCATGGAAATGATATTTAAAATGATAATTTACAGAATTAATCTAATGAGGTGGTAGATCATCCTTTTGGATAGATCTTAACATTGGTTCGACAGTAAAATGAGTGAATTGGCAGACAGATAACAACTTTTTACACCAGCAGAAAATTTCATAGCAAACCTGGCACTAGCATCACCAATTCACAGTATATACAAATAAACAGAGCACTTCTGAAATTCAATGAAGTTCTCATTACTTAGGAAAACTCATTTTGATTTTCACCTTAAGATTTCAGAGTCAACTTATATTAAGTCCTTCCAGTCATCGCTCGCTGTAAACGGAAGGAGTTGCTTTTAGGTGTAAGTATAATTAATTATGTCTATAAATTTATTTTCCATTTTTTTTCATTTTTTATACTGTAAAATTTTTGTCTGATCCAATTCTCATGCGGAAGAGGATTTGTCGATTATCTCAAATGAAAAACAGTATTAAAATAAAAAAAGGAAAATAAATTTATAAACATCAAAGGCTGATTATATTTAAACCTAACAATCACGCCATTGGCAATACAGAGAGATGACTGGAAGGACTTAATATAAATTTACATTAAAACTTTAAATTGAAAATCAAACTGCGTTTTCCTCAGTAACGAGAATATGTCTAGGTTATAGGATCTGGCACATAATGCTCAACCATCGCCGACCAGATGTATTAACGCACCTATGGAAAATATCCAAATTGCCTTTCTGAATATTGATTGGTATATGCTGATTAATCATGGTTTCCAACCTCTGACTCATTCTACCGATATGATTATCATCGAAATTACATTTAAAATGATAAATTACGGAATTAATATAATGAGGAGATAAAAAATCCTTTCGGGTCGATCTTAACATTTGTTGGACAGTAAAAATAATAAGTGACTTTGGTAAACAGATAACAGCTTTTCACACCAGCAGAAAATTGCATAGCAAACGTGACACTAACATCATCAATCCATTATTATATTTTCTTTGTTAGATTTCAAAATTAACTTGGTAAGCCTGTATCGTATCTAATGTATGACTAATAGGGAACTTTCTATGAGCACGACTTATCCTAGATACGCTTCTAAGACAACCTGCGCTGTTAAGAAATCATGACGAATGAATCAATTGATTTTAGGGTAATGAAAATGCTCAAGGATATTTTGTCGACTAAACTAAACATTAATTAAATAGAGAAGTACAATATGGAATTTAAATTATGCATTATTATGAGTACTTCATATTAGGTGTTGAGTTCAAATATCATTAGCAATTTTTATAGAGAAATTTAAAAAAACGATTTTCTACGTACTATTCTTTCTTTAGTTTAAAAAAATGGCTGGAGTAAACTTTCGTTAGTTTTCAAAAAAGAGTGATTAAGATAATATTTATTCAGCTTTTGTTATTTTTTATCCAAACTCGTAGAGACTTTTTATGCCATTCTGTGGACGTTATAGAATTGTATTCTATGTCACAAAACTAATGAATGAGATAGGATTAAAAATCTCGTCTTTTACTTTTAGTAGCATATCACTCCGAAATAGCGCCTTATTTATTGAAAGTTAAATTGGCCTTTTATTCTTCGGATAAGAAAGAAATTTGCTTGGTAGTATACTAGTGTATGCCGATTGGTGATTATGCACATTGTTTAACAGGCGGAAAAAGTAAAAAAAAAAAAAAATACTGCCTAAGAAGTGTGGTTAAAACAACAAAATAAGATGTAAGAAATAATAAAAAATTTGAACAACTCCAGGCTTTGTTATTTGATGATGTCATGTCGTGTTGGTAATGGCTAGCAAGATCGTCTCGCATATTACTACTAGCAAGTCGTGATGTCGATCTTTACTTGACACCAAAGTTAAAATTATTAGATAACTCTAGGTGGATTAAATCTATTTTTAAATTATGAATTTCTACGAAAATCTGAACTTCTGGAGTTCTTGCCTACTTCTTGTCTTAGACGGTTTATTCAGTTCCATGGAGAATTGGTAATAGTGGCTTTGGTTGCTAATGATGAATTTAGACACGAAATGCTCTCAATTTTGTATTCATTTCCTTTGCACCTATCAGATATACATGTGTCCTTCAGAGATTAAGGAGAGATTGGAGTGTAAGCTTATAAAAAAAGGTTTCACGTACCAAATAATTTTATCCTATTTATTCCCAAGGTCCAATTTGTGAGTATTAATGACTTATAGTTATAAACCTATAATTAACACCGGATTTTTGAGAAACCTACCATTAATACGTGATTTTTATTTCATAATTAGTACCGGATTTTTTAGAAACCTACCATTAATACGTGATTTTTATTTCATAATTAGTACCGGATTTTTGAGAAACCTACCATTAATACATGATTTTTATTTCATAATTAGTACCGGATTTTTGAGAAACCTACCATTAATACATGATTTTTATTTCATAATTAGTACCGGATTTTTGAGAAACATACCATTAATACGTGATTTTTATTTCATAATTAGTTGAATATTGAAGCTCAATTTTTTAACATTTTAATCTGCTATACTGCTCGAGTTCATGCCTTTGAATAAAATAAATTCTTGTTTATAGCTATAGATGAATTTAAGTATAATATTGAAGCTCATTTTTTTTACATTTAAATCTGCTATACTGCTCGAGTTCATGCCTTTGAATAAAATAAATTCTTGTACGATTTTATTTTCACTGAGTATGAGGACTAAAAACCATACGTGGCCTTGGTATGGCACATACTTGAGTTCAGCATCGTTGCAATATAAACTACAAGCTGGGTCTACTGATGTTGAAGAAACACAAATGAGCCTGATCAAATGAACATAACCCAGAAACGAGTAACCATTCTGAAAATGAGAGATTACAATGGTTGAAACAGATCTGATGATGACGGTAATTTCTTCACTACATCAACGCTGTCAAAATGTTTGAGATGAAAAACATTAATTTTGAGGGACACATTTTTCAAATACACAAATCCCTAACCTGTACCATTTATAATTAAATCTAAAGATAATACGTAGGATCCAATTGTATGAATGTCTTTCGAACATAAAATAATCCTTCATTATCTGTAATTTCATCATGGAATCTTTTTCTTTTACGTTCCCGTCACTGATTGTTTTACGTATTAATATAACATTGCCATGTCAGTTCGTTTCTTTCCTTGTCTATTTTTTAAATTCAGATATATAACCATTCTCCGTACAGGGTAAGACGTTAAACTACGTCCAACAGCAAGGCCTCTGATCAGGAGGTTTTGAGGAGCGTGGAACCACCTCTTAATTGCTGGCGTTCCCAGGTCCACCGGGACCCGGGGTGGTAGCACCTGTTAGGCTCCGAGGTATGGGCAAATAATTGACACCCAATCTTGTGTAAAAATAGGTATTAATACCAAAAATACTTTGCAATAAAAAAATATATTACCAGCAATAATTTTTTAAGGAAAAATTATTATCAGCAATACTTTAAAAAAATACCTGCAATACAAACAGCTATACATTCTTTGCAAAAAATATGACCAGCTATATATTACTTCAAGGAAAAATATTCCCAGAAATAGATTTTTGAAGAAAAACATATTACCAGAAATAAAAATTTTGTCGGCATTAAATAACTCATTGAGGTTGATATGCCGTAAAACAAAGCAAAGCAAACCATAAGCATTTCGTATTTTCTTTTACAAAATGCTATGACAAACCGATATAAGATCTCGACTACCTTTCTGTAAATATATATATATATATATATATATATATATATATATATATATATATATATATATATAAACTGAAAGATTTGTCTAGTACTATAAGCCAGACTATAAGAATAATTTAAACTTCGTATTCACTTTGTTTCAAGGCTAGCCTTTGTCTCAACAAACTATTTTAAATTTTATCAGCCTAAATTCTTTGCAGAGCAATAACTCATATTGTTAAATGCTACAAGATTGTTTCTACTGATTGTTTTTCTGGATGTCCACATAAAGTCAGTGCAAAAAACTGAATATGATTTCATATAAAATAAGTAGCAATACTTTATCCCCCCCCCTTAGTTCAATTATTCCGCTGTATTGAAAAGAGCCAAAATCTCACGACACTAGCCGTTTGCTGTGGTTTTTATAACAAGTTGGATTTTACGGAGCATTGGTGCCAACTGCACTTGCAACCGGTTTTAAATCCAATTGAACTCAACACACCCACTTCACTTTCGTTGTCGATAACTACTGCTCTACGCTCGCATCCAACGTTCTAAACTTCCAACTTTCAACAAGTTTTTTTTAATATTATAGCTTCACTGCATCAAAGAAAACCTAAATTTGTATTGTGAGTACAAATAGTGCGTCAAGATTGCATTTGGAGCAACTTCCTTCATCTTTGTTTAAAGACCAAATATTCCATTCGACATTATGAAGGATCCATCGTAAAATGTATCGTAACGTATAGTTTATTTACGTTTTTTTATTAATTAATCACACAATACAAGGCCCAAGAGTCACTCAAGGTAGAGGGCTACTGAGATTGTTGTATGAACGTGAAAGGAGGAGGAAAAACGTGCAGTGCGTGCGGATATGTAGGAAAAAAACGGTTGACCCTAAACTTAAAGAGGTTAAGATTGTAGCGACTGGAGAAGTATCCACTCGGGAGTCTTTCCGACAAAGTAGTGTTTTTTGGAAAAAAGCTGTCCAAATAGAACTTCCTCCTTACTAATGGAACACGAAGAGAATGGGGATGATTTATCCCAGTGAACACGGGCCTGCAGGGTCTTCGTTGTGAAGGTCTGAACTGGTGAAACTAATAAATGTAGCTCAGCAGAACATTTGCCATAGAAATAGCGATAAAATAGCAAGAAGTTTGCGACATTGCGTCTGTTGGAAAATGGGGGGGGGGTGAAGAATTATCGACAGTATTATGTTTTTGTTTGCCGAAAGAAAAATGATGAAAAAATCTCCAAACCATGCATCAGGTAACTCGCTAAATTGTATTGTTGGGTTACCAAATAAATGTAGGACAACTTTGCTAGTATCTGGCCGTCAAAACAGATAATCACCCAAACAAATATAACGAAAAAAATAAAGACGGCGAGAAAGAACTCGGGAGAAAATAAATAAAGTTTTTTTTTAAAAAAGTGAATACGATAAGAAAGTATAAAAATGTGTTATATGCCTTCTCTCAGACCCTGAAATGGAAAGCTAGTAGATGTTGCAAACGGCATTTTTTACTCCCAGGTCAGGAGAACGTCATGTTGCAAAATACTAGCTATACCAAAGAGAGGTTACATTGCTCTGCAATGTTTACGAAAAATATGTCCCTCTGTAAAAACAAGCGCCGCCAATTGACCGTTAAGGGTCACATGACCGACCAATCGTGGAGCATAATAATTGAGGAAAAGGAAAGAAAGTTATCCCATGAATCGTTGCAATGGATCACTGTTCACTGTAACATACCCTAGAGATAAATAAAGCATTCATAGTAGAGTCTACAATTATTGCAAAGTATTTGGCTCTCTTGATTTCATCTTGTATATTTAACAATCCATGGCTCGTATTGGATGCTTTTCTATGTTAAGGACTGATATATGTTACATTTTGATCACTCATTAATTACTCCAGCAATCTACTGCTTTTCGTCAATATTCAGCTGTCGAATCCATAAATGTTGGAACTTTGATAACCACCGCGGATACTGAAAGAATTATGACGTCACCTTTAAACATAATTTAGAATATTACTATCCACTGGTCCAGTAAGAAAAAGGGACTGTTTAATATTGGTTATATCCAAAGGTTGAATTTTGTATACTGTATGAAAAGATACATTAGCCACCTTATCACCAGTAGGTCGCCATTTTGGCTATAGTGACTGAGGGTATAATTATTATGGACAAATGATGAAAACATTGATGAATTAGCATTTATGGTAATGGATGTTTACTCAATTATAAGACTGCGGATAAAAGCACGAGGATGAGCTTCAGAATTATAGTCTTCAATATATAATCCTCATACATTTTTTAAGAATTCTGAACTAGTCATTGGATATTAGTTTCCTTTTCAAACGCTAGTTGTTGCTCAGGGTTGGCTTGATAAGGAGAGATTTCGTATTCATATTTTCGTATTCATATTTTATTGTGCCTTATGCGTGATTGGTTGATTTGTCAGTGTGCTTGTCGAGGTTGTTTAGTGCATTATTTCCCAACCTATGCCCACAAGGCCAAAATTGACCATGGCAAATATTAGGTGGTCGATAGAAGTTTTATAATTTTTACTGGTCCACCAGGATAATATATGGACCGCAGCTTATAGGCCACCAAATTGAAATAATTTTTTACGCTATAATAATTTCATGGGCCACAGAAAAATTCTCTGTTCAAAGTGGGTCATGAACTAAAAAAAGATTAAGAACCACTGGTCTAGTGTACTGACCAGGAAAAAATAATGAAAAAAAAAAAAGAAAATTTACATTTTTATGTCTTTGGTCACGGAACCACTAAGCATTTCCAGAGGAACCAACTCTATTTCTGACGTAGATTGGGCAGTTAAGTTGAACAATTCTTTTTTTTACTTTATAGAGTATAAAGCTACCAAAAAACATCTAGATTAATAATCTCTAATTTATTTCTGTTAAATTATTTTCCGATAATGTCTTGATTTATGCAACGTTATACCATCTTCGAGAAGATCTATGCTTAACAGGAAACAGATGAAAAGATTTGCAATCAAAAAATACGATTTCAAGAGATGACGTCTGTCATATAACAAATGACGACAATAAGCTGGTATGTAGATCATTTTTATAAACATTAAGTAGATAAATCGTTTCTGCATAATTAGAATCTACGGTGTCCTGAGCACCCACTAGTGGAGTCATTTAGTTAGTTGCTGGATCACTTCTCTTGTCTTATTTGCTTCGCTTTTCTGGTATCGTCATCATCATCATTATCAACATCTATTTTTTATGGAGAGATGAATGAATAGGAAGAGGAAAAAACGATACTATTATTTACCGTATTTGACGGCATATAAGGCGCCCTTTTTTTTTTACTAAAAATATCTTTTCAACTTCCCCTGCGTCTTATATGCCATATGTAGGTTTAAAATTCGCGATAGTCGGCTGAAATTAGCTACCTGGCAACTCCTATTAGATTAGACTTAAACATGAAAGAGCAACGGAACACGTGGATGGCAATAACTGATCACGGCCTTACACTTACAGGAAGAATAAAAAGACTCAGCATTGCACAAGTCTGCAAATGGGTGAAGCAAGGTTGGGATAATATTAGACCAGAAATTGTTGTGAAATCTTTTAAAAAGTGTGGCATTAACAATGCTCTCAATGGAAGATGACGCATTATTTAACGACGATGATAGTAGTATTGAAAATGAGTATCAGAGTTTTCATAACGAAGACGACGAATTTTATGGATTTGAAGATGAATAAAATTTTAATGTTAACTGTACTGTTTTGCATAATTGTAATAATTGCTTGATTTTAATTTTGTTTTCTTACCTTTGGATATAATAAAGATTTTATAGGCTCATGTTCTTTTTTTCCTATTATTTTTCGTTTAATTGTAATCCTGGTTTGTTTGACCAAAATAATACCTCATAAATATAGCCTAGGCTGTACCATTTACTAATAATTTTACTAATTTTACTAATTACTAATTTTTTCTTGATTTTCCCTGCCGAAATTGGAGTGCGTCTTATACACCCGTGCGTCTTATATGCCGTCGAATATGGTAAGAGATGGTGGGTAAGCGGAAATTTACTAGTAGTAGTAGTAGTATGTCATTTATAATAATGTGCGTGCAATATAATTGGCCCTGTTCTGGCATCTCGTCTACAGTTGCTCTCTCACAGATGCGCCGTCGCCTCTCTCTGTCTTTTTTACAAATACTTTCACGGTGATTGCTCCGAGAAGCTGCATTCGCTGGTTCCCAGACTTCATGAATTCAAGCGCCCTACGAAGCTGGCATCCCGCTCTCACCCTTTCACTGTCGAAACTACTAAATGTAGCCGTCTCTTCTACTCAAATAGCTTCATGTCTCGCACCTCTCGCCTGTGGAACTCCCTTCCCTATTCCAGTTTCCCTGAGAGGTATAATCTCCAACTATTCAAATGTAATGTCAATCGACATCTCCAGTTGCCTTGATCTATCCACTATCCTTCTCCTCATCCTTTCTTCTATCACTCCTATCTGATCTTGTTCCAAATCTTCTGTAACCCCTTGCGTCCTAGTGGCTTCCCGCCCTGCTTGGGGTGAAACGCTTAATATATATATATATATATATATATATATATATATATATATATTATAAATTTGTAAATTATTATTATTATTGCTGTTGTTATTGCTGCTGTCGATGTTATTGTTGTTGTAAAATAGTAACAACAACAGCAAGAAATATATTGCCTTTTACAAACAACCCCCAAAATATTTAATAACATTTTTGCCGGTGTCTTGAAAAACTGTCATAACTTTTCGTAGAAAAGGAGAGAACAAAAACAGTCTTCGAAACTATTTAGCTCCCCACGAGAGCAAATATGTTTTATTCGCTTGCACGCGTGTAGTGTCAAAAGTAGCTCAGTCTCGACGGTCATCATTGCAGGCTGTCTGGGCTGAACCCACTGACCCTACTCCTAACGCCATAGGAATCAACCAGGATCTCCAAGTTAATTTATGCGCTTTCCCTGTCCAAAGACGAAACAAGGCTGATTTTAAATATGGAGTAGAAAGATTCAAATCTCAATATGATAAAGGATCAAATTATTTCAGTGTTAAGTTTACTTTCATACGTTGGCTACTTGCATTCAAATTCTTCATTAACAGGAATTCTAATCCAAAATGATGGCACTGCTTTTACATAACTTATTATAATCTGTTCTGCAGTAGCGTATTCAGTGTGTGTGTAGGTGTGTGTGTGTAGGTGTGTGTGTGTGTGTGTTTGTGTGCGCGCGCGTTTGTGTCTCTGTGCGGGTGTGTGTCTGATTCCGTAAGAATCTTTATAAATTCTTACGGAATCAGAAACTGAAAACTTATTCGTAAGCTGCTGTGATCGCTTTCTTCCCATGTGACAAAGAAGAATTTCAAGATAATGTTTACCGACGAAACACAACGTGACTGTTTCTCTCCAAGTTGACGTGATTGACGTGTGTCTCTTGGGTTCAATCATCAAAAATATCGCGAACTTGAGACGACAAATAAGAGTGACTGCCTGTTTTGTTATGTTTATTAGACCTACAAAAGTTGCGCATATCACAAATATTATTCTTAGAAATGCTCCAGCACAAATTTATTCATGAGTTATCAACATAAATCCGAGATTATAATAGTTAAATAATAGTAGGATTTTACAAGTAATTTCGAATAAATTCGGTTAAAGTAAGGCTAAACTGAAGACACGATTACAGATATTCTTTAAACTGAATACATTATTGAGTCACTTGTATTCTGGATAGATAGATAGATTTGGACAGGCTGAGATAGATAGATATAGATAGATAGATAGATAGATAGATAGATAGATAGATAGATAGATGCAAAGTTGATTTCCAGTAATACCAGCGGTTTACACAGATGTAATAACGTTTGGCGTTTCTTGCAGTTAATTAATATTTTGGTGATCCTTCAAATTGCGTTTTAGTCCACCAACTGAGGCACATTCTTTTTCACACAAGTAGAAATGCCGTATAACGTGTAGTGAAATGACTTTTCTCTGTGTATGGCGTCTTTGATGATTTTTGAGTCCTACCCTATTAAGACGCGGTCACATTCATTACACGTTAGATCAAATTTGGTGCTAATATTCACAAGGAAATCAAAATTCATACGAACATTTCTTTTGAGTTCTTCATGCTCAGCGCATTTCTGTTCAAAGTCCATCTTACCATTGTGCCCTGCTTTCCTCCAGAATGAATGAACTAAAACTGCGCTTTTCCAAGTCATTTTACATTGTTGGCCTTCTGCAGTGTGTGTTCTTGATGCAATTTTATACCTCAATATCGGGTTGTGTGCTGTTTTTTTTTCCTTTTTTTTTTCACCATTGAGAAATTGCTTAGGGACCCTATCGTCCTTCAGCCTAATCTATCGTGGCCGGTGCTGAAGTACATACATACATAATAATGGCTGGCCACTCGTATCCGAAGATGTCCGTCTACTCAGGCACATTTGTTTGTTCAACACCCACAGTATCCATCTGTGTTTTATATTGCAACTATGCTGGGTGGACTTTAATTACAGTTTCTGGGAGAGAACGCTTTATCTAGCGTTATCAATAGTCTGAACATGGCCAGCAATCTCAAAACCTCGGTCACGATGACTTGTGAATTCGTGCTAGCACAACCATCGATGGCTCCCCAAAGAATTCCGTCTACCTAATTTTACTTACAAAGCTTGGTATGATTTTTCAAGCATTTTCCAAAGACGGTAGTATCGCCCCTTCATCTTCCTGACAAATCGACCAAGTCTCAAAAAGTCAGAAAGCGGACGTTCTAACCACATACATACATACATGCATTATGGCTTCGACTTGATCTTGAGGAATTGCCATCGCTTGACAAGAAAAGAATCAAGCGACGTCTGAGTTTGTATCTTTTTGAAATGAAAAAGGATTTGCGGTGAGCCAATCTCACTGTCTAAACTTCAAATGGATGTGTACAAGAAGAACTGGTCTACATCATTGGATGTAAACGAAGCCGCAGGTATTATATCCGAGTGTTCCTTCCCTTAGAGAAATCTCTTAAACGAAAACTACGAGACACTCACTCCCAGTAGACTTCCTTAACCAGTTCATTCCAAGCAAGCCGCTAATGTTAATGCAAGGGGTTTACTGGGAGTGGAAGAGGTTGAAGTAGACGCTACAAAGAACCGGAAACCCAATCCTAAACTGGAAACAAGAGACAAACCTCTACTCCCGTTCAAAAAGCCGGGGAGTGTGAACCGGACGATAGGTGAACCTATATATATATATATATATATATATATATATATATATATTTTGGCAGCATGTCTTGATTAAACAATTTAGCAAGTTTTGCCTACTTATTCTTCATAGGATCGGCTCATTTACGGACAAGATCTTTAGTATACTTATTAAAGGAAGAATGAAAATTACCATGTTGATGTATATCTTTTTTTTAATCCCGAGTACTTTCGACATTAGCGCAGTGTCATCTTCAGGGTCTTGTTTTTGTTAAGACAAAATTGCTGAAAATTAATTTTTGAAGTGAAAAACGCTAAACTTTATGCATTGATGTAATTATAAACGTGCAGGTAGGGAGGTAACTACGTTCAAAATTTGATAAATTAGTTTCACTGAAACCTTTCAACATCAACAGTACAATATATAGATCGATAGATAGTCTGAATATTGCTTGAGGCGTGAAACTGACAGTCACCATACAGTGTTGAATCCTATGTCCACACTCTCTCTAAGACTGAACGCTCTTCCCCCATAAATATCACAAATCATAAACAATTTTTATTCTACGTGTTGTCTAAGCTAGAAAAATTAACATGTACATTATAATTTGTAATTTTCACATTTAAATTTACCACAGCAGTGAAGCACACTCAATAGCTTGCGAGATTAATTTGCTTAGCATTACTCTACAGCAGATGTACACAGCCCTACCACTATTAGTAGTAGTAGAAGTAGTAGTAATGATAGAGAAGTAACAGCAGAGAATTTTGTTGTTTATTAATGGGAGAAACATCTGTGCCATGAGATGAGATCCGATACCTCAAAATACGAGCCGCTCGGATGACCTATTCAGGCGCTTTAACCTTCACCCATCAGTCAGCAGAAGGGGGGTAGGGAAGACGCTTGCTTCTTTTCCTCTCACCCAACACATCGATGTCAAGTGCAAACATTTACCCACACGCGAATGTAGTTATTACATTTACTCCTACCTATTTCCACTGAAGGCTTTTATTTGAGTCATCTCCCCAGCCCCAGAAAAAAGGATCAGGTCTGTAAATGAATATCTTCGAATGAAAAAATGTAAAAAAATATTTCCTAAGTTAACGTTTTTTTTAAATATCGCCAAAATCACAATCTTTCTTACTTTGTTTCTTATTAATTATATTTATATATTTAATTGTATTTATATATTTAATTGTTTTTATATATTTAATTATATTTATATATTTAATTGTATTTATGTATTTAATTATATTTATATATTTAATTATATTTATATATTTAATTATATTTAAAGATGCGTTTCTTTATTCAGAGAAAAAGGAATTGAATAAGACACTGTGAATGAATAACACTTTCAGTGATGTTGTAAGAGAAAGATTCCACTTGGAAATTTTTTCAATCCTTCTACTGCTTCCAAAATATTCTTGAATATTTCTGCCACATCTGATCTGATGCTTCTACTATATATTTAGAAATTTTTGATAAAATCCCAAGAAGAATGTGCAATGTTAATAGTCCTGACATGGCATATCAGCATCAATCCCTTTCCCACCGCCGTAACGTAGCTTCCCTCTGCCTTTTCTATAAATAGTTTCATGTTAATTGTTCTGATGAATTTTTTGTTATGGTACCGAGACTTTATGAATTTAAGCGCAGTACTAGATTGACGCCAGGGTCTCATCATTTTATACTTGAAATATATTAGTTCTATGTTAACAGTTTATTTTCTCGCACTTCTCGCTTGTGGAACCATCTTCCGGCTTCTTGCTTCAAGTCAACTTTAATCTTTCAAAATTTAAACGCAATATCAATCATTATCTTCTGTCTTCTTAATCTTTATTCTTTTATTGCCCTCTCTTCTTAATATTCTGACACGCTCAATAACATCTTACGTCCTAGTGGCTTTATTGCCTTGCTTGGGATGAAATGATTAAAAAAATATTCAACCCAATAGTAAAAGGAGCTTATGTTGAAGATTAATTGAGAGAAAGGCTTTTCAATATTGCATCACTCTTCTCGGCATTGCCTTTCGAATGAACGTTGTCGCCTGAATACTCCCTCTCTAAATACTCCCTCTTTGAATACTCCCTCTCTGAATACTCCCTCTCTGAATACTCCCTCTCTGAATACTCCCTCTTTGAATACTCCCTCTCAGGATCTTGACTTCCCGACCTTGTAGCCTTTTTTCTTGGCTTTCGGAAACGTTTCGAGCATTAGAATGACAACCTATCACATTTAGGTTCAGTCACTTATTCAGCTCTCAAGCAAGAGAAAGACATAATTATTTTTTTCATTCTGCATTTGTTTTATAATTACATGTCGACCTATGACCCTGGGGCAAGCGAAGGATGAAATTTTTTTGTTGTTTCCGCCTTAATAAACAAAAACAGATATCAACAAGAAAAAACTTCAATACGCATAGATGTGCGTTCTAGAACCATTTTTTTTATTTCCTGGGTGATGATGCACCAGACATTTTGTTTATTTCTTGTTGAGTTCCTTTCTTTATCAAACCCAAAGCTCCAACCAAAGCTTCAGTTTTATGGAGGTTCATTGCTCATATTTATCAACCGTCAAGATTGCAGAGTTGTTCTAATATAACGTTACAAAACCTCGCATAACTGAACACGAATAAATAACACAAAGTCTGTTGAAATAGTTAACTGCACAAAGATTTTGAAAACAAAATATGAGTTTGGGGTTTCTTTATCCACAAGTATCAAATTCTTATCCTAATTATTTGTTTAAATTGTACTGTATTGGGTATTATCAGTAACAGACAGATTATTTCAATATGGTGCGTATTTTATATTCAAATGTTACGGTGTTTTATATAAGGGGCAGGCGTATTAACGGATTTAGGCAAACACGAAAGCAATAGTTCTTATAATCACTCCCCGCAGATAACGACAGACACTTGATAATATCCTTCTAGAAACCAATCCTCTGTAAATAAATGTGTTCTATCGACACGAATGTTCTGTCCACGATATTCTTAGTATTGTTCGGTAGAACCACATCTCTGTTACTTCAAGTTTTCCCGTCATTTATGATAATATTGTCCAGCATTCATTGCCTTATAGGAAAGTAGATATTTCATAGTAATTCAGGTTTCTTTCTCGTCGGTAGAACCACATGTCTGTCGCTTTAAGTTTCTTTTTTCCACTGTGGGTAGATCGTGCAACTTATATATATAGAATATAGGTTGCTTGAAGCCACTTCTTCATCCAGCATTCACTGCCATATAGCAGGACTGATATTACATAACAGTTCAGTACAAACTCCTCACAGATTAAGAGTTCAGTATAGAATATTAGATAGAAGTTCGATACTCTTTTCTAGTGATATTTTTCTGTCTTTTACTGAGACATTAGGTTTATAAGTCCGCAAAATTCATACACTGATGTCCTCAAGGACACATAGTCCAGTGGATAAAAACATTGTTTTAAGTTATCCAGCAATGTGAGTTCAGTACCTGACCACAGTTAAAGGGAAATAACTGCAACTGAGATATCTCGAAGAGGAATGACCCGACGGGAAAAAATAAAGGGTTTCGGTTCGAAATTCCAATCACCTGAAGAAGTCTTGAGTGTACAAAGGTCGAAACGTCGTGAATATGATAACAAAGGTTAGTCCAAACAATGTAAATAATGTAAATAACACACAACAATGTTTAAAGTGCAATATGAAAACTTACACAACGATTTCATTTTCAAATAAGCATATGTGGTGAAGTATTAGTGACAAAAGAAGCCATTCTAAGGAAAGAGATAGACAAAAGAATTAGACAACGGCACAGATTATATAAAGCTAAACAAAACAGAGATAGACTGAAACAAAGAAAGATTAAAAAGAAAATATTTTTCTATTCGTAGTCTTTTCTCTACGTTCATTTTGGCTCTTATACTCACAATGTTTTCGCTTTTCTAGACTACAGTCATCTTCATGGATCTTTCGTATAAGGGGAAAATGGTTCAGCTTTCTTCGCACTCGTGATTTTAATCCCTGAATCGGATAGAAATGTTATATACTATGATTCAGTAGAAGAAACGGACAAGCGACACAAAGGCGAATCGACAAGCGAGTATTAATTGATACGAGTTATCTCCCTCGACTGTGGACAGAATCTCAGTTCAAGGAGATTGCGGAGTACGACAGACGCCTGAAGAAAGCCACAGGATACAATGACCGAAACGTTGTTAATAAAGCAAAGATGAAGATATAGAATAATGATAATAGCCCATTTCAAAAATTGTGACATAAATTAAGGAATAGGCTGAGATTGAAAAACTGAAGTATACACTTCTACTCTTCTTCACTGTGTGATTCCCTTCCGTTTTCTTGCTTCCCTGACAACTACAATCTTCGAAAATTTAATGCAATGTTAATCGCCATCTTGTATTTTCTTGAATCCCATTCTTCTTTTGTCCTTTCCTCAATCCTCCCTCTACTCAGTCTTTCATCTCCCTTTCAGCTTCTGTAACCTCTTGTGTACTAGTTGCATTTACGCCTTGCTTGGGGCTAAATGAGTAAAAACATCACCAAAACACCAAGGAAATAATATGACAAAAATATAAACTTTGCCAAGATGTATAACATCTAAAGAGAGAAAATGCATTATGAATAAAGAAGGTGTAGAGCAAAAGTGGAGTAAGTACATGGAAAACTCTTCTCTGACAATAGATGAGATTAACTTGCACTATATAAGTAAGGACCACTGACCCTAAAGTTTGATGTAAGAGCCTCAATAGCCAAGGGGGTCTGGAATAAAGCAATAGGACTGAATGAGATTGCCATAGAGATGCTAAAAGTTTTAAATGATTTGGGGTTTAGTAAAATTAATGAATTCATAATTGAAATATACAATAGTGGTGAAAAACCGGAAGGTATAAGTAAATCATTTTCATAGGGGCTTCCAATGAAACTGCACGTGAATGAATGCGAACTTTATCGGGAAGTTAACTTGCGGAGACACATAAAACTAATAATTAGTATTCTAATGACTAGAGCTCAGCGCATAATCAGATCAAATATGGTTTTGTACAATAGACTGGAAGAAACGTTTATGGTGGGGATGTCAGAACGAGTAATATAAATAAAAAAAAGTTATTATTGGCGGACATAATCTTAACAATACACGCTATGAAAATGATACTGTGTTGTTGGCAGGTTCAGAAGAAAGCTTTAAATATAATTAGACAAGTTAGCAAAAGAAAGCAGGAAGAAAGGGTTAAACATTATAAGAAGGTAGAATAGGATTAACCCAAGAAGTTAGTTACGCATCAGCAACGTCAAAATTAAAAGTGCGGAAATCGAATATCTTGACAGAGTGTTATCAACAATTTGAATAATGTATATTTCTATACATAAATTCCCAAGAGGAAAGAATCCAGGTAGAACTCAATTTCCAGGAAAAAAGTAAGAATATAATCTAAAAGGCTCAAACACTAATATTCCATGGTTATAATTTATTACATCGGAATCGTAATCACGATCCAATTTGTAGGTCTAATGAATTGGATCGTAATTACGATTCCAATGTAATAAATTATAACCATGGAATATTAGTTTTTGATCCTTTTATATTATACATACATATATATATATATATAAATGTAAAAGAACGAAAAGAATATAAATTCAAACATTTATAACATTAATTTAAAAAAGAGCTCAATACAAGAGTAGAGCAATAGAGATTTATTATAAACTGTTACATTGGAACATGCAAGTTACGAAAATGCATATTTCTTTCGACGTCTAAAGACATCTCATCAGGTGGTTAACGTTGGTGCCAAACCGCTGTCACATATGAGTGAAAACAATGGTGAGGGCCTCTGTGCAAACAAGCACACTTTTTGTCAGAAACGATCCTCCTCAGATTTTTTTAATTCCGAGTTCTCCTTCTCCTAGATAGATTGCCGCCCAGTCTATAAGACCCCGTCCGTCTTACTATTTAACCATAGCTTGGGGGAAAACAGTTGGACTGATACATTTCTCAAGGGTATTTGCACGTACGTAAATGTAACCAAATCGACGGGAATTCGAACTGGGTTACCCGTATAAGCACTCATATATATATATATATATATATATATATATATATATATATATATATATCAATTCTAATGTTTCTCCTATATCTGGTACGAGCTGAAGTACCCGTCTACATCATATAGGTATTTACCGGGGCGCTCACAACGCAAATGGATGTGACACAAGGTCGAAGTGGGTTTAACGGCCATAGTGCGCAACGTCCCTCGGCACGACCCCTTTTCCCGTCTACATCATATAAGAGTTCAAAACTAATTATAATGACAATTATACAATTCCTTTATATTGACATTGATCTGGTTTGCTTCATGTAATAAAGCCTGATTAAATTTATTTTTACAAACAAAGTGTATAGCAAAAAATGTCTTTTTTTTTCAGTCATTGATGTCAACAAAAGAATATCCTTGTCATTATTGACGTTCATTAAGTTTCATTATCAGTGGCATTGGTCATAAGCAATTAACAGCACCAAAGAAAAACAAAACAGGTTTTATTTGTTCCTGGCATGAAGACATCTCATATAAATATTTTATATTCCGAATAGTCTGAGCATAATTTCTAAGCCTAATATAGGGACATTTATCCATTTTAAAAGTTCAGCTTCTTATTTGCATTATATATATTCGGACCAATGTCTTTATCTTTGTTGTTATTATCACAACATTTCGGCCGTTGTGCATTCCGGCCTTCTTCAGGTGTCTGTCGATCCAGGTAACCTTCCGAGAATTTCGAAATGAACCTATTATTTAATTGGAATTAAATTGTTCTAGTTCTGCTGTCCATATCTCAGGATATCTCTTCAATAGCCAAAACGTTGATATAATAACAACAAAAATGAGGACATTCGTCCGATATGTAAATAATATAAATAAAAACTCGTCATTACAGAAATCTAGATAGACAATTCAGGTTCTTATTTAATAACGTATTTTGATGACCCAACACCCATTACACTTCAGTGCTGATAAACAATTAAAAACAAACCTGAAACAGTCCCGGCCAAACTGAAACCTTCTGTAATAATCGTTTGTCAAAGCACACAGATAGTTTTTCTAGTCCAAGAATTAATAATAAAAAAGAAATTGTAATCTTACACGGAATGAACAATTGTAAATGTTGATTGTTCAAGTTAAATTCATATGACAGAAAAGAAATAGATAGCCTTTCTAAATGTGCGACAAGTTTTATCGTAAAATCTCCAACTTGTTCTACTCAATATTGATTGCAAATTTGAGGTTTCTACACGAAACTATTTACCCGTGTATAGCAACTAAACTCCTCCCATATATATATATATATATATATATATATATATATATATACCCAAATATAGGATTGGTGTATATTCCAATAACCATCAAATGCTATTCTTAAAACAGTGCTCAATACAGAGTAGAGCAAATATAATTATTGATTCGAAAATTATAACATATTTATGTTATAATTTTCGAATAAATAATTATATATATATATATATATATATATATATATATATATATATAGACTGCTATCTACACTTACACTTTTCCTTGTTAATAATAAAATGTTACTATACGCTCATTCGTAAAAAAGAAAAATAAATAAACACACATACTAACTGAAGTTACAAATAAGAGTTTCCATCACTTATAAGCTGCAACTATTTCGTGTTTCTTTAAAAACATTTTATTCTTCAAATCAAAAGAAGTTGCCCAATGTTTTTTTTTAAATAATGTGTAGACTCATCCCAAATTAAGGATATTTTTTTAATGTTTCGATTAATTAGTTATAGTTAATATTCAGCAAATTAAAACTAAATAGACAACAGTCTTTAGTCCTGACAAAATTTACGACGGGAAATGCTATATAATATCAATCCTCCTATATATCAGTGAATACTGGACATTTGTGGTAACAGAAATATGATTCTACAGGTTACTGCTATTGTTTTCTCTTGAGGCAAGAATGAATAACCTCTTTGAAAGACCACTATACAGTAACCATTAACTTTTTAAGGTGCCGTGGGGGTTTTAGATATTGTTTTGGTGATTTAATTGCATCTAACCACTGGCCTACTGTCTTATTATTGCCAAAGAGTTTCCATTTCTCATCGCATGTAATGATTCGATGCAAAAATGGTTCTTTTCCCAAGTTTGTATTCATACAGTAAGATTACTTGACATTATTTCATTGTAATTATTTTCATTGGGTTTATGAGTAACAATATATTGAAAGAAAAATTATCTTGAAAGAAAAAGAATCAGGAATAAGTCAAGATTTGTTTATATAATAAGGAGGTTACATCGTTAGACGACCGGATCAGCAATTAACCCAAAAATGCGCCATTTCATGTGTGACAACCTAATATTTAAATAAAAAAGCAAATATATCAAAATTTGGCTTCACAGTAGAAAAAAAAATCTATAAACCTTATAGAAATTCTAATTGGCACCTATCGTTTTTAATCTTTTCTTTTTCAGTCTCTTTGTTTGTTTTTTGTTTTTGTTTTTTTCGTGAGTTAGCGCCCCCTATATTAAAACTGCACTAGTAAATGCAACAGAGTTAATGTAACGGAGTTAATTGCTTGCATTACAGTCGTACCAATCCAGCAACCTGTGGTGATATCAGCCAAGCAGCGGTAACGGGGTCAAAACCATAAATGCAACCGGATTTGCTACATCCACATATTGCAATTACAGCTAAATATTTAAAATACGTCTAAAAATGTAAATATACAATCGTTTTGTCTATATATTATACAAACAAAACGATTAATAAATGCGAACAGGAAATGCTCTACTCGAGATTCAGAGAGTTAAAACATCTTACTGTCCTGTTAAAATTTATAGCGTCTCCATAACTCCCCTGAATACTAAACGCGCCCTTGAGAGTTCAAAATGCTCACAAGGGAAGATTAGCACTCAAGTTGGGAATTACTGATTTAGTCCAGTGACTGTTTAGTCTGTTGGGAGTTCAGCCTGAATGTCGGATTCCTTTTTTTGTGTTCCGTGTTATAACAAGCGAGCTTTTTTGGAAAGAATTTTCTCAATGAAAGTGACTTACTTCGGAGTAGGCTGGCCTATTTACTAACATGTATATTTAGTACAGAAATTTAACTATCAGGGAAGTGTTATAACAGATGATGAAAAATGGCAAAACAATCCAAAGACGGACTGGAATAGGAAAAGATGGCATGCAAAAGCTAAGCAAAACATTAAAAAATAGGAAAATTTAGTTATAATAAAAAAAGAGTGGTAAACTGCTTTAAAATATCAATCCTCCTAAACAGCAGTGAATGCTGGACAATTTCCTCACATATAAAGAGGAGACTTGAGTCAACAGAAATTTGTTTCTACAAAATGATATGGAGAATATCATGGACTCAACATGAACGATGAAGTTTTAAGAAAACATGGAAACATAAAGAACACTTCCACTTAGAATCAGAAAATGACAGTTGAAATATCGAGAAAGCGACATGAGTTTGTGTAAATGGATGCCAGAACAGGGAGTGGGAGGGATATTTAGGAAAAAAAACATTGTTTAGAATCACAAAGAATAGAAAGTTGTGGAGAGCCATGATCGACCACGTCCAAAAGGGGTGCCTTAAAAGAAGACGAACCGGGATATTAGTGGAAGAAAAAGAAATGTTAGCCATTATTTATAAGAATACAATTTTTTTAAGCGGTCGACAAATCTAAAGACGGCTTCTTTCAAAGTAGACAGAGAAATGAATTCTAATTTATCTCAAATGACCAGAATTAAAATACGAACGCTTGTTGATATTCATTTTACATTTAGGCAGTCGTTTTCATGAAACGGGATTCAAATATTGTAACATTGATCCTTCTGTTTTCATAATTACTTATGGCACTAATGGAGGTACAATCTTTAACGCTTTGAAAGACTTGTTATTGTTGCTAAAAGAACACATGCATGCAAAAATAGCTTTTCAATGTAACGTACAGGGTGGTCCGAAAGTCTTGTCACCATTATATAATATAATTTTCTATTTCAGTTGGCTGACACGAGTTCCTACAGTTTGGAAGAAAGATAGGGGTAGCAAGACTTTCGGGCCACCCTGCATGTGCACGTACGTGCCATTCTAGTAGTGGCATATGCACTTCTAAGTTTTCTGTTTATCGACAGGGAAATATGCAAACTTGGTAAAAAAAAACATGAACAGAAAAGTAGATGACAATACTTGTCTATTTTCTACGCCTTCCTTTGTAAATTGAAATATATCATTGTGTTTTATTTTTAGTTTCTACATTGTAGATTGGATAGTAAAAGAAAGGAGTATATATTTCGAAAGTCAATTAACTTAACAGAATTTAAAGCTTTATATTTTCCTTCTTTTTTTATTTTATTCATAAATGTGTCAGTATGTGTGTGTGGGTAATAATATTTGTGTGTTTGTGTCAGTATGTGTGTGTGTGTCAGTATATGTGTGTGTCAGTATATGTGTGTATCAGTATGTGTGTGTTGCCGAGGAGGATTGTAGAATTTAATGAAGAAAAAGAAAAGACTGGCAAGTATTGGTACTGGTATTCCTACATTTTAGTTTAGTCTGCGTTCATTGTACGTGCATCTATTCATGCACTTGCATGCGCATCCGTCAAAAAGCTGAAGGGAAAATTAATAATCCTAAGTGAAATCGGTCTGCATCGAAAGAGAGGGAGAAAGTGAAAGAGAGAGAGTAAGAGAAAGAGAGCGAGAGAAAAAACAATTTTAGACAAAAGCAAACACAAATGCTGAGAGGTGCACAAACGTACATGCAAAAATAAAATTCATCACTCTACTGATTGTGTTTCTACACGGAGCCTTTCTTACACTATATATATAATTATGTGTGTGTGTGCGCGCGCGCGCATACTCTTCATCCTTATCATTTTTCTTTTCACTTCTCTTTGGCGGCTCATATATATATATATATATATATATATATATATATATATATAGAGAGAGAGAGAGAGAGAGAGAGAGATAGACGACCGCGTTTCAGTTTTACAACAACCAGAGAAAACTGTATTTACCCATAGAAATTGACAGGTTAGCTAATGTTTTGTGCGAATCATGTTTAACTGTAAAGAACGAAAATCGGAGTATTTATGATTAGAAAGATTATATTTAGAGATTATAAGAATGTGACATATAACCACAGTAGGTGAGATGTTGAAAATTCCGCGGCCTGATCGACCAATATCATAAAAAAATTTTCTTGGACTGTTTTGTTGGTTACGCTGAGAATTTGACAGCACCTCATTGTATAAATATAATATTTAGTGATATAATGATATCTCAACTATTCTTTATAACATAATGATACAGTCAACATAAAGCATAAAAGGAATATAATAACTTTCAAATGATTGTATCACGAGAAATTGCTGAAAGAAACGCTTCAACTCCAATTAGGATTATTCATAACTTCTTACTAATTCAAGTGCGTGAATAGCCGTACGTACAGTGAAAATCCTGATTTTAATAATTTCACCTCAAGCAAGGCAAGAAAGTCACATTAAATTGAAAGGCATTACTGAGTGTGTGAAAATATATGAGAAAGAAAGAATTATTAAGGAGAGAGAGAGAGCAATAAAAGAACATGAATTAAGAACGCAGATAACGATTTCATTTTTGAAGATCATAGTTATCTGGAAAGCAAGAAGAAACTGTTAGCATAGAACTTACGGCTACATCTAGTCATTTCAACTGTAAAATGACGAGACTTTGATGCCAATCTAGTACTGCGCTTAAATTCATGAAATCTAGATGGCAAAAAGGAAAGCTCACCAGAACAATTACCATAAAAATACGTATGGAAAAAACGGCACAGGGAAGTTACGGCAATGGCAAAATGACTGAAGACGAGATGCCATGTCAGGACCAATAACATCGCAGATTCTTCTTTGTATTTTATCAAAAAATCTCTAAATACATAGCAGAAGTACTAAAACCAAATGTGACAGCAATAGTCAATGCATCGACGAATGGTAGATTTATAAATTTGCACTATAAAGTGAACCAAACAATTAATTTAAAAGTATCTTTGATGTCAGCGGAAAAACTTAGCACGAGGAGGTGCAAGAAGGAACTATCCTTAAAGTTAGCATCAGCCATGCTGATAAACGACAAGAAACGTTCTTTCAGATAATTAAAAGAGAGTAGTTTCGTTTTGGAAGTAACAAGCCATTCCTTGTCCCAGTTAACAACTCATACTAAAGTAAAAAGTATGAACATTTACACTTTTTTTCTATATTAACCTTTTAGTGTCTATTTTTCCACGCATGGGACATATTTTAAAGCATTTTTATACGAGACGCGCATTAATTTTGGTTATTTGAGCTATAATATACTTGGAAAAGACTCAAATACAATATGACCTTACATATCGTGTTAAAATGCAATTAATTATAGTCTGCTATTCAAAAAATATGTCTTCAAATATGATTCATTGGTGAAACAATTGATACCAAGAAGATTCTATTATTTTTAGGTACTTTTTTAAATCTTCACCCTATAGAAGACCAAGGAGTCAACTTAAAATGTAAACGATTGAAGAATGAGGTTGTTGTAATGGATGTAAGAGAAAGGAAGTAGAAGTGCAAATTATGAGAAGATGTAGGATAGATAATGGTTGACCCTACATTTGAAGAGATTAAGGTATTCAGGAAGCATCGTTGCAGGAGTTTGTTCCATAAAATAGTGGCTCTTGGGAAGAAGCTGCTTCTTTTTTTTACCAAGGAAGGGAATGTGGATGCTTCGCCGATGTGCCCGTTGCATGGCAGCTCTTGGCTGTAAAGGTCTCAACTGCTGGTACTATAGAATATAGCTCATCAGATCATTTCCCATGGAAATAGCGATATAGTAGCAAGACGTTTGCGACATTATGTCTGTGGAGAAAAGGGTTGTAAGGTGGGAAATAATGCATCGCGTACAAAAAATAACTAATAGTCATTTGGTCAAGAATAAAAAAAATAGGTCAGGCCGAGAACCTTTCAGCACTCCCTAATAAGGACTAAGTCTAATCAAGTTATGCCAATAATTTGAATTTATTTTCTCCTTTCAGACTCGAGAGGATTGGGTTAGGGGGATTTTGTTTTTTTTACTATAAAAGAAAACATAAGAATTCATGTGGCAAAATGTTTTTGAAACTAATCTTTTTTTTGTTTGTTTAAATGCCATCTCTGAACTATTGCTTTACACACATGAAAGTACTTATATATAAACAATGCGACTTTGCCTCTCCCTGTGCATATTTCATCCACAGGGTGAGGCAAAAGTCGCTCACCATAGGGATAATTTATTAAAAGCATAATTACACATCAAAATTTTATTTACTAGTTATTTAATTGTCATATGTGCTGTTTAAAATGTCCTCCTTCTTCTCTTTCAAAAACACATTTCAATTCTGTGCCTGCCTGATTCATTAACATATCGGAGTTTTCTCTGTCATTTCATTGCAATCCTATTTAATTCTTTCTTTAAGTTCCTCAATGTTTCTTGGGTGCATTTGATAAATAACTCTTTCCAAAAGACCCCCAAAGAGAAAAATCTAAGGGTGTGAGGTCTGATGATCTCAGTAGCCATTTAACAGGACCTATCAAAACAAATTCAACATGTGAAACATGATTAATTAATTAACCCCTATGGTGTGAGACTTTTGCCTCACCATGTATACATTAAACAAGTTGTAATCTCTCAGACATACAGACACACGTATAGAAATAGAAATATATTCGTCTTTTCGCTCTTGCAACCATCTTATAAATTCTACAGAGTGCCCAGTAAAAAAGCGTCAGATTTATTCTTCCAGAAAATGCCCAAGCACTAATTGGTCCATCTCAGTGGCCCTCTAAAAGCCCAAATCTGAATATTATGGATTACTGTATCTGGGGTATACTTCTAACTCACTTGCAAAAGAGTCACCGTAATATCTTTGATATTGATTTATTAAACTGGAACATAACTGCAATTTGGAATGAAATTCCTTTTGACACTAACCGCGAAGCTACTGCCATTTAGGCAAACATTTCGAACATCTAAGATGAGTGTTTAGTTTGTGTATGAATCATGACAGCTAAATAAATTTCTTTATGTATTTACCCTTTTTTACTGGGCACCCTATATATATATATATATATATATATATATATATATATATATATATATATATATATATATATATATATCAAGCTCTATGCTTAGTAGTGGAAATGGTAATCTGTGTTCGAAGTCCTATGAAAGCCAAAATTTCGAATGATGACATTTATCGACAGGAAAGTTTGATCCGAATTGAAAGACTGGAGATGAAGAATTTGCCTTTATTTCACATTCAAGAAATCTACGATACACACATAAAATATTTTTTCGCTGACATATTAGTTTTTTTATGTCTTGACCCACGATCACGAGTCCTGTAACCTATTGGAGTCAGTGGAACATCACATGTACTGCAGCCATAACTGCAGCGAATGTATCTAGGGTGAAACAGCCCGATGAAACCCATATCTCTTCAGGCTGGTTATGAATAAAGAGGTGATCTTCTCCTAAACTGGTTGCCCTGCTATGGTTAAAGAGCTCAATTTTCACTACTATTTAACTGATAACTGGAGGAAGTTGGATTAATTAATTTTCCAGTAGCATCATCATCATCATCATCATCATCATCATCATCAGTCGCTTACTCCGCTGGCTTCAGTTTGCACATCAACATGAGATATTCTTCTCCACAAAGTTCGATCACCAACAGCAGACTTCAATGGGTAACTGGAGGTTTTGAGAAGCACCAAAACACCTCTTAATTGCTGTTGTTCCCAGGCTTCCCCTGACCTGTTCGGGTCCCAGCTATGGGCAAATAGTGAACCTCCAAGCAAAACACTAACTATAAAAATAGATTTTTATAGTAAAATGACCAGCGATACATTTTATCTGTAGTTGAAGGCATTCAACTGCGTTCAAAATATATTTAATTGAAGCCATGAAATTGTGTTCAAAATATTTAGATTTCGTCATGAAATAACCAATAACGGTTGATACGCCGCTAAATAAGATCAACCATCAAAGAGTAAAGGTCAAATCCAGTCCATAAGTAGACATTATCAAACCAGCGTTTTGGCTGCCGACCTCTGCTTCTCTTACGGGCCAACTTTCCTTGTAGACATAACTTACTCACAACATGAGTTGATCTTTCGATATGACCATTTAGTTTAAGTACTCTTGACTTGGCATTAGTGGAAAGTGAACGAAATAAACACGACCGAAAACTGAACTCCGCATGCTGATGTCTCTTTTCGCGCCGATACCGTTACACTACCTGTGCATGCAAATTTGGGGGTGAGTTCAATTCTCATTGGGGCGCTCTTTCATTGCGGCCTTGTGCTAGATCAAACAAAGTTTAATAAGTATTCATAAATATGTATACATAAATACATCTACGTTTTCATAAAATCGATGTTGTGGTTAATGAGCAAGTAACTCTTTAATCCTGTCCGCTCTAAAAATTTAAGCAGGAGCCAAACAAAAATTAGCAAATCATTTTTTATATCGAAGCAAATTAAATGAATCGAACGTCAGATAAACAAAACCAATTCGATTATTGATAAATTCTGATGAACTATTTTGAGTTCTTTTTCGTGCAAATTTCCATTGAAAAGTCATGAACCCAAACTTCCATACTATGTAATCATCTGCCAATAATTTGACTTTTTTTTTCACTGATATGGTGCAATAGTTCTGAAGGAAAGAAGCGGATGTTTTAAGGGTACAATTCTGCACTTAGGAACCACGACCCAAAAATTTCTGGGGGTGGATTCAATAAAGCATAAGGTGGGAGTTCCTTACTAATTAATGGTAAGATGGAATATCAAAATAGAGTTTGGTGAAAATGATTCGATACTTTCTCTTTAATCCAGTGCCACGCAAAAGTATCAATTCCCCAAAGAAATATCGTTGCTCATAAGTAAATGATATAAACATATGAACGCATAAATATTTAAGGGTCTATTCATTTGAGATCAACATTCGAATATGCATAACACGGTATCAAATATACAGATAGGGAGGGAAAAAAAAGTTTAAAAGATCATACAAGAGAAATAAGCATGAATTTCACTTGAATCCGTTGAAATGAATGCGAGGGATTTTAACTCTTGGAAAACTGTTGCCATAAAGTCTCGGCTATGTGTTTTACGTTCTCAGGTCCTAAATCAAAAATATTTCAAGATTTCCTGCGATTCCTTATTTCTGTGATGCCAACGAACACTCGTTGCCTCTTTTGTGATGCCAACGAATACACGTTGTCACTTTCGTAATGCTCGTTGTAGTAGAGACTTTGTAATCGCGGATACAACTATAGTAATGCCGTTGAACAATACTGGTGTCAGACGCCTTCGAATAACATTCGCACTAATAGCACTTGCTCAATAATACTCGCTCGAATAGTAACCACTGAATAGTGATCCGTGCAATGATCAGTATTGAGAAAAGCGTAGAGAAGAGAATTGCGATCCGTATAGAAATAGAGGATAGTGTAGAAATAGTGATCTGAATAGTAATAGAGGATAGAATAGAAAGAGTGATCAATTATATGTCACGCTAATCCCTCATATATGCGTTTCCTTTACGATCACGTGATCTACTTATTCAAAATAGGATCGCCTATGTTTGCTCTCTGGTGATCTGTCGGCAGCGACACTTTATTCCTATATAACACTTATATATATGTCCGATTTTGTTAAAAAGAGATTCCTAGGGGCAATATCTCTCCGTGAGTATTTGCTCACATCTTAAACGAAATCCTACAACGAACTGTAGCTTTACAACGGGTGTTTTTTTTAAAGATCCGAACATTGCATACACATTGCATACACACAAATAGACAATACAGATAACAAATGCAATCTTTGTTCATATAACCAAACAAAAATATAGATGCGTCCAATAATGGAGAATTACAATTTAAAAATAAAAATTCCATTTCTGCAAATTTAGTTACAATAAGTTAAAATATTGTTTCACGCCATTGTAAATTTGTATATAAAAACATGAACCAGGGGTAAAGAAAGTTATAGAATAAATCCCTTAAGAACATGGAGTATTTAAAATCAGAGAAAAAAATTATAAATACACATGTACATTAAATCTACAATATTATCGACTTAATATTGAAACAAAATAATTATTAGTCATGTACCCGTCATTGTTTTTTAATTCTTCACATTTACAATCATATCTGTCTATATTCCTGAGATGAGGTATTATGTACACTATTTACATTATTCGGACTATTGTCCTCATCTTTGTCGCCATATTTATTACAACGTTTCGGCCGTTGTACGCTCTGGCCTTCTTCAGGTGGTTGGAATGTTGACCTGAACCCTTTATTTCGCTCACTGGGGTAGACTGTTCTAGTTCCACGTGCCAAGGACACATGGCACAGTGGATAAAGGCGTTAGTTAGATCCAGTAACAGGATCCAAAGAGTGTGAGTACAACACCCGGTTACGGCAGTGTAGAACTCTCAGAGGGAAAATTAACAGAAGATATCTGATAACTGACATCCATTAGAACAGTCTACCCCAGTGAGCGAAAATAAAACAGTGAGCGAAATAAAGGGTTCAGTTCAACATTCCAACCACCTGAAGAAAGCCGGAGCGTACAACGGCCGAAACGTTGTAATAAATATGGCGACAAAGATGAGGACAATAGTCCGAATAATGTAAATAATGTACAATCATAACATTTCACTAATATTGCTCAGGTGTTAATTTGTTTTCTTCTCCCGTATGTTTTACTATAAATCAACCACTGTCGACATTTTCCTTTCTCTAATATTATCACCGATGATCTTTCAATTACTCTCAATTGAAACGAGCTCCTGATATTTTGCCAGTCATATCGTAATTTCAACGTTTTTATCTTCGAATTGATTTGCCACCTTTTCAGTACAACAACGAACATTATCTCACATAAAGATGAGCGCATGGGCAGTAGATGCTCTCTCACGGAAGGAACAATTTGCTATTCAATTCTTATACAATACATTATCTATTTAACCATGTAACTGAATGAATTGACCAACGCTAGTGCCAGTGAACATATGAATAAATGAATTTTTTATCCATATGAGAAACGAGCACTATACCGTCTTACAAATTGCTGGCTGTCAGAACAAACCAAATTAAATTTACTTTCATCACTGAAGAACGCCCTTGTTCAATATACATCAATCCAGAAAACGTATTCGTTTTCACAGGCTATTCTAAGATCTTGGTTTTTCTTGTTGGCGATTAGTTTTAGAGTAGGAAAACGGGCTTTGTTTCATAAAAACGATGCTGTCTACCAAAAACACTTTCATACCAGATTCTTCGGTTACCTGACAGGCAATACCCGCTTCTATGCCAAAATGGTCCAACATGGAGAGTTTTAATCACTCGATTCGGCCGAAGAGTCATTTCATTTGTCCATCTTGGTGTTTTAAGAGACTTAAAGTCGCTCGTACCATCATGACTGTTTAATATTTCAGAAATTACAATCCTATATCTATTAAATTCTTTAGCAGTAGCAAAAATTATTGTCCCTTGAGTTTTTAATATGACAACCCGATGTCTGAGTGAATTGCAACGGTTTGATATTGTGATAATTTAGGAAACAATGCTGCCAACAAGGAATATTTGTTTACATTGCAATGTTGCCTGATTTCGTTAGGAACGTTTTTTTTGTTTTTGTTTTTTTGTATTTTTTTGTTTTTTCAGATATCACGCTTAAATATAAATAACAATCTTTGTTCTCTACTTTTAGACGCTACACATGTTTATAATAAGCAGTTTTTGTTTTATCATTATCCGTGGTTCGTTTTCCACTAATTTACTGAAGTGTAGGAAACATTTTTTTAAATGTTTACATCGATTTTTATCACAATCAAATCTGTAATCTTTGATCTTTTATGTTTAAACCACCGTTCTCTAATATTGTACGTGTCTACATATACAGAAGGCCGCGAAATATACATCTATAGATGCGATTCAATAATTAAAATTAAAATTCTTTCCTGGCTATTTCCCGCATCATCTCCTTATTTCAATCCCAGCTCCCGATATACTCGACGGGGAAAAAAAAGGTAATTTGTTTGGAGCATCAAACTATATAGTAAACTGTCAAATGATGTTGATACTGCTCTAAAAGGCACCCTATTAAAGGTGTTCCTCTTAACTTTTGGCTAAAGCAAGAAAATTAGCATTACAATCGGGGATGGCAGGATGAATATAGAATTTATCGACGCTGTAAGTGTAATTGGTTGACCGAGTCTGATGCATTTCCCCTCGGAAAGGCAAAAATTCATTTTTTACTCCTCAGCCTTAGATTAAATAGCAGGGTAAACTGAGCCTTCTAGCTTTGAGTGGCAGTCAGTCTAGAAGGAGGATTTACTCTGAACTCAAAACCGTGAAGAAAGCAAGGGAAAGCTATCCACCATCTTTCCCAAGAAGTGATGGCAATTCACATATATTAAAGAGAAAGAATCTGTGGAGGATCAATGTCGCTTATAACTTGAAGGGATAATGGCATTTTTTAAAATCTGTTATCAGCAATGCTATCCTTACGAACTGTACCATTGATATTATTCATTGTATATACCTATCTCGATAAACACAAAATAGTTTTAATCCATACATCAACGCTTGCTTCTATTTGTATCTGTTATTTTGTTAATAATAGGAAAGTATTTGTTTTTTCATTTATACTCTATGTAGTTAAAAAAAATCTCTTCAGTGTATGATTTTCTCTTTGTTATATCTTCATAAAACTATTTTTATAAAATAAAATTCGAAAATCATGAACCGTTAATCACCAAACAAGAAAAGGTGCAGGATTCCGCTAATATTCAGAGCATTCTTGAGACCTCATCTGATGGTTATTTAATAGAATCACTTACTTCCGTCGCTATATACGATGCAGATGCAAATCAGAATGTATTACACTTTAGAAGTGTAACGAATGGACGCGCGTTCCTGTTAATGCTTCAACTTTGAAGTTTTTTTTAGCACTATAATAAAATGAAATGTCAGTCTAACTTAGGCATATCAGTGAGTTATAAAATGTCAAATCTTTGAATCTAACAAAGAGAAATATTCAGTATTTGACTTAAATTCAAAACACTGAGAAATAAACCTAAAAACAAAGAAACTGCATCTTTGTTTACAAAACCTAAAAAGATATTTGATCACGAGTCAAAACTTTAACTTTTAATAAATCACCTATAAATTTCTGACGGCGAGATGATCAAATTTCAAATCTAATTTGTTTGTCTATTTAAAATACAACATTCATTAAAAAAACATATTCCGTTTAAATACAGAAGCAGTCATCAAAATGTCTTTATAGGGTCGCACATTTTGGCTTGGACCCTTTTCCTGTTACTCAGGAATTATTGCCAGACAAAAAGGGAAAATAGCTCCCGTTATTTATTACTGAACTAGCAGTATAACCCGTCTTCGCCAGGGTCTTTCATTACTGGGAATTTTTACCGTTCAACTGGAGCAGTTTAAGTTTAAAGTCAGCCCAGCCGAAAATCAATATAGAAACAACAATTGGGTGCAACTGAGGCACATCCCCAAATGAAGCGGGGTAACAATTTGAATGGGGGTGGCCCTGAAAAGGGCTATTTTTGCGTTCGCAATCATGTTTCATCTTCATGCGCAGCAGCAGTTGACGAGGTGTTTCTCTTCAGCCGTTGAGTCCTTTGATCATCATTTTCAGCCCCGCATGCAGAAGCATTGCTCTTCTGGAAAGCCGATGGCTACGTTATTCTTCGGACTCAGTGGCTCTGATTAAAGCATTCCGAGAGGCATTTTGAGACAGGCAAACTGAACGTTCTAAAGACGATTCGTTATCTCTTATTCGCATGGCAGACCTGGCGGCAGTGGTTTTGCGACCTAGGCTTTTCTTTAGTGGCATGTCTTAGGCAAGTATGAATTGTCAAATGTAATGCGTGGGCAAATACCAGAAGAGAACGCTGTAAAGCTACAGGGATCACTAAGCTTGAATAACTTTAGAAAAAGTTGGAAAAATAAATGCTGAGTAATAAAAAAGCAAGCTTACTTATTACTACGGTGAATGCAATGCAAAACACTGGCAGGACAATAAAAAAAATTAATAGGGAACGGCTATAAACGACAATGAAAGCAATACCTTAAAACTGTATTAGCAGGCTTTATGCAACGGAATAGGTAACCTCACTTGTGAGAGATTGAAACCTTGGCCAAAAGAAAGGGAATGTGTAATTTGGATTCAAAACCGGCACTGAAGAATTATCTATCAAACAAAATAATAATAATTTCATAGAAATCGGATGAAAACTGTGGAGATGCATAAACAACATCCGATCACACACATACACACACATACACACATACACACGAACACATTTCGAGAATTATAGATATAGATAATTTCCGAAGAGTTCATATGTCGTATAACTGTTTGATTTGGGTCACTTTGACCTAGTGTAATGGTTAGCACGTTTGCCTCGCTAGTTCAATTACGACTGAGTAGTAAATACTATCCTCACTCGATGCTCCATACTTTAGGCCTTGTGCTACATCTAGTCTACGCTCATAAAATCATAGAGCACCTAACCCCTGTGTAATGGTTAACAATCTTGTCTTGCTGGTATAATTACGATTGAGTGGGTTCGAGCCTCAATGGGTGCTCGAACTTTACGATTTTATTGCTCAGCCGTGAGTAAAATTTTCTTAACTGAGTGATAAAGGAATGTATTATTCTGACCTATTATTCAAAACTCAGTCAAATTATGTGTGTGTGTGTGTGTGTGTGTGTGTGTGTGTGTGTGCGCGCGCGCTTGTGTTTTCATCAAATTGCACAAGTACATGTAAATTGTTCCCGTACAACAAACATGCGCATATAAATTACATACGCGCATGCGCAATCACACGCAGTGAAAGCGTGACGGACAGAGAATCAACCCTTCTTTTATAGATATAGATTTTTTCTTTTGTTTAAAGAATGATCGCCTTTTAATTTTGAAAACACATAGAAAACCAATTACATTCCTACTTTATTTGCCATATTTAACATTAAGTACGAGGCATGACATTTCAGTAAATATACGATATCCTGAACCGGGGAGCAATGGGCATGCGCACGTTATGAGACCAAAATAACATATGTGAATATCAGCAGGTTTATGTTATTCAAGAACGGATCACGTGACGGGTTTAATTTTGAAACGGCATTGAAAGAAATATTAAGTAAACAATGCGAACTCCGTGAGAATTATTGAATAGGATTCGTTCTCGTTTAATTTTCACAAGTTTTTTTTTTTTTTTTTTTTTTACGAAGGGTTTGTTAATGAACAGATAAAAACAATTCATCTCGTCTGTGATAAACTCTAGAAAACTTGTAATTCTCCGAAATTCACTTCTTTGCTCACATTGTGAGGCAAAAACGACAAAAAGCAAAAGATCACATTTATATGGCGTTTAATTCCCCGGTACAGCATCTGTGGGTAAATATAGAATCCTTAAGATTTTAAATTCTTATTTCTCTTCTTTACACTAGTTCAGTCGAAACTCAACTCTGGCGTCCTGGGTATTACGATAAACTACATCCGGGTCTTGGGTAAGACGATAAACTACGTCCAGCAGCAAGGCCTCTGATCAGGAGGTTTTGAGGAGCGTGAAACCACCTCTTAATTGCTGATGTTCCCAGATCCCACCCTGACTCGGGGTGGTAGCTATGGGCAAATAGTTAACCCCTGAAGGTTTTAATATCAGAAATACTTTGTAAAATATTATTATCAGCAATACATATTTGAAAAAAAAAAGTTAAACAAACAATACATTTTTTTTAAAAAAAAATATTACCCACAATACGTTTTTTTTTAAAAAAAAATATTATCAGCAATATATTTTTGAAGGAAAAAATTATTACCAGAAATAGATTTTTGACAAAACAAAATATTACCAGCAATAAAAATTTTGTCGGCATTAAATAACCCATTGAGGTTGATATGCCGTAAAACAAATTAAACCAAACCAAATCTAAACTCAACTCAGTCATCAAAAATAAATAAATGGTTTCGGCAAAAACAAGACTCAGTTTTTGGATAAGATAAATTTTTTGGTGTCTGACTCTAATGAAAGCTTAAAATTGTCACGGCCTTTCACCCGCGACTATAAAGTTACAATTAATTCACACTGACATGACAAATAATTATGAACCATACACTATTCCTAAAGAATTTGTCATTGATTATTAAAATAATTAACCTTAAAATAAAGATCTTAAATCAAGTATTCTTAGTGATTTTATATTTCTTTGAAATTTTGATAGATATTTTTTAAAAATTGCTGGCCTGCTGTGTAATATCAATCCTCCTATCAGTGAATACAGGACAATTTCCTCGCAGATGAAGAGACTTGCGGCAAGAGAGATGTGGTTCTACATAAGGATGCTGAGAATACAATGAACGGAGCATATGAGCAACGAGTAACTTTTAATGCAAATGGAAAAAAAATGGCAGCTAAATTTTTTGTGACACAATATGGAAAGAAGGTGTGGAGAATTTGATACTCACAGGGCATATAGAAGAAAAAGATAAGTCGACAGAAACAACAAGAAACCTTCGTAACTACTTGTTTAAATGGATGACAGAAAACTGGGAGTGCGAAGGAAAAAAACAAATATTGCTAAGAGCTATAAAGGATTGGAAATTGTGGAGAGTAGTGATCGCCCAAGTCCTGAAGAGACACGGTGCATAAAAGATGATAATCATGCATTAAGAAATCAACGATTTTAAACTACCCTCGCGATCACTCATACACTGAAATAAATATTTTCTTATTATTGTTTAAGGGCGCCTATGATAGCACACTATGATAAGTAAAATCATGGGTTCAATCTTCACTGTGCGCAGTGCTAAAATGATTTACAAAGATATCAAGCATTTCAATTTGATAATTGTGTGACAGACGAATGTTATTATTTATTAGTTTAGCACAAGACCAAAAAATATGGCGCACCCAGTGAGGATCGAACTCGCTACCTAACGTAAGTTACCCGACGCCAAGTTGCCCTTAAATGTTGCCTACTTATCATAGCCATGTTTGGCACAAGGCCACAAGTATAATGTGCCCAGTGAGGATCGCAATCAATAGTAATGATCTACGGGTAAGCTTGTTAACAGTTGCACATCGACGAAGCTCCCTTAGTGTTTACTGTTTTGGCATTTTACAGTTTTCATTTCAATGTAAACAGCCGACTGTTGTTTACATTGAAGCACAGAGACCCAAACTAATAACAGAAGAAAGAGGAGAGCGAGAAAAAGAAGAAGAAGAAGAAGAAGAAGAAGAAGAAGAAGAAGAAGAAGAAGATATGCCGTGTGTTAAACACACAGCAGCGCACACGCGTACACATGCTATTGTATTCTCCTTAAACATCACCAGTGGCCTGGGGCGAAGAACACTTGTACCAGATGAGCATAACACAAAATTTTGAAATCATTGTGATATGGCGATGAGGATGATTCTTGGAAAGTTTGTTGAATTAACTATACTGAAATACGAATAGTTCAAATAATCAATGTGAATTAAAGTCTAAGAAACAAAAAAAAATTGTAAAAAAAATGTTTGACCAAAAAGTAAGTGGCGCTGGTTAAACATGATTTACATTACAAGCGCATCGATCACTAGTGCGTCCACACACACACATGAAAGCAGAAATAGTTTGGTGTGACTTCAAATTAGTTTTATTAAAACGCTTAAATACTGATTTTGATAAAAGTGTCTGGCATTCGGGGAAAAAAATCAACAATGTAAACCAAACATGTATCTTGGGATAACCGAATAACGTCATAATTTTCCAAGCGAGTCACGTCATTTGTAGACATACACAGACCACATTCACAAAAACACAGCTCGTGAAACGGATTTGATTTCATTATGATAAAATATAAAAATTATAATAAACATATATATATATATATATATATATGAAAAACTGGCATTCCAAAAAATATGAATCAGAAACAAAAGCTGGAAAATGAAAATAAAATAAATAAACTTACCAATAAAAACAATGGCGAGTAAGTTGAAGGCATTTGGTATCTGCATACAACTAATAACAACATATTGTAAAACTTGAAAACGCCCGAAATCTTTCAAACCATGTAAAATATTGTCCACGTTAATATTTTCCGGATTAATTGGCATTATGCCGAATTCTTGGATTTTTTTGTTGTTGTTGTTGTTGTTGATGCCACCCAAATTTCGATTTAAAAGAAGTCTTTACTAAAAATACTTATTTCGTATTTTCTTACATTAATTTGTTAACAACTTAAATCATTACGATACTCGGTAGATGTTTGGTTAATGATCTATAATGATATTAATTAAAAATGGTAAGTAATCTTCAGTATTTACGAGAACTGATACGTAAAGACAGAACAAGCTGGAATAGATAGATAGATAGATAGATAGATAGATAGATAGATAGATAGATATTTACTTTTTACTCTTAGCTTTACCACAAACAGTATCCAAGTAGAACTTCTTTAACATAAAGCCAGATTACTTTAAAAAAAATTAAATTTAAAATTGTATTTAAAACTACTTGATTTAAATCTTACTAGAAAAAAGAAATAAAGAAAATAAAATTTTACATCAATTAAATCCTTATTAGCGATAAATTTGTGTAAAAGTATCGTACGTTTAAGTGTACCAAAAAGTGTCTCCGAAAACTTTTCTGGAAAGTTTCCTAAGTTACACAGCCAGGGGACAAAATAAGAAAAACTTTTGTAAATTTTTCAATTGTTAAAATTCCACTTTGCTTAAGGAAGGCTTAACAACTGATGATCATGGATGCCTGAAACCCTTTAGTTGATTAAATCGTAAATGTTGAAAAACTCCTCACTTTTATATGCACACGCGGCACTCATTATAATAAGTAGTAATGATAACGGTATGTTTTATTTATTTATTTAGCAGTTGGGTAGAGAATGTTGCGATTGAGTCAAAGCTTGATAAGTGAGGAACACAGAAACTTCGCTCTCTTCCTCTCCCTCTCTAGTTTTTCTACTTCTTCGCGGGAAGAGGAGTGCTACTTAACCTCGCCCCCTCCCCTCTCTCTCTCTCTCTCACTCTCTCTCTCTCTCTCTTTCTTTCTCTCTCTCTCTCTTACATTGCAAGCTTTGAGTCCGTCACTGTTGCTACCAATTCTAAGGATAGTCACACAGAAATGAGAGTCTATCCTTTATTTCTCCCTGCCTCTTTCAATTTATTTCACTCTCTCTTGTTTCTTCTCTCCCCTTCCTCCTCCTCCCCCCTCTCTCTCTCTCTTTTATTAATTTCGGTGTAATAAGCTTTCTTCAATTTCCATAAGAGACACAGTAATTCTCTCCTTTCCCGTAACAAAATTTGTTCTTTCTCTCTTCCTGGAAGAAAAACTGTGGCTCATTTAGTTTTTTTCTTTTTTAAGAAACCTTCATATAAATTTGATTCTTTTGATTTCGCGCCCGCAAATGGTTTTAGGAAAGCCTTTGCTTGTTTCTTTTTTACATTCTATTTTCTTGTCGCTGTATTCTTACCCCCACCCTCCCTCTCCCTATCTTTCTCCTCTCTATCTCTCCCCCTCTTCCTATTCCACTATCTCCTCTCTTTCTCCCTCCTTTCTTTTTCTCTCTCCCTCTCTCTCTCTCTCCTCTCTCCGCTCTTTCTCGTAAATTTCATCTTATCCAGGTGTGAAAATGTCAAAATTATTCTCTGTTAAGTTCGGTATCAACTGTTCATATTTAATTAATGATACGTGTGCACACGGAAGGCACCCGCACGCGCGTACAAGCACGCATGAATAAAATAAGCAGACGTGTACATTTCTCTATAAATTCTTATGAAATGTTCAAAAGGCTACACACGCACATGAGCAGAGAAGAACCTATTACGATTTATTATCGGTGATCACAAAAGTAAAACTTTTTCGTTCAGTTGAATTCGATTTAGATTGAATGTTTTCTTTGGAAATATTTTAGAAATCAAATTAAGCATAAAATCGCGTCTGAAATGTTCTGAGTTCAATTCCTGTCTTAACACGTTCGCTGGCAAGCCTCATTTCCTTTCTTCTCGCAACACTATATCCTAATTAATTTTGCTACAAACGACTTTGTTTTAATGCTGTTTCATAAGGCAAGGATATCATAGGTAGTATTCATTACCCACAATCTACCTGTGTTTCGTTTCGTACCACAGTCGATTTTAAAACTCAGAATCTCACACGAATTCATAGTACAACTCTGTGTATGTAAAAATAAAAAATAAAAACACAAAAAACAAAAAACAAAAAACAATGGTAGAATTTTCAAAAGGAAAACGAAATACAAGAGAAAAAAATAAATAAATAAATAAAATATTTAATTTTTTTTTTTTTTTTGAAAAACTGTGGTTCTGGTGTACGATGTTCTCGTAAGCAATCAATCATTCTCCTAATTCCACTCCTAATTCCACTCCTAATAATCGTCATAGAAAATAAATTAGAAAACGACCCACCGGAAGGTCGTATTGACCTTTCAGACTTAACACTATGACACTGCGGTAGGTCGTGTGGCAGCCAACATGTTAAAGCATTTTTTTTTTTGCACATTCGCTGGTAGCTTTCAACATTTTGCAAAAATCATGACAGAAAACAACAATGAGTTTTACATGTCAAAAACTCTAAATTGGATGCATCATTTTTATAAACTGCATCCAATTCTTATAAAATATATGAATAGGTTTTCCGATTATAGTAAGGCAAAGTGATAATATTATCTTCCCACCTGTGAGATAATACTTTTAATACAATTTTCTATTGGTGACACAATGGTTATCAGCTCCGAAAATGGACTAGACAGATCAAGTTCAAATGCCATTCGTTTCGTAATGGTCTTCGGAAAGGCATTAATCTATTCATCCCACACTATTGGTAAATAGTAGGGTATATTGAGCACTCCAGACTTGAGAAGGCAACCAATCAAAAATAAGAAATGAATTAAAAATGAACGCAAGAGGAAACGACTCGATTACGAGAACGATTATGGCAATCCACAATTTACATGTCCTGGGTATGACGATAAACTATATCCGGCAGCAAGGCCTCTGATCGGGAGGTTTTGAGGAGCTTGAAAACACCTCTTAATTGCTGTTGTTCCCAGGTCCACACTGACCCAGGGTGGTAGCACCTGTTAGAGTCATGGCTATGGGCAGATAGTTGACCCCCAAACTGGGGTCAAAACACTATGAAAGTGTTATTGCTGACAATACATTTTTCAAAAGAAATTAGTACCAGCAATAGATATTTGGAAAAAAATATTACCAGCAATAGATTTGACACTCGACAAAATCCCTATTTACAAAAATATGTCAATGAAAGTTGATCTACAAACCGTATTCTTACAAAGAATACATATTCTATTCATACAAACCTATCCGAAAAATCTTGTCGGCTTTAAATAAACCATTGAGCATGATATACCGTAAAACAAACCAAACCAAAACATAATTTACAGACATTAAAGGAAAATAAGTTATGGAGAGCTATAATCACATACATCTTGAAATGCATGTTTAAAAAATATTCTTGTTTCACCCTGATTCATCATGAACGTTCATGACTCGAAACAATTTTTTTAAATCTGACCCAATTACCTAACATCAAATTTTAGATGGATAATCCCTCCTGGGTCAGGTCGAGAACTTCTATATATATATATATATATATATATATATATATATATATATATATATATATATATATATATGTGTGTGTGTGTGTGTGTGTGTGTGTGTGTGTGCGCGCGCGTGCCTGCCTGTGTGCGTGTAAGGTCTGCTAAGCATAGCTGCAGTATAAACCACAGATGGGCCTCTGTGTCTGTTGAACAAACGCAAACGTGCCTGGCGTCTGCAACAGTAATTCGTTAGCCATTCTAGCAGATAGGCATACACGGAAAAGAGTAACCGGCTATGATATATATATATATATATATATATATATATATATAATAATTTGGAGAGGTTTATCACTTAGCTGAGTGATAAACTTCTTCAAGTTAATTCTAACGCTCTACCCTAATTTTTGTTATCGAGCACTTTATGGAAAAAACCTGCCTACCAAAAAGGCTTTTCCACCTGGTAAAAGTACCAGTAATCCTAGTACACACACTCTCTCTCTCTCTCTCTCTCTCTCTCTCTCACACACACACACACACACACACACACACACACACACACACACACATATATATATATATGCGTGGGTGAAAACTGAAGACACTAAAGTTCATAATTCATTTTTCAAGAAAAAAGTCCGTATAATTCTCTATAATTTGTTCTTAATTTCTTCCCTTTTCTTCTATTTTTTCCTTGTTTGCCTTTCTTACCTTTACAATAAATGTAGTGTCTGGGACCTCCACCGCCTAAGAAAAAGTTATTTATCCAATACTCAATAATGAAGGCGATACGATAGACTCAACGGAAACGCAATCAAATTTCACAATCTTTTTTTGCCTCCTCACTAAGTTTTGTTTCTTCTTTTAACATCGTTATTAGGTGAACCTTATTATGCAATCTTAGATTTCCCGCTGTCTGTCCGTTTCAGAACTGCTTGAATTCAACTCAGAAGTGATATTTCAGTCGGCATTGAAAATGTGTCAGATTTTGCCAGAACACGGAACACGTTGGGATGAATATATTGTTGTGGTCTGAAGTTTTTTATTCCTTAGAGCAGTAATTAACCGGCCATCTTTTCCCACATACCGCGTTCATAGCAATTAGTCAGCATTACTTTTTGCCTGTACGATCAGATTTCTTAGACATTCACTTTTGCCAAAAGGTAATTTTAGCGTTTCAATAGAAGCAGAATAGCAACAAATAAAAAATCATTTTTAATGCTATTTTTCTCGCATTTAATTTAGGTAGTTATGAAATTCGAAAAAAAAGTAAATGCCCACTCCACCCACAAATGAGATCAGCGAGGGTGATACATCTTTGAGAGGATTTATTGCTCATGGTTTTTATTTTAACATTTAGGTAAGATTATTTCATCAAAATGTTAAGATTAAAGAAAGAAAGAAAGAAAGAATGTGGACATAGAAATTAAGTTCATGATAAGATCTGATGGTCGCTTAAGATATGAAACCGTCCATCACCATACAGTGTTAATTTCTATATTTACACGGATAACGTCCACAAATATTCTATTCCAAATACTGAGCATTCCCTCTATGAAGATAGCAAATTTAAGCAATATAAAAATCTGGAATGTAAACAAAACATTTGAACCTCATTCTAGAGAATGAGGTTCAAATCCTGCCTGAGGGCACATTTTCCTTATTGCGTTTTCTTTACTCTAGGCCAGTAGATGTAATAAACACTATTTAAAAACGCGACGTCCACTAAAAATAACGTTTGAAGTAGTAAATATTCTGTATTAATAATAAACCCATTCTTTCTAAATGACTTTGCTTATGTTTCGAATACGAAACTGAGGCGATATGGCTTTCAAAAAATTAGAACGAGGGAATGTGAATTCCTTATAAGGACAAAGCGGTCATAAATAGACCAGAACAAACGGGGGTTTCTCCTTAAAAGCAGGGTGTCTACTCATATACGGATATCCACTAAAAAATCACTACAAATATAGCCCTTTTTGTTCCAACACTTTGGGTGTCTTGTCAAGTGTTTCAAGTAAAATAAACATTATACTCAATTATCTATATTATTTTAAATAAATATTATTCCCTCTACTCTGAATTGAGCACTTTTTTAAAAAAAAATAATGTTTTTGGTTACTAAAAGTTTATTCTATCTCCTTTATTTTACAATCTACATTCAACATCATCACTTGATAAGACACCAGAGGTGTTGAAACAAAATGGCTATTTTTGTAGTGATTTTATAACATATTTTATGTTATAATTTTAGACAAATAATTATATATATATATATATATATATATATATATATATATATATATATATATATTTATTTAAAATTTGAAGACGGTTCAATATCGGGAATAGAGCGTTTATAGATATGGACATAGAAATCAACACGGCATGGTGACCGTCAGTGAAACTTGCTCTGAAAATCGCATTTAGGCGTGTTGATTCCTATGTCCACACACACATATATATATATATATATATATATATATATATATATATATATATATATATATATATATAAATATATAGAAAATAGGAAAGGAAAGAACTGGTTAGGTAGATCCAAAGTTCCTTAGTATTTTAGTTATTATTTTTTTTTTTTATAGTGCTCGATACAAATGTAGAGCATAAATATATATAATTATTTATTTAAAAATATGATTCCAACTCGCGACATAAGAGGTCTCATGTTTCAAAACAAGAGCCGAAAAACTTCAATATAATTATTTGAATTAAAGAAAGCTCTGTTCCATCTTCAAGCGAAAAAATTCGGACAGTTTTTATATAATTTATCATCCGAAAAGAAAAAAAATTAGATCGCATGAGAAATTGTATAAAAAACTAAAAGCACCTTGTCTGTCGTATTCAATGAAATATATATATATATATATATATATATATAATTACTTACTGAATAAGAATATTATAACAAAAAAGTTCATCGATGATGTTAGAATTTAAATCATTTATAAAAACCTATATTGCTAAATTAGTTAAATTAAAAATCATTATTTCGATGTGTGAGCTGGTTTGAGATTTGTGTGAGGATGTGTTAGAAAAATGGATGCATATGTTTAAAATGTCAAATATTATCAAGCCTTTTTTTTCTTTTATAGTTTTGTCTCTCCTTTCTATATACTTTTTTTTAGTTCCTTGAACAAATTTAGTAAACAACAAAGATGAAATTACAAATTTTATCAAAACGATTTTTCATGCTATGCATTGATAGCACACTTACATAAAATGACGGCAAATGCGAAACTGGTATTTTGTTATTAATTCCTTATCTTCTTTCGTGTGGTTTTTGTTTTCAGTTGGAGATCTTGCCTTATGGGTGTTCTCCATCAAATTGTACGACCTCCGCCATAGAGTACCTTTCACAAGATATTTGCTTACGTAGACTTAAGTTCGGTGGTGCAAACTCCCAACTCCCCAATAACTGAGAGACTAGTGACCTGAACGTCCCACATTCTGGCAATCCGGAGATCGGTGTATTTATTGAAATTGTCAGTTGTTTTTTGTTTGTTTTTTTACCTTAATATTTTAGTTACTGGTATTGATTAGTTACTGTTGAAACAATGAAGAAGAGAAATTTGTTTCACAATAGTTTTTTTTTCTTTTACATTAATGATGTTTAAGCACCAAAAAATAAGAAATACATCAGTGATATAAACAAAAAAACAGTTGAGTCATCAACTACCATACAACTTATGCAATGGTAGCTACATAAAAAAAACACATTACTAAGCAACGATAGAAAAAGAAAATCTTACTCCAAATTCCGAGAGATATTTATAAAAAACATAAAAATGCTATACAACATTAACTTAAAAATGATGACAAATATTCGAATAATAATCATTAAAAAAACAACCTACAATAAATAATCATTCAACATATGAACGAGTATTTTAAAAACAGTACAGTCTCGGTTCTCGAACATCTCACAAGTCGAACAAATCGGTTTTCGGACAGAAAATTCGAGATGATCGGTTATCAAACAAAATTTCGGTTCTCGAACAACATTGCCGAACCGAGCCGGACCGAGTTTACCCGAACGGAATCATTTCTTAGTCGACCGCCATGTTGTATACATTCGTGTGTTGTGCTGTGCTTTTCTCTTCCAATTATATTGTACTTTGTTTTGTTTTTTTATCTCTTCATTAGTTCTCAGTCATGGCTCCAAAGTAAGCTATCAGTGATACTAGTATAGGTAAAAGAAAAGTTAAGAGAAAAACAATTGTTAATCATATTATCTCTTCTTACTCAGTTTCATATGTAGCAAAATCAACAATCTATACTCTTCTTATAAAGAGACGATCATATCTTTCCTTCCCCTTTCCAAACAATAACATCTCTTTCCTTCCCCTTCCACTTACGCCATCAACCCTCCTACTTACAGGTACGGTAAAATTGAAGTGTTCGTCTATATTTTATCTGTTTAGTATTGGGTTTATTTATTTTTTTCTTAGATTTAATGATTTTCATTAGTTTTATGTATAAACTTGTGCCCAAAGTACTGTTGTTAAAGTTTAAATAAGCAATCATCTTGGTCGGAACGGATTAATTCATTTTACATTGGTTCCTATTGGAAAAATAGTTTCGGTTCACGAACATTTCTGGTTACGAACGGGCATTAGGAACGAATTAAATTCGTGAACCGAGGTTCCACTGTATCGTTGAACAAAAAAATCATTATCTCCCTCATGAAACACTTAGAAATTGTTTTGAGGACATGCGTGATCACGGAACTCGTTGCTTTTGTTTTTCTAACTTTTCGGCCCCTGATCATCCATCTGCGTCCTTGCTCTGCTATCCGTTCATATTTGTAAAATTCGTTACTCGCTTTTACCCTGCTCTTCTCTTGTTCTCAGCATATACTGTGATTGTTAATTTTTTTTTTTTCAGGTTTTCTTTCCTTGTTATGTGCCCCATAAAATTTCAGTTTCTAATTGTGAGTTTCCTTGTAGTTTCTATTTTTCTTAAAATTCCTCGTTGATTACATGTCACGTCCATGATATTCTATTTATTCGTCGGTAGAATCCAATTTTTGTTGCTTCAAATTTCTTCTTCATCTATGAGGAGATTCTCTGCCATATAGAAGATTCCAAGTCACATAGAAGTTCAGAAATCTTTTCTATATTCCAATGTCTTAATCATTCTGCCCAGTCTCTCGACCACACTTCGAATTTTAGTGTCACATTTTCCATCGTCTGCTACTACACTATCCATAGAGTTAGAATTCTGTACCAGCTTGATTCTCTTATCCTCAATACATAGCTGCCTCCTTAACTGAAAACCATACATTCTGTTTTCTTATTGTTAATAGTTATTCCTTTCTTCTCGCTTTCCCTTACTACCTTGTCAAAGATTTTTTGAGTTTTCTTTCTGTGTTTGTCATCAGCACAATTTCATCCATAGTTCTCTTAAGATCGTCTCGCAAATTAAGTTAAATAAGTCCAGTGAGAAAACGTTTTCGTTGTAGAGTAGGACTCAGTGTAATTTCTGCTTTTCCCTACTACTGTGACATTGAACTGCTCCTACTTGTAAATATAGCAAGTAGCAACATTAGAGTAGAATTTGAGGAGTAATTGATTTACTCAAAACTTTTTCCGTTCTATGTATGAGTATTAATAAACCTCTTCTTCTTTGTTTTCCCTACCTATCTTCTGTTCGTTCGATACTCTAAGTACAGCCTTCTTAATTTTCGGCTATTCGCTCGAAACCATTTTTGACTATTTGATCTGAGAAAATGGTTGTAAACAGCTGACCATTTAGATATGGAAGGTGCTGTATATTAGAGCTCAGCGCACTTCTTGCTCTTCCCTACTACTGTGACATTGGACTGCTCCTACTTATAAATATAGCAAGTAGCAACATTAGAGTAGGATTTGAGTAGTTGATTCACTCAAATTTTTTTCGTTCTATGTATGAATAATTAATAAACATCTTCTTTGTTTTCCCTACCTAGTCTTTTGTTCCTTCGATACTCCCTTTAACTACGGCCTTAATCATCTTTTTTTTCTTTCTATGTCTTTACTGAACTTATTCTCTCGCTGCCTACAGGCTATTTGTTCCCAGTAAAGGTTACAATTACTCGAATATCTTTCCCATGTAAATGAAGGTTTTCTAGTATCTTAATTAGTACCTAGCGCTCTACCCTATCAAATGCTTTTGTGAAATCTCTGAAACATATGCATCTGACTCTGAATTGCTAATTCTAACAACAATCTGATCATAAAAATACTATCACTTTTTCTTGTGTCTCGAACAAATCCACACATTTATTAATCTATTCCCGGTATAATTCTCTATTTATTAAAATTCTAATGATAAATTTGATTATGTATTCGCCTTCATTTGCACCTGACTTGTTTTGGCATTACTATAGAGACAGATCTTCCGGCATTTCACCACTATCGTATATTTCATTTATCCTTTCGGTAATCTTGTTGATCCAGAAATCTCCTTCGGCTGACAGTATCTCTGTTATACTAACATCTCGTTTCTGATCACCTTGGCTGATGCCGATCTTATCTCTGATACTAATACTACAAATCCTTCTACGTTTTTATGCATTGTAGATTTCTTTTCTCTGTTATGAAAGAGCTCGCTGATATATTCGTAGTAGATTTCCTTATCAATTATGTATTCTCTTTTTAGAATCCATGCCAAAGAGCATCTTTTATATCCTACTATGTCTTTTATATTCTTTGCATGCTTGCTATGCCTGTGTCCTATAGTGTTTCTATCGCTGCATACCTCCTGTATTTGATGTCTTTGCTTCACATCCTGTATTCACTTTCATTCTTTGTAATTATCTGTTATTTCTTTTTCATTAGCTCATGGCTCTTTTATCTTCCGCCAATATTCATTTTTCTTTTTTATTTAAATAATAATTGTTAAATAATTTAAGTAATTCTATTATATTTATTTGTTTTAAAAGATTATAGTCTATTAGTAATTAAAATTAAGAATAATATTTTAAAATTGTAATTCAATACGACATATTCATATGCAAACAAACCTTTTAGAAAAATCTTTATGTATACAAGTACAAATTTAACGGCGAAACAAAAGTGCCGAAAAACTTTTTGTTGCTGATAAAGACCAGACGACATGAGTTGAACGGATGAACGGATCATTCGTTTGAAAAGGCACCCCTACTTTACTTTGACTTAATCTCTTTTCGAAAGTAACTTATAATTTTTGATACAATAGTTATCAGTGAAAAAGAATACCCTACCGTCCCTTGTTAAAATGATTGGATTTCCCCGTATCCATAGAAACAAATATTATGAATGTATGTGCTTATAAAATTCAGTAAATTTCAAAATAAGTTATTCCAAAATTCGCTTGAAAATGAAACAGAACTAGGGACTTTAATTTAATTTAATTTTATAATTGAATTTGAAATTTTTAGCTTCTGTTTTTGAATCATGGTAATTTCTGTGTAGCGATGGAACCATATTTTTAAATAAGTAAATTTACAATATATATATATATATATATATATATATACACCTAGTGAGCCAGACAAACCTACCTAGGTTTTACCTAAACGGATCGTCAGGAAAAGTAAGTCTAGGTCTGCTCTACGGTTGTATTGAGCGCTTTTTGTTAGTTAGTTGTTTACTCGTATCAGGGTTTTTTTTTTCTATCTGTGCGATTTTTTTGTCGGCAGAAGTTCATGTTTGTAGCTCTTTCTTTTTTTAAAACCTTTTTTTCCCTCGAGATTGATTTGATTATTAGCAAATCAAAAATTCGAGGGTTTTTTGAAACGAGTCTAGTTATCTATATATATATATATATATATATATATATATATATATATATATATATATATATATATATATATATATATCATATGACGATATATAATTTTGTATAATTTTATATATCAACAAACAGTATTTAGAAAAATATGATACAGGAAAATTTCTTGTGACGCGTTTCATCCGTTATGATTTCATGAGCCTGGGCTTTGTTGATGTTGCCACGTCTACACATGCGCACGAAACGGTAAACGCAGGTAGTTTCAAAATTTTTTGAAAGAATATTTTTTTGTTTCAATCTAACCAAATTAATCCGTATTCATTTTCTTTTGCTTCGCATCGCGTTTTCTACCAATAAAAATTTTGGCCCCCATATACATTTATTTCCATACCTTATTATCATATTTTGTAACAAGAGTTCTGAATGAGAGATGAAGATTCGACACAACTACCACAAAGGGTAGTGCGAATATTTTCGATCACCTGAACCTTGGGTTTTTATCTTTTCTGTGGTAAACGATTATAAAAGCATCGATATTTTCCTACAATTCTTATATCGAAGTCCTTCATTCTTTCATTGTTTGAAATTATCGTAGAAATTTCCAAAGAAACATGGTTGAACATAATGGCCAAGAAAATGTGACAGCAATCAAGTGCCAAGAAACTTGAAATTTCAAGAAATGGCATTTCATAAGTCCTCTTAAAGTTTGAACGCAGTGGAAGTGTTTCAGATAAACCAAGATGTGATAGCCTTCATATTGGATATTACAGAAACTGATCCGGACGGCATAAGCTCAGCTAAAGAAAATTACAAAACTTGTTCAATTTGTTGTCAGTAGTTACTACTAGATACACCCCCTCAAGAACATGAACTGAGGGGCTGAATTTAGAGACCAACGTTAGACAAAAATGATTTGGAGACAAGATTAAGTTGCTTAAACAGAACTATAGAACGCAGAGGATTTGAATAAAATCACATTAAGCAAGGGAATTAGAATGGAATCACTGATGTTCGTGGGTAGAAATCTGATATTTTTCATATGAAAGTTAATTGAAATTGATAGTAGATTTAGTAGTACCATAAAAATTAGACGATTTGATACCGTTTGTGAGACCAACGAATACTCGTTGCTACTTTTGTGGGGCCAACGAATACTCGTTCACAATTTTTAAGGCCAACGAATACTCGTTGACACTTTTGTGAGGCCAACGAATACTCGTTGCCACTTTTGTGAGGCCAATGAATACTCGTTGCCACTTTTGTGAGGCCAACGAATACTCGTTGCCACTTTTGTCAGGCCAATGAATACTCGTTGCCACTTTTGTGGCCAACGAATACTCGTTGCCACTTTTTGTGACCAATGAATTCGTTGCCACTTTTGTCAGGCCAACGAATACTCGTTGCCACTTTTTGTCAGGCCAATGAATACCAATGAATGAATACTCGTTGCCACTTTTGTGAGGCCAACGAATACTCGTTGCCACTTTTGTCAGGCCAACGAATACTCGTTGCCACTTTTGTCAGGCCAATGAATACTCGTTGCTACTTTTGTGAGGCCAACGAATACTCGTTGCCACTTTTGTGGGGCCAACGAATACTCGTTGCCCCTTTTGTAATGCTCATTGTACTAGAGACTTTGTAATCGTAGATACGACTATACTACGCCGTTGAACAATACTTCTGTCAGACGCCTTCAAATAATCTCGTACTAATAGTACTTGCTCGATAATACTCACTCGAATAGTAATCCGTATAATGAAACGAATAGAAAATAGTATAGTGAATGGAGTAAAGAATAACAGTCCGTATAATAATAGAGGATAGAGTAGAAATAGTGATCCGTATAGTAACAGAGGATAGACTAGAAATGGCGACCTATGTTCAAATTCAAGTGTCGGCAGCGACACTTAATTACTATATAACAATATCAGATTAGTGTGAACGTTTTCAGCATTATGGCGTTCCATGCACCACAACTGATCAAGACTTACCCGTGAATGTGTCATCGTATTGAAAAATTAGTTAGCTCGTAGCATTTAAATGTCATCAAGCGAATGCGGACGGAACCAAAATGGAGATTTTTATCTGAAAAATCTATGGAATTTTGAAGAGCTGTTGGATCTCAGTTACAGAGAATTGAATCCACCTGTGAAGATAGCGAAGAATTTGAACACATTCTTCACGGGCACATTGAAACAATTATTCAAGCTAAAGGAAGCCACGTGAAATATTAACAATGTACAATAATGGCTTGAACATTATGCACTAAATCTTCAGTTTTCATGCAGACGGTTTTGTATATGTGGATCCGCCTCAGGATATCCAGCCAAATCCAACAAAATCAACGATAATTTGTATTTAATTAGTTTTACATTTGAATCACGTAATTGTTTATATTGCATCCAAATAAGTCTATATTTCTAAGATGCGGTATTGCAACTATTTACACTATTTACATTGTTCGGATTGTTGTTCTCATCTTTATTGTTATATTTACGACGTTTCGGCCGTTGTACGCTCCTGCCTTCTTCAGGTGATATACGCTGGAATTTCGATCCGGACTCTTTATTTAGTCCACAGGAATACAATATGGGGACCAGTAATACAGAGAGCTAGAGAAAAACAACAACAACAACAAAAATTGTGACATCAGTTCTGGTGTAAAAAAAAAACAGTTACTGAGATATTTGGTTTATAAATCCAAAGCATTCATACGCTGATATCCCCAAAGACACATGACCCAGTGGTTAAAAGCGTTGGTTGAAGTAATAAATAACTTGACCCAAACAGTTGTGAGTTCAATACTTGGACACGGCAGAGGTGAAGAAAAAATCTTAGAGATTTTAGTTCATATAGGAATTAACTGAAACTGAGTTATCTAGAAAAGGCATGGCACGTGGAACAAGAGCAATCTATAACCGTGGACTAAATAAACGTTTCGGCTCGATATTCCAACGTGTATCTCCTGGAGAAGGCCGGAGCATACAACGAGAATTTAAAAATGAAGATGAGAACAACATCTAAATAATGTAATATATATAATGTAATAATGTAATATATATATATATATATATATATAGAGAGAGAGAGAGAGAGAGGGAGAGAGAGAGAGAGAAGTATTTGGCCAGAACCGAGTTAAACCAAAGGATGGATATTTTAGGAATGTGCTCAATACACAATTCTAAAAATTAAATGTATCGAGCGAATAATAGCATTGTTAAAAGATTGAAAAATTCACCGTTAATACGACCCGGATTTCAGACTTACGATCTCATCAGGTGGTTTTTGGTAAATAATTAATTTGTCTCGCTATATTTTCCCATTAATATAACCTAACCAAACGTCATAAAATAAAATCATCAAGGTATTATGGGACCTTACCCATAATAACATAATGAACTATTCCATACGTAATAAATACTGCGCATCAAGAGAAAGCAGAGAGTTCAGTCTCAAGTCAGGCGACCGGATGATCGGTTGAACTCTCTGCCTTCGGGCTGGGAGAAACCCGAACGAGGCTACGCCGAATGGCGGAGTCTCTTTCGGGGAGGTAAACCGACCCTGAATCCGTTTATACGGGTTCAAAGGGCATATTTTTTGCCGAACCCACGGGCTCGGAGATCCCACGTTAAACCGGCCTTATGCCACATGATGCACACGTGGGGGGGGTCACTAAATACTGTTCAATCTGAAGTCTGGAGTGAAGTCCGTCAGAAGTCTGTCAGTCAGTCAGTCAGAGCGTGCGAGTCAGTCAGTCGAGTCAGAGGCAGTCCGAAACAGAGTCGCGTTCAGACAATTACTACTAAACCTGATTGTTCGTATTAACACTTTCTACTTCTCTGTATATATTCCTGTTTGTAATATATCTGTGTTATTCCATATACGTGTTCGAGTTCTTTATTGGTTCTACCTTGGACTACCACCGTGGTACAAGGAACTGGGCCATAACACAAGGAGGAAGGGAAGGAAAGTTTTGGTAGAACCGAAAGTTTGAAAAACACTTATGGCGTATACATCCGCATCTGGGTTCGCATTGGGCCAAAGTGTGTTTATTAACGTGTCTGCATTTGGACATCACTTCAGATCGTTCGTTCAACAACTTCTCTCTGTCCAGGTATGTCAAAATACCAGCTTTTCCTCTTGACACAACTTGCAGACACTACCATTAAACTTGCAAGACTTTACTGTCCTTAAAATACTGCACCTAATACTGGGCTTCTATTACATTTCTGTAAACTTCCAAACATGGTACAATTCCTATGGCCCTCCAATTTATCAGAAGACCTATGGTTATACCATCTTTTCTTGAATGTACCTTCGTAGGCTTTGTTCTGCTGTCTGAAATCTTCTACCTTAGCCTTATAGATCACACTCGCAGTATTGTAGTCACCATCTAATGGACACTTGCTTTTATCCCTGCAATTGCAGGGACTGATATTTACTATGTGCATCCATTTTCAAATTCCTCGTATTGTGCAGCTTTATGATTTTATCCAGATTGCTAGTACAGCAATAACTTAATTTTACCGTATTTTTGTTGAAAATTCTATGTAATTCACAAGTTTTTAGGAAATGCTTTACAAGTAGTTTAAAAATATTTTCCCTATATTGGTTCTTACTTCTAAATTAAAAAACGGAGGAGGAGAGGTTATACCAGATAATATCTCTTTTTCTATTTCTATTCTTGAAATTGCTGGTTCAGTTAAGGATTAAAATTCAATTTGTTTTTGAGCCCCTTCTCTCGCTCTCTCAATACTGTCTCATACTCTTTTTCCTTGGACTCAAAGATTTCTTTAGACGAGGAAGTTCTTGGAAGGTTGCACTCGATACCTTTCAGGATGTGTTCAATAATGATTCAAGGATGTTTCGATTTGAAATTTATATATTTCACCATCGTATTTGCTTTCATATATGGAGAGACATTGCCGGTTGAGAGGTTGACTTCTACATTTAAATATCGTACAATCTTTTGGTTAATTTCGACCGTGATTTCAAATTTAAGGCCGTGGAAAAGCTTGAAAAGCATTTTTCTAACTCTGTCCCTTGCCTTTTGGTTTTTCAGGTACAATAATTAAACTATCGTCTCTCTAGAGGCCGTGATTGTCAATATGGACAATTTTGTTGATATTATTTAATATGAAAAGCCCCATAAGCTCCGAAACCAATCTCCATCAAAACATTCTTGTGGGACATCGAAGTCATCCTTGCTGGTCTTCTTCACACATGCTTCGCTGTTGTCGTATAAAATGAATTTGCGACAATGCAAAATTATTTCCATACGCTCATCTGGCACAATCTAGTGCTTCAAGCAGGCTTTTGCCCCGATATGCTGGGGTAGCAATTTTTAATATCATACTTGATAAAAATATGCTTACTTTTATTGTCACTGCCATGAAATCAGTAGATACATTTGTTAGTACCTTTCCAGTGGTTTGTTTGTGTAGCTAATCGTAACAAGTAGCATAGATTTTGTAAAATTTCTTGGCTAATAATATAAACTTCAGCTTTGGTGGTGTTTATCAGGCGAAACAACGGACTTTCGAGGAAGTCGTCTTTATGGTCCGTTACTGTTAAGAAATGATGAATTTGCTGCTGATTCCCAGCCTGGCCGTGATTACAGTTAGGATATAATGAATGGACTTTGTTGCTAATTCCCGGCCTGGCCGTGACTACAATTAGGATATATAGAGCTACAAATTAACTATTTACCAAAAACCACTTGATGAGATTGTAAGGCTGAAACCTGGGTCGTGTTAACGGTGAATTTTTCAATCCTTTATATATATATATATATATATATATATATATATATATATAAAACTTAGAATCCTGGTACAGCTGCCAGTGTATGCAATAACGGAGTTATCATGAATAGGAGTAAAATAAACAATCTTCGTATTTGGAATGCGTGTATACTCCAAGATAATAAATAACTCGGCAACAGGAAAAATTCCACTTATCTCTCTTTTACTGAAGAAATGACATCAACCTAGTTGCACTCAATGAAACTCGTCTTGCACGTTTTATCACAGTTAAAGAAATTAAGAATTGGATATGCATTTTTCTGAGTTTGAAAAAGCCAGAACCTCCCCTAGCATGTGTTGGCATTACCATTAAATCAGAAATTGCAAAATTCTAGTTTTCTCTGCCTAGATGCGTTTCAGATCGCATTATGACACCAATTCTTAATCTAGAAAATGCCACACAAGCCAATTTCTATAATCCCACCATAGTTATCTGTGAGCAGAAAAAGGAGATTAGATTATACGTTTACTGGATGCAGGAGATGTTTCGAAAGTAGTCATGAAAGTCATCCTTTTCCTGCTCGAACCTGTATCCTATACGGAACCGTCATATAGCCTGACGTGCTTTTACCGATTCCTGTCGGAGGACGAATATTTTCTATGAAAATTTCTCGGACATTCAGGCCGGTAAATGTTGTTTAATACTGTTTATTATAAACAGAGCATTTACGTAAATATTTGTATCTATAAAAAGAACGTATAAACATAAAAAATGTCTTAAAATAATTGTCAGTCTTTGTCCATTTCATAATATATATGTGTGTTTTTGTGTAAAACGTGTATGTATCTAAATATATATATATATATATATATATATATATATGATATCTTTATATATTGCGATACCTATTGCAAGGCGCTCAATATCAGTGATAGAGCTAAAATATTTAGTTGGATTGATTTGACTTTGTGACCCTGGGTTTCACGCTACTGTTTTAGCAAACACTGAATTATAAATCTCATTGTTCTTTCATATTATATATATATATATATATATATATATATATATATATATATATATATATATATATATATATATATATGGGGGGGTGTGCTTTCAGAATTAAGAATAAAATAAAAATATTAATTGAATAAAAAGAAACAGATGAGATTTTAGTTACATGAGAGTGTCTTCATTTCACCACCTTCGTTTTGTAGTCTCTTATTCTTTTTAATTATCTTTGAATTTTTTACCTTTTAATTATTTTTAGAGCTTTTTTTTCTTTTGCTGCCTTGGTTCTTTTCTTCCAATGAATTGAAGATGGAAATTGGCTTTATTCTACGGCCATTTCTATACTTATGTGCTGCCGAGGCGCATAAACCTTCTGAATTAATTTTCTTTTTTGTTCTTTAATTAAACGCAATAAAATAATCTGAGATACTGTTTTTATTTCTGTTAATTAAATTTTATTTCAATAGTTTATGGTCGCCTCAGAAACGTAAACTCAATTTTATCATCGAATTTTACCAAAACGCCGTCTCTTTCATCGGCAGATATCTAATTCTCTTGGCTTTCCATTATTGTTGTGGTAGGATCCACCTAATTTGCATTATTATTCCATGCATTAGTCAAGTTTCAACAATTATCTTCTGCAAAAACTTCTATTTCCTTCATTTTATAATCAATCAATTTGTATAAAAGCAACGACATTTTCATTATATTGTTCGTATGGAAATATTGCTAAAATTACGTCAAATCTTGGTTAAAATCCAACAGTTGTTCAGACTATTAGGCTTAGTCTAGTTGATTTTTGTTTCGTTTTGTTTGTTTTTTTTTATTTGTTTTGGGCTTTTTTTTGTCACGTTTACTTGTTCTAACTGACATTTCAGGATTTAAAGCATTATCCGTTGGGTTATTTGCACAACTGAAATAATTGCTATTGTTTGCTGAAAAAAGGTATGATAAACACAGGTTCACTGAATGTCCTCATTAGAAGGATCTTTAACCTCTGGTAAATATCAGTTAACCCTCCACCTAACCTTAGAGATCATACGTAACAAAATCTTATTAAATTACAACCTTTAGATGATTACATCAGTATGACCGGCTCACTTCAATTCTACATTAAATGGCTTAATCTAGAGATATCTAAGGTTCAAATCTTTGCTAGTTCAGGGAAAATACACATTTTTATAATTATTTTTTATCTGATCTTTTGTCGTCTACTCTGGTCTCTTAGCAAAAGTAATTTCTAACTTTTATTCATTATTACTGTTCTCATTTTTGTTGTTATTGTTTCATTGTGTCACAGGTTCAAATCATATGCTTAATGGTTGTCGTTGGAAATCGAGTGACACTAGGTATTCACAGCTCTCCTCCACATTCCTAAATATTCTTGATAACTCTAATATTACCGTTGGCAGGATAACCTCGATCCTTCCACGAATCTCGAATTATCACCTGTAATTTTTTGAGGAATGTCCTGAATGTCTTTTATGTTTATGACACTGACTTTCATCTTCCACAGTCCTTTTTCTCTGAAGCAGACGTGTCTGTTCATCGTATCTAACACTCGACTTTGATCTTTCTGAAACTTAGTTGAACTTTTTATTGAATCTGTCATTCAATAATAAGTTTAAGAAATAATTTTTACAAATAATATTATTTCTTTAAACACTACTTATCCGTAATAATCGACAATTTTTTTTTCCAAGGCGGTGACATTGCATACTGCAGAGTTAAATTAAGTTAAGAAAAACAACCAAATAAATCTATAATTTTCTTACTTTCACGAACTTTTTTTACAGTAAAGTTCACCTTTTATAAGGCCCAGGGGCCATTTGATGTAATGTTTTGCGTTAGGAGACAATCTGTGCGTATAGGAGTGGAAGATAACAGTTAACCCTAGCCTTGAACAGGTTAAGATTGTAGTGATTGGGAAAATATCCTCTTGGGGGTTCGTTTCCACAGAGTAATGGTTTTCGTAAAGCAGCGGTTAGAGTGGAACTTATTTCTCACCAATGGAAGGGAATGTGGGTGGTTTTCCACTATGTAAATGGCATGGCGTGTACTTTCTGTGAAGGTTTGAACTGACGGTACCAGGGAATGTAGTTTGTCCGATCATTTTCTGTGAAGGTTTGAACTGACGGTACCAGGGAATGTAGTTTGTCCGATCATTTTCTGTGAAGGTTTGAACTGACGGTACCAGGGAATGTAGTTTGTCCGATCATTTTCTGTGAAGGTTTGAACTGACGGTACCAGGGAATGTAGTTTGTCCGATCATTTTCTGTGAAGGTTTGAACTGACGGTACCAGGGAATGTAGTTTGTCCGATCATTTTCTGTGAAGGTTTGAACTGACGGTACCAGGGAATGTAGTTTGTCCGATCATTTTCCTTGGAAGTAGCGATAGAACAGCGAGAGACTTGCCACATCTCCTCTGTGGGAGAGAAGTTGGTGTGTGGTGAATAATTCCACAAGGACTCGGATTCGATTTTGGACTCTATCAAAGTTGGAGAGTGATGTTTGGGCAGCTCCCTCCCAAATATGACAACAGTACTCCATTTGGGACCTAATCTGGCTCTTGTGAAGGTGGGAGATAGCAGGTACAGGGAACCAACCATTTTATATGCATCCTTAGCGATGCATCGTATGTACGAGTTCCACTTGAGGTCAGGTGCGAGTTTGAGGCCCAATAGTCTTTCAAGGTACGGTGACCCCCTCCATCCCAAGAAGACATCCGTTCATCTTGATTGGTGGTAGTTCAGGGTCCGATCAGTAATAATGGAATATAACTAGCTTTTTGGTATTTTAACAAAGATTTTATTAAATGTATTTATCCAAATCATTTTTCTTTCTTTTCTGTTTTCATGTTCTCATCATCACCTCATCATTGTCTTGTTTTTTAGTCATTTTTTGTGTGCGATTGATTTTTCACTTTTTTAGAAAATAAGCATTGCACTCAATGTGAAAGATGGAGTTTCATGTGATAACTATTGACACCAAAAATTAGATTCATAGCTTTTACCAATTTTTGACCATTTAGTTTTTAAAGATTGTCTGAAAAAATGTACCTATGTCTTTCCTTACAAACTGACTTCAAAAATAAATCCAAATAAAGTTAATATATTTTGTAATAGATACATTGATTGGAAACCAGAATTCCTATTATGAATAAGCACAAACAAATATGTCATATTTTACTGTTTTCAATAAGTAAAAACTGTCTTAAAAATTGTAAAAGATCATAAAAAGGTTTATTCAATGAATAAGATTTGTTAAATCGTCTGTTGGAACATAATTAATAAAATCAAAATAATAGATAAAATGCTATATAACACCAAAATACTGTTAGCAACATATAAGACAAAATGATTTAAATTTGCATTGTTTTATTGAAAATCTCTTTAAAACTACTGCACTGTATAACATATTACATCATAATATAACTAAATTGTCAAGTATAATTTCCCTTTGGAGTAAATGAAGGTCTTATTTGATGTACTTATTTAGTAATAATGTACTTGTACCATGCATTTTGTCCATATACAATTTGTGAAGCTTCAGTAAATTATAAATTTTATAAGGCTGTGCTCTAAGACTTTCACTGATCACCGGATGGAAATTCGAACGCTACGATTTTGAAGCTAAACTTAATATTTTACCAAAAAACAAACGGTAACGATTTGGAAAAGTTGTGTTCTTATTTATCATGTCAAACCCCAAATTTCAAACTGAGTGCAATACCACGGTTCCAAAATGCACAAGTGCCCTAATGCACACGTGTGTATGCGTACGAGAGATGGGATAGTAGAACAAATAAACATCACATTCTCAATTGAAAGGTATTTTACTTCCTCTTTCTCCATATACACATCTCCATCTTATCTGTTTCGACAGAACCTTGTCCCATTGGAATTATTTCTTTGAGAATGCCCCAGAACAAAATATATAACGTTACTCTGAAATCATTTTTGTTGCCAAAGATGGCAAATGTTTCAAATATGAAGCTACATGAAAGACAACTCGTAAATGTTCTTTAGAAGGGGACCACTAACGCCAAACTTGTTCAGATATAATGATGGCGCCTGTGTAGTCTAGCTACAGGAAATATATTTTTAATGCTATGTTTCTTCAGGATTTAGGCAATCATGACACTATAAAGATTCCTTTTCTCTGTGAATTATCAGGACATCTTGGGAAAGATAACAGCGTAGTTTCTCGTTGCTTCTTCACGGTTTGACATTTAGAGTTTTATTTTTATTTCCCTGTTAGACTGGTTGCTACCGAGATTAGAAAACCAGTCTGCCCTACAATTTAATCCGTGCCTTTTTCCAAAAGTAAACGCAACAGACTAACTCGGAATTTGAACTCGGATCAATGATTTCACTTTCTGTGTCAATATCCTTACACTAAATGCCCATCCAAATTGATGTGTTAATTTTAAAAGACTATGTTATCTTCGATCCTGTGCATCGTGAAGAAGAAAGAAAGCAAATTTGCTTTCTGAACTGTCTTGGGAAATCATGAAGAATATAATGTCAAAATATATATTCACTGCAAACCGTCAATTGCTGGACAATATTTAAACTATTATTTGTACCGCCGTTTACGGGTTTAAAACCAAAATAATAATAAAGATAAAGTAACAACAGTTATACTTCCATAGCTTACAAGTGTAGAGAAAATATACGAATTTTGAGATTGTAGAGTATCTTGAAGAAATTCAATTCTCAGAAAAAGATCCATCCAAGTAGATATGTCAAAGCAATGCATGTATAACATCTTCTGCTATTGTGGCCCAGAAGAAAATAAGAGTGCGAAACCAACTGCAGATTAAATATGAAATGAAAAAAGATACACATACATAAGCCAATTTAATTAACCTTGAACTGCACGGCGAAATACGAAAACTGAAAAGGAAATCGACGCATATAGCACTATATACAAATAATTCCTTAAATAGCCATTCACTTGCTTGGTATAAATATATTGAAATGTATTTTATATATAAATAATTGTTATATAGGAATATAATGTCGCTGCCGACACTCGAGTTTGAACATAGATCGTCAGTGAGCAAACACAGCCGATCCCATTATTGAATTAATTAAACCACTTGACCATCGAGGAAACGCATATATGTAGGAAGTAGCTGACGACTAACGATTTCTATTTCTAGTCTATCCCCTATTACTATACGGATTGCATTTTCTACTCTATCCTCTATTACTATACAGACCGCTATTCTCTACTCTATTCACTATACTATTTCTCTATTCAGATCGCTATACGGATTAAAATAATCTCGTACTATTAGTACGAGATTATTTGAAGGCGTCTGACACCAGTAATGTTCAACGGCGTAGTATAGTTGTATCTACGATTACAAAGTCTCTAGTACAATGAGCATTACAAAAGTGACAACGAGTATTCGTTGGCCTCACAAAAGTGGCAACGAGTATTCGTTGACATCACAAAAAAATAATAAAACAACTTCACTTCGGTAGAGAAAAAATACACATCGAATGGGCACCATCCTAAGCTCCAGTCAAGGTCTACCTAATGGCATAAAACCAAGTCGACACCAAGGAAAAAGTAAAGAACAAAATAGGTTTGATTGTTCCAGAAAAATTTTATAGTGGTTGACTTATCCTAGAAAAACCAAAAATGGAAAGAAAGGGTTATGTTATAAGAATAAAGTACTAAAAGAATTGTGAAACGAAAAATTCTCCAAATGACCCAAACATGAAAAAATGATCGAGTGAAACTATTTATTTAAAAAAATATAGCCTCAAAATGCAAAAGACGGTAGATCAAAAGTGTTTCTATGTCAGTCACTTTTTTCAGTTCAATAAAAAATTTAAAACAAATGTTTATAGCCTAATATTTTCAAAATGTTGCAATACCTGTTTAAACAAAATTTGTTAAAAACACGAGACGAATGAAATATTAGACAATAAGTAAAGAAATCCTATATTATAATACAATGTCACGCTCCCTAAATAATAAAATTAATAATGATAATAATAGTGCAACAGATATTCTTTGTCTCTTATAAAGGTGTCAACAAAACAAAAGAATGTTTCTTAATTTGCTCTTCCACTGTAAATAGAGACGGTTTTGATAAAACTCGTGAGAAGTGCAGATAGTTTAACTGTAAAATTTGAAATTCTTCTTAAATTATACTCGATAAATATACAGACATTTTAGAGAAAAGGGTCAGATAATAAAAGAAACGAACATAGAGTTTGAATAAAATATAAATCAAAATTAAAACATAGTGGTAAAGGAAAGAATTATAGGTATTAAATATAAAATATATTTGATGATTGAACAACCAAATAGAATTACGATTTAACATCTAAAATGTGGAATGGATAAATATTTTATGGCACATCGATAATATTTAATGGGTAAACAAGATTGAGTGGATTTTAGTGATTGAAATATGTTTGATATTAAAATACGATGTTATAGTTAATGCTTGCTTAAATGTGATTTAAAGATGTCAACAATGTGACTTTAGTAACCCTCATTTCAATTTCAAACATTTTCTTGAATTTCATTGGTTGTTAAATGAAAATAAGCTTCGAGAAATTTCCATAACAAAACTGTCAAAATTTGTGCAAAAATAGGCTCAACCGACGTAAAAAAATCTTTCTCAAATTCATCCCTAATTTAAATGTTTCAAAAAATCCTATTAGCTAAAAAATAAAAATACAACATTCGCCCACCAATTTCTCAGAAAAATTCGCAACAGCTACCAAGCCCCGTTGGAGCCGATTTCATTGTTAAGAAATCTATAAATAGAAATAGTAAACGAATTTTCGTCGCATTTGAGACTCACACACGCGAAAGATACACACGGGAATTATGTGCCGCCAAAGAAACAATTTTCCTTTATGAGATTTTATTAAAATTTACGCAACAAACCTTTTCACCCAATATCTTTCACAGAAAATCTTTTGTCTACGTTAAATTCAACCTTTTTAATCAAAGGCAGACGACTTTTAGACATTGAACATTTCCGAAACAGCAAAGAACTTCTCTAAAATATACCTTCGCACACATCATTACAAACAAAAAAATTGTAAATTGTGTATTTAAAATTTAATCTGTTGTTTCAAACATGTTTTGTTTTTTTTTTGTCATGATTGAATATCGTTACCATTTGGCCATTTCTTATAATTTATGTTTGTGGATATTGCATATTTCATTTGCAGCACAATCTAAAATATTAACGCAACCTTCTTAGATCCCCTACATGACGCACGGACATGACTGTTAAGCCCGATCAATGATTTGCATTGTTTTTTACAGGCTCGGCAGCCATGGCCAGTCACAAAATTGGGTACGTTTTCTAGTGTCTGTAATATTGTTGTGATTCATCCTAATAGTCATGCATTACAAGGATACAGTCAGCCGTACGCTCCACACAGTGAGATCCCCCCAAAAAAAAGACATTGCGCATGAAATTTCTAAAAGGAAGACGGTGCAAAGGGTCTCTGATGAACACAAGCAACGATCCGAAAAGAAGAGGACACGAACATTATCAGTTGTTAGTGTACTGCATGTGTTACAACGGTTCTAGGAACGTTCGCCGTAAACATTTCTACTGTAGGAAAACTCGATTCAGGAATTTTCGCCGTAGAAAATTTTGCCGTATAGGATTTTTGTTGTAAGACAATTTCGCCGCATTTTTTTTTTAATACCTGTCATCAAGTATATCTGAGTCACACTACTGTTACTTCTATTTAAACATTTTAATAAGCGAAGTTATAGGATCAAAATCCTACATCATTCTTCCTCGTCAGTGAGGAGCGCAAAAATTTCAACTTGACACCACAACCTACATTAAGCAATTTTATATTTCAGACTTAATGTTAAACTTTCTGTTAACATAATATCAATCTGACAATAATTCTCACTGAAGCAATATATATATATTATTTCTAACTAACTTACAGCTTGAATACGCAACCAACTTCAATATAAAATATCTGATGAAAGATAACCCTTTGAAACTCTCAGTAAGTCTTTTGAAATTTACAGAAATTATTTGCAAACATAAACTATTTGAAATTCACTATAAATAACTAAATATTCAAATATACTTTCTTATATTTGATTATACATTATAACAACACACCATCTTTTGATCCAAAGTAAAATTGACATTCAATTCATCAAACATAAAAACATTTAAACAATTTAAAATACCACCTTGTTATATAATTAAAATATACTTGATAACAAGGTACTTCGCATATTAAATCGAACATTACTCCAAAAGGGACGTTCAAGATAAAATGGTATCGAAAAAAATGAGACAAAATTGTCTTACGGCAAAAATCCTATACGGCGAAAATTCCTGAGGCGATTTTCCTACGGTAAAAATGTTTACGTCGAATGTTCCGGATACGGTTACAAGATAGTTTTCCTTCTTCTAGAATAGCTATTCTCAACCTCCATGCGAAATCTTATCAACTGAAGAAGAAATGAGGGTCTGTTTATCGCACATTCGACCAAACATTGATGAAATCGCAATAAACATCAGACATGTGTTTCACACTAAATAAGACGAACAAATAGTTGAATAGAAATTTCGTAACATTTAAATTTAAATTTAAAAATTTTGCTAATTGTACTGTGTTATTTTCATTTGGTCTGTGGTGTGCCCTTGCTTAAAAAAGTTGAGAAACATTGTCCTAACAAGAACTAAGGAGTCTCTCTCTCTCTCTCTCTCTCTCTCTCTCTCTCTCTCTCTCTCTCTCTCAATGGTTCTTATTGGTGGCGATGTACTAGCGCTGAATGACCTTCATCCGCCGGGTTTACTATTTGCCTATAATTTGGAGCCCTCCTAACAGATGCTATCACCTCGGGTCAGAGTAGACCTGGGAACAATGACAAATACGTGTTGGTTCCCCGATCCTCAAAACTTCCAATCTCCCGATCAGAAGCATCAGAGCTGGATAAAGTTTATTGTCATACCCTGGCCAAACATACATCAAATAAAAAATGAAATGCCTGGTCACTCGTATCCGAGGATGCCTGGCCGCTAGCCGATCCCTGTTGCAGACGCCTGCTCAAACACATTTTTGTTCACCAACCACAGAGCCCACCTGTGGTTTCTACTTTAATTATGCTGAGCGGACCTTAGTTACAGCTATCGCATTATCTAACGTGATCAACAGTCTGAACAAGGTCAGCACGCTCAAACACTCAGTCACGATGACTTGTGACTTCGTGCTTGCACGACCATCGACGGCTCCCGAATCAGTTCCGTCAACTCAATTTCACTCACAAGGCTTGAGTTAACGTGGTATGGTTTTTCAATATGACCGTTGCTAACATGTTTGCTCTATGGTTTTAGTTTTCGTGAGAACAACACTGGCTCTTGAAGCTAGCAAGTGACTAGCAGTTCTTATTGCAAAAAAGCAGAAAAAAAATTGTTCTGTACAGGGCCTGGCCTGTGTTGTAAATTCTGTTCAGCTTGTGGTTTTCATGTGATGTGTGAGACTGGAGCGGTTTCTGAGGGGTTTCTGACACACCCTGCATGTCAATTATTCCCTGCATAATACTGATTGTAATTTGTCAAAAGTCTACAAAATCTGTGACTCTTCTTGTGGCTAATCGGAGAAGAGAACATTTAGTAAAAAAAATCAGGTGAGTCACTTTTATCGAACAGCACTGTATATTTATATGTTAACTCTTGTTTAAAATGAGAAATTACATAAGGAAATACAATCTTTAAAAATTTAGAAAAGGTTTTAAAGTAATATTAAGGAAACTTTAATAATTAATATATATTTTAAAATAAAAATGTTATACTAATTAAAAAGGTCTAATTAAAAAAGATTTTTAGTATTCAGAACGCAGAATATTAATATTAATTAAATAAAATTAAAAAGAATAAATAAATAAATAAAAGAACAAGAGAATATTCGTATTAAATTCCTATTAAATAAATATTTGATGAATTTTTTTTAAAATAGAAGTATAAAAAAAAATAGAAATATAAAAATAATAATGGAAGTATAAAAATAATTAAATAAATAAATAAATAACAAGAAACTAACTAGATAAATAAAACCAAATTAGTACAATATAAATGAATTATAAATAAGATTATATAAAATATGGAATTGATTATTTATTAATATAGATTATGGATAAAAATAGATCTTAAAATTTGACATTTAAAGAGTTCTTTAAGGAGGGAAATTACAATATTACTATAAACATAAACTTAATTTAATAAACGGTCAGTAGTAATTAAAAAGAAAGTAATTAAAAGTTAAAAATAAAAAATTAAAACTATCTTTCTAAGAAAACCTTATTTTTAAATAATTTATTAAATGGTGTAGATAAATTTTAAAAAACTGTTATATTAAAATTTAAATAAGGGGCGTATATTAATCACAAAAAATGGATAATCAAAATCCTATAAATTATATATAAAAATGTATATAAATATGTCAATCAATGAATTACTTCATGAATCCAAACAAGTACCATATCGTGAGATATAAATAAATAAATAAATCATTTAACTTAATTATAGATTAAATGCAAAGAGAGGGAGATAAAAAAAATCTTGTAAAAGACTTTCGACAAATTACAGCTAGCAACTAAAAATAATAATATAAGGGTAAATAAGAGTATTACATAAACCTAACTTGATACAAAGAATTGTCAACTAAAAAACAAATAGGAAGAAGGTAATTTGAAAGGAATGATCAAAAAAGAGAAAAAAAAACTATATGTTGCAAATGATAATGGATTGTCCGAGGTTGAAAATGTATTATATCAGTTTGAATTTACTTCTATGATGATATTTGAAAACCAATCCATTTCTTTGATTCAGTAAAATATTTTGATTGCCAAATTTAATAATTCTAATTTTCTCTTCTAGGCATAAGTTACATCTACCTTTAAAGTTACTAGGAGTTTGAGAAAAAACAAAACCTATGAATTCTCAGTCAATTTGAGGGTTCAGGTTTTTCTCTTTCACTTCTAAAAACTTTTTAGAGAGAGCAGTTTGGTGCCTCAGTCTTGGGATGGAAAAAGAGTGTGTATGGTTATAAAGTCTTTGTTTCCATCGCCCCCGCAGAAAAACCAATATAAACATGATGATTTGATCTATTTTCTTTGGGATAAATGGTAGCTTGATAAATGACATTAGATGTTCTACATTTTCCCTCGACTGGGCAAGATTGCTATTCCTACAATTACAAGGAGGGTGGGGGGTCCATACTAGAATTTTTGTTGACACCATTGAATTTGTTTAGAATATACTTGTTGTGGGAGTCAATTATTTTAAACATGTTCTTTGTACATAAATAACTTATTTTAACAGTTTTTCTATTAAAGTTCTTACTTAAAGGCTTGTTATTCCCGAAGTGTTTATTTATAAGTTTCAACAAAACTTGTCCAATATTAATTCTAGATAATCTACAGAAGTGGGAGTTGAATTATATAATATTCCTTTTTCTATTTTTGGGTACCCTACTCCTCTTACCCTCACTATTGTTATTTATGGAGTTTATATAAGCCAGTTTATTAATAAATCCACTTTTTGATAGCATTTTTGTATAATACTTGATTTTTATTAAAGCTACTCATATTAGATAATAGTTTACTAATTCTACAGTAATTGGTATCTACTTCAAGATACTATAGGTGTGGGAAGCGTCAACGTTAATGTAGTGAGGTGTTTCGTGTTCCTTATGGTAAGGTTTAAATGTATTAGTATTCGGGTAAAGTGTGATGTCTAGACAATCAACTATTTTAACATTAGAAGTAATTTCTATTTTAAATCTCAGTAGCTAATCATTATTTTCTGTAATTTAACAGTAAGAGGACCTAACTATTAGGAACATAAATAAGTTCATCATCTCTCTCTCTCTCTCTATATATATATATATATATATATATATATATATATATATGAAATGGACAAAGTCCGACAATTATTTTAAGACATTTTTATGTTTATACATTCTTTTTATAGATACAAATATTTAAGTAAATGCTCTGTTTATAATAAACAGTATTAAACAACATTTACCGGCCTGAATGTCCGAGAAATTTTCACAGAAAATATTCGTCCTCCGACAAGATTCGAACCTGTATCCTATTTAGCTTGACGTGCCTTTAACCGATTTGGCCACAGAGGAGAGTTCGGTTAGCAAGGTCGAATTTACTGTATTTGAACTTCAATCTTCTATGAATCTCTCACGTACATTCATATCTGCTCAAGGCACGTCAAGCTAAATGACCGTTCAAAGCCAATAACCCCAGAAGTCTCCACAGCCACAAGAGTAAAAAAAATCTATCAGCAAAAGAAGAATATTTAACTTTTTTTTTTTTCATCTCTGCGTCCCGGGCGACGGATCCTGGATCAACCGCGGACCTGATCAAATTACCGGCCAAAAATGTATCCGCACAGGTCGCAACGACTTCCCCATTTTAAAAGGGAAAATGGTAATGCCATCCGGCCGCTTTCCATCGCCGCGGTTGAGGCCTACAGGTTCGATTTGGGAAGAGAACCCAGCTGCATCCAAACCTCTTCTGATGATGTCGTTTATTGCTGCATGCCGTGGAAAGCGGCCGGCACTACGACGACAGGAGAGAGGATGCAAACCAAACTCATCGATGGAGGCTCCACATCTGCATCTGTGAAAGTCACATAATTTGAGTCCAAGACGGATCCCGACTCCGACTCGAGTTCACTCATCATCTAGAAGGGTACCGGTAGATGAAGAGGGCACTGTGTTGAGCCAGGCGCCGCTACTCGGTTGTGAAGCAGATAGTAGACAGGCGAGGCGATGCTGATCCAGAGAGAGCCTCAAATTAGTAAAATTGGCCTCGCATTTTATTTTATCCCAACTTTTTTGTTTTGATGTGTCTAGTGAATAAAACACGTGAATAAAACTAAACATATATGCATGCAAACATAAGAATGACACAGGAAATAGAAGAAAACGAGGAAAAGAAAAAAGAAAGAAAAACAAAAAAGAGGAAAGGAAAAAAGAAAAAGAAGAAAATTTATTTTAATTTTGTTTTCTTACCTTTGGATATAATAAACTTTTTATAGGCCCGAGTTCTTTTTTTCCTATTATTTTTCGTTTAATTGTAATCATGGCTTGTTTAACCAAAATAATACCTCATAAATATGGCCTAGGCTGTACCATTTACTAATAATTTTACTAATTACTATTTTTTTCTTGATTTTCCCTACTAAAATTGGGGTGCGTCTTATATAGCCTTGCGTTTTATATGCCGTCAAATACCGTACTTTCTCGACCAAAGTAAAACAAATTTCTAAAACTTTTGAGATTAAGTTGTTTACATAATGACCTATCTTTCAAATTTGTGTGATTTCTGGTGCAGAATACTTTTTGAAGAACTGGTTTTCCGAAAGTTGGTCAGTCGACAAACAGACTATGTACTTTTCTTTGTTTACATGAAAACAAATTAGCCAAGAGTATCTCTGGGAAATTTGTTTATCTGAACTTGGTTAAGTGGGGAACTGTCTATGTCCTTTCTGAAGCAAAGACCTTTAGAGAGTGTAAATTACTGGCAGAATCTTACCAATGCATCATTGGTGACAGCCAGCAGGCTGAGTCCCACATATTCGATGCCGAATGCATTTTTGGCAATTCCAAAGAGAAGCGGGAGAGAGATAGGAAGCGACAAGACACAATAAGAGCTGACACCGGAAATGAGGCAGAGAGATATGAGATGCGAACACAAATGATCGTAACAGCAAGTTTAGCCCTGATCGTAGTAATAGACATGAATGAATCAACTGCCAGACGACAAAACAAATTAAAAAAAAAAAACAAGTAAATAGAAACATGATCGTTGTTCTATGGTTTTCATAGATGTAAACGAGCAATTTGTGTCTTGCTGTAGAGAATTAGAATTGAGAAAAGAAACTCCCTAATTTGCAAAGCCTGTATTATTTACTACTAAAATAAATCTTATTGAAATATTCTGGTCTTCCTTTTGCATAGGCAACATGTTTAAGTATTTAAAATAATTTCTTTTAAACTTTCGATAGGAACAAGCATAAATATAAGTAGTAGTAATAGTCGTAGGCATCCGTTTATTTCGCGAGATAATGATATCGCTCTATTTGGTCAAAATTCAGTCATTTAGGGATGAGACTGGAGTGACCTCACCAGGAAGTAGGCCTTCATCAATGGCATACGGAAGCAGTTCGCTGCCCAAACTATATAAATCCCTTCTTCAGCCATACTTCATCCAAAGTAATGCAGTTCATTACATTTGAGGCCAGCTTAGCCGCAGGAGTTGCCGGAAGTTTGTCAATGTTGATAACCAACTACCTTCGGGGCTCCGCTTCGGTTTTTCTTCCATAGCCTTTCCCGAGTTTGGATATGCCCGCAAGACAACAAAGGTTTAAAATTATGGTTTTCCTTCCCCTATTTGAACTGTCTTCCCTAATAAATAGATCCTTCAAGCCGAAGCAAATGAGGAATCAGTGCACTTTTTGCCCCTCCTCCAGCTTGCAGTTAAACAGTCTTCAGAGGCTATTTGAGACGCATGCTATGGAAGCATTTTATAGACAGTAGAAGCTTGTCCCCACCACCTAACCCGGCTATAACAACCTATGAGCATATACAGGGTGATTGAAAAGTAACTCCATATTTTATGTATGATAGACTCTCTCGTCTTGTAAAAATTATAGTTAGACGGGAGAGTCCATCATACATAAAATAGGAGTTACTTTTCAAACACCCTATGTAATGTACATATATAAACATTACATATATTACGTGTTTTAGAAGTTCCCCAAATGTAAAGTTATATATATATATTTATATATATATATATATATGTGTGTGTGTGTGTGTGTGTGTGTGTTTATTTAAGCAGCAATCCTTCTTTCATGCACATTTCATTGAATGCAACATACAAGGTGCTTTTATTTAGTTTTTTATACAATTTTTCATGCGATCTAATAATTTTTTTCTTTTCAGATGATAAATTATATAAAAACTGTCCGAATGTTCTTTTTATCCGAGCGCTTCCGGCTATACATTTAGCCATTTTCAAGGATTAAATATTTTAACTGTTAAATAAGAAATAGTTCGTTGTATGTATGTTTTATAAAATGTTTTCATTTTTCAAAACACGGTCAAGATATTGTGTCCATGTTCAAAGTTAATATTATTAAGTGTTGTTTTTTTTTTTTTGATAAGGCTTCCATTATTTTTAGCTCTTTTTTGCATGTAGATGATGCTATTATATTAGTGTTGTCAACAAGTATGTTACGAATAGTGTCCGGTAGGTTGCCATGAATATTTAAATGAGATCTAATTGAGCTATTGTCAGAAATGTGTAGAGTGAGTCTGCGTGTCAAACATGTTGTAGTGTGGCCTATATAATTATTTATGAATTTTGATTGATCAGAAATACTGTGCTCAAAGAAAGTCTGAGGCCACCTCTGGTAAATTTTTAAATTGCCCCCAAAAGTAGTTGTTTTGTACTTTAAATAAGAGAAAATTATTACACATGGTTAAAAAAAATAAGTGAAACATGATTTTTATTAGAAATCTTATGACAAAAAGAAAAAAAAAATTATGATTAAATTTTTCTCTCGTCAAAATATCCTCCTTTAGCCTTGATTACTGCAGCACAAATTTTTGCCTTTCGTTGCAAAAGTTTCTCAAAGTATAAATTTAATAATTAATTCCATTCTTTTTTGAATGACTCTAAAAACGCTTAATCATTTTTTTTTCACTCTTCTGTCAAGTTCATCCAGTGCTAATTCTGGAGTTGGCTTCAAACTTTTGAACTGTAATATATATATATATATATATATATATATATATATATATATAATATTGTGTATGTGGGCAGCAATCCCTCTTTTATACAAGTTTCATTAAAGACGATTGATAAGGGACTGCGATTAAGCTTTTTAAATTAATTTTTCTTGTGTTTGTATTAGTGTTTTCTTTTCTGGGCATAAAGCGTGTAAAAATTGTCCAAATACTATGTATATTATAGAAAAAATAAATTAAATAAAAAACAGTACCTTCTCAGTCGTCTGTAATGAAACTTATGCGTACATATATACATATGTATGTATGTGCGTCTATATAACGTTAGATAAACAAAAACACGAGAAAAGAAGACAAGTTACAAAAGAGTCGTGCATAGAACAGAAATATGAAAAATTTAATAATTGTAGAAAAAGATTGCAGAAGAAAAAAATATATAAATTGGGATTTAAACCTAAAATAATCGAAGAATATCAAGTCATTATTTATAACATAAAATAAAAACAATCTATATTACCTTTCTGACGGCGCAAACCACTAAACAATCAATTGATTTAAAATTAATGACAATAGAAACTTGATAACTACAACTTTAGGCAAGAAAAACAGAAAGTAAAACTAAGTCAAACATTCTTCAGGATAGTTGTAGAGAAACAAATAAATACTAATGTAGAAAAACTCAGTAATTGTGAAAAAAAGTTGAAAGAAATAATTAATACATATATAAATATAAATAAATTTAATACATATATAAATATAAATAAATTTAATAATCAATATATACAATAAATGAAATCCATGACATAAAAGAAATAATTGCTAATAAAAGACATTATTATATTACTTTTAAGTAGTAATTTATTTTGGTTTTTCTTTTTGTCAGTTAAACTTAAAATGTGTTAATTTTGTGGAGTTCCGAAAAAAATGCGTCATCTCTCCTCGACAGTAAAACGCCTAAATAAATGTACTTAACAAAACTGTAAATTCTGTGACTGCTATTGATTTGGTTCAAACAATTGCTTCACAAGCGGTTTCCCGATACAATGACCAAAAAAGGAAGGAAATCCTTTGTAAAGACTCGACCCCACTTAAATAACAGCCATAAACATTCCATTGCCAGCTAAGAAAATACAAAAGTATATTTCCTTGCTTCCTATTCCTTGCTAGACACGAAAATAGTTAATTGTATATGGGTGGGAGTTACGTGCGAATTAGTGAAAGAAAAAAATGGGCATTGTATAGATTGAATGAGAAGCCTTTAGAAGCTCGAAGTGAACGTTAACAAAAAGATAAGCATACTATATATATATATATATATATATATATATATATATATATATATATATATATACTTTAAGATTTAAGAATATAATAGTTCAAAAGTATAGCAGCTATTTTCATATATTGCTCAATATAAAAATATTAAAATCATATTAATATTAAAAATAGAGCATAGATAATCTGATAAAGTTATTTAAATATAAAAAATATAAACATAAAAATGTCTAAAATAATTGTCGGACTTTGTCCATTTCATAATGTATGACGTCATTTGTTTAAATGTTGTTAATACTGTTTATTATAAACAGAGCATTTACTTAAATATTTGTATCTATAAAAAGAATGTATAAACATAAAAAGTTATTTAACTGTAAATATCAATTTTTAATGTAGTTTCCCCGACTTTGAAGTTTCTTGGAATCGTTCATTCTTCAAGATGTCTGTTGTCCTTAAAGAATGGAAAATTCAAAGAAACTTCGAAGTCGTGGAAAAAACATCAAAAATTGAATTGATACGGAATTTGTAAATTCACGCTTGAACAAATTTCACTCGGCTAGTAATTACAAATTTTATAAATTTTTACTCGGCTAGTAATTGTACGTTTTTCTTCTAGTGAAGTGGATGGATGAGTGTGAGTGAAATAAATGAAGAACAATAGAAATTTAGGCCATTTTGTCACGTGTTATATTAATGAGTAACAACACGTACAGGAATTAAATCAGCCAATAAAATCCCATCAGGGTGTTTGTTTGATAAACAATCATTACAAAGGCAAACACCGCCAAAATACTCGCGGGCAAAGTTGTAGACCTACCACGATTTTTGCGAGCCAGGGTGAAATTATTTTCTAACCAATGAAAACATTGTATTCAAGAAATTCACACCTCTATGTGAAATTAAATTTTGGGTCCCCTTATGGATATAAAAATAGAAGCATCCTAATTCTCGAGGCTCAAAACAATTTTGGTCAGCACTCCAGATACTTTCTGCGAGACTGATCGGTTCAACTCTCTGTCTCCGGACGGAGAGGAACCCGAAGGAGGCTACGCCGAAGGGCGAAGTCTCCTTCGGGGAGGTAAAACCGGCCCTGAACCCGTTTATACGGGTTCAAATGGGCTATTTTTTGGCTGAGCCTAATGGCTCGGGAATGCCCACATTAAAAAAGGCCTTGTGCCGCATGACACCCTCGTGGGTGGGTGGCTGAATATCTCAAAACAATTTTGGTGGCCAATTTGATCTACACGTGCGTACACACACACAATGGAAGAAAAACAGCCTACAGCCGCCGACTAAAGTCTTGTCCACGCACACAATAGAAGGGATTAACCAGCCATCGCCGACCAAGCCTTTTTATCTACGAACTCACAAAACATTCATTTGACCGTTATAAAGTAAGTCTGTTCACACGTCTTACACACCACTAAGAACACTTAATTACTTTATAAAACAAACTTCACTGCAAGGAATATTGAACATTTTATTGCTCTTGCAATTTTTGAAAAGAATATATAAATGTTATTTCAACTGATGTTCTACTTCTACTTTTCCTTCAGAAAATAACCTTTTTTAGGTTTCACTTAAAAGATGTATTATTGTTGTTGTTAAATGTGTAGAATGCTGACACTCGGATAAGAACAAAAACCTTGGTAGACGGATCCCAACACACGGACAACTCATTGTTAATATTGTGACCAAGTAAATGGTTAAGTACACCAGAAGAGTATTACACGACTAGTAAGAGTGTCTCGAATGAACTAGCACTCAATCCATTCACTGTTCACTGTTCCCCGAACATTCTCTCCTACTAAACTTATAGTAGGCGGAAGAGTCTAATATAGACTTTTAGAGGTAGAACACCACAACAGTTAATAGAAAAACCTTTATTCTTCATAAATGTTATCTTGTACCAGACTTTACATTCGATTTGCTTGTTATATGAAGGATTAGGGAGTTAATCTTCAGTACTACTACTTAGTATCCAAGTTCAAATGAAAGCGAAGAATTTGAATGCTGATTTTCGAGGTAGCATGATAAGATCGACAATTTCCTACGAACTAGAAAACACCTTTTATGATATCCAAATTGTATATCTCTTTTAGAAACCGTTGCATTGAATTTACAAAGGTGAACTGCCAGTAAAGAGATGCATTATTGTTTCAAAATATGAATTGGCTAATCCGAAAAAAAACTTTGATACTAACCCAGACATTAAAAACAACGAAACATTCAAAGTTGACAGCAGACTTAACAATCAAATAAATAAAATGTCGACTCAAGAGTTAACCTTTTGTTTGTAACCAGGCCAATAAAAACCTGATGATAACGACTTCATAGCCGGACGTACGACATAAAATGACGAATTTGATCACGATTCTATTTCAGTGAGCAGGCAGGACAACTAAATAACAAAAATGACATAACTCGAAGACTTCCAAAGCAAGAAACAACTAAAATCGGTAGCACAAAGGAAATAATGTTGATTTTCTACACATACATCAATGGTAGAAAGAACGATAACAGTGTCAGTATGAAAGCTATTTTCCTGATAAACAATTTTAATCGAAAGATTTTATAAATTTCAACTGACAGTAGCACTAACTGTACGGTCAATGAATGACAAACGTTATTTATATGAAGCTGCTAATCTCAGCATTACCATTAACATTACCATTACGATTTTCTTAGTAGAGGAAAGTTTTGGATCTGCGACTTCCAGCCACCAAATGTATATGCAAATCATTTTTTTTAATATTACGATAGAATAAAAAAGTCGATAAGCTCTTGAAATTAAGCCTATAAATATCAGATTTTTGACATATATTTGCATAAGTTTATCTTTGCCTGACGCAAAGTATAAGAGAGTCTACTTAGCAGATGGCCTATGAAACTATGTATTTATATTTAAAACTTCTATTTGGTTGGTATGAGTCGGTATATATATATATATATATATATATATATATATATATATATATATATATATATATATATATATATTATAAATGGACAAAGTCCGACAATTATTTCAAGACATTTTTATGTTTATACATTCTTTATATATTCTTTTTATAGATACAACTATTTAAAATGTCTTAAAATTATTGTCAGACTTTGTCCATTTCATAATGTGTGACATCATTTGTTTACGCCTTGAGCAGATATAAATGTACGTGATAGATTCATGGAAGATTGTAGTGTAAAAGCAGTAAAATCGACCTTGCTAACCGAACGATCCTCAGTTGTTCAATCGCTTAAGGCACGTCAGGCTATATGACGGTTCCGTATAGGACACAGGTTCCATTTCTGTCGGAGGACGAATATTTTCTATGAAAATTTCTCGGACATTCAGGCCGGTAAATGTTATTAATACTGTTTATTATAAACAGAGCATTTACTTAAATATTTGTATCTATAAAAAAGAATGTATAAACATAAAAATGTCTTTTATATATATATATATATATATATATATATATATATGTAGGTAAAAATCCATGGTAATTAATCCAAGTGAATCCTAGTAATATAAAACATTAAAACTGATCCACAAAAGAAAAGCTCAATATATTTATCATAGAGTATATATATATATATATATATATATATATATATATATATATATATATATATATATAAAAGAAATATAGTCTTAAGGTGTGCTATATTTATGGGATAAAGTGCTCAATATCAGAGATAGAGCGTGTGTAAATATAAACATGTGGCCTGACGATTGCATATAGCATGAAACAGACTGTCGCCTCTAAGTGTTGACTTCTATGTTCACTTTATATATATATATATATATATATATATATAAATACTTTCTTTTTAAAATATATGATTCCATCGCGACGCAGAAATTTCTGTTTCAAAACTAAAACTAAATTTGTAAATTCAATTATAAAAATTCAACTTAAAATCCGGCGTTCCGTTCCATTGTCAAGCGATGTTAGGAATTTCTAACACCGCTTGACGGTGGAACGAAGCTCTGGATTTTAATTAACCAAATTAGACTATTTCTCCCCAAAGTAAATAACAATGATAGTGAACATACAGTCAAAAATTACATAAATATTTTCTATAAAAACCAAATGCACATTAACTACAAACAAGACGAATCTTCACTGAGAAATATTATAATGATATACACTACCCCAATTGACCTGAATAAAAAATCAAATTATCTACTACAAAAAAAAATTAAAACAGCTAACCTTTTCCTCAAAAATAACAACACAGTAAAGTCAAAATTACAACGAACGAATATTATCTATGATTTCAAATGCCCCTTAAGAATGTGTTACTGGTCAAACCAAATTTATAAATAATTAGATCACACGACTACATACCTATCCAGACGCCTTATGTTACATCTATCTGACCACAGCTCTATTAGAACCAATTTAAACACACACAAACTTAGCAGACTCCATCTGAAACATACTAGTAGAAAATACAAACATAACCGCATCCACATGTAAAAAAAGGATAAAAAATAATGGAAGCTTTAATAATAAAAAAGAAAAAAACCAACACTTAATAATATTAACTACGAACACGGCCAGAATACGCTATCTTCGGAAAATAAAACATCTGTATAACAATAAAACATACGCACACACCCAATTAAATTGAAAAAATAAAATCATCCTTGATAATGGCTAAAAGTAGAGTCGAAAGCGTTCGGAATTATAGAACATTTGGACAGTTTCTATACATTCTTATTCCAAAAACGAAAACGCAAGAAATAAATAAAAAGCTTAATCGGAGTACCTTCTCTGTTGTTTTTAATTCAATTTAATGAAACATGCATATATATATATATATATTATAAAAAAAATAAAATTATCTGGTCAGATCCGAATCAAACCAGTGGACGGATATTTTTGTTTCTTCCTTCTCTTTTCCTCCCACTCCTAACTAAATACCAAAAACCACCTGATGAAACCGTAACGTTGAAACTCGGGTCGTGTTAACGGTGAATTTTTCAATCCTTTATATATATATATATATATATATATATATATATATATATATATGTGTGTGTGTGTGTGTGTGTGTGTGTGTGTGTTTCATCAGTTGATAAAAATCGCCCGATGAGACCGTAAGGTCAAAACCAAGGTAGCGTATTCAACTGACCTCTTGATTTTTAAAGTTATAAGCTCTACATGTTATTTTTATTTTATTTTTTCACACGTGTATTGAGAACTTTTTAATATTACTGTTTCCTGTTCTGATTCAACTCCAAACATTAACCTTATATATATATATATATATATATATATATATATATATATTAAAGAATATCACTTAAAATCCCATAGGATATTTGATATTCTTTAATTAATATTAATTTTGCTCTGTCTTCTGACATAGAGCTCTCCCTGAATCTATATATCCTGGAAATTCCATATGGATTGTATTATTACTATATATATATATATATATATATATATTTTGTGTGTGGGTGCGGGTGTGTGTGTGTGTGTGTGTGTGTGTGTGTGTGTGTGTGTGTGTGTGTGTGTGTGTGTGTGTGTGTGTGTGTGTGAAAATGATATAAAAATTGTATATGCCATAAACAATACACCCAAACACATACTTAAAAAATAATTTATAAGTGTAAAATTTCACTGATTTCGATGAACAATACCCATTGGTATTTTTATATAGAAAATCAACAAGCAGGAAGTTTTCAAAGTCTTGCATTAAATTTTTATGTCTTGTCCATTTCTTGTTTTAAGGGATACTAGAAAGAATTGTCCTTATCAAATTTATAGTTGTTTCTTAGGTCATCCTCTTCGCATAAAAATTACTGAACTTTCATTTTATCGAAGATAAGTCTATGAGTCAGAGCGGACTGTTAAAGAGTTAACACAGAGGAACAGCCTTTTGATATGAATGCTTCCAGAAATCGTAGTTTCCAGTTTTCTTTCTGGAGATATTTGCGGAAAGTGACTCATTGCAATCATTTATCGTTGGAAATATGTTCTATTGACAAATATGGCGCCAAGTTTGGTTTGCGGGTCATGTTTCCCTGTAAAATGATTTTTACAAGCCAGCCTCTTTTTATAAAGTGAAAGATAGGAACTAACTGATTATTTATTATACCATTTTCAAATATCGTATGGAATGTTGTCGGAGAAAGTGCTTTAATTCTTACCGGGAACTTAACGTATCTCCTCCGTACAAGCAAACCTGGTCAGATTTTGTTATATTTTATTTAATGTTAGCTCAGAGAAGGAAATTTTGTTTTCATTTCTTAAAATTCGCTTGAGAAATGTATATTGAAAAATTGTTATTTGGATGTTATGAAATCTGTTTGTAACCGCGAAAACTTAGGACATTATTTGTTTCTCATATATTGTTCTGCAAATCAACGTCTTTCTATATTTCTGAGATTAGATATAGTGACTATTTAAACTATTTACATCGTTCAGACTTTATTACCATATTCACGACGTTTCGGTCGTTTTACGCTCCGGTCTTCTTCGGGATTTGTCTATATTTCTGAAATTAGTTATTGTAACTATTTACACAATTTACATCTTTCGAACTGCTGTCTTCATCTTTGTTATGGTCCGGTTCCTTGTACCACGGTGATAGTCCAAGGTAGAACCAATAAAGAAGAACTCGAACACGTATATAGAATAACACAGATATATTACAAACAGGAATATATACAGAGAAGTAGAAAGTGTTAGTACGAACAATCAGGTTCAGTAGTAATTGTCTGAACGCGACTCTGTTTCGGACTGCCTCTGACTCGACTGACTGACTCGCTCGCTCTGACTGACTGACAGACTCCTGACGGACTTCTGACGGACCTCACTCCAGACTTCAGAATGAACGGTATTTAGTCACCCCCACGAGGGCATCATGTGCCACAAGGCCGGTTTAACGTGGGATCTCCGATCCCGTGGACTCGGCCAAAAATATGCCCTTTGAACCTCTATAAACGGGTTCAAGGTCGGTTTACTTTCCCGAAAGAGACTCCGCCCTTCGGTGTAGCCTCGTTTGGGTTCCTCCCCGCCCGAAGGCAGAGAGTTCAACCGATCAGCCGGTGAGCCGGTCGCTCGACTTCAGACTGAACCCCCCTCTTCCTCTTGAGGCGCAGTATTTATTACGTATGGAATAGTCCATTATGTTAGTATGGGTAAAACACCCCCACTTCCGAAAATTTTGCCTAGCGGTGGTTTTTTAATATCTTTTTTTCTTTGGATCTATTTCCAAAGGTTCAGTAAATTTTCTTTTTCTAGACGATTTTCTTGGTTCTGGCATTATTTGCGGTTTTGTTATATCGAATGTGTCGAAAATCGTGTCCAATACCTCTTCTTGAGGTGGACCGTTAGCATCCTGGAACGGTCTCTTCCTTATTTGGTTTACATGTCTTCTGTGTGAGAATTTTTTTCCTTGAACTATGTACATCATATTGCCAATTCTTTTCGCAATTATCCCTTGTTCCCAGCAAGAGGTATTATTTTTGTATGCCTTAAAAAAGACTTTTTTCACCTGGGAGAAATTTTCTTTTTGGTGTGTAGGACTGTGTTACTTGTTTTGTTTTATTTGGTAGTGATTTATCGAACACTGATCTGATTTTCCTAGCAAACATGATATCTGCTGGTGATAATGTTGATGGTGTCGCATTATTTGGCGTTATTCTGTATACCTGTAGGAATTGCTGTAATGCTTTCTCCGTATGCACATCGTACGCTTTTCGTAATGCTCTTTCGCTTGTCCATTTGATCTTGGATGGTAAGGCGAGGATTTTATATGTTTTACTTGATAGATTTCGCAAAACTCTTGGAAATCTGCTGACGTGAATTGCGTTCCGTTGTCTGTTACTAAACAGTCCACTACACCAAACCGAGCGAATAGCTCGTGGAGGAAATTTATGGTCGTTTCTGTAAAATTTTTGCACCGAAACACCTCCGGCCATTTACTGTACCTATCAACTATGATTAAATGGTAGAACCCGTCAATTGGTCCTGCATAATTTGCGTGTATTCTTGATCATAGGAGATTAGTTTCAGGCCAAGGCTTATGTATGATTGGTGGTGCTTTAGCTGCTAAATTACACCCCTTGCACATTTCCACCATTTGAGAAATATCCTGGTCCATATTCTTCCAATATACATAGCTTCGCATTAGCGACTTCATTCTATTTTACCCGGGTGTCCTCTGTGGAAATCCTTAAGTATCCGTTTTTGTAAAGTTTTGGGGATTACAACCCTTTCGTTGTAAAGTAGCACATTATCCCATAGAGAAAAGCTGTCCGGAATTTTTTAAATTTTTTTTCTGCTATTTTTGCTTTTGTTTCATTAATAAATTCGGATAATTTTTGGCTTCATTTTTTATGTCTTGCAATGTGACTGGGAGGTTTCTGACTGTACAACATAGTACTGTTCTTATGTCTTCTTCATTTCTAAGGGCTGCGATTACCGTATCTTCCAATGGCTCTGTCTTTGTTGGTATAAGTCTCGACAAACCATCCGCGTGCCCGATTCTTTTCGTTGGTAAATATTCAAATCTGAAATTATAGTTCAGAAGAATCGTTCCACATCTAAGTAGTCTATTTGCCGTGTGCACCGGTAGACCTTTTTTTGAACCAAAAATTTTATTAACGGTTTGTGATCCGTCTGCAGAGTAAAGTGTCTACCATAGACGTATCTATGAAATCTTGTTACTGCGAAGATAATTGCTAGAGCTTCCTTCTCAATTTGAGAATAGTTTTTCTCCGCTTGTAGTAGTGTTCGAGAAGCATGTGCGATAGGTTTTATTGTCCCATCTGGCATTTTATGTAATATACACGCTCCGACACCGTAGGCGCTCGCATCACTTGCTACAATAATCTCTAGTTTAGGATCATAGTGTGCCAAAAATAAATCCGATGTTAATGTCTTGATTATTTTTTCAAATGTTTCCTGGCATTGATCTGTCCACTGCCAAACTTTTTCTTTCTTTAGCAGTTCGTTCAATGGTGCGCGAAGTTTATGCATTTGAGGTATGAATTCCTGGTAGTAATTCACTAATCCAAGAAAACTTTGTAGTTCTGTTATGTTCTTAGGAACTGGCATCTTTTTTATTGCTGTAGACCTTTCAGGGTCTGGACGTCTACCTTCTATGGCCAAGATATTTAATTTCCTTCATAAAAAAATCACACATTTTCTTTCACTTTGAATCCGTAGCTTTGAATTCTCTTAAATACTTCTTGTACATGTTGCCAGTGTTGTTCAACGCTTTCGCTATTAATCAATATGTCATCCAGATATTGTGCTATTGTGTATTCTAGTCCTGCCAGCATTGTATCCATTGTCTGCTGGAAAATAGCCGGCTCTACTTTAATTCCAAATGGTAGTCTTTGGTATCTGTACAATCCCTTGTGTGTGTTTATGCATGGTAGTTTTGAACTTTCTTCATCGACTGGAATTTGCAGGTAGGCCTCACTTAGATCAATTTTTGAAAAATATTTTACGCCATTTAATTTAGTGGACTTCAGGACTAGGTAGCGGATAGTGGTAGCCCGTATTTTCGAGTCTAGATAATTCTTGGTCAATCTTTTCTAATGACGCAAACGGTACACTCCTTTTTTTCTTAAAAATAGGTTGAACGTTATCCTTTATTTTGATATTAGCTGCCATTTTCTTGCATCTTCCGAGACCTGCCGAAAATACTTCGGAGAAACTCATTTTTAGTTTTCCTTTTAATTTGTCTGCCTCGATTGATAAGCTTTTTACATTCTGGTAGTAGGTGCTAATAGGTAGATCCCACAATTCGAATTTTTGCATCCAGTCTGACCCGAATAGTTTTTCGGTATTTCTTAAGACGTACATTTTTAGTTCTTTCGTGATTCCGTTAAATGTTACGTTTGTGATTATTTCACCCTCGAATTTTATCTTTCTCCCCGTAACTGATCTCGCAATTTTATCCGTTTTTAACATGACAGGTTTGTTCAGTTTTCTCCATGTTTGTAGATTTATGATAGTTAAGTCTAAGCCAGAATCCAGCTGTAACCTAACTTTTCTGTTTTGCATTTCAACTTGTACATATTTTCTTGTATTAGTCTCATCTGTTTGGTCGGTCCTCGTAATTCTTATTCTGCTTTCTTTTCTATATCAACAGTGAGAACTTTTGTGATCAATTTTTTTACATGATAGACAAGTTTTAGTACGATATGTACAGTCTTTAACCCAATGCCAAGACCCACAACGATAGCATGGACTTGGTGGTAGCTTTTTATGTTCATTATAATTAGAAAATTTTGTTTTACCTGTTCTTGAGGCGGAAAAATCAGTTCGGTTTGTTTGTAAGGAGGGAAAATTTGTTTGCTTTGTTTGTGAGGAGGGAAAATTTGTTTGTCTTCGTACTTTGCTTTGCTCTTCGTATGCTATGCCAGCTTGTTCTGTCTTTAGAGTCATTTTTAACGCTGACGCATCTCTGACAGTCTTCGGCTAGTTTTTGAAGTGTCAGATCTTGTTCATTTTCCAATTTAGTAAGTATTCTACGTCTCATTTCTGCGTCTTTGGTTGAAACCAGACCTTGGACGCAAATTAAGCATTTGAAGTTGTCAGCGCCGAGTTCCGATAATTTGAAGTCGTCACAATATTTATTAACAATGGATGCGAAAGTTACGTAATCTTCGCTATCCTTTTTTGTAAGGTTCATGCATTTCCATCTTTTATGAAATAGTGAAGTATTATGGCTGAAAAGTTCCGTTAGCAATTTTATAGATTCTTTGAACGTTAACTCGCTTGTTTTTCTGGGAAGGATATAATCAACGAATTTGATATATTCGCCTGTGCCTAATTTTCTTAATAAAAGGCGTACTTTACGTGCGTCTGACCAATCTTTGCAGTCAAAATCATATAGATCTTCATACCTTCGGAAGTAATTTGCAAAAGTTTTATCTTCGTCGGGTGCGTACTTGAAATCTTCGATATTACTCCAAATAGCGTCTTGAGAAAGAACTGATTCGTTCTCGGGTTTTTGCTCCTTATTTGCCATTGCACGTATCAATAATTCTTGCATTTCTAGATGTTTTTGTTCGTACTTTTGTTGCTGTTCAAACTGGATTTTGATAAGTTCCATAATGGTTGACTTAAGATCTTCAATGTTAACGTATTTTTTTGTGTAACCTGATATTCTGTAGCCTGTTCTCGCAAAAAAAACTTTCCTTTGTTGTCAGTGAAATTTGATATCAAGAAAAGAAAATTTTTTTTTTTTTTTTTTTTTTTAGAATTTAATCGTCGTCCACTGTTACGTACGAAGGATAGCAAAAAAAAAATATGTCCTCCGAGTAGGGAGTTTAGTTTTCTTCAAGGGTTTTCCAGATCGCCACTTGTTATGTGTGATGTATAGCAAAAAAATAAGTCCTCCATGTATAGAGTTTGTACTTCTTTTTTAGGGGTTTTTATAACCTATCATATATATATATATATATATATATATATATATATATATATATATATGTGTGTGTGTGTGTGTGTGTGTGTATTTAGGCAGCATTTTTCATTTATGCATGTTTCATTAAATAATATAGACACGTTTTGTCTGTTTATTTTATAAATAATATTTATGTTGGTCACACCACAAACTTGCTTTTACAACGCTTGATTCTACATATGAATGATAACTCTAACATTTTTAGGCATTTAAAACAACATGCCTGGCCGCGTACACAATTCCGGAAAATCCTCGTTGAAAACACAACTATATTTAAACATGAAAACAATAAACAAAAACTAAAAATTCTTGAAGCTATATAAATAAAACAGTTGAAACCTAACCTAAAAAAAATAAACTATGAAATCTCCACAAATATTCTTAAATGCCTATAATTGATAACAGAGGCCATTGGTTTATACCAACGGCTTCCCATACTTAACACTTCGCGTTTTCACTCTCGCGTGGTCATGTCTGACGTTATGAGCTGCTGTGCGATTTTCGCTTCCAGCGTCTTGTATGCATGAGTTTGTCATTGCTTGGAAATCTTCCATGTAAGCAAAAACATTATTGTTTTGTCCGTGTATTGTTTAATATATTGTAATGTAATTGTCATCTTTGATAATGGCTTATGTAAGCTGAGAGCTTAGATAGGATTATAAAGCATGTATCAATATGGTGATTTTCTTACGTCTTTTAATGATAATGTTATTAAGCTTATTAGACAATATGAAAGGATTTTGCTTAAAATAAATAGACAAAACTTGTCTATAGTATTTAATGAAACATGCATCAATATATATATATATATATATATATAGTAACGTTTACCCTGTACAAGAACCGGGGGTCACTCGAAGTAGAGAGTTACGTTAAGGTGTAGTTTATATGGATAGGAGAGGAAGATAACGGTTAACTCTAGACTTGAACAGGTTAAGATTGTAGTGATCGACGAAAAATCCTTTTGGAAGTCTGTTCCACAGAGCAGGGGTTCGCGGGAAGAAGTTGCCATTTGCATATCTTATAATACCGCCAATAATAAATCCTGCTAAAACTTCTGGTTCTCACAGGATCGCTTTGATGTGCAGTTTAAATAAATTCCGTGAGAAAACGCATCCTTGATTTGTGTCTCTTTCTATGATATGTCTAGATTTGCTTTTCTTACAGCTATTCTTGTTTAAAGTCATTTTATGACCCATACAAATAAATAGCTCATTTATTTTTCTTTAAATGTCCTTGCAATTTTATTTATCAACTTAGAAGTGGGTTAAAATTAAAAGTTAATAGGAATTGGGAACTTTATTTATTCAAAATATGAACCACAGAAATATTTTTGCAAGAATTCCGTTTTATCAGTCGTCTGCGATATTTTCTTTTCTATTAAACATATTCCTTTAATGGCATGCATTAGATTAATTAAAATCTCTGTAATTAAAGACTGAACAAAAAGTCACAGATTATATCCTTTAAAAGATGGAAATTTTATTTAAAAAATTGACAGTACATTAAAGATACTACTCAAAGAATTTGAAAATATCAATCTGTTTAATTTATTTTTTTTAATATCTTATCATGTTCAGAATTTTGATGCTTTTTTACTTTAGTGTCATCCGCTCTGTTATTGTTTCTTAGCCACGAATTGAATTGAATCTCTACTGTACCAAAGATCCAATGGAAGTCCTATCAAATTTATGACTAAATTTGCCACATTTTTAACTTCAAAACGGTTGAGGTCATGTGTCTGTTAGAATTTCACTCGGTTCGCGCGCGAGCATAGCGTACTGATATTTTACCTAGACAATTGGCTATTAATATATAAGATTATTTTTGGATAATTAAACAACCGGTTCGCTAAGCTTTTATAATTTTAAGAATAGGTTTGTGCTAACCGGTAAGATGCCAGCACTGGACAAATATTCAATGACCAACTTTATTATTAAAATCAGCAAAGGCATTCAGTCTAATGACTGACCCTGATTTTTGCAGTTAGTTAGTTTTATGCTAGAAACTTGTTGATAAGCAGAACCGAAAAACTCGTGTAGATTTCTTGAAGAAAACGGGTGAAGGATTTTCAATGCATTTCTTTTCAATCACGTGTGCTATCCATGCACAAAAATCTTTGGTATCATAAATATGGCACTCATCTTTGCAGTGGATACCTACATCAGTTCCATGAACCCTTCTTAGATTACTTCAGAGATATCATTTATCTTGCAGATTTCTTGTCAATCATATTAAACTGTCAGCAGCGCCCACGCCAGAAAAATACTCATCCTCCCTGTTTCATAGTTATAACACTTTAAGTGAAGATTCTAATATTCATTTCTTGATAAAAAAAAAAAAAAAACATATCGATGCTTCTTTTGTATCAGGTGTTCCATTTCTGAAGATATACAAACAACTCGCATTGAAGTAGTTTGCCTGGAAATAACGACATTAGTGTTTAATCATTTAAATCATTTCGAAACATGAGCTATGATATTCATATTTCCGAGTTCATTCCCTGACAGACGAGATATTCGAAAATTTTGTTGCTCCTCATATGAATAGGGGTCATTTTTTCTGATAAAGACAACGACTTCATTTAATATTGTAATTTAACTATTCAGAAATATTTCAAGTTCCTGTCATAGAGCGTTTTGATTATCATACTTAACAATTTACTTTTTACATAAAAGTTTTTAGAAACATTTAAAATTCATACCTATTCTACAATTCTCTCCTAATAACTTTAACCAAAGAGAAAGTCACATGGTTTGTTGATAACTCAGATTTTGTTTTGATATCTAAATTAATTGTTTAAAATTTGACAATTTTTTCAAACCAAATTTGAATTATTGAAGTTTATATACTTTGTTTAATAACTTCAGACATGGTGTAGTTTAGTATTTACAAATAGATTTTACTGTGCTGCTCAAGTAGAAGGCTGCTAGCTTCGTAGATATATCCACTCATTTGTTCATCTCCAGGTTGAAATGTTCAAATCCGGGCAGGATTTGATTGTTATTTTATTCATCTGCTTCTTTTATTGCAGCAAAACCTTACAGACGTACACTACAGTTCAAAAGTTTGAAGCCACCCTCAGAATATGGGATTAACTTGACAGAAGAGGGAAACATTTTCACCCCCAAAATGAAAGAACTCTTACAGTAATTGAAAAAAGAATGGAATCAATTATCAAACTTATACTTTGAGAAACTTTCGCAACGAATGCCAAACATTTGTGCTGTAGTAATAAAAACCTAAGGAGGATATTTTGACGTGAGCAAAATTTAATCATATTTTTTTTCTTTTTTTCATAATAAAATTTCTAATAAAAATTATATTTCACTTTTTATTAACCATGTACAATTAATTTTCTCTTATTTAAAGTACAAAACAACTACAATTTGGTACAATTTAAAAAATTACCAGCGGTGGCCTCAAACTTTTGAACTGTTGTGTATATATGGCATATATTATATGTAAACATATCCCGTAGACCTATCTCTTAGTCTTTCACCAATTGGACATATCATCACATGTTAGGTTTCGATCCCAGTCTGCGTCGGTGTATATAAAAACTGGTAAAGACCCGGTTTACGTTCACAAGAAAAACAAAAAGTGAAATTAACGCACGGCGAGAAATGATTCCATTATGTTGGTTATTTTATTCACTTCTGTGTTTTGTTTTTGTTTTTGTTTTTAATCATTTCACCCCAAGCAAGGGGGTTACAAGAAGTGAAAGTGAAGACTGAAAATAAGAAGGATTGAAGAAAGGATAGACGATAAACAGGATTCAAGAAGACAGAAAATGGTGATTGACATTCATTTAAATTTTTGAAAAGAAATGCAAGGGAGTTACTCAGGTAGGAAGTGCTAGAAAAGAAACTGTTAGAGTAGAAGTGGAGGTTGAATTTAGCTATTTCAACAGTAAATGGGTGGGACCTAGATGCCAATCTAGTAGCACGCTCATATTCACTCTCATGTGATACTACAGACCTGCTGTAAACCCACATACTTTGACACAAAACTGATATAAATTTCCTGTAGGTCGTTGTGAATGGTTTTCAATGTCGTCTACATTTGGTTTCTTACTACCGTAAGTTCTTAAATAACTAGCAAGTCACGCTTTCGATAAGAAGACCAGGCCAAAGCTTTTTTTGCATTTATGCTTAGATTGAAGATTATGTTGGATTGAGGTCATGTTCTGCTTCCTAAGAGCCTACTTCAAGTTTGCATGAACAACTCTCTTTTCCCCGAACGCCTTAAAACTATCGTTAATCTCTTCCTCCGTACAGACCGATTTACTATCAACGTTTCTCAGCCCTCAGTATCAATTAGAAGAGTTTTAAGATTGTTTTTAACATATGTTTATGGATTAGGAGTTTTTCGTTAAAAAATTTATTGGTCTACTAAAGAACAACAGTGTTAGATGTAAAACTCTGTTGTTGCTGCTGCTGCTGCTAAAACAATTTCGACGGAATCTCTCGCTTTAATATCACGGTAATATATAGTTCAAGTCTCAGAAAAGTACAAAATGTTGGATAACACAAACCGTCTTGTACACGCTGAGCTTGGTGCTGATGATTATGCCTCTCTCTCTCTCTCTCTCTCTCTCTCTCTCTTTCTCTCTGACCAGATGTTTTCCGAAGTGTTCTCGGTCCTTGGGTGTATTTAAGAGTCGAGAGATCGAGTCCAATATAGAGGTGATCTGGAGGGCAAGTATACACGATCCTGGATTTTATGATCTTGAGGAGAAGCCCCTAATCAGTGCAACAGAGAAAAGGTCCATAATTTCTTGCATGTTTTCTTCAGTATAATCAATGAGATTTCTTCCATTAATATAAAGAAAGTCTCAAACGGGGATCTGAAAAATCTTTGATTTCGCTTTAAAACATCTCAGTTCAAAAATTTTGCCAGTGGTTCTGAAACGTAGGTAGACGAGAGAGACCTAATATCACAGTCTTGGAAGGAGTATTAGAGTTTTATAATAAAGCATATAGAAAGTAAAGTTGAGGCTGGAATATATATATATATATGGAATAGCGATATATATTTTTATATATCAAGAACAATACTGGGGAAATGTATAACAAAGTCGAAAAAGTTTTCTTATGACGCGTTGAAGTCCTAAAGGGCGAAATGTGTCACAAGGAATTTTTACACTTTTTCACGCACACACGCATACACACACACATACAGACACACATATATATATATATATATATATATATATATATATATATATATATATAACAATAGCAAATATTGTGTTATGTCATAAGTAATCTTCGCAAAATTCAAAACACGAGTAATATAAACGATCAACCCTTATTAATCCTTATCTTATCCTCATATACCTATAAACTACCCCCTCCTATCCATATAATCTACCCCTTCTATCCTTATAAACTACCCCTCTTATCCATATAAACTACCCCTCTTAGCCATATAAACTACCCCTTAACATAACCCTCTACCTCAAGTGGCCCCGGGCCTTGTACAGGGTGAACCATACTGTAAAAATATATATGTATATAAATTCGCGTTAACAAAACATATTAGTAAGAAGGAAATCTTCTCAGCCCGCTTCCTGCCAACAAGCGCTGCTTTGTGGTACGACTTCCTGAGAGGATTTTTCCACAATCACTACAATTTTAACCTTTTTAAGTGGCAGGAAAACCACTTATCTTTCTTCATAAACTGCAATTCTTAACCCCTCCGCCGACATTCTTACAACAACATCATTAGAAAATATCTTACCTGAGTGGCTCTCTGGCCCTCTATTGGGTGAACATTAGTAAAAAAAAAAAAAAAAAAAAAGAAAATTCCTTCTGAAAAAAAAAGGCGAACGATTTTTTTTCTTGTTTTACTTCCTACAAATAGTTGTTAATGTTTTTTTTTAAATATTTTATACGAAAATAATTATTGGATTTAGAAAATTTCCTTCTATAAATAACCGGAAGTCATTTTAAGAGTAAGAAGAAAGATACGAGGTAAGATCTCGTTATTTCTCGATCATTTTTTATTGACGAGACTCATTTTTCTGGCAGATTGTAATCAGTCTAATATTGGTAGAATAAACAATTTAGATTTTTATTCCTATTTTATTACCATTTTTTTTTCTTTTATATTATCCTAAATTTGAGCCTTCACCTCCCGCCTATTTTAATTTCAAATGCCATCTCTCTTCAGAATGTAAGTGATCATGACTTCCTAGAGATGCCTTTTCGTTATTATCTCTATGACTGTTTTAAGGAAAGTTCATAGTTTCCCGGTACCTCCTCTACGGCTTCGAATTCAGAGCTGCTCTTCTCTTAAACTGGTTGTCACCCAAAGCTAGAAATTCATCTATCCTCCTATTTAACCATTGCTCGGAAAATCATTCCTTTCCCAAGCACATTTGTGTGAAAGTGAACCCAACAAATTCGACGATAATATTGAAATCTTTAATGTTAAGAGTATATGAATATCTTTAAAAAAATTCTAATTCACTTGGAAAATTAGTAAAAAAAAATTAAATTAATGTCCCTTTATTTTTTGTATAGAAGAAAAATCTTGGATGTTTGACATCAATAAAATGCACCTTTTTCCCAGAATAATGACTAAAACCGCCTTGCGTCCAATTTAGGAAAGTGTAAATTTACGCACCTCCTCAAGGCGGTATAATGACACAAAATGGGTTTAATGTGAAGTGCCCTTGTAGTGATAGAAAAATATATAAATAAAAATAAATAATAACAACAAAACCAAAATTTCATAAATCTCTAAAAATAGATGTATATTCAGAATCGCTAGGCCATAAAGTCATATTTCGACCCACCTATCAGAAGCCGTCTCGACCAGGATAGGCACATCCTAGTCTAGCGAGTGAATCAGAAACAAGAACTGCTCCTAACAAGGATATAAGGTCACTAATTGTGAGCCAATGGGAATCAAAGTGGGACTTTCGAGCTGGATCTCTAAATATGAAGAGATAAAGCGATAAAAAAAATCAACCAAAACCGGCATTAATTTTATTCATTCTCCGATGAATTAATTTTGTCCATTCTCAGATGCTGTGGTTATCGTAACATATCTCGAGCCTAAATACATTTTGCGCAAATCGTTGTCGACTTTAAACGGTTCAACCACCAGTTACATTTGAAAATATATAGCCTTTTCTTTCATCAACTTTTAAGCAGCCCGGAGATAATCTCCATAAATCCTCTATACCCTACTACATACAGACCAAACCATTGCCCAGTCCTCGCAATAATTGTCACGCTGGCGGCGGTATCCCCCCCCCCACATACACACTTTAGAAAATGCTGCTGTAGGCTTGAAATTCCTGGGACTCGGCTTCCGATATAGTTTAGAAAAGAGATCAGACTGTCAAAGTTAACTCCTTAATTCCCTAATTGTACACTAAGGGACGCTCTGCCTACACTATAAATACTGGACGACTTCTTGCCTCGTTCTCTTTTTCACTTTGCTTTTCAGCGAACACATCTACAATGTAAGCTCTCGCAAAAGATAAGCGTCTACCCATTTGTGGGAGACGCCGTGAACATTATACCCACATATACACGTGCGTACGAACATTCACCAAAATGCAGACTCTTTACGTTCACACACAAACACAAATGTTAATGTCTTTGTCACTTGTAAATTTGTTGTTTAATACATATATTTGTTGATATATATATATATCGGTCTTGTTTGTTTTCTTTACATCTTCGGTTGGACTCAATTTGAGTCCGCCATGTTCTTGTAGTTGGACCTTCTTCTAGCAGGAAATAAACGCACGTGTTCCTAATCCGACAACACTTGTCCCACACGCGGTCCGCTACAAGACACAATATTTTGTTTCCATCCCGAAGGACGGCGAAGGTGAGGCACTATAAAAGCTGATTTTTTTTCCCTTCAATATTCCATGTTAAATACGGGAGACAATTGTTAAAGAGACATCGGAATTCTTTTTATTTCAATTGTATGACTTTACTCCACCATAATTTAGTTTTAACCATTAATAACGAAACCAAACATGATTTATACAAATACTAATAAAATCATTTTAATAATTTGTAAAGTTTCTGTCTATATTTCTGAAGTTTTCAAGAACATATGACACAGTGGATAAAGGCGTTAGTTAGATCCAGTGACAGGACCCAAAGAGTTTGAGTTCAATACCTGGTTAAGGCAGTGGAGAACTTGGAGAGGGGAATTAACAGGAGATAACTGACATCCATTAGACATTGCACATGGAACGAGAACAGTCTACCACAGCGAGCGAAATAAAGGGTTCAGTTCGACATTCCAACCACCTGAAGAAGGCCGGAGCTTACAACGGCCGAAACGTTGTGATAAATATGGCAACAAAGATGAGGACAATAGTCCGAATAATATAAATAGTGTTTGTAAAGTTTATTTTTACGTAATTTTATTTATTGATTTTTCACCCAAATTGACTTTTCACCCAAATTGCATTTGGTAATTCTTACTGAAAACTGAGGAACAATATTGATATTTATTTATTTTTCCATCTGCCTCTATTTCCCGCTGTATTCCACCATTTTTTCATTATGTCATCAACTTCAGACTTCCAATTCATATCTTGGAATTTGTTTTACGATAAAGTTCACCCTGTACAAGGTCCGGGGGGTATTCAAGGTAGAGGGTTACCTTAGAAAGCAATTTGTACGGATAAGATTGGAAGATAACGATTAACCCTAGACTTGAACAGGTTGTAATGATAGAGAAAACTTCCTCTTGGAGTCGGTTCCACAGAGCAGGGAAGGTTTGCCTCGGCAGAACCAGGTTTGAGCACCTTCCGTGGAAGCAGCGATAGAGCAGAGAGAGAGACACGCCACATCCCGCCTGTGGGAGAGAGATTGAAGAGTGGAGAATAATTCCTCACCCCCAAGGGCTCGAAGATGCTTTTGAACTCAAGTCTGGAGAGTGATGTCTATGCAACTCCCACCTAAATATGACAATAGTACTCCATTTTTGGCCTGATTTGGCTCTTGGAAAGGTAGAGGATAGCAAGAGGAGTCAGGTACTTACTGAAGCGGTACAGACAGCTGACCATTTTGCCTGCATCCTTAGCAACGGATCATATGTACAAGTTCCACTTGAGGTCAGGTGCGAGTCTGAGGCCCAATAGTCTTTCAAGGCACGGTGCCACCCCGATAAGACATCCGTTTTTCCTGACTGGTGGGAGATCGGGGGTCCGATTGGCGACAAGAGAATGTAACTAGTTTGGTCTTTGAGGCATTGAATGTCGAAGTGTCTGAATATACGAAGGGGTGTCCTTAAGTTCCCTGTCCGACTCACTTTCCTATTAAGAGAAGAGAACTAGCAGCAGTTGCGGACTGGCCCAACAGGATACCGGGAAATTTCCCGGTGAGCCCCAAAGTGATGGGCCATCACTTAAAAAAAAAACGAGAAAAGAAAAAACTTTAAAAAAAAGAAAAATATTGCATAGATGCTAGTAAGATTTAAATAAGGCTTCTTTGATGCTATAATTTCTTTTTCTTTTTTTTTCTTTTTTTTTTTTCTTTTTTTTTTTTGGTTGGCTGGTTGGTTGGTTAGTTAGTTTTGAATACTTCAAGTGGGTCCTTTTGACGGTTCTCTTTTACAAGTTTTCCCAGTAGAAACTTTCGACCTAGTCTGTCACTGACTAGAGATCAGTTCTAATTCAAGAAAAATTCCAATATTAAATATAAAAGTATTTATGAAGACGAAGTTGCTAGAACAAACCCCCAAAAAGTTAATATTTCAATATAACACAAAAATGATCTCCCAAAAATGATGTTTATTTCTGTGAGTGATTAGTATAAAAGTTTTTGTATACGTGAGAATGTGCTTGTATTAAAGTATACGTGCGTGTCTAGCAGAATTCTTGGTTATGTTGTCCAAAGTCTTTGATTATATACGGGTGCGAAGGCGCATGAAAGTTATGTACTGTGAATGTATTTTAGCCTGCATGTACGTAAGATAATGTTCAGCGGGAAAAAATGTATTTACTCACTGTTAAGTGTAAGTCATGAAATAGGCTAATACAGTAGTTTTTACTGAGGTGGCTACACCGCGATGTTTATTCTCGTCTATTGTAAGATTCTCACTGGCGAAAAAGGTGTTTGGGGCTGAATTAATCACTTCCAAGTTGATCAGAAATACAATTTTTCATTTTTGCCAGGAATGACTGACTGGATGATTTTACTAAAAACTGAGTTATAATTTTATGCCTTTAAAAAAGAAATTTATTCCTGCTACTTACTGCGCATTAGGTTGTTCTTTTACCATTGTAGATTTAGCTCTTAGAGGCCTTCATATAAAGTCTTAAGCTTCGTAATTTTCACATCTCAAAATCTGATTGAATATCAGAATTTTTACGGAAGTAGCAATCCCTTCTTGGTAGGACCGAGAGCTTTTTAGTTCACTTTAAAAATTTACTATTATCTGACAATGACTATATATTAAATTGTTGTGTATATATATATATATATATATATATATATATATATATATATATATATATATATATTGACGTAAAATGAGTAATCCACTTGATTTTAGTTTATTCACTAAGGCAATTAGTTTTTATAGTCATACTCGAATCACTTGCAGATTTCCCAGCAGATAACATTTCCTACTCAGTCGTGTTTATCTAAACTAATTTACTGCGTCCACATGTCATTTAATTGACGCTTTCATCTGTCTCTACACAGGAGACATGCACTATACTCTTGTATCTTGTTAATCTTAAAATTTATATATATTTTCTTCTAATCCAATCTACGCAACCAAAATCATTGCATTTTATTTGTTTCTTAAAACCCCCAACATATTTTCGTATACAAACATAAACAAAGATTATTTTTAGAACGAATTTTTTTTATTAATCCGACAGATTTGTATCTATGTAACTATGTGCAGATATGAAAAAACTTCGAGCGGTCTATGACGGAAGAAATTTCGTTTGACAGCATGAAACTGTCGTCACCTGACCGTCTGTTCCTTCGTGGAAAAGTGGTAAAGCGCACCAGGCTAAACAGTGACTCCCTCTGCCCTGAGGGTCGCTGGTTCTATTGCTGCAGCAGGGTGCAAATTGTTCTGTAATACGATTTCTTGAATATTCAGGCCGGTAGGTGAAAATAAATCAATATACGGAGCGCCTACTCAAATACAAGTTATAAAAAAAACCTAAACCGTTGATGAAACCAACGGACAACGTGACAAAACCTAAAACTCATATTCATATCATAAAATCTCGAACAAAAACGACAATATTGAAGAAAGAAAAAGGCCTAATGGCAAACCGACTTACTCAGTATATATATATATATATATATATATATATATATATATATATATATTAAAGTCATCTGAAGATCGCGTGAAACTCGGGTTACAATTAGGACTATCATTTAAGCATTTTGTTAAGCATTTTTCTCAGCTCAGTGCGCTCCCGAAATGGCTGCTGTTCTCTCTAAACTGTATAATAAATGCTTTCCTGCCAAATGGAAGTCATCGCCTGTTGTTCTAGTTTTTAAGAACCGTCCGACCCATCCAACTACCGGTCTATTAGCCTTCTACCTCTTTTGGGTAAACTCTTAGAGGCCCTAATCAATGCTAAATTGAGCCATCATCTCTCATCTCAGGGCTTTTCTCAGACAAGTCAGTGTTGCTTTCATTTCTCCAGGTCAACTGCTGATGTATTAATGATAATTGCGGAAAGAGTCTATCATGCTCAAAATAAAAACAGTGAAGCCCGGGCTGTAGCATTGGACATCTCGAAAGCCTTTGACAGAGTCTGGCATTCAGATCTTTGCCACAAGCTGAAAAGTTACGGTATCTCCAGGTCCATTTTTGAGCTAATCCAGTCGATCCTTTCAAATCGTGAAATGAAAGTTGTCCTGAACTGCCACTTATCTACACCCTTTTGTACTAACGCTGGTGTTCCCTAGGGCTCCATCCTTGGTCCTATGCTGTTTTTAAACTTCATCAACCAACTTCCCGATGACATCAACTCTCAACTTAGCATCTACGCTGACGACACTACCATTTACTCCTGTCTCGATAATAAAGCTGAGCAGTCAAACAAGGTCAAAATGGCAGCTGGTGTCTGAAACGATCTCAAGATCGTCGTTAACTGGAGCAAAAGATGGCTTGTCAATTTTAACGCCTTCAAAAGTAAACTTCTCTCCATTAATCATCTGAAATGAAATGGAAAGACTATATTGAATCCATTGCTAGGTCAGCTGCTAAGAAAGTCGGCTCACTGTGCCGGGCGAGGCAATTTTTCTCTCCGGAATCTATCTTGCATATCTATAAGTCTATCATGCTTGGAATATTGTTGCTATATATGATCCAGTGTCCCTGCTGTTTACCTGGAGATCCTTGATAAGATCCAAAGAAGAATCTGCAATATTATTAGTCCTGATCTGGCGGATTGGCTTTCGTCACTTGTCCACTGCCATAAGGTTGTCTCTCTATGTATTTTTTATAAATACTTTCATGGTAATTATTCGAATGAGCTCTTCGCTATGTTACCTAGACTGTATGAATTTTTGCGCAATACTAGACTGGCGACGAGATCTCATCAATTTACAGTTGAGCTGGTTAGATGTCGCCGTAAGACGAGCTGACAGTTTCTTTTCTCGCACCTCCCGTATGTGGAACTCCCTTCTGGCCCCATGCTTTCCAGCCAACTTTAATCTGCAATGGTTTAAATGAAATGTCAATTGCTATCTACTGGTCTCTTGACTGTTCTTTTCTCTTTCTCCTCATTACTAATGTTTCTGTTCCTAATTCATCCACCCTATGTAACCCCTTGCATGCTAGTGGGTGTACTGCCTTGCTTGGAATGATGTCGATTAAAAATAAACTTTAATAGTAATTAAGAAAATTAAATGCACACGTGTACCTACTCAGAGTTTCTCGGAGACTACATCCATTCGAACATTTAATTTTCTTTATTGCAGTATATATATATATATATATATATATATATATATATATATATATATATATATATATATATATATATTGTGTATATTTAGGCAGCAATTTTTCATTGATGCATGTTTCATTAAATAATATAGACAAGTTTCATCTATTTATTTTAAGTAAGTTCCTACATATTTTCTGATAAGCTTAATAACATTATCATTGAAAGACGAAAGGAAATCACCATATTGATACATGTTTAAATTCATGGCCTGTATAAGAAACGCCACATAGTTAGAACTGATATAGTAGGAACTGCTATTAAACTAACAAACAGCAAAGGTTCTGACCATAAATAAACTTCAACTCTAGACCGCTTCACTCGGGATAAAATATCTTACGCCCCCACCAATCGCTAACACAAAGCCATTCTCATTAACAAGGTGTCTACCAGAGGAGGAGTGACATTAAAAATAAATTTAAAACAACGCTCCGAGATAGACACTTAGAGACTGATGATAGCCGCGTACAGAACAGCTGAGGCAATTTTTGTTTTTTGTTGTAATATATATATATATATATATATATATATATATATATTCAAACCTAGAGAGCGAGACAAACCTACCAAGGTTTCACCTAAGCGGATAGTCAGGGAAAGCGATTTTTTTTTCTTTGGGCTTTGGACCTGTATGCAGAAACAGACAAGCTTAAGGGTTCATGGGATTATAATATAATTTATTTCCTTAGGACCAGGATTTGGGCCCTAATTCTTCAGATCTCCATTTTCGTACAAAAATATTGGTCACTAAAAATTATAACATAAACATGTTATAACATTACTACAAAAATAGCCATTTTGTTTCAACACTTCTGGTGTCTTGTCAAAGGTTTGGCGTTGATTGCAAAAACAATCCAAAATGCTTATGTTATAATTTTTGACTAAATATTATTTGCTCTACTTTTAAGAATAGTGTTTTTATTTATCGGAATTTTATTTCACCAATACCAATTATGTATATGGGTATATATATATATATATATATATATATATATATATATATATATATATATATATATAGGAACCTCGCTTATGAATTTAATTCGTTCCTGAAGGCCGTTCGTAATCCGAAATGTTCGTAAACCGAAAATATTTTTCCAATAGGAATCAATGTAGAGAAAAAATAGTTGCAGTACAGTAAAACTGGAAAAGAAAAGCACGGCACAATACACCAATGTATACAACATGGCGATCGACTCAGAAATTATTCCGTTCGGGTTAACTCGGTTCGGCAATGTTGTTCGGGAACCGAAATTTTGTTTGATAACCGAGGCATTTTCATCTCGAATTTTCTGTCTGAAAACCGATTTGTTCGACATGTGAGACGTTCAAGAACCGAGGTTCTTCTGGACATATATATATATATATATATATATATATATATATATATATATATAATATATTTATGAATAAATTTTATTGTCATTTTTTTCATAAATATTGCCTTCTCTACTGGTTAAATCGGAGAAATTTTCATATATATATATTGGCGAAAGAGAGAGAGAGGAGAGGAGAGATCGAAAGAAAAACATTTAAATTGTTGTCTGTCTGCGCGAAAACGTGAATATACCTATGTTAATAAAAGAAATGGAAATGGGACAGAAGAACTAAATACATAAAAATAAAAATGCCAAGGTTTGTTTTTTTCTTTTCTTTTAAAACCCTTCTTCGATCTCGACAGCAATTCCTTCTCACACTTTACTATTTTTTTTCTTTTTTCCTTTTTCAGCTTCTTGACGTCCCCACCCACGAGGCGTCGAAAAAGCATTGTGCGTGAACAACGTTCGACGGTGGAGGGATGAAAATAGTAAATGGTGAAAAGGAAAGAAACCTCAGAGGAAAGAAGCGAGCCTAGAAGTTAGCAGATTGTTGCGAAGAAAGATGAAAGCAACGTAAGTTGAAAGTTGCTCCATCGAAAGGCAAAGAACGGATATAATTTGAATCTTGAAAGGTCGTCGCTGCCAAAATAGCTTGTTTGGGGGCATAGAGGGAGGGGTGCTGAAAAGAAATAGCCGAGTAAACTTCCGGTAACTACAACGAAAACCAACTATCATGCCGACCCTTTTTTCCTTTTCTTTTCTTTTTCTTAATCTCTTCTTTCTTTCTCAATCATTTAGACATCCAGCATATGCCGCTGCATTGATTTGAACGCAAAATGTTGTATTTACTTTTTGATTTATTATGACTATTCATATTTTTATCTTAATCTGAGGTAACGTCACCAACCCCGTAACGCATTATAGTCAGCACAGTCATAGCAGCAATGGTGTGTCTATGGCAACATAGCCTGACGAAGTCCATCCTTCTTCAATCTTCAGGCTGGTTTTGAATTCAGTTTTCCTTCTCCTAGATTGATTGCCACCTCAATGAGAAGGATCAGAATTAATATTGAATCCATAGTTGAAGGTGAGGATGAAAGAGATTGATTCAAACCTTTGCTAAGGATATTTGAATATAATGAACCTGACCAGAATTCGAAATCAGCTCGGCGATTTCTCTCTCCGAGTCTAAGAACCGTTACACTACCTGCACTTCCCTGACTCAGAAACATAATCATATATATGTGAAGCACATTTAGAACAATATCTTAGAAAGAATTTTTCTGAAAAATGGCGGAAGACAAAGAGTCTATATCAAAGCGAGAAAGTGAGAGACTGGCAATAAAGGAGATTCATCTACAAACATGTATCTTGAAATCATTAGTAAATTCAACAAATCAATATCCATCCAGTTTTTGGAAGTCTACCGTAGCGTCATTATGAGTAAACTCGTCTCGTGGAACATATTTGCTAGTTTAGTGTGTTCGAACTTTGTTGGGAACTCCCACTAATATGACCCTTTACCAGACAAAGTGAAGCATATTATACAAAGTCTGTTATTGATTTAAGCCAGAATTAGCTCTAGTCTATCGTACAAAATTCGATCTGCTCAAAAAGGAAAAAGAAAAACGAAATATCCTTGTTCTTCTACTTCACATTTGTTGATAAATTATGGACACTCAGTCATTGAGGAATTATGGACACTCAGTCATTGGTGAATTATGGACATTCAGTCATTGAGGAATTATGGACATTCAGTCTTTGACGAATTATGGGCATTCAGTTATTGAGGAATTATAGACATTCAGTCATTGATGAATTATGGACATTCAGTCATTGGCGAATTATGGACATTCAGTCATTGGCGAATTATGGACATTCAGTCATTGGCGAATTATGGACATTCAGTCATTGATGAATTATAGATATTCATTCAGTGATAAATTATGGACATTTAGTCATTGATATCCACCTTGACTATAGTTTCGTCATATATATATATATATATATATATATATATATATATATAGATGTCATTCGCATACAGTACTGTTTCGCTGTATCACAGCTGATCAATGCGACTAGACATCCGAATACTTCAAGCCCGGATCGAAACCCAACCGATCAGTCAGAGTTTCTACCACTGAGCTATCTTCATACAACAGAGAGAAACAACTAAATCTAGCGTATTGTTTTTACGTATGTAAACAAATGCCAATCAGCCGGAGTGCTCCAATTCATTTTACTGAAGAGCTTTGCATTAACACATGTGGCTGTTGTTTATAGAATTATCTTATCACTCAACAGTGCTCAATTGAAATATAATTTCAAGAGCTAAATTATGTCATTCGCAGACATACAGGGTGAAAAGTAACTTCTCATTTTAAAATACTTATAATTTACTTATTAACTATAATTTTTACAACAAATGAATATGAGAGGAAAGCGTTTATCATGAAGTCTTATTTAAAATTCGATATGAGCACCAGATTAATATTTAATTAATTTTTTATTTAGTTTCTACAGCATCCTTAATTTTTTTCCATTTTCTATGAGTAAGGGTGTACAGAAATTTTCCATAATTGTCACAAATAAAATTCCCTATATCGGATATACTACTCTTTGAGCAGACACCTTACGCGTCACTTATCAGGTCAAAGTGCTATAAAAAAAAACATCTATCAACCCACAATTTACAAGAAACCTTAAGAGAAAAACACTAAAACACTGGTCGAAAACACTAAAATTCTAAATAAATCACATTGCCGGATACATCTCGTTATTAGAGAGGTCCTGCATATTAAACATCTTTTTCCTACTATCAACTTCCCCTTATTTAACAGTATAAACGGATTTTTAAAACTTTAAAAAAAAAATGAAAAGATGTTCACACCAATTCCAACCGCGCTGAACGCGCGAAGGCTCAGAATAAACGCTCCTATTCAAAACAACTTAAAAATAATAGTCAAAACATGAGAAAAACTAACATCTATAACAAAACCCCCTTGAAAATGCCTAAAGAATTAACCGAAAAGCTTGGAATAATGAAATAAATCATCATATATATATATATATATATATATATATATATATATATATAATCTAAAAGGGTTAATCAAAAAAAGAATGAACCGATTTCATAAGGCATTGCTTCAGTTCTCAAGGTTTGTCGGGAATGGGTCAGTGATCATTTGAAAGAGGATTTTTCTAAGTTTTGAATGTCTGCTACAGGGGCGTGGTAGTCCCGTCATATCTCCGGCAACGCTCAGTTGTTTGTTTACTCCCGGAATGGCGAGTCCCCCAGAAAAAGGCGTTCTGCGTTCTCGAGTTCGCGAAAACAAATACGGTTGTCACGGTGCAGCGTTCTTTTCGAAGACAATTAGACCTTGATCCGCCCTTTCCTCAAATCATTCGACGGTGGTTTAAACAGTTTCAAGAGAGTGGGTGTCTGTGTCAAGGAAAAAGTCCAGGACGACCCCGAGTTTCGGAGGAACAAGTGTCGAGAATCCGTGCTGTGTTTGTGGGGCGTCCACGAAAGTCCACACAGTCTCTCAATCCAGTATCTGGCGTGGGCTAAGAAGACGTCTACATTTGAAACCTTACAGACTACGCCCCTTTTAGGCACTTACCAAGTCCTTGCTATTTGTGCTTGGCCTGCAAGTTCCCCAGACCTCAAAATGCGTGATTTTTTCTTATGGAGATACGTAAAAGACCGCATTTAGGTCCCACCGCTACCCACTAACCTCGATGACCTTAAACATCGAATAACAACAGCGATCAACTCAGTGGATCGTGATATGCTTATACGCATCTGGGGGGAATTCTTTTATCATATTTATGTTGCCCGAGCTGCAGGTGGTGGCCACATTGAACATATGTAATACAGGAAATAAAAGTTGATTGTGAGTAGAATACTTGTGACTTGACTGGAGTTTTCTATTGCTTTTCCTAATTAAATAATTACGTAATGAAATCAAACTTATTTTTTTTTAAATAACCTTGTATATATATATATATATATATATATATATATATATATATATATATATATATATATATATATATATATATAAACTGCAACGGATAAATTTAAAAATGCTATATAACTATGAGACAGCGCGTCTTTTTTTAAAAATCCCCATCACAACGGAATACTGATTTTATTATATATATATATATATATATATATATATATATATATATATATATATATTCAAACATGGTTCATTGATAATATAGACATGTTGTGTTTACTTATTTTTATACTGACCCTTTTCCAGTTGTCTAATTAGTTTCTTGATGTTAAGATGAAATTCATCAAGGAAGGCGACGTAGTTTTTTTTAACCCTAGTACTTTCGACGTTTTCTAAGATCATCTTCAGGGGTAAATTACAAAGACAATCTTATTGTAACTGCGATAAAATCAGTATTCCGTTGTGATGATGATTTTAAAATGACGCACGAACGCGCTCTCTTATAGTTATATAGCATTTTTAAATTTATCCGTTTCAGTTATTATATATATATATATATATATATATATATATATATATATATATATATATATATATACATCTGCACGAGTTTAACATCAGAGTATATATATATGTATTTGTGCCTGCGCCTGTGTGTGAGGGTGAGGGGTGAGTGTGTAATACCCTTTTGATGCGCAAGTATTTACTAATAATACTTGAGTCTGAACGAGAGCCACAAGTGAAGGTTAAACCTTCAATGGCTGACGCCACGATCCATGTATCTATAACATGCGCCCTCTAAGACTTTCCTTCATGAAAATTCATTTATTTAAAAAAAAAAAAAACGAAACTGCACTACAATTTCCATCCACTCTTCCTTTTTCGGAGTTTTCCGTCGCGATTTAAGCGGATGAATAACGTTACTCAACACTTGGTGCCAACATACTTAACAAAGTAATGCCACCAATCCCAGAAAATAGACGCTTTTAACAATGACGCGTAGTAATTTCTTACGCGGTCAAACATACCGACCTACTTCAATGCAAAATAACTCATCAAACGCTTCATGATCTAAGTAATGAACGCTATCTTCTGTTCGTTGGAACTACTGTAAAATACAGAACCTGTACTTTGTGACTACTTCGAATGGATTTTTTATCCCCTCTGCAATTAGTTTCAGAAAGCATAAATCTAAAACTTACTTTCTCAAGAAGATGATTTTTTTAAAAATTAGAATGACAAATGTTGAATTTTTAACATACATCTTTTTGGATTTTCCGTTTAATCTAAGTACTTTTCCTATTATAGGAATTTTTTGTTTGTCAGTCACTCTAAACAGACTCCTAAAATCCTTCGCATATCCCTCACTAAACTGCAGCTTTCCAGCTTAACTTTAATCCTTTTCGAAGAGTAAATGCACAAGGATATACACTTATGTTTTATAACTCATGCCAAAGCATTTGAAAAGGTATAATACAAATATATATTTGAAACTTTTAAAAAACTAGATCTACCTAGAAAGGATGTTTGAATAATTAAGAGCTTATACTGAGAGTAAACCGCCTACATGCGGATAGAAAATCGATTAAGTACACAAAACTAGAAAAGGGTGTAATCGAGGATATGTCTTTTCACTTTCTGAATTCAATAACAAGTTTATCAATTTTATGAATGAAATCTGGAATCAGAAACACATCCCCCAAAAGTTGGGTTTATCAAGCATTAATGTACAATGGAAAAAAGCCCTCAAGATTCTTACATATACAGAGGTATCTCAATTAGATCCATTATGTTGAGAGTATTAATGAATATTGTATTAACAAGGGTTTCATCGTTTTATGAAAGTTAACTCCTCACGACCTGGTTAGAGATGTAATGATGACATGTATGTCATCAAACAACTCCAGAATAGTTCATATCTCTGTAATAGGAAATTGTCTACCTGCTATATCGATCGCACAGTGTATATGACCACATCAATATTGACTTTTTATTCTCATCCATTTGACAGCGCCTTTCAAGCTCTGAATCCACTGAATACACCGATATAAAAGAGGAGCTTTATCGCTCCACAAATCTGGCGAAGACCTCAATACAAAAACATTCCAAACCTCAGCAGGAGTACGACAAGGAGGCAATTAGAGCTCCAGTCGAATTCATTTCTTCGTAGAATATGCACTGCGCATTTACAAACACAGATGTAAAGAGATGGGCATTGATCATTTAAATATTCTATAGTACATCTCAGTTGGGATAAGAATGATCTTGAAAAGAAAATCAACATCTTTTACCAAGTGTTCCAAGAAATGGGATTCAAGGTAAACCTTTCCAAAAGAGAATTGGAACGAAACTCTTGATGGCGCCTACCCTGAAGCCATCCTAAAAATGAAGGATGTGGAATTAGTAAATACTAAACACTTCAAATACCTCGGCGTATGGATCAGTTATAACAAATTTAGTCTAGGAGGTAAAGATAATAGGCTGCACTAAGGGTAGTTCCGCCCGACAACGCAAATTGATACAAGACCAAAACATGAAGCTGAAAACTCGAATCATGTTCTTGAATAGACTCGTCAGCTCAAGACTTCCATCTTGACGTCATGCATAGCACTAAACCCGTTTAGAAATATCTAAACTGTCAGCCTGTAGAAAACCGCTTCTTAAGATCACTGGTTAAAATGGCTTTGTGCTAATGAATCCTGTAGGTTTGGCGAAGACCCTCCTTCTTCGAAACTTGTGCATTGACGCTATACGATCACAAAGAACTGGATCAAGTAACGGAAGCCGCATCATTTCAGGACTTTCAATAACAATTAAACTGGATATCACACGTAACTCGAAGAGAAAATAATAATATTCAGAAAATGTTGCCGTTTCACATTACATCAAACAAAAATTAGGAAGGAAACCTCCTTAAATACTGGAAAGAGCGATGACATCTACTGCACTTGATAAATTGTTTTAAAGAAGAACTTTATAAATTTCAACCGGCAATAGGACTGGATGCTTGATCATTGAATACCAAATGTTTATTTATAAGAAAACGGTTAATATTACAATTAACATTACAGCGAGGCTATCGTAAGGGGGGTTAGGGGCCCTACCAGGATTTATTATCGGTGGGCTCCATCTTAACAGTATAATGTAGGCTGATGATACGATTTTAATGATAGACAGGAAAACTACAGGACCTCTTAGACAAGATAGTAAAGTGAGAAGAAGGGACTAACTATCAACTGTAAGAAAACAGAATGCATGGTTGCCAGTAAAAAAGGAATAACCCAAGATGCGGACTACGAGTTGGAGATGTCACCATCAAACAAGTACAGAAGTTTAGATATCTGAAATTGTTTTAACAGAGGATAACAAATAGCAAAAGATGCCTTCCAAAAGATGCATTCCAAAAAGATGCATCCCAAAATATGCATTCCAAAATATGCATCCCAAAAGATGCATTCCAAAAAGATGCCTTCCAAAAAGATGCCTTCCAAAAGATGCATCCCAAAAGATGCATTCCAAAAGATGCATGCCAAAAGATGCATTCAAAATGCTAAACAATATACTAATCAAAGAAATTTCCATTAGAAACAAAGAAAGCAATGCCAAACCTTTATGTAATATCAAATCTTCCTTTATGGAAACGAATGTTGGACAATGGCCTCACAGATGAATAGAAAACTGGAGGCTACAGAAACATGTTTCTACAGAGAATGTCATGGACAGCGCGTATAAGCAACGAGGTTTTGGTTTGGGGTTTTTTTTATTGTTTTACTACATATCAAGATTTTTATTGTTGGTAATATTTTTTTTTCAAATGTATTGCTGGTAAATTTTTTTTCCTTCAAAAATCTATTTCTGGTAATATTTTTTCAAAAATCTATCGCTTGTAATTTTTTTTCAAAAAAGTATAGCTGCTAATATCTTTTTTTCAAAAATGTATTGCCGGTAATAATTTTTTCTTCAAAAAACTTATTGCTGGTAATAACTTTTTTTTACAAAGTATTTTAGGTATTAAAACCTATTTTTACACTTTCATAGTATTTTCACCACAGTTTGGGGGTTAACTATTTGCTCATAGCTGGGATCCTAACAGGTGCTACCACCCCGAGTCAGGGTGGACCTGGGAACACTGGCAATTAAGAGATGGTTCCACGCTCCTCAAAACCTCCTGATCAGAGGCCTTGCTGTTGGACGTAGTTTATCGTCTTACCCGGGACGCTAAGCAACGAGGAAGTAAAAAGGATATTATACCCCAAATCAGAAAGATAGAGCTGGAATTTATTGAATATATAATGAGGAAGGAGGGCTTAGAGAATTTAATACACAGGATATGTCGAACGAAAAGAGGTCAGAGGAAAGCAACGAACTATCTAGTCAACGAGCTTGCACTAATGGACGGTGTGACGGAAGTGAGAGGATCGGCTATCTAGCCTTGCATGACAACCAGTTCAAATAAAACAAAACTCTCAATTCAAAACCGAAAAAAAAAATCAACGGAGAATAACTTCCCTAGATTTCCCAAGAAGGATACTTATGGTCTACAAGAGATAAGAGATTGTTGGAAGTCATAATAACCCGCCTCTATAAGGGACACGGCTCATAGAAGACGAATTCTGTGGCAAAATTTGCTTATTTTTTTTTTCTTAATTGACATGAATTTTTCAACAGCTACTGTACTCATTTGACCTCAGCGAGCATCGGTTTGTCGTAAATAGTTTGATTTACCAGAATCTGGAAACCGCTTGATTCCACTTATCAGAATCTGGAAATCGCTTGATTCCACTTAAAAAAAATATTTAAAAAAACTGAAAGAAAAGTAAGTACAAACAATTCACTTAAAACAAAAACTAACAAACACAATTTGCGAGTATTTTAGACTATAAATATAACAATGGTAGCAGTCTGCAACTTTCCCCCATAAACTACATTTCCCTTGCCCCTGTTTTTAATCTTTTTTCAGTTCTCTGCCTACGTTTCTAGCATAACTAAGACAGATAGTTTCGGGAATTAACGGTATCCGGAAATGACTCATTTAAAAATATATCACCCGGAGACATTTTTGCAAGTACACATACCAAAATTATGTTCTATTCTCTATTTCAAACTATATGAAGCTTTTTGTATTCCCGAAATTACCTGTAAATATTTTCTTTGTTTTTCTACTTAATTTTACCCTTTGATTTCTTTAAATTCTTACCTTTTGTCTTGTATATTCTTTTTTCTTCTGAGAGTGACTTTTGTCTTTTGTAAAAACTGTATTTTTATGTGGGAGGGGAAAACATTTGTTAACGTTTACGCATAAACTTAATATAGAAAAGGATACATTTGAAAGTACTTTGAAAGACACCAGATATGAAATATGCAAAATTTTATAAATCTGTGAAGGAAGATAAATTCTGACATACCAGCTAGGAATTAACCCAGGCATACATAACATAATATATCTGCAAAATGCATATATATATATATATATATATATATATTATCTTCTAACAGCCCGGTGATAAGATTCCAAAGGATTCTCTCTGATCTTCGGACTGGTTTTACTTTAGCTAAATGCCATATCTCTGCATAGTATAGACAATCATAGCTCTCTACAGCTTCATTTCCTTTTGTAAGTATCTACAAAGGCCTTCTTGGAAAATATAGTGGCGTGGTCTCCGTTGCTTTTTTCAGCGCCAAAATGAACGCAGCTGACTAGGCTGGAATTGAATTCGGCGTGACGATTCCACTTTCCGCACCGATAACGTTTAGGCTAACCTCACATCATTTAAGCAAGCATTGCTTACTTAACGGAAGAAGAAAAGGCAAAAGCATGTATTCCCTTGACTGCTTTTCACCAGCCACGTGGTCATCAAGTGCACATATAGCACAGTGGTAGAACATGGGATATGGTGATAATATGTCTTCATCAATTGTCGTAAGTTCTGTACGGAAATGAATTACCTATTTAATACAAAGAAAAAAGTGGCCTACCTAGGGAAATGGCGCCTTATTTCTCTTTAAAATGATCTCCTTGGGACCTCACATCTCCCAAAAGCTTTGACCTTCAGGAGGATGTTTTAGAGTACGAATTGCTAACTCCAAATCTCAGAGTTAAAACATGTTGCTAAGTATGTTCGATTTCAAAAAGAGGCTTTTTTGGAACCTAAAACTATAGGGAAAAGCTTTACTTTTAACTTCCATAAGAAATAAGCGAATGAAAAATAAAAATGAAAGTGATGCAAACATATAAATGCCTCCTGAATTACCATTGAAAGTCTAACTGAGGAAGAAACGAATGAAAAAAATCTCCGATGAATATGGGGATATTCTAAGCGTAGTAGAAAATATGGAACAGCCAGCGAGGATCGAACTTACGACTCATTCGGAATTAGATCTAGCGAGACAAGCGTGCTAACTATTAAATCACGTTGAAGCGCCTAAAACGATTTTCTAAGTGTAGCTTAGATATGGCACAAAGCTGTAGATATGGGGTACCTAGCGAGGATCGAACTCATGACTCATTTGTAATTAGTTCTAGCGAGACAAGCGTGCTAACCATTACACCACGTTGAAGTACCTAAGATGAATTCGTAAGCGTAGCTTAATTGTGACACTAGACCAGAAGAATGGGGCAACGAAGTGAGGATCGAACTCACTCACAATTGTTCTAGCGAGAGAAGCTCGTTAACCATTACACTACTTGTAGGTACGCCATCTCTGATGCATATGAACTTGATAATTCTGAGTAAATTCAGAAACAGATGATTGAGTTGCGTCTTATACATAATCAGTTAAAGAGGCGCCTATGTATTTGTGGAGTAATGGATAGAGGCTCGGATTGAGGAATCAGAGAGGCGAGTTCGTATTCCAGTCGAATACATTACATCCACTTACCTGCTAATACTCTTGGGAAAGGTATGAATCCTTTTCTTCTCCCTCTAGCTCTGGTTAAATAGCAGGACAAACCAGATTCTATAGCCTTGGATGGCAACTGGGCAGAAAGAAATGGCAACCTATTGCGGGAAAAAATCTGCCTCGTCAGTCATGTATCGAAAGATAAATCATCCCCTAAGCGTTTATCACGCATGGTACATAACTGAATGATAGAATAGATATTATACGTAATAACGTTTATTATTATTATTATCTGTTCATATTATTCATTATATTACTCATATTATCTGTCTCACTCAAGAATTAAATGAAGGATTCATACTCTCAATGAATACTAAAGCCTACTCAGTACAAGGACTGAGAGCCACTCAAGGTAAAGGTTTGTGGCTATGGTAAATGAAAAGTATGATATGAATGAAAGAGGAAGTTGCTGGAAATGAAGAATATGAGGATAAGGAGGATAGATAAAGTTTTATACTTGACTGATAAGATTATAGTGCTCAGGGAAGCATCAGCGTACGAGTGTGTTCCACAAAATAACAGTTCTTGGCAAAAAAGCTGAGTGGAACTTTCACCTTACACTTAAAATACAGGAGAAATGGGGGTGATTTGACTCTGAGGCTATGGCATAACGTGTCCTAGCAGTAAAGCTTTGACCTGCTGTAAGTAAAAAAATGGACCTCTATTATAAGCCATCGAAATAATGACGTATACGAACTGCATTTCAATGGTTTTAATCTCGTTCATATGATGGATTTCTGTTCACTTTCCAACGAGTTATTGGAATCAAACCGCCGACTGTAATCAACATTAGAGCGATAGAAGCGTGTGCGCACACATATGCACATACATATACGCACACGTGCACACACATGCATAAATATAGTAACATACTCACAAATCCATGTAGAAACATATACATAGTGCGATGGGTAAATTGTCGCCATTTTAACTTCCGGCATGCGCATTGTTTGTTTTTTGACAGTATAGTCTGTGAGAAAAAAAGCATCATGGCATAATTCGAGTCGCCAGAAATTTGGAAACAGTATGCTGTACTGCTTGACATTCGGATTGTAAACTCCAATACGAACATTTCAGAGTGTTTGGGTGTCAATCTGAGGAGAGTGCAAGAAAGAGTTGGATGATTCTAATGGTGATTCATCATCATCTTGCGGCCTCAGCCGAGATTGAACTCACCAATACTTTGATTGGTGTAGTTCATAATCTTGTCAAATAGCTGAATTCTTGATGCTTCGCTAGGGCTATCAAGGGTGTTTTTATCGTGACACCAACACTAAATGGATTGCCAACCAAGGCTCAGAGAGATTCCATTCACCCTCCATGGTGATTACGAAGGTACTGCAACTCGGAAAATCTCACTCTTTTCGTTCTGATAAGAAAAGAAAGCAGGAATTTGTTGACGAAGGCCTCAGATTCAACACAAGCCGACATCAAGTGATGAGGTAGTGCATCCCTGGGTCAAGAGGGTGGCTGCTGGAAGACCCTATGTCTGGCAACTGGATTCTGCAACATGCCACACAAGCAGGAGAACCCAGACATGGCTATGAGACAAGTTCTACGAGCAAGTCACCCTTTACATCTAGCCAAATAATTCCCCAGACTGCAACCCCCTCGATTATTATGAGAGAGAGACCAAGAAAACTCCTTGTAACACCAAAGATAAGGTAAGGATTATGGCAGTATTCACCAACTTAAACATGGAGACCGTCCAAAAGAGTTGCAGAAGATTCTGAAGTTGTCAGGAGGCCGTTGTTGATGGCAATGGCGATTTTATTGAATAAATTTGCTCTTTAGTGTTTCAAGATAATTTTGTTATTTTAGAACTCCCGACGGCATCACTGAATCATTGAACCATATATTGATAAAATATAGTTTTAAGGTATGCTATATTTATGAATATAAGTGCACAATATTAAGGATATAGTGTATGCAAATAGAAAAAAAGGCCTGAATATTGCGTCCAGGCATGAAACACTGTCGCTACTCAATTTTGACGTCAATGTTCATTATATATATATATATATATATATATATATATATATATATATATATATATATATATATATATATATATATATATATATATATATATATATGAATAATTAAGAAAGAGACAACCTTAAGGTTCCATGATTATAATTTAATGTCTCTTTCATAATTATTTAATAAATATTTGCTCCGGTGTTACATTGAGCTCTCTGGATTACACCACCTTTGGAATTATCCACACGGATTACCAAACTCTTCATTACCTTACAATATATATATATATATATGTGTGTGTGTGTGTATGCAGAGAGACAGAAAGAGGGACACAAGGAGAAAGAGACTGCCATTATCATTAATATCTTTCTTTGCGTTTGGCAAATATTTTTTTTCTATAAAATCTATGTACACCAATTAAACTCTAACGATCTCGAAGAGAAACATCTATACGATAGCTGTTTGAGTTCCTCATCCCTTCTTTTCCTTACAAATATAACTTAGGTTTTCTTCCTGAGAATGTCCGGACAATGGTTGAAATTGCTAGTACCAATGTAAGAAAATTCATGCCGAGTGTTGACTCAACCATTTGTTTTCTTTTACAAAAACGATAGAATATGCATATAAAATTAGCAACGTATTCCTTATTCAATAATATTTATCAGATAGATAGATAGATAGATAGATAGATAGATAGCAAACGTTTATTTTCTTATTTTTATCTGTGACTACAGCTATCACATTTTCACTGCTGATGTCAGGTGGCAGTATTCGTGGTATTTCAATGGCGGAATGTACCAAGATATTTCTGAAGTCAAGAGGGAACAAACAGCAACTCGGTGAAAGCGCAAGATGTCATATTAGTAATTAGAAAATATACATAATTTAAAACTCACATGTGCAAACGTTCTAATGATAACAAGGGCTTAAAAATTAATTTCATATATAGTGCCATTTTTACAGCATCGGTAAACTAGCATAATATATAATTATAGCATGATTAATACCAGTAAAATATCTATCTATATTTCTGAGGTAAGATAGTGTAACTACGCTATTTACACTGTTAGGACTGTTGCCTTCATCTTTATTGTTATATTCACGACGTTTCGGCTATTGTACGCTCCAGCCTTCTTCAGGTGATATTAGTTGGAATTTCAAACCGAATCCTCTATTTAGTTCCTTTGGATGTCCCAGTTTCAGTTAATTCTCTGTAGTAAATCAACTCTCCAAGTTTTTGTTCATCTCTGCAGTGACCCGGTATTGAACTCACAATTCTTGGGGTCAAGTCACTTTTGGATCAATCAACCAACGCTTTTATCCACTTTTATCCACTATTATCACCCGAAGAAGACCTGAGCGTACAATGACCGAAACGTTGTGAATATGGCAATAACCACGAGGACAACAGTCCGAACAACGTAAATAGCATAACCAATAAAATATGTTTTTCATTTCTCTGGATATAGTAAATTTTGCTGTCCATTTTTTTCGATCGATGGCTAGCATGTTATTGTAGGTTTGCCTCATTCATTATAACCTTCAGGCTCACGGTCTGCCAGTGACCAATCGTAAATGAATTACTTTTGCTTCTTTTTTACCAATCGAGCATCCAATACCCGAAGGCCTGAAAGACACTCAAGGTAAAGGTTTATTGAATGAGATTGTTATATGGACGTAAGAAGATGACGTATGGAGTACAGACTATGAAGTAATAAAGGTTAAAATTGAACGGGGAAGTATCCACTCGGATGACGGTATCACAAAGTAACGGTTTTGTCTTTTGTTTTTTTCTTACGTGTAATTTGATCCTGATTATATCACTTGTTACCTCCCTTAGAGAGGTAAAAAAAAAATAAAAGCGCTAAATTGTTTCTTCTTCACGCCAGACAGAGAAGATAACTTCCAGATGACTTAGTCAACACAGTAAATGTTTACAGTCCGAAACGCATGAAAGTAAAACTGTCCCACCACACAGCAGATGGGTTGTGTCGCATTTTACATCGTGTCTCGGGTTTGTGAGTGCATATCAACTTCTGAATCATGCTACATATGAGCAAATGAAGTTCGTTTAGGTTTTCTATACAACATTGGGTCAGCCACACAGCAAGCTCTCATCTGAAATAGTTTTACAGTTGTTACAATTTCCATCCTATGAATTCAATCTCCTTAGCATTCTTCCATCCCTCTCTCCTCTCTCTCTTTCTCTCTCTCTATCTCTTTCTCTCTGAAAGAGCAAGACGTCATATTAGTAATTAGAAAATATGCATAATTTAACACACACATGTAAAAACGTTCTAATAATAACGAGGGCTTCAAAATTAATTTCATATATGTCTCCATTTTCATAGCATCGGTAAACTAACATAATATATAATTATAATTCGATTAATACCAGTAAAATATCTGTCTATATTTCTGAGATGAGGTATTGTAACTATTTACGTTATTTACATCGTTCGGGCTGTTGCCCTCAGCTTTATTGCCATATTCACAACGTTTCGACCGCTGCACGCTCCAACCTTCTCCATGTGATATTAGTTGGAATTTCGAACCGAACCCTTTATTTAGTCCATGGGGGTAGATTGTTCTAATTCCACGTGTCGTGACTTTTCTGGATATGACACTTTCAGTTATTTCACTTCAGTAACTCAACTCTCCAAGTTTTTGTTCACTCTGCCGTGGCCAAGTATTGAACTCACAACTCTTTGATTCAAGTCACTTTTGGATCACTCAGCCAACGCTTTTATCCACTTTTATCCACTCATATCAGTTGAAAAAATCCGGAGTATACAACGGCCGAAACATTGTGAACATCGCAAATAAAAATGACGACAACAGTTCGAACAATATAAATGTTTCATTTCTGTGGATATATTACAATTTATTATGTATTTATCCCCCCCTCTCTCTCTCTCTCTCTCTGGCTTTCTCTCTCACTCTTTCTTTCTCTCTCTCTCTCTCACACACACACACTCTGTCTATCGTTCTCTCTGGCTTTCTCTCTCCATCTTTCTTTCTCTCTCTCTCTCTCTCTATCTCTCACTCTGTCTATCGTTCTCTCTAGCTTTCTCTCTCGCTCTTTCTCTCTCACTCTTTCTCTCTCTCTCTCTCACTCTCACCCTGTCTATCTTTCTCTCTAGCTTTCTCTCTCGCTCTTTCTCTCTCACTCTTTCTCTCTCTCTCTCTCACTCTCACCCTGTCTATCTTTCTCTCTAGCTTTCTCTCTCGCTCTTTCTCTCTCACTCTTTCTCTCTCTCTCTCTTTCACTCTGTCTATCGTTCTCTCTAGCTTTCTCTCATGTTCTTTATCTTTCTCTCTCTCTCACTCTGTCTATCGTTCTCTCTAGCTTTCTCTTTCCCTCTTTCTCTCTCACTCTTTCTCTCTCTCTCTCTATCTTTCTCTCTGGCTTTCTCTCTCCTTCTTTCTCTCTCCTCCTTTCTCTCTCATTCTTTCTCTCTTTTTCTCTTTCTCTCTCACTCTTTCTTTCTCTCTCTCTCTCTCTCACACTATGTCTATCTTTCTCTCTGGCTTTCTCTCTCCCTCTGTCTCTCTTTCTCTCTCACTCTGTCTTTCGTTCTCTCTGGCTTTCTCTTTCACTCTTTCTCTCTCAATCTCTCTCTCTCTCTCTCTGTCTATCTTTCTCTCTGGATATCTCTCTCTCTCTCTCTCTCTCTCTCTCTCTCTCTCTCTCTCTCTCTCTCTCTCATTCCTCCAAGACGTGATGAACATTAATCTCCATATCTTCCTGTTTTGATTTCCTTGAAGAATATTTGTTCCTTTGTGCCTCCTTCTTTACATTCTTCTCTTTTATATGTCATGTCCCTTCAGTGCGATGGGTGACCAAGGCTCTCTATAATTTCTGGTCTCCGGTTGCTCTTAGCAACGTTACCCTCTTTACTAACCCTTTATATTCCTGTCCTGTCGAGCATTCACCCAAAATAATTAGGCGGGATACCCGCTATTTCTATCAGTCTCCACTTCATTTATTATCTCCTGTGACTGTTAAATTTTCTAAGCCCCCTTTCTTCATGACAAATTTCAACTACTCCTTTCTGATATTAAGTCCAATTATCATTCGAGTGCCCATTTTTCTTGAGAACTTGTTCACGTTTTTCGTCCATGATATCCCCATAATCAGTCCGTAAAACCACATCTCTTTTGCTCCGTGTCTCGTCTTCGACTCTTTTGCTACGTGTCTCCTCTTCCTCTCTTTTGTTTCGTGTCACCTCTTCGTCTCTTTTGCTTCGTGTCGCCTCTTTGACTCTTTTGCTTCGTGTCTCCTCTTCGTCTCTTGTTTCGTGTCTCCTTTTCATCTGTTTTGCTACATATCTTCTCTTCGACTCTTTTGCTTCAGGTCTCGTCTTCGACTCTGTTGCTTCGTGTCTCCTCTTCGTCACTTTTGCTTCGTGTCTCCTCTTCGTCACTTTTGCTCCGTGTTACCTCCTCGCCTCTTTTGCTTCGTGTCTCCTTTTCGACTCTTTTGTTTCGTGTCTTCTCTTCATCTCTTTTGCTTCGTGTCACTTCTTCGTCTCTTTTGCTTCATGTTTCCTCTTCCGCTATTTCGCTTTGTGTCTCCTCTTCGTCTCTTTTGCTTCGTGTCTCCTCTTCATCTTTTTTGCTTCGTGTCTCTTCTTCATCTCTTTTGCTTCGTGTCTCGTCTTCATCTCTTTTGCTTCGTGTCTCGTCTTCATCTCTTTTGCTTCGTGTCTCTTCATCTCTTGCTTTGTGTCTCTTCTTCATCTGCTTTCCTTCATATCTCCTCTTCGTCTCTTTTGCTTCATGTCTTCTCTTCGTCTCTTTTGCTTCGTGTCTCCACTTCGTCACTTTTGCTTCGTGTCTCCACTTCGTCACTTTTGCTTCGTGTCTCCTCTTCCTCTCTTTTGTTTCATGTCACCTGTTCGTCTCTTTTGCTTCATGTCTCCTCTTCGTCTCTTTTGCTTCGTGTCGCCTTTTCGTCTCTTTTGCTTCGTGTCGCCTCTTCGTCTCTTTTGCTTCATGTCTCCTCTTCGTCTATTTGCTTCCTATCTCCTCTTCGTCTCTTTTGCATCATGTCTTCTCTTCGTCTCTTTTGCTTCGTGTCTCCACTTCGTCACTTTTGTTTCGTGTCTCCTCTTCCTCTCTTTTGTTTCGTGTCACCTCTTCGTCTCTTTTGCTTCATGTCTCCTCTTCGTCTCTTTTGCTTCGTGTCTCCTCTTCGTCACTTTTGCTCCATGTTACCTCCTCGCCTCTTTTGCTTCGTGTCTCCTCTTCGACTCTTTTGTTTCGGGTCTCCTTTTTGTCTCTTTTGCTTCGTGTCACTTCTTCGTCTATTTTGCTTCATATTTCCTCTTCCGCTATTTCGCTTCGTGTCTCCTCTTCATCTCTTTTGCTTCGTGTCTCCTCTTCATCTTTTTTGCTTCGTGTCTCTTCTTCATATTTCTTGCTTCGTGTCTCGTCTTCATCTCTTTTGCTTCGTGTCTCTTCATCTCTTGCTTCGTGTCACCTCTTCATCTGCTTTGCTTCATATCTCCTCTTCGTCTCTTTTGCTTCATGTCTCCTCTTCGTCTCTTTTGCTTCGTGTCTCCACTTCGTCACTTTTGCTTCGTGTCTCCTCTCCGGCCATTTTGCTTCGTGTCTCATATTCTACCCTTTTGCTTCGTGTCTCCTCTTCATCTCTTTTGCTTCGTGTCTCCTCTTCATCTCTTTTGCTTCGTGTCTCGTCTTTATCTCTTTTGCTTCGTGTCTCGTCTTTATCTCTTTTGCTTCGTGTCTTCATCTCTTGCTTCCTGTCTCCTTTTCATCTGTTTTGCTTCGTGTCTCCTCTTCGTCTCTTTTGCTTCGTGTCTTCTCTAGGCCTCTTTTTCTTCGTGTCTCCTCTTCATCTCTTAGTAAATTATCCAACATTTGATATGGCATAGCAGTTTAATGGATGTCAATTATCAATTATCTTCTGTTAATTCACCTCTCCACGTTCTCCACTGCCTTAACCGGGTATTGAACTCACACACTTTGTGTCCTGTCACTGGATCTAACTAACGCCTTTATAAGTGGATAAAGTGAGCAAAATAAAGGGTTCAGTTCGACATTCTAACCACCTGAAGAAGGCCGGAGCAACGCCCGAAATGTTGTGATAAATATGGCGACAAAGATGAGGACAATAGTCCGAATAATGTAAATAGTTACCCAACCCTAGTTTTTTTTTGTTTTTTTTTGTTATTTCCAATCCCGACGAAGCCTAATACGACTCCACGCTTCTTCATTTTTGACTGTTAAGTCATCAGACTCAATAGATTGCTGGAAAATTTTCATTTGAAATCTACTTTGTTGGGAAATCATTTTTTTGCAATACTTTCTTTTAGTGTTCAATTCATTTTAAATATAATCTCCATATACATAGCATTCAAAATGAATGAACGTTGATCAAATCCTGACTTCTCCTTTTCCAAAGATTTTTCATTTTTTCCGACGTTCCCAGTTTAATCCAATTTCTGATTTTCTCCACTAACCCCATTTATTACGATTTCGCCTTTTATGTGGCACTCCCCGAGAGCAGTCTTAGAATAAATACACAAAGATATATGATTTACAGTTTTAAAAAGAAACTTATTTTTACATTTCAATAATTTTAAGAAATATAACATTCCTCGTAATAGTAAATGTGTCTTCCGCTTTATTACTTACATTTTACATCTGCTTCTAGAAATTTCTCGTTCAAATTTCCAATGATTTTGAAGATATAAATATTTACCGTTTCTTACTTTTTCCAATTGTCAACCAAAAAAAGGGAGAATTAAATAGCAAACTTTATAATTGATCAATTTAACTTTGTTACTGATTTCTGCATAGTCGAGTCAATGTCGGGTAAAGCTGTTCTCCCAGCAGAGGCTTGAGAAGGGTGGCTAGACACTCAGTAGGATCAATAACAATACCAGTTAAAGGACGCATGAACTTTTTTGTACGCTCAACAACTATCTAGCGTAATTTGGTAGACAGGGTTCCATAGTTATGGACGCAGACAGTGCAGGGATGACATGGCGTCGCTGGACAGATTGATGTCACTGGCTAAGACAGACTGACGAAATCAACGGCCACGTGTCCATGACCAAATCGAGGCTTCAATCTGGATTCCACTTGGTGTATTTACCCAAGACACTACAAATGAATGAAAACCTCCCCGGCTTTCAACAATGAATGGAACTTTTCAGGTGCTTAGTTGTGCAGCGACCCTACAACGACATCCATGAAGACGATGCTTATGATGATGAATTATCAAACCGAAGTGGCATGAAGAGAAGGCATCAAGTTATTCCCTCATCATTTTAGTTTTGTGATATATTATTTTAACTGTCAGTGTGATACTGAAGACATTGGTAAAACTATTCGGAGTTTGGAGGTGAGAATTGATCAGCACGTACCACCTTGGATTCGTAGATGCCATTATGAAAATTTGCAAACGCTTATCAATATTCCCGAGTCTGCAGTTGCGGAATACCTAATAAGTAATCCGATCTATGCATTGTCTTTGCCAGACATTTTTTCTTAGTCGTCATCAGGGCGCAGTCAGACTACCCAGAGCGCTAGAGAGTATGTATATGTATGTATATTAAATCCAAAGAATCTTCTCGTTATAAACACAAGGAATGGTTTCTGGGTCTGTAAACTATACTTCTAATTTAGGTTTATTTTATTTGAAACTTTATACTATTTATACAGTATATATTATAATGTATTATAACATTATAATTATAATATAAATATTAGATATATTTATAATATATTCATCAGATGGATTTAGTTACTAATATTTAGATAGTGCATTAGTGAACTTATAACTGATTCAATTTACATCACTTACATCGCTTGGATATCTATTTTAAAATTCGTTCAGATTTGAGATGTATAATATTCAATGAACTGAACGACTCTTTTTTTTAAAGTCGCATGATTTCTTTCAATACGAATATTCTTTTTAAATTTCCGAGACTTTTAAAACAAAACTTTAACTCAAAATCAGTTTCCCATTTATCAATTAAACTCTATTTAGTTTCATTAAATTTTAAAAAAATCTTTGTAACAGTAAAAATGATTAAAAAACAAACTAGACAAAAAACCCGTTTCCTTTTCGTCTGTCCGAACAAAGCTATTTTCCTCGGTCAGAGTTCAAAACTTTTATATTCATTTTTTCGCTTTCAAACATTGACCTTTGATCCATTTTTTTATAAAGAAAATGTCAGTTGGAATCTTTAATCTGGAAAGACATAATTCTTTGGATAACGGATATGTCGCTCAAGCTATGATGACGTCAGCAGTAAACGGTGTAATTACGTCAGCGCTGCAAAATATTCAGAGTGTTATGAAGATAAAATAAAAGCCTTCAAATTTAGAATCATCATTTTTAGTGTGTGAATATATATATATATATATATATATATATATATATATATACAAAAAGTGATTTGTACCCAAAGAAATGAAACATAGCTTTAAACAACACAGACGTCATACCTTAGGTACCTTTCGGTCAACACTTTTTCAAAGGTATTTGTTGGCAATTGGGAAAACAAATGAAGACACACTCAATAAGGTAAATGACGAGGCAAAGGGAGAACGCGATTAAAAGACAAATTTTAATTACACAAAATTAAAATTGAACAGGGGCGGGTGAAAAATATAACCAGTTCCACAAGAGTATAAAATAGAAAATGGGCATTTTTTTCTATTTTTCTATTTTATACTGTTGTGGAACTGGTTATATTTTTTATCCTTCTGATAAACTAACCACTTGGTCTTGTTAAGCTATCGATGAAAAAAGATCCTCGCCAAGGCAACAAGAAAGATAATGAAAAGCTATATTTTTTAATAACACACGACCATCTCAAATAAATTGGAAAGAAGTTTAAACAGATATATTCCCGTTCCCCATAAAATCGGTCATAGACTTCAATGATTTACAACTGTCTATTGACCAGGAATGAAAATTTACGTATTCTTTCCTAACACTTTCGCCCCAGCCCATCAACCTCTGACGTCTTACTCTCTGGGTTGAGGTGTCTACTCGGTCTTAACCGAATTTAAGGGAGTGGCCGTAGATCCCCTGAGCATCCGTTGATTATTCGACCGGTCCACTGGTTTAATCCTGCCCACGTTGTGTTTGGTTTGATCCAGAAAGCAGAAGACATGTTCATCGATTCACGGACGACTGAAGATGTAGACACGGCTGGGGAGTCTGCGCTAAGAAATTTAGAATGCAGCAAAAAAAATTAATATCTGCAGAAAGCCGGACAAACAACTATTCAATGATTGAATTGTTAATGTCTTTTATATAGCAGAAAAGAATAGTAGAGAAAAGAAAACGGGTTACAGAAAAGAAAAGTAATTGACGTAAAAAACGCATACACTGGATTCTGGACAGAGAGAGTGAGTGTGTTATGATTAACTTGTTGTTAAATCGTCTCAGAACGATATACGACTCTTGCGATGGGGGGGATAAGATTTCTGTGCGCGGCTTATAGTTTATAGTGACGTTCCTCCTTAGAAGTAGTAACAATAGTAGTAATATTCATGGTAGAAGAAGCAGCGGTACTTATATCAACAGCACATGTTAGCGACGCTTCGTTCCAATCTCTGACGTCACGTTTTCTTCTCCTTGAGTCTCCAACTCGACTCTCCACTGTCTCTAGCCCACCTCTTGCCCGGGCTAATTCTCTTCTGTCTCTCTCTTCCGTCTGCCTCTTCTGTCTGCCTCTTCCGTCTGCGTTTTTCAGCATAACTACGCGTTTATATAGATAAACCAGGCTGGTTACAACTGACCCTTGGCCCTACTGCTTTGCACGTGATTATCACAGGGTTTGGGATGTTTCAACCAAAATCATGGGAATTCTAAAGGTCCCCCTTGCTTACTCAGCTCTATTTCAATTTTTAATCGATAAAAATTATTTCGACCATTTCCATTGTCTCTGTTTACCCAGATTCAATGGGTACAACTTCTGCCCTAGATCAAATTTCCACATCAGTAAACAAAATGCTCTGATTTAATTTCACTATTCAAATCTATTCCAATTTCATTTTTTTAAAAATACTTGTGTCTGTGTGTGTGTGTGTGTGTGTGTGTGTGTGTGTGTGTGTGTGTGTGTGTGTGTGTGTGTGTGTGTGTGTGTCTGTCTGCGTGTGTCTGTGTGTGTTTCCCAAACTCTCTCTGTCACACCTGGAATGTTTCAAATTAGAAATATATGTGAACAAGAGATACAAAAAGCAGAGGATTACGCTGTGTCAAAGTGCAACCCGATTTTGCTCTACAGTCTACACCGAGAAGATTGTGACAAATATGTTCTATAACGAACTGAACACTAGAGAAACCAACACTGCATATCGTTACTGTTAAGAAAATGCCAATAAAGTATTACGCCACAAATAAACAACTTCAGCAAACCGTTTCATCCTCCAGAATAACATTATAAGACATAACTAAGCGCAAAACAATCCTTGAAGAAAATTTGGACTTTAGGATTATTCGAATCATTCTCATATACATTCAAAATGATTCGGGGGTGTTAGTTTTCTTCTAATCAAAACTTTTAAATTTATGAACGACGAATAAAAAATTCAACTTCATATTATGTCACTGCTTAATAAAAATTAAACTTAATTACATTTAAAATTTGTTTTTTGTCACTTTGAAAATGCTCTATTACTTTCCCGACAAGTTAATATATATATATATATATATATATATATATATATATATATATATATATATATATATATATATATAGTAACAAAAAGAAAGAACAGTAAAATATGTCATCCGGTGTTTTTATTGATATTTTTATTTTTACAAAACTATGCTCATTACAAATTTACAGAGCATAAATAAAAATAAAGATAAATGCATAAAATACAAGTAAAAATAATCAATCCAAATAAATAAACAATAAACAAATTAACAAACCAATAAACATTAGAATAGATTACAACAATCAACCCCAAATTTGGGCCAGTAAATAGCTATAACTGCTATATAATGATAAAAAATATCGGAAACCAAATAGAGTAAATAAAAATTTATTCTATATATATATATATATATATATATATATATATATATATATAATAAAATTTTTATTTACTTTTATTTATTTAAAAATGTTATTCTTATATATATAAATATATATATATATATATATATATATATAAGAATAAAATTTTATTTACTCAATTCAGTTTTCAATTTTTTTTATTGTTATATAACAGTTATAGCTATTTTCTCGTCCAATTTTTGGGTTATATATATATATATATATATATATATATAATATTAGTGGTCTATATATATATATATAAAAGTGAACATTGAAGTCAAAACACAGATGCGACAGGTTGTTTCATGCTAGACGCAATCGTCAGGCCGCGAGTGTTTGATTTTTCTCGACCATTTATATATATGGGTCAGTGGTGCACTGTTATTTTGGCGGGATTTGCTTTTTTATTTATTTAATTATTTATTTATTTGCGTTAATTAGTTTTACTTGTTTTTTATTTTCATTTTTTGTTTCATATATTTATTTATTTTGGGGTTTTTTTTCGATGTTTTATTAACATAGTAAAAAATTTCGGGACATTTGTTTAGGTAGCTTATTTAATAGTTTGTTTTGGTCTGGGAAGATAAAGTTATTATTCGTCCAGTTTTTTGGATTGATTGCCGTAGTCTATTCTGCTATTTTGGCGGGAGGGCAGTTTTTAATTTGTTTTTTATTTTATTCATTTATTTATTTGGATCGATTATTTTTACTTGTTTTTGTTTATTTATGTTTATTTTTATTAGTTCTAATGGTTATTTCAGCAGGAACGATTTGTTAATTTATTTATTTATTTGGATTAATTTTTACTTATTTTTTCTTATTTATTTGCTTATTTTTTATTTTGTATATTTTTATTTACTCTATTCGGTTTTCGATATTTTTTATCGTTATATAGCAGTTATAGCTTTTTTCTCGTCCAATTTTTGGGTTGATTGTTGTAATCTATTCTAATGTTTATTGGTTTGTTAATTTGTTTATTGTTTACTTTATTTATTTGGGTTGATTATTTTTACTTGTATTTTATGTATTTATTTTTATTTTCGTCTATTCTAACGGGAGTGGTTTGTTAATTCGTTTATTATTTGTATGGGTTAATTTATTTTACTTGTTTATTATATTATTTTGTTTAATTTTATTTATTATTTTCCGTTTTCGATTTTTAAGTAACGTAGTAAAAGTTTGTTTTCATGTCTGCATTTTGAGATGAGCTCAGATCGTTTATTTAGTAATTTATTTTGGTCTGGGAAGGTAATAATAGCTATTTTTTCTCCAAGCAAAGTTTTCAGGTTTTGGATTGATTCTTGTAGATTAATGATCTTTCCTTATTTTCCATGATATTTTTGGTGTGATTTGTGTTTTGTTTTTAATTTCCCAGATATACTTAAAAAGCATTGTGCTGTTCGCGTATTTACTACAGATGTTCAATGCAGATTTGTAATTTACCTCTGAAAATTATCTTTAAAAAGGTCGAAAGTACTTGAGTTAAAAAAAACTACGGCACCATCCTTGGTGAATTTCATCTTAAAATCAAGAAACTTAGATAACTGGGAAGGATTAATATAAAAATAAGTAAACACAATATGTCTAAGAAAAATCTGTCGTGTTAATAAATAAAAAATCCATTACATCTTTAGAAATTGCTTTGTTTACCTTCGTATACGAAACTGAGCAGATATGAACTTTGAAGAATCTAGGATCTTTTTGTGCTTATAAGCCAATATTCGGCGTGGCTTGGTCGGTGGCCCTTTTCGTGGTCGAGTCTGTCTAAATTACGGTGGATTTAACAGCGCTTTCTCTTACCAAGAGGGACGCAATTTCGAATCCTGGCGGTGGTCTCATCTTTTTTTCTTTAATAAGATTTTTCCAATATTCAGGCCGGCAGGTGAAAATAAATAAATATACTGTCTTAAAATAAACGGAGCATCTACTCGAACGTGGTTATCTACTTAAAATAACATTTAAAGTAATAAAATACCTATATATAAAATGTATGTGTGTGTGTATTCGCGTGTAGGCATATCAGGAAATGTAATAGAAGCGTTTATTTTTCGCAACAAATATTTATTTTCAATATTACCTTTTATTCTTATCAATTCAATAATTTTACTAATGAATCATATATATATATATATATATATATATATATATGTAAGATAATCCTAAGGAGCCAGGCAAACGCCCTGTAGTCCATTGGATTTCTGGATATTGATAGTCAGACCAAAAGTATCAGAGGCGTTTGAACATTGGTAACATACTGTTGCTTTTCTTCGTCTGAATAAGTTGGATAAACATCATTGTCGGCGTCGTTCGGTGATTTTAGTGGTATTGGCTAGATTCTCTGAACAGAGCCTTACTGAACTCATGGTTTACGAAGCTATTATTATTTCAAGCTTACTCTACGGGTGCGAGACATGGACACCGTTTAGCCGAGACATTAACAACATGGCTATTCCATCAGCAAAACCTCCCATCAATTATGAACATTAACTGGAAGTACATGTACTGCGTATGAACAGCGACAAACGCCGGTTTTAGATTCTTTGCAATGAAATCAGCATTGGCCAAAGGCTTTGGTGGTTGCCGTATGCGTCACTATAAGAATCAAATGAAATTGATTATGAAAAGGGGCAACATCACGCTACAGAAGTTTGAGGAACCAGGAACAAATCGTCCACAGTGGCGTCAATTAGCGACAGAAACGGAAATCTCTTCAAGTTCAAATGGGACCAGTTCCAAGTATCATGTGAAACCTATGTAGATGAATGCTCCATGCAAGGATCGCTCTTGCCAGGCACCAGAATTATAGACATGGGAGTTGAGAAAACAATGAGTAAAATACTGGAATGAAATCTTCTGAAACGAGAAATAACCGACACACATACATGTAAAAGATTTATTGAAAGGCAAAAATATATACCGAAGCAGAGGTGTATCTGTCGGAGTTAGCTCCTCCTTAATTCCCAAAATGTCACTCGGGGTCATTCCCCCTATACTATAAATACTGGACGAATTCTTGCCTCGTTCTCTTTCCTTCAGGCCTGGTGCCGCATTCCTGCCCTCCTGTGGAGGTGAGATAAATCCTCTTTTTTCATTTCAGCGACTACAATGTAAGCTCTCTTAGACGATTCGCGTCTTCCCATTTGTGGAGACGCCATGAACATTATACACACATTCACCAAAACATGAACATTCACCAAAAAACAGACACAAACGTTCACACACACACAAATATTATTGTCTATGTCCATTGTAAAATTGTTTTGTTTAATACATATATTTGTTTATATATATATATATATATATATATATATATATATATATATATATATATATATATATATATATATATATATCGGTTTTGTTTGTCTTCTTCATCTTCTGTTGGACTTAATTCAAGTTCGGCCATTTTCTTGTAGTTGGACCTTTTAATATTCTACCAGGAGTTACACACGTGTTTCTAATACAACACGCAAACATACACAGTCTTCTACAATGTCTTTATTAATTCCATCAATTCCATCGATCTATCTACAGATAAACTCCTACAATTACGAGAAATTGTAGATTATCCACAATTTTAAATTCAAAATGTTAAAACAATCACTCAAAGTCAAAGTGACCTCCATTCTGCAATACTTAAATTTAATCTCAAACAGAAATGCTGTCTATCGTCTGTTCTTCGTGTACCCTGTGTAAACAAAGAATTCACTTAAACTATTCTCACTCTCTTTCTTCTCAGGGAATGTCTGCCGATTTGTTTATTCTGTTCATTGTTGCGGATTTTCGCAAACAAGCAGCCAAGTTTGAAATCAGTTTTCAAAGGTGTTCCGCTCTGAAGATGGATTAATGCAGGCTAAAAGAATAAAGTTAGAAGTACAGAGAATGCAGATCATGCACTGCGCATGTCTATAACAGGAGCGTTTACTTTTTCTCTTGCGAATAAGCAGCAACAACAACAGTAATAATAACAGTATTTAATATTAATAACTGTTTAGGATTAATTGAAGTTGGTAATCATGCAAGTTAGTTCTCACTCGCGGAATTTACAAGAATTCGAATGTACTATTCGCAAAGGGAAAAAGAGAAATCGGGCCAAACTAATTTTCCAGCATTATATGAAGCGGATGCCGCAAAATTCGAAATTCATTTACATATTCTTTACTAGTTTTGATATCGCGTGAATTCGAAAATAATTTGTAGCGAAATTTACGCTGCGGAAAATTTCGTAGTTCAACTACACTGGAGAGTTTTGCGATGTATTTGAAATAACGTACTGTTAACAGTCCTGGGTATGACGATAAACTACATCCGTCAGCCAGACCTCTGATTTTGATGAGCATGGAACAACCTCTTAATTGTTACTGTTCCCAGATCCATCCTAACCCGGGGTGGTAGCCCCTGTTAGGGTCCCAGCTATGGGCAAATAGTGAACCCAGAAACAAAAGGCAAAACACTATGAAAGTGTAAAAGTACATTTTTATAGTAAAGATAGTAAATAAAGCAATAGATTTTTACATAAAAACTTTACCAACGATACATTTTATAGTAAAATAACCAGAAATACATATTTATAGTAAAATTATCAAATTACTCTCAAAGATGTCAAGAAAATTAAATTTCGGCATTAAATGACCCATAAGGATGTTGATATGCCGTTAAACAAATAAATCAATCAATCAGTCATGTACTGTCAAGTCGGATAAGTTCGATAAGGAGAGCAACATTAATAAAAATGTCAGTGCAATCAAACTTTTGAAAATGAAGCCTATTCTGTCTGCACAGCAAAACAACTACTTTATCAATTTTTTTTTTATCAAAAACTTCTTTATCGTACTTTCCGGAGTTTTCATTGACTATTTACTAGTTTAACTAAAATTTACGTAAAATATTCACCATCAAGTCGATGTCATTTTTATTTGCAAAAAGGATCTGGTCTTGATAAAAAAGATGGCTCCAAATTTTGTTAAGAGTAGGTCTCCTACGCTTGTGTCTTGTTATTAAAATGTTATCGATGTTAGATATGAGTAACTTAACTGCGGTTAACTTTGATAACGGAAACACTTTTAAAAGATATGTGTCCTCTATAATCCAGTCGAAAGTCACTACTATTATCTGCAATTGAAACGAAAAATTGCGACCATATGATACATTGTTGGTTAGAAGATTTAGCGAAAGTGCATAAAAAGCCTATCAAGGTTACCCAAACGGGCCATTTTTTTTAAATAGCGACTGAATGTAAGCTGGAAGAGAGAGAGAATGGAGACATTTTCCTTGGTGAGCATGGGACCGTCTGGATCTCTTCTCTCCTAAACTCTATTTTTTTATCTATCAAAAACCTGGCATGAGGACGAAAACAGATTTGGAGAAATGGCTTTATTTCTTCCTTGAGAATTTTAACAAACAGATATTAACGAGAAGAGCGGTAGTCGGGACTTATATTGTCGTTGATGAAAACGAATTGGGAACTGTAAACAAGGAACGAAACCCTTTTGAGGGTCAAAATATGAAAACAGACCCTGTCGTAGACGAGCAAGTGATCTGGTTTATGTTTTCGCTATACTTAAATAAGTCCAAGAATGACGGAATAATTTTATCTGTTCCTTGAAGAAACACGAGAATTAAACTTAATGACAAGAATAAAAACTACGCCCTTTCGCCCACACGTTTTAAAAATTAGATTTGTCAGAATGCTGAGAAGGGAGGAGAAAGAGGGAGAATTGGCGCCGCCTCTGTGGAGTGATGTTGCAAGATCTAAAGTAAAGAAGGTTGGAGTTTAAGGGAGGAGCAATCCCTGTAACTACTCACAAGAAGGTTGATAATTCCCAAATTTTGAATGTTAATTACGAAAGCAGAAATAGGTAACAAAGAACCCTTATTGGGATTAATGTGAAAATTGAAGAATCAAAGAATCCCCAGAACCCTTCGGTCCTACGCCAGTTTTAGGCATCGGGTGCTTCTAGAATCCACGTCAGCTATTACCAGATTTCCTGATTCGAAGAACTTTGAACCCAAATTATTAGGCGAAGTACAGTGGCATTATAGAGATTGATGCAGGAAGGGTTAATGTTTGTTATACCAAGAACTATATAAACCAATTGAAGATTAACCCAATGAATCTTTCGTTTTAATTTTTTCGTTGTGAAGATATATCTTCTCTTAATATAGCAATCGCCACGGCTCGATTACGACATTTGAGCTTCCACTGCTCTGAGATCAAGCACACAACGTGAGCAGAGACAGTGTGGATCAAAGCGGCCAGCGACCAACAACCAGCTTGGACCAGCGTCAACAATGGCCAGCGTAGAGTTAGCCCTGTGGTTAAAACGTCGTCCCGAGGACCGGACCACTAAACGTGGTTGCACCACCAGGTGTAGGCGGTGGTAAAAGGATTTATATCTGAATCTGAACTTCTTTTGCGCATGATCGATATATAATTGATGCACACACTCATATAAGTAAATTTCCACCCACTTCAGTGCAATGCAATGATAAAATTTGAATAGGCAGTATAATTGCGATCAGTAGCAAACACAGCATCAAAATAGATCAGGTTTTTTAGGATTTACTTTTTTTATTTGTTATTATTCATTTCGTCCATCCGAGTCTGGAATAAACAGCATGTTTTTATTTATTCATTTATTTTACCAGCTTTTCATACAAACGATTTACGAGAAAGGTTGCAACCAAAATAGCAGAAAATTCATCGTATTTGAATTGATTGCTGAGATATCTGTTTTGTCAGTTTTACCGTGGGATTGTCTGAAAATACATTTCAATACTCATTGCAGACAAAATCCTAGAAACTAAAGCTAATTATGCGACTCACATGTGAGAATCAAAGTTCAAATATTTCAGTCTTACAGAAGAAAAAATCGTCAGCTCTAATGAAAAAAGATCGTGTGTGTCTGTGTGTCTGTGTGTGCGCGCGCATGCGTGTGCTTTAACACACATCCGGGTCTTTCTTTTTTTACCTATTTCTGTTTGCTTTCTTTTCTTTATTTCACTTGACTTTCATATTTTTTCGCTACCCGACATTTTCTATCACCTCTACTCCCTCGAATTTGATCCGTTTCTCCCCGCAATCGCCCACATTCAACTCTTTATATGAAATTGCACAGAAAATGTCTTAGTAATGCTGAATCTTTAAATATTAGAAGGGTATCAAAAGCTGTTTCAAATGCCAACGCCAAAGTTTACATATTTTTTTTTTAACTTTATTGCCTGCAAATTTAGTTCGAGTTTGTTTTTACCGTAATCCCTCATGATTTATTCAAATTTTCATTCGAAGCAGATATTTAAATATTGCTACTTTTTTTTTTAATCCCAAGCGACTAAATTGTGTTAGTAGTTAATGGTCTTTTAGATTACTATAAGCATCAGGTAACACTGACATATGAACAACAGAAGTTTCTAAACGACCATTCAAAAGCCATGTTTATTCTGTACAGAAAGTAATCACACACACGCAGGCACGAACACGCACGCACAAATACATATACATACGCACACACACGCACGCAAGCACACACACATATAAGCATATTTTTGTTCGTATATTTTCGATTGTCTCAGTCATTATCAAAAACTAAATGTCAGTATTGTAGAAAACACTTTGTTGGCAACATAATGCACTTTATGGGCGTTCGGTTATTGACCACGGTTGATTTAAGGGAAAAGTGACTTCTTGATGTTATCTGCCTGTGGGGTTCCTGGCGTGCAGCACCTTTGGAAATTTTGCCTGATCAAGCCTTGGGAACGAAATTAGGTAGATTGAACTGTTTTTTCACAAGTCATCGTGACCGAGGGTTTCAGCGTTGTTCAAACTGCTGATCATGCCAGATGATACGCTCTATCTGCCAGTAACTGTAATTAAGATCCGTCCAGCAGAGTTACAGTCTAAACAACAGCTGGGCTCTGTGTTGAACCAACACAAATGTACCTGAGCAAGCGTCTGCTATAGAGAGGGCTTGTCGCCATAATAGACAGGCATATTTGGAATCGAAGTACCAACCATTATTATATTTCAAATTTAAATTTATAGAAAGATTTTACAGTATCATAAAACGAATATATTATCTATTTTCTACGTATTGTAAATAGTTTATACACCTTTTAAAATGCCGTCTCCTGTGGAGAATATTTTATTCATTGTGAATTGTTTCTTATATGTAATGATAGCCTCGAAAATTTTGAGTGAATCGTGATGAGTGAATACTGAATAGTATTTTAGTATTATCTACTAATATTAGTCTTGGTTCAGTAGTTGTATTTGGTTATTTGTGATATTGACAGCACTGGTATTACACCTGGCAATTCTAAAGTCAATGCAATCACCAAATTCTCAGAACCTTAAAACAACTACGCAGATTTATTGGTATGATAAATTATTATCGCCAATTAAATTCCTATTTGTTCTGGAATTTTATTACCTCTGATCAATATGTTAAAAATCGACAGCGAAAAAACGGTAAATTGTGTATATAAAATTTAATCTCTTGTTTTAAACATGTATTTTTTGTCGTGATTGAATATCATTACCATTTGTCCATTTCTTATAATTTATGTTTGTGGATAATGCATATTTTATTTGCAGCACAATCTTAAATATTCACGCATCCTTAGATCCACTACATAAATTTATTGGCGACCCTGACGTTTAAATTTATTGGTAACCCGGCGTTTAAAGATTTTTCTATGATAGATATTAAGTGAAAAGGTTTGTTGTATGAATTTTTCCAATCTCTCATGAAGAAAGTTTGTTTCTTTGGCGCCAATTTTGACGCATAATTCCCGTGTGTATCTTTGCGTGTGTGAGACTTAAAATGTCCCCAAAGAAGACAGGATAAAATCCCAATCTTTTCAATATGATGTTCGATATGTGCATCAACTTTGTTATGTTTCAATAAGTGGAAGTTAACTTGAAATAGAATTTGGTGCTTATGTAAGAATCTAATTTTTTATTATAAATAGTAGTGTTTGAGATTCAATCTCGTAAAGAACATATAACCGCCTGATATTTTAAGATCTGGGTATGACCATAAACTAGATGCGATAGCAAAGCCGCTGATCGACAGATTGGAGGTTTTGAGGAATGTGGAACCACCTCTTAATTGCTGTTGTTCCCAGGTTCCCCAAGATCCGGGTGGTATTACCTGTTAGGGTCCCAGCTATAGGCAAATACTGACCCCCCCTCAAAAAAACAAAAAAAGACAATGAAAGTGTAAAAATACATTTTTATATTAAAAAAAACGGTAAAACGTTTTTATATAAAAGCATTACCAACGATACACATTTATAGGAGAATTACCAACGATACATAGTTATAGGAGAATTACCAACGATACATAGTTATAGGAGAATTACCAACGATACGTAGTTATAGGAGATTTATGAATGATACATATTCATAGGAGAATTACTAACGATACATAGTTATAGAAGAATTACCAACGATACATATTTATAGGAGAATTATCACTGATACATAGTTATAGGAAAATTACCAACGATACATATTTATAGGAGAATTACCAACGATACATATTTATAGGAAAATTACCAACGATACATATTTATAGGATAATTACCAACGATACATTGTTATAGGAGAATAACCAACGATACATATTTATAGAAGAATCACCAACGATACATTTTATCTGTAGTTGAAACCATAAAACTGTGTTCAAAATACTTAGATTTTGGTTGATATGCCGATAAACCAAATCAACGACCCAACCTGCGGATTCCTAAACATTGTTTATATATCGGGAAAATCTTTTGCTAATGACTAAGTTATATTTTCGAAAAGTTTTATAGTAAGAAATCTAACTTACACATTTATAGTGATTTTCCAAGCGTAGCTTAGATGTGGCACAAGGCCCAAAGTAAGGGGCACCCAGTGAGGATCGAACTCACTCCTCAGTCGTAATTTTTCTAGTGAGTCAGGCTTGCTAACCATTACACCAGGTCGAGGTACCCAACTCGCACATTTATAAGTCGACCATCTTATTGAGTTTTTCGCCTTGCTCGGAGTCAGATGGTTTTTGAAAAGATGATATGTCTAAGGTATTTACTGCAACCATTAATTACCAGCGAATTATATTTGTAATGGATTTTTCATCTTGTTTATAGTTAAGATACATCTGGTTACGATAGAATAAGGTAACCATATTTTTATTTTTATTCATATCAAAATGGTTGTTTATGTAATGTTCTTCTAAAATTCTTTAAAACAAATTTTATTTGCTCTCATCCACAACGTGGTTGGATGAATTATTGCTGGTAAATGTTATTTTTATATTGCTCAGTTTTTAATAAATTATTTTTGCGCGAAGAAATTAGTTTTACTCGTTTAATTCTGCTTTTATAACAACTAATTTATGAGTGTGAGCACATTACATTTTGTAATTACTAGTTTTTTGTGTTTTTTTTTGTTTTTGTTTTTTGACGTAAGTTGAAATCCTCACAGTATTTACTATTGTTGATGTTATCGTCAACATTTTTTGTCTAAATTTACAAACTCTGTTTCGTTCAATTTTGCAAACCAATCGATGAAATTTGAATAAGCTGATTTCTTTGAAAATACTCTGATATAAACCCGACATTGCGGTTTAATAATTTGTTTTATTCAATTTAATTTTATAGGACTTCATGGTAAACAATATTTTTTAAGAAAATTTCTTTTTTGCCTTTTTTCCTTTTTAACAGCGAAGAATAAATTCTTAGGATGCAATATGGCCTTGCGTAAATATTTCTTTCTGGAGCCAAATTACAACTTTTTAAGCGTTTGGTCCTGTGATTTGTTTATAGTTCTCGCAAGCGCAGAACAAACTGGAAATTGGATTCCTGTTTAAAAAAAAAAATTGATGTTTTCAAAGTTACGAAAACACCTAAGAAGTAGTCAAAATCGAGTTATTTTAACTCGAAAACGAATGATTTCAGCTAATTTAGGCAGCTTACGTAAAGTTATATTAAAAAATTTAATACTGTACTTTCTACCCCATTTACCTGTTTGTACTTCTCCCCAAAGTTTGGTTTTGATCGTTCAGTGTATGGCAATTTTAGAGGGTGTGACGGACTGACATACGAGACTAACAGAAGTTACATAATTTTATATATAGATAGATAGAAGATGAGTTTTTGATTGTGGGTTTGTATACAATGCGCTGGTAACATTATGAGTGTTGATCACTACTAAAAAACATCAAGAAAAGCGATTATTGTAATATAGTAACAATAACAAATAGAAGTTTATGGTGAATGAAGAATGAAGCACCCAGTGAGGATGGGATTCATTACTCAGTCGTAACTGATCTAGCGAGACAGGCTTGCTAAACATTATGCCACGTCGAAATGCTCCCAATGAAGCTTTATGAAACTAAATGGATGATTACAAGCAAGAGTTTGGTTTGGTTTATTTTGTTTTACGGCAAATCAAACTTAATGGGTTATTTAATGCCGACAACATTTGTACAGAAAGTCAACATCTCCATCAGATTATCTATTAGAATACTGGTCCGTTCTTCTAGGGATGAGACAGAGGCCAATCTGTCTGACTACTGAGAGTGCCTCCTCCGTGGGTACCTTGGTGAACAAACTCACCACGTCCAAGCTCACCATCTGGTTGGATAGGATGGGAACATTTTTGATTATTTCCACGAAGTGGGCGGAGTTTCGGACATATGAAGGAGACTTTCCGATCAATGGGTCAATTATATCTACAAGGAAGCGACTCAGAGGAGGGCACACAGAGCCTTGGCAACTAACAATCGGCCTGAGCGGTATACCGTCTTTGTGAATCTTAGGGAGATCGTATATGTGAGGTAGCTTGGTGTAACGCTGCGATAACTGCTTATACGTCTTAGGTGCGAAGTGAACCTTGTTCTTGATAAGTATCTGTGACAGTTTGCGTTCCGTTTTCATTGTAGGATCTTTTTTTACTTTGCTGTAGCTACCATTGCTAATGAGGTCTTCCAGTTTTCTTGTATAATCTGATTTTTCTATCACTACAGTTGCATTGCTTTTGTCAGCCGGTAGTATGATGATGTTTTCGTTTCTCTGTAGGGATCTGATCGCCAGCCTCTCCAGTTTTGTTGTGTTAGACCTGGGAGGCTTGGCCTTCTCCAAAGTCTGTCTCGCCTTCCATCTCAATTCATCCTCCTGTGCCTGAGGGATGTTCAAGGCCACATCCTCGACTCTGGCAATGATGTCCAAGTATGGCACTTGCCTGATGGTTGTGGTGAAGTTGAGACCCTTATTCAATACTGACTCCTCAGAGGCACTCAGCTGATATTGGCTGATATTGACTACTGCACTCACTGGTGGGTGATGGACCTTGTACCTCCCCTTCTGATCTTTCAATCTATTTAATTTTTGTACTTGGCGAGCCTTGACTACATGGAATTCATGTCTGAAGGATTTATCCAAGTCATTTTGGATCCTTCTCTGGTCTCCTTCATTAGTAATTCTGTTGAAGATATCCTCGGCCCTCTGGGAGATATGAGCTTGTAGTCTCTGTTTTATCCAACGATTGTACTCAATCCTCTCTCGGACAAGGGCGTGTCCCGCTTTCTCTGCGGCCAGACGGGCTCGCCTTGAATTGACTGGAAGTCTTGGTGCCAAGCCTGAAGGGATGAGTTGTAGATCTCTGCATCGGTGTAGGAATGTCAGCTGGTTCGATATTCGTGCCAATTTGTGGTAGGATTTTTCGATTTGTCTCCATATTTTTAGTATATCGGGTCCGTACAGATCCTTCAAGGAACACCATTGGAAGGATTCGGCACATATGCTAGACCACAATAATCCCCTGAGCCGACCAAGCATAGAAATGAATGCAATATGGGAACCAGTAATAAGGAGTGCCAGAGAAAAGCGATAATAACAACAAAAGTTGCAATATGAGCTCTGGTAAAAACATGAAATGATAACAGCAAAAAAATTGCAATATGAGCACTGGTAAAAATGGTTACTGGAGACATTAGGTTTATAATACCCAGAAATTCATACACAGATGTCCTCAAGGACAAAGGCGTTAGTTAGATCCAGTGACAGGACCCAAAAGGTGGAGAACTTGGAGAGGGGAATTAACAGGAGATAATTGATAACTGACATCCATTAAACATGGCACGTGGAACTAGAACAGTCTACCCCAGTGAGCGAAATAAAGGGTTCAGTTCGACATTCCAACCACCTGAAGAAGGCCAGAGCGTACAACGGTCGAAACGTTGTGATAAATATGGCGACAAAGATGAGGACAATAGTCCGAATAATGTAAATAAATAATACCTCATCTCAGAAATATAGACAGATACTGAACAATTATGTTATTAATGTTTTCATAAATAAAGTGTAGAGCAGAGTTTTTCCCAAATATTTATTTTATTTCGCCTATTCTTTAGACCTTGTATAAATATGTCTTTAATATATCGATCATATATCACTGGTTTGGCAAAACTATTAAAGATATTGTTTTCTGAGTCATGTAGAAAGTACATAAAGTCCGAGCAGCCAATCAACAGCTAAGACATCAGTATATATGTATATATTAACATAATTAAACCATAATTATCCTAACAAAGTACTTATGTATTTTATATATTTGTCTATAAGCCTCCTTCATGTATAGGGCGACCCCTAAATATTTTGTGAAAAATCTTCTTTTTTCGTATAACTCATGTATAACGCGACCCCAAATTCTGAGTAATACACTAATATTGGTCAGAAACTGGTGTCACATTATATTGCTGGAGTCAAATATTGCAGTAATGGACATCATCCTGAATATATTTTACAGCAAATAAATGGTCTTCATTCTTTTTTTTACAAAGTTGACCCAAAATGGTAAGAAAAACCACTTACTATATAGGTAATAAATATTCAGTAAAATGGGTTTTCTTTGTTCTATCGTAAATAATTTATTTCTGTATAGTTAATAATTGTTCAGTAAAAAATTTTTTTCGGTGTATCGTAAATATTTACTTCCTGGAGCATGTACCGTAATATTTTGTGTATAATTTATATATAAAGAGTGTGATATGCTTTTATAATGCTCCTCCATTTTGTTGATTGCTTTTGATAACATTACTGTAGTATATACTTGTAAAGACAAAAGTACGCGGGTGTAATCTTTTGAGAAAACTTTATTCAACCGAGAATACAAGATTCGCGTATAGTGTACTTTTATAGTCCCAGTAAACAGAAATAGCTGTCTCTAAAAAGAGCGTAACAAAACTCTTGATTATTCATAACAATATCGTAAATAATGCTACTAGAATTAAATTTCCTTAAGTATTTCACCCTGTGTAATCATCATTTACCGTATATTGCGGTGCATCTTGCCAAAAATATTTGAAGAATATGTAACGGGGAATTATAAGCTAAAATAATACCAGTAAATATAAATATATATATATATATATATATATATATATATATATATATATATATATATATATATATATATATATATCAGACAAAAGGAGTGCCGTTGGAAAAGCAATACCTCAGCGATGTAAACACGTGTGAACGAAGATGAATGCAAATTGGAGAAAGAAAAAAAAAGATTGTTAATTCTTCATTTATATAACAAGGTATTTGTAGATTTTAAGCGGAACACATAGGGAATAACGTTCTGCTGTTCATGTAGCAACGGGAAGAAATAATCTGGACTACGGGAGCCAGGCTAAAACAACTTAAATGTACCGTTAATATTAGCCAAAGTTACCATAAGAATGTAGACCTGCCAGGTTACAGTCACCGAAAATGCATGAATTTTAACCCCTCCATAAAAAAATGTGTATAGTGCATCCGATCATCCAAAATGCATAATTTTTAGCTTCTTCAAAAAATTACCTGTGCATAGTGCAGACCGCTATTTTTTGCGCCAAGAACTGAAAAAAAACTCTATTCAAGTATGTACGGTACTTATAAAAGTTTACCTCGATTTGTTGGTCTTATCATATGTGGTGAGATCTAAGAATGATTTTTTTAATCAATTAACAAGGCAATAAAGTCACTATGAGGCAAAGGGGTTACTGAGTGTGAAAGAATATGAAAAAAAGAGAAACATTAAAGAGAGAGAACAATAAAAGAAGAGGAATTAAGAAGGCAGAAGATAATGATTGACATTGCATTGAAATTTTTGAAGATCAAAGTTGACTGGAAAGCATGGAAACGGAAGAGAGTTCCACAAACAATAAGTGCGAGAGAAGAAACCGTTAACATAGAACTTACTATTGCATCTAGCCAATTCAACTCTAAATTGATGAGACCTAACTGTCAATCTAGTACTGCGCTTAAATGTATAAAATCTAGTTACCACAAAGGAAAATTCATCAGAACAATTACTATGAAAGTATTTATAGAAAAGGTTCAGGGAAGCTACATTATGGTGGTGAGAAAGTAAATGAAGCCTAGATGCCAGGTCAGAATCAATAATATTGCGGATTTTTCTTTAGAATCAAGAATCCCTAAATATAAATTCAGGAGCACCAGGCCATATGTGAAGGCAATATTCATGGAATGGACGAATGATAGGCATATAAATATGTATGATAGATTCTGGTGATAAAATTGTCTAGCATGATGCAATGAACCAATTTTCATAGCAGCAGATCTAGCATTTAATTCTGTATACTTTTCCCACTTCATGTCAGCAGAGAATGTTAGTCCGAGAAGACGCAATTAGTGACTCTCTTGGAGATTACCATCAACCATGCTGATGGCAGGCAGAAAGGAGTCTCTCGGTTGATTAATAGAACGTTTCGTTTTGGAGACATTAAAATTAACAAGCCATTTCTTGCTCCAGTTAACAAGAGCTCCAATAACAGTAGGTCATTTTTGTGATCAGCAACCAATTTGACCTTAACGAACTGATCAGACTTACTATTAAGATAGGAGGTGTCATCAGCATAAATAGAGAGTTGAGAACTGATGCCATCAGGAAGGTCATTTATGAAAATTATGAATAATGTAGGTACAAGGATAGAGCCCTAGGGGACACCTGTATTAGTGCTAAAACATTTAGAAGAGTGGCCGCTCAGGACAATTTTCATTTCGCGATTTGATAAAAAATACTGAATAAGTTCAAAAATTCGTCCAGAAATTCCATAACCTTTCAACTTGTTAAGAAGATCATTATGCCAAACCCTGTCAAACGCTTTCGAGATCTCCAAAGCAACAGCCCCAGCTTCACCATTATTATCCAAAGCTTGACAGACACTTTCAGTAATTATCGTTAATACATCAGCAGTTGACCTAGAAAAGCGAAAGCCATATTGCTTTTGTGAAAGAAAACTCTATAAAGCGAGATGCTTAACAAATTCAGCGTTGATTACGGCCTCTAGTACTTTACCAAAAAGTGGTAAAAGGCTAATAGGTCGATAGTTAGAAGGATCTGACGATTCACCAGAGTTCTTAAAGACTGGAACTACAAAAGAAGATTTCCAAGAAGCAGGGAAGCATGAGACAGCCAGATATTTATTATAGAGTTTAGAGTAAACAGGGACCAGTTCAGGAGCATATTTCTTAAGGACTATTGCAGAGAAACCATCAAGTCCACATGCTTTGCAGGGATCCAGATTAGAGATGATAGTATAAACTATGGAAGCAGTTATATGCATATCACTCAACAGAGATTCAGTTCTAAGAGGAAAGTCAGGCAAGGATAGCACAGATGAGTCAAGAGTATAGATTGAAGAGAATTTACGAGCAAAACATCCTGCTTGGTCAGTAGAAGGCGTTAACACCTCAAACTGATTGAAAAGAGGCGGAATAGAAGACTTACTCTTATTTAACACATTATTACAGAACCAGCAGTCGTCACGATAGACAAATTTGTTAGAGGCTGTACGGTGCCTCATTCTATCAGCAAACAAATTACATGCAGATATAAATTGGCGCCTGTATTGATCGAAGCTTTCACCCTGGTATAGCCGGTAAAAGTGATTCCTGTAGGCTATCACGGTTTAACAGGCCGATGTGAACCATGGAGTAGATAGTGGTTTCACCTGGTATTTCTGAGAATGTAGAAAAGCATCGATGCCGGCTTTAACCTAAGAAAAAACCTTATTGGCACAATTTTCAATAGGATGGTTAAGAATATCAATCCAAAAGGCGTCCCGAAGAAAGTCACAAAATAAATCCCAATCAGTATGCTGGTAACGGAAAGAGGTCTTATGAATGGGAAGTTACTGTCTAAGAGATCACTGAAAAGAAATATCAACAGATATTACAGCGTGATCCGAATTGTCAAGAGGACAGAGTTGCAATGCTCGACAAGAGTTAGGAGAGGAGGTAAGGAAAAAATCAAGTAAGGAAGCATTTTGATCAAATGTATAAAAAAAATAAGCAGGGAAATCCACTATTTGAGTAAGAGATGGAGCAACGAAAAAATTGAAAATCTGAATCCCAACAACATCAGTAACATTAGAATACTTACGCCATTTGTCGTGGTGTGCATTAAAATCACCAAACACAAAAATGTTCGCAAATGAATGAAGAGAAAAATCAATTTCTATACTGTAAAAAAATGCTGTCTAAGATATTGCAGTCTTGAGAAGAGGAAGAGCGATAAAGGAAAAAGAGAAAACTAGCAGAGTGGAATAACAAAAGTCGAAAGCACATGAAAGAATTATTTGGGGACTCAAGGGAAAATTTCCTTACTATTGAAAGCTGTTTCCGGATACAAGCTCCAAGGGAATGCATATGTATTCTAGAATCTTTTCAGCAAAGAGGATGTTAGCCTGGAACAGAGAATTCATTGGTAGCAACAGAATAATTTAAATTAGTTTCACAAAGTGCTAAGATATCTGGAGACCGCTTCACGAGAAAAGCAGGAAATTGCCAACACATATCGAATGCAAGCTTCTAAAATCGTTTTAACAAGCTTGGTTATGTTAATCCCTTTGATGTGTAGCTTCCGTATAAGTAAAAACAAAACTACTGGGTTTTATTCCTTACTTTAATTTGCTACTTTCAAACGTAATGAAAATGTTCCTTTTTTTTCAACCAAATTGTGATGGGCGATAGAAAACACGGAGCTCGAGTGAACTGACGCATTATTTACAATTTTCATCCAAGGAGAATAATTCTACATGATGGATTGGAAAGGATTCATCTATTATAAGCTCCTTCTGGTGAAATAAACGGTTTGTTCAAATATATACTACTCCCAATCAAATCAATTGAAGGTAATAATTGATGACAAGCTACCAGGATTAGTTAAGAGAAAAGGGGAAATCTTTTATTAAGATAAATTTAGATTGCTTGCTTTTGAACACGCAACATTCTTACAATTTGACTGGTAAGTTTTCACTCATACACAATATTCACCAGATGCACCCATGAATTAGCATGAAAAATGATTCAGTTTCTTGCAATTCTTTGCTGGGATAGATTTTTTTAATTTCCGTAAAGATGGAATTATGAAAATGACTAAAATATGGCAGAATTTGTTGGAATGAATTGGATTCAATAAAGTTCATGTCGGTAATTGTCTTATTTTTGCTTAAAATAACCGAAATGTTTTTGACACCTGATACTACAGTTGACTTATTACACAAGCAATAGACAATTTTAAGATTCCTCCAATATATAAAAATGGCGAGTTAAACTTATATTTTTACTCGTGAACAATAAGTAAACATTGTACTGAAAAATATCATATTTGTAAGTAATCAACATTTGATGAGCCCCCCTCTACTCCCCCTATAAGGAATCATCTTCTTTGAGTGAAAACTTGTGTTTCCCTTCAATTGAGTTGACTGTAAATTTCACGAAAATTAGAAATCAGAACTTTGTTTTATTGTTGGTTAAGATCGAAATTTTTCAGGAATTTTTGTGGAAATATCCACCTTACAAAGGTCAAATGTTAATATTTATTTTTTGACAGACGATATTTTTGTTTAAAAAAATAACAGATAACAGTGTGTGTCTCTTTGCAAAAGGATCTGAAAATTCTCGCTTTGGCAAGAAGCCGTTCGAAAATAAAATCTAATAATGGGAAGTTAATCTCGAGCCGAGAACATTTCAACACCCCTTGTATATTTAATATATAGTGGCGTGGAGCTTAGGGCTTAAAATGGACAATTTATTTACCCACGCTAAAAAGATTAATGAAGGCTGATAATGACAAGGAAACGCACGGTTAATTTTTAACAAAACCAGATAAGGAATTTATTCACGAATTTACACCCTTGAAATAGTGTCAGTAGCTCGTTTTAGAAAGATAAATCAGAATTCGTGATGTCCATAGTTTTAATGTATTGTCATGAAAACGAAATGTTCATACAACAGATTAAATATCTGACACAAAATAATATTCAAAAATGTTTAAGACAAAGGTAAAAGAGTTCGTTGGTCACCGAAGGGATATCTGGTTTGCATACATTCAAAAGTAGACGAAGGGAGATAATTTGAATTACTTAACTTTCTTATATTGTGAGTGAAAATTCTTTGAATTGTCGCGTGCTGGTTAAAGGACGATGATATAATTGGCGAGTAATTTTACACTCAATTTTATACTTCAACGCTGGTCGCGAAGAACTAAAACGAAATCTTCTCACTTGACTTCAGACATTCTTCTGATTAATTTGATTTTTCTCCTTATTTTATATAAAAAAAATTCTTCTACTTTCTTTCCTTCTCCTTAGCTCACCAGCTAATTTCTTTGAAGGCAAGGTTTTCATTGGTCAAAAAAATTAACATAGGCTCGCGAATTTAAATTTAAGTTTGTTATGTGCTGTTATTATTTTTAAAAGGGCAATTTTGTTAAGGATTCTTTTTTAAGCAGTTTTTTATACTGTGTGTGCTTTCTTCATATATATATATATATATATATATATATATATATATATATATATATTGTTGGATGAGAGAAGAATTATAACGATCAGAAAATTGGCAGGGTTGAAGACGAAGAAGTTGTTCTTGTTTTGACGTAGCCTTCAAAGAATAGAAAGAAAGGACGAAAAAGAAAAAACTGAAAATAAACAATGAAAGACAAAATTAGAAAAAGAAAAACGGGAAAACAGACAATAAAAAGAGAAAATATAAACGAAAGAAAAAGTCAAATTAAAAGGATAAGCAAAAGAACAAAAAAAGCACACAAGAAATTGGCGCACCAGAAATAAATTGATTGCGATAGAAGTAATCCTACGTCTGACCTTAAAAGCCAAAAACCAGATCGCATTTCCATTCCATTGCTATTTACCCACCCTCGGTTACATCACTTCTTGTATCAACCTAGGCTGATAGCGGCTATTGCGCATGAACTAAGGGTCAACCCTGAAGTTCTCCTTACCGAAACATACATATGTTTTCTTCTTTTTATTTGTTCTTGGTCGGCCATGTTAGAATGTTCATGTGCGCATGCTCGTTTCTGCTCGGCGTGAGAACAATGCATATGCAGCTAGCTGCCCGATAAGGTCAGGATCCTTACCACATCGACAGTGCCAACTATTTTTCCGTAGGGAAGTGGTACATAGCACAGTAGTTCGTGCGCTGGTTTTATGAACATATAATGAATTTATTCCCGAGTGCTTACTCCCGAATGTTTAGAAAATCTGTAAAGAAATTAACAAATAAATTCAACTATTTTAATTATGATTGAAATAAACAAAGATAGTTATGGAAAAAATCACATTTTTGAGAAATCAATATTTGATTCACTTCCAAAATAAGCGTGATTCTCAATTGCGTATAAAATGGAAGTTAGACACTGATGGTGTCTGTGGTTAATATCGAAGTATTTCAAACATTTGATATACACAAGTTACAAAGGCTGTCTGCTATACCCATTAGAGATATAATATCACAAGAAAATTGAAATAATAATGTAAAATCAAATCAAACTATTTAAAAGATTTATTTTGCTTATTTAACTGTCAGTGGTTTTCAAATACGACGTAAACCATGTGGTCATTAATTCTTGCATTTAAAATGTGATTTTAGCAAAAAAGACACGCGCTGTTCGGTATGACAAATACAATATCAGGTTTACACGCAGCTTTTCGTCACCACGGAATTTACAATAAATTACTATCAGCCGGCTTTGATCGAGAAAGGATTTCTAGGCCGCTTTATATTCATTTCACCGTCTAAGAAAATAAAACAAGGATGTAAATTCAAACACATGCAAGCACTAAAATTAACGTTTATAATAATAATGAACAATGCCGTATTAAAAATGCATTTAAAAATTATATCTATAGAAATTCGCCTATCGCAGCATTAAATATTTGTGCTTACTGATCTCATCAAAATATTACAATAACAATCATAAATATGAATTCTGGTCGTTATTTAAAGAAGTAAGGGCGTACAAATAAAAAGATTTGAAATTGTCATCTTTTTCCATTTCAATGAAACTGACGGTAATCACACGAGAGTATCAACGCCTCTTCTAGCTTCCCTTCTTTTTTCTTTCTTTCTAAACGTTTTTTTTTTCTTTCATTTTCTCACTGATACCAAGTAGCATTTTTGATATGTCTTTCCTGTCTTTCCATCCAATGAAAACGGAATAGTCCATTATTTATGAGGTATTGACAGGGTGTAACTCACCTAAAGAACTAATGGAGGGACAGGCAGAATTATGATATTTAAAAACCTGAATCCATTTAATGTCATAAGAATATTCATTGCAATTTTATTTTTTGTCACTATTTAAATAAATATATAAAAAAGGGTCGTTAACGTTGTTTTAAATCTTGTGTGTGTGTGTGTGTGTGCGCGCGCGGATGTGTATACAGCATAAACTCCAAATGTACAAAATATTTAAACCTTTAAAACTTTATATATTCTGATTCAATATGTTCAAGGCCCAGTTTTTGATATAATAATTTATTTCACTGTTTTTAAAATAAGCAATGATATTTGCAAATTAAAACATTTTTCATTTTAATTTAACACTTTTTCATTTGTATTTTTTATTATTGTTCATGAGCGTAAAATTCTTTAAATAATTACTATTCGTTCTACAAGAGCAGATAAAAACTGTGAAATGCATTGTGGGAAGTAATTTTCTTTCGTATTGTGACACCATTTACCAGCACAAAAAGAAAAGAAAGGAAAAAGAGAAAGGAAAGAAAGGAAAAGAGAGGCGAGACTTAAGCTTAGATGATAAAAGAAGCCACCCACGACCGGGGACATTGACAATGTTATTTTGATAAGTCGCAAATGGTGAAAGGTTTCATTACCATTGCAGAAAAATTCTAAATGGATAAGAAAATCGACTATGTTATGGTGGCGGACTTGTGTTATCGGGGATAGATAACGGCCACTTAATGCTGGCGAACATCTAATTAACAAACCACAGACCGGCTAGCTAAAATTCCGAGACAATTCGACAATGTTATTTTGATAATGGAAAAGATGGTGAAAATTCTGACCACCAATGTCGTAGAACTGTCTGACAAAGAACAGGTGAATACAAAGCTTTGGATAGATAAGAAAAATTAACTGTGTCAGAGGGGGCAAACAATATTGTCGGGAAAGGATTTAATAGGTCGTCTGCTAACCGCACACGAATCCAACCCTGGGTCACGTCTTGGCCGTTTTGACAAGACATCTATGGGTGTTAGAATTCGGTTGTGATAACAAAACTATGTTATCAGAAATTGGCACCAAGAATGCAAATACGGCTAGAACAATGGAACTGTTTTTTCGAGACGACGGTCGACTGTGTTTCGCTAGACGACAATCCTACTTGATAATTGGCATTGATAGATCCCAGGTGACATTGGGGGATGAGAGCTGCGATTAAGGAAAGAAAAGGAAAAGAAAAAGATAATTTTTTTGAGCAAGATATATTTTTTTTTCTTCCTAAAACAAAGCCAGCCGGATCACACACACCCGGCTGGACGCCATTGGCCGAATGATAACGAGGGCCAGGCGGAGGTGATCACTTGACGCAAGGAGGGAAGCCGCCGCTGCCCATTTAGAGGATAGGTATGAGAAGTTGCTACGAAGAAGTGGGGGGAACCGTTGACTCCCCTCTGAAATATGGTGAGATATCCATATGAGAATAAGAGAAGGTGGGAGTAATAGAAGACTTCCAAAAATGGAAAGGAGTGGAAAATTCCTAACCAAAAATAAAAGAAGTGGGTATGGATTTAGAATTATCGAGGAACCGCCAACCCCGACAAACCCACCCCGGTTTTGGTCGGCGTCCATATAAGCAAGGTCGCAGCGAGCAAAAATCAGTTCAGTTCAGTTGAGTTCAGTTCAGAAGAGTTCAGTCCAGAGTGCTCAGTTGAAGCAGGCCTCGCATCAGCTGACTAAGATTCGCGCAACTTCCGAACTCATCTTCAATCCAAGAACAATTTATTTTGAAGAGCGACTTAGATCCATACCACCAAAATAAGTTTTTCGACTATCGCCTGAAGACACACCAAGAACCAATTTCTTAAAGAACAGACAACTTAAGATGTTAAAACTCACCTAACAAAAACAACGTGTCACAATCCATATAGCGGGTCGGGAGATAGACGCAGTCCTATGTATCCAGCAACAAGATATAAAGTATTGTTATCCTTTTTTTTTGATACCTTGAACTTTTGAGTTATCATTTTATTTCCTTTTATGCATATTTGTGTGATACCACCCTCGTTTGAACTCAATTTGCATTACGGCCCTCAAAGACTGATTGATTTCGCCTGCCTAAGATCAATTCACAACGTGGGTAGGCGGACTGGAGATCAACGCAGTTACTTTGGTAACCAGACGTTGGAAGCGAGTTGGGAACGACGAGGCTGATATCGAATCTAACCAGATTCCTATCCGAATCACCAAAAGGTTAGAACGTCACATTTGGGTGCCGCGACCGATACCAAGCCAGTTGGTCGTCACAGGACGGGACAACACAACTGACGCAAACAGGCGGACGTCACGTTTGGAGCGGCGACACCCGAACGAAGCAGCGAGGGGCGGAGAAGGCTGTGTTGAGGGACGTCACAGTATAATGGTTGTTGGGTAAATTGAGTTCTTGATATGTGACTGTTTTTAATATAGAACTATGATCCCTGGTGGATGTTGTTTCGAAGTAGTCCTTTTTTTTAGAGGGTGCATGGAACACGCTCGGAGATTTCTAATAAATGTAGATTGTTCCTAGGGATTCTTCCGTGTAACTAAATCCTCTTACTTCTTCAAATAATGACTAGCGTTCATATTTATGATTGTTATTACAATATTTTGATAAAGTTGTTAAGCTCAAATATTTAACGATGCGATAAGGGAATTCCTGTGGATATTTTATTGTCGTTGAACACGCCATCATTTTTCACGGGTATTTCTAATAAATATCATTATTATTAATATTTTTCATCATAAATTTGTACATTATAGGCGTTATTTTGATATAATACACAGGCAATGCCAGGTAACCCTACTGAATCTAATACGTTTGCACTGTTTTCTTAGTCATTATTTTCGTTTATACGTGAATCCTTATCCCAATCATAGAAAGTTAGCATTCCAGTTAATTATTTCTCTGAATATTGTAATAAAAAGGGTTTGGGTCAATAAATATTAATGTACATCTGCACAATTTGTTTATGCTTCATCACAAAATGAAAAGTAAATCGTTTATATAAAATCATATTTGTTCTACGCTAATATATATATATATATATATATATATATATATATATATATATATATATATATACATACATACATACATACATAGTTATTTTAATCGTCGCTAAGTACCTGCTGGGTATGCATCGCTTGTTCTACTTTGCAACAAATGTCGTTGACAGCCAGACACAAGCAGCCTTTAGAATCCACCAAGTCCTACATTTTTACCTATTTTTACAGGTTAAGCTTCGAGTGACTAGTTACTTTTAGTTGTTGGTTGATCACACAAAGTTAAATTAATGAGGCGTATCAGAAATAGAAGAAAAGGAATTAGGAGACTGGAAATACATGTAACCTTTTCTATAACAGAGTGTAATCATCTTCAACCACACCCTTCCTAATTTAACTTAGCACAGACTAACAATTTCACTTTTCGCACCAAAATAGCAAACCTATAAAAGCTTCATGTTATTCTAAACAATATCCTTGCTTTGAAGATTAAATCATGTATAAAATTCCATCGTAAATATAAAGCTTTGTTCTGATTATCTGAGAAAGTCCAAATAATTACTTATGTAGTATTTACTTTTAAAGCGAAAGGCAGAAGAGAAGGAAGAACAAAGGTTAATACTGAGGAGATAGAAAAAGAAGGATAAGAAATAAAAGACACGGGAGAAAGAGAGAGGAGAATGTAATAAGAAGGAAAAGGGAAGAGTATAATAAAAGACAGGAGAAGGGAAAAAACAACGTAATAAGACAAAAAAGGAGGATGATAATAATAATAGACGGGTGAAGTAAAATATCAACGTAATATCAAGAAAAAAAGGAGAATGGATAATAATAGACGAGAGAAGTAAAATGACAAAGTACGAAGAAGAAGGAAGAGAGTAATAAATGAAGAGAGAAATAAAATTTAAAACGTAATAAGAAGGAAAAAAGGGAGAGGATAATAAAAGACGAGAGAATTAAAATCACAAAGTAATATGAAGAAAAAAACAAGAGGATAATAAAAGACGGGAGAAGTAAAATAGCAACGTAATAAGAAGAAAAAAAAGGAGGTGGATAATAATAGATGGGAGAATTAAAATGACAACGCAATAATAAGAAGGCAGGAACAGGATAATAAAAGACGGGAGAAGTAAAATGACAAAGTAATAAGAAGAAAAAAGCAAGAGGATAACATACGGGGAAAGTAAAATAAAGACGAAAGAATGAAGAGGATAATAAAAGACAGGAGAAGTAAAATGACAACGTAATAATAAAAAAAATGGAAGGGGATAATAACAAACGTGAGAAGTAAAATGACAACGATAAAAGAAGAAAAAAGGAAGAGGTTAATAAAAGACGGGAGAATTAAAATAACAACGTAATAAGAAGAAAAAAAGAAGAAAATGATTAAAAAAACAAGAATCGGGCGAGAATTGCATGAAAAGAAAAGAGATGAAGAGAAAAAATTGAAAAAGAATGTAAATTAAGTCAATGAAAGAATGTGAGAGGGCGGATTACGCCTGAAAATAAAATAAAAAGGAAAATATCTAAACCTAATTAGACTATTTCGGTTTTTTAAAAATCCGACTAAAAATACGTAAATTCTTTTCTTGGGAGATTTTATAAATAAAAATTAAAGGAATTTTTTCTCTTGACTGAAGTGAGAGTTTTTGACATTTTGAGTGATAAAACGTTATCGAATATCACTAACCCGGCACCAAAGTTTGAACATTATACCTTTGAAAAATACCTACAAATTCTTGAAACCTTAATGAGACGTGAGTGAATGCTGACAAAAATAGACTTGACTCTTAAAATTGCATACACTCAACATAAATTCACACGTCGACTAGATTTATTTTGTTACTGCTGGTCTTTTACACTTCTTGACAAAAAGAATGAGACAAACACCTTTCATCATATTTTATTCAATTAATCTTGTCTAATTTATTTTTAAAAAAATACGTTAATTTCAGTCGACACAAAATGAATCTGCTACCATCGAATATCGAGAAAATCAGGGTTGAATTAATTGTGAAACTTCAGGGGCGGCGGCACATCAAAATGCTGAACCTTTAGATCTTTTCTTCTAGCAGAACCGTCAGTTGAAGACAGTTTTGTTCTGCAACCCGTCTGGAGAGTCTGAGAAACAAACGCTTCAAACGAATGACTAGAACATGTAGACGTGCGATTGAGACGTCCTAATAGACTTTAAATCTTCTTAAACCAGAAGAGGAATTCCACGAATAAAATGATTCTTCGGAAATTGTAGACTTCCTAAAGAAGACAAGAGGATTAAAATATATTTCATGTTTCCGTTTTTCTAGTCTGTATCAACCAACTTCACACTGGCCCAGTCACTGATGCCTTATTATGGCATTTTTGTTTACTTTTTTTTATCTAATATTTAAAGTGTCTGTTGAATGGTCTGTCGCAAATTATTTTCAAACTAATTTTATAACTTTCAGTATGCTTCTTTCCTAGAACCTATAGTTTCATCTAAAAAGAAAGGTTTCGAATATTCACTCTCGTCTGTCTGCCATATCTTGAAGGCTGCGCAGCTTACGAGGATGAAACTCGCTCCTTTCTCAAATCTGACTCATGCCTGGAAAATCAAAAAAATTCGACGAGCTTATTTTTATCATATTTTTCTTTGATTCTAGAAAATATTAGTAAAATACGCAACAGTGATATGTAACGGCATATGCAACGTTTAGTGCAGATAAATTTTAATTTGTTTTTGGTTTTGTTTTTTGTTTTTTGTTTTTATTTTTTTTTTTTTCAGAAAACCGAGCTATTTGGGCAAGATGATTGATAGATGCTTATGGCGTGCCGCATTCATCTCTGGTTGCTTCCGCCAGCTGGTCAGTACTTCCCAATTATCTTCCATTCATTTTGGCCTTAATATCCGAACATAGGGTTAACAACAAGCAATTGGCCAGGCCAAATCAAAGACAAAAATTTCCACTGAAATCACGACTTTCTTGTTTTTACCGTGTATGTGAACTGACTATATCAGTAGATATATATAGTGAGCACAGGATATACCTGGGGACTTGCTTCGGGTATTACTAGCCTTCTAACAGATTCCCTGTCTTTCAGTAGTATATTCTCTTTTATAATAAACCTCCCTTTCTTTCATCTACGCACGTTTTGCTGTCTATATCTCTGAGATGAGGTATTATGTACACTATTTACATTATTCGGACTATTGTCCTCATCTTTGTCGCAATATTTATTAAAACGTTTCGGCCGTTGTACGCTCCAGCCTTCTCAGGTGTTTGGAATGTCGAACTGAACCCATTATTTAGCTCACTGGGGTATACTGTTCTAGTTCCACGTGCCATGGCACAGTGGATAAAGGCGTTAGTTAGATCCAGTGACAGGACCCAGTGTGAGTTCAATACCCGGTTAAGGCAGGGGATAACTTGGAGAGGGGAATTAACAGGAGATAACTGATAACTGACATCCATTAAACATGGCACGTGGAACTAGAACAGTCTACCCCAGTGAGCGAAATAAACGGTTCAGTTCGTCATTCCAACCACCTGAAGAAGGCCGGAGCGTAGAACAGCTGAAACGTGGCGACAACGATAGGGACAATAGTCCGAATGATGTAAATAGTGCACGTGTTGCTGTTTCTTCACTCGAGTACCAGCTTTGTCGGTTTGTCACCTCTTTAAGGATACAACAAAGAATTTGTCTTTTTTGAAAATTTTCTCCAAAAAAAGTCTATCAGTTGTTTCCAGATCTGCAACTGATAAGGCAAAAACTATGTGTAGTTTACCAGTTGTACCCCTGATGATGATCTCAGAAAGAGATGGAAAGTACTCGTAAAATAAAAGTGATTTTCACTGTTACAGTGCATTTCTTGCGGAACGATATCCGTGAATATGAACGGATTATGCTAAAAATAAGCAGACACAACGTTTGTAATTTATTTAACCAGATATGCCTAAAAGAGAATTTGCTGTCTGAATAAACACACACACACACACACACACACATATATATATATATATATATATATATATCAGAATCGCCACTTCCCATGTGCATAGAGAGTAATGCATTTAACACTGGTTTTCATTTTCTTTGGGAGAAATAAAAGATGGTTACAGAAGCGACAAACACAACTCCTTTGCTGTGTTGCATAAAAATCTCAACAATAATTTTTAAACACCATTTTGTTCATAAGTTATTCCATGATTAACTGAATTTGTTTCAGTAAATGATTAGAGAAGAAAAATAAATCTTCAATGGAATATACAAGCAATTTTTGTAATGGTATCATGTCTCAATTACACATTACTGTTGTTGAAGTTTCAAGACTTGAACGAATTAGTATGATTTAGACACTTCAGAATTCAATTTTGTTTAGCTTTGCCACAATTATTTTAAATCGATCACAATATATTGTTAGAAAGAGGAAACGTTCATTTATTAGTATTTCTCAAAGCACCTTATGGCACACCCACACACACACTCGTACGAACACACACACACACACACACATACACACAAAGTTTTAAAAATATAAAGTCTCCCTTCAAAACTCAAAATATTTTTATCACCTTTCGCACAAGGGCATTCGGGATGCAAACAGTACCTACGCATTTTACTAAAAAGAAATTACCAAACATTTAAAATAAACGATTTTACAAAGAAAAAAAAATGATTTTAATTTGAAGAATGATATTTAAGTATTAACCCTAGAACACTAAACCATGTGTATATAGTACCCAGCGCAAATTTTCCTATTTTTAATTACAATTTTCAGGGCTTGATTTTCTTACCTAAATAATGTTTTTCAGTTCCTATTAATATTAACTCAAAGTACAAAGTTTGAAGTGTCTGCATGTAAAATATTTCAAATAAAGATTTATATTTAATTTTTTTTTTTTTTTGATATTTTCAAAATCGGGTATGATATACCCATGGTTAGTGGTGGTGTAACTTTAATTGATGGTTAGTGTTCTAGGGTTAATTTCTAAATAACTGACAGGAAATGTATCTTGTAATTTATTTCTCTGATTACAGTTTTTCTCTTGTATCAGGAAATACAGGATTTCTTGTTGAAAAGGCATTTTTATTTGGGGCATGTTAGTAGTCTTGTGCCAAACTTAAATAACTCTTGGAAAATATCCCAAAGAGAGCAAAAAAATCAAACGCTATAATTTTAAAAGGTGATCGAAACAAGAGAAATTGTGATATTTTGAAATATATTAAAATATTTTTCTTTCCAATCATTGACCAACGAATATTTCTCAGCTTTAATAATTTTTTTCTTTTTAACCAACTCTGACCCAATCCAGAATCGCAAAGAAAATTGGGTAATTATCATTTCCGCTAATTATTTCGGACTTCCGGTGACTCTTAACGCATAAATTGCATTTCATGACTTTTACAGTGATTGAAGTTTACATCCTTTATTTTCTGAACCCTTTCAATTTAGATTCCGTTTTGGGCGTGTGAAGAGGTCACAGGTCAGAATATATTTCTTTAGATGAAAATTCAAATGTTGCAAATTATGTCATTTGGTTATTGTGGATTTTAATAGCACCGTATTAATTGCCAAAGGAAGAACATCTTTATATTAAAAAAACTTTGACTCTGTCAAAAATAACTCATTAATTTGACTTGGAAATTTAGTGACATTTTGGTAAAATTTACGAAACCTTTTAAGAATAAGGATTGAAAGTTGTCATGGAGGGTCCTGTTGAAGTTCTGAGAATGCACATTTCCATTCTGCTTCGTCAACACACACACATACAGGGTGGAGCAAAAGTCGGCAGACATTTTACAGTTTTTTTTGTTATATTTTATTACATTTACATTTATTTATTACAATTACATTTGATTAAAACGGTTTAATTTCGTAAGTGCTCTAAATGTCCTCCTCCAACTTTGCAACATTCTTTGAACCTCCCCAAAATACTGTAACACACAGCACGACACAAAATCCCGATCCGCATCAATGTCAATAAATGCTTCCAAGGCGAACTCTTTTAATTCGTTTACTGTGGGGGGCATCATTAACCTTATTCCTTACTACGCCCCCTAAAAAGGAAGTCGGGTGAACGTGGTGGCCATTCAATGCTGACACGTCGTCCGATCCAATGTTGTGTCAAGCTTTGGTCAAGGCAATCCATTATCGCCAAAGCATAACAAGAAGGTGCTTCATCATGTTGAAAAAAAAAACAGTTCGACGAAGTTAGCTCTGGTTCTGAATTATCGCACTACCACATAAAAAATAAAAAGTCACATCAGTATATAAATAATTAAGTAACTTTTGGCCCCACCCTGTATATTTGGTCCCTAACGTCTAGACGCAACTGCATATTTTCAAGAAATTAAATGAATAAAATTACTGTTTAGTATTTCAGGATATTTTCGTATAATTTTGGTAAATATATCTGTTAAAATGAGATGTCAGTGTCATTTTCATTTTTTGCGTCATTTAGACGACAATTTATCCATCGCACTCTGCATTACGCTTTTCTTTTGGTTACACCTTAATGCCTTCAAATTTATTCATTATAAAAAAGTTTAATGGAAGCGTTTATAAAAAAAAAATGTCTGGACTCATAGGCAAAAATGCATATTTTCAAGAAATGAAATTTTCAACAACATTTTATTGAATTGGAATATTAACAAATAACATCTTCAATATGATTTCCATCATTTGTGATGCAAAGGTTGATGTGCTTTGCAAGATTCACGTGAACTTGATGCAATAACTCAACATTGACGCAATTTTTAGCACATTCATTCTTTATGCGTTCAGTCAAGTTTATTGCATCTGTGATTTTCATTCAGTACAGCTTCTCCTTTAGCAGATTCCAGAAAAAGAAGTCAGTTCTTTCTTCTTTTGACAAAACCATGTTTAATCTGTGGAAGTAAAAAATATATAGTTAATGAGATTTCCTGTGTCAAGACTTTAGAGATACCCTATATATATATATATATATATATATATATAGAGAGAGAGAGAGAGAGAGAGAGAGAGTGAGATGTGTGTGTGTGTGTGTGCAAAGTTTACTTAACCATTTTCAAGACATGTTTATATTATCAAAAAATAATAAAGAAATGGAAAACCTAAAATTAACCTTTGCAAAAAAACAAAACAAAATAAAGCAAACAAACTCAACACTGCAAGGGTAAGCTGAAAGGTTCATAAGCTGACTAGGAAGGAGTGATGCTAGAGTTGTGAAATCTTGCATGCATTAATTTCAGCTCTTTTTACGAATAACTGCATGGTTTATCTCCAGGTAAACTGATATTTGTCCGTTCAAGGAAGACTGTTCATCCTGTTTGGCAAAAATGTCATTCACAGCAAATATGACGTCATCATAACTACGATACTAGTCTCCAGCCAAGTGTTTGTTTTTCTTCATGTTGGGGAACAGATGATAGTCAATCAAGAGAATAGGGAGGATAATCAACCAGTTCAACGGAACCATTGAAACCAAGGACTCTTCTAGAGCATTGTCCTGATGAAACAACATCACTTTAGTCAGTTTTCCTGAGCGTCTTAATAGCCTGTCCTAACTGCTTCAACAAGTTGTCATAGTACTCTCCATTGATGGTGTGGCCCTTTTGAAGATAGTCGATAAACACAATGCCTTAGACCATCACCTTCCATGTAGATGAAACAACCTTCTTTGGAGCAGATGAGGGGTATTTCCACTGAATGAGGTATCTCTTTCATGAACTCAACACGCATCCTGGGTTAGGTAACGTTCAAGGAAACAAGCTGGATCTGCCTCAAGCAATGTCAGATTTTCCTGTGATGGGATCAACCTGATGCGCTTTTGATCAGGTCTCAAATGTGGCACCCACTGAGCAGAAACCTTCGCCATGCTAACTTCATTATGCAGAATATCCTCAAATTTCTCACACGAGATGCTAATAGCATTGGCTATTTGATTTTATAGCCAATCATCTGTTATCCATCACCATGTGATGAACACGATCAATGTTTTCAGCGGGGGTGGCGGTTGCAGGACGTACAGACCTTTGGTTATCTCCCTTCGCCTCCGAAATTCAGCTGCCCACTTTTGCACTGTTCATAAATGTTGTAGATTCCGAAATGAAATTCGGTCTCCAATGAATGACAAACGCAGGAATTAAAGAAAAGAAATAAAATGTATTTACACAATAATACAAAGGGTAATACTGTTAGTAAATCCAGGAACGCGGTTAGTAGTAATAACATATAGATATATACAGTCTCGAAGTAGGACTTCCTTAGAGTCTATGTGCTGACTTCGACAAGCGGTTACCTCACACTATTACTCTACCTCCAACTCACTCACAATCTCAGTCTTCTTACTATCTCTACTCACTCTCTGACTGACTCTGGGTATTTAACGGCAGTAGTCCAAGTAACACTTTGGTCGAGTTCACTTATATGAAAAACGGGAGGACTCCATAACAATAAAGCTGAAGCATCATCCTCGAATGTAGCAACCAAGTCAGCATGAACGTCCTTAGGGGCTAAATTTTTTTTCTGCAGGTACTTCATGACACCACGATGTCAAATTTTTTCCAATTTCTTAGAGAAGTCATTACTAGTTACTTTTAGAGTCTTGTTTGAACAGTCAGATGTCAGTTTACCTGGAAAAACAATGTAGTTATTAATAGGAAGAGTTGAAATTAATGCATGCAAGATTTAACAGCTCCGGCATCACTCCTTGATAGTCAGCCTATGAACTTTTCAGGCCATCCTTGTAAAATTCTTAAACAAACTTTGTGTTAACAATAAAATCCCATTCCTTGATGTTCACGTAGAACTCAACACTAATGTATTTATCCCCTTCTTATATAAAAAAAAACACTAACAATGACTCCAGCCTTCTTATTTATAATAGTGAATGGTCACATAAAATAGCAATGATAAAAAAAACTTCCTAAATAGAGCAAACCTACCTTCCCCTTACTGAAAAATATATAAAACAAATATTATCTACACTATTTATATTCGAACTATTATCCTCATCTTTGTTGTTGTTTTCACAACGTTTCGATCATTGTGCTCTCCGGCCTCCCTCAGCTGCATATCAATATAGGTAACCGACAGGGAATTCGGAACTGAGCCCTTTATTTAATCAACGGGTGTAAATAGTGTAAATAATGATAACTCCTCTACCAGAAATTCAGCTAGAAATTAAAACATTTATTGGTTAGCAATAATTTTCACAACTACATTATCGATAACCAAGTAAAATTATTCCTAAAGAATTTAAACCACACCAAACACTAAAAATACAACACAAAACATTAATAACTTTTATTTTAACCAGAAGCATAAAAATTATAAACAAGACGAATTCGTGTTGCGATGAATCAAATATCAATGCATTTCATCCATCGACCTGAGAAGACGTGTAACTTACAACACAGAAAAATTGTTAAAATGCCAACGTCATAATTGCCAATTAAAGAAGCTTATGAAATCCAAACTCCAGACCGCCAACGTTGTTTATCTATTTTTTATTTTCCTTGTAATTCTTGTAATAAACAACAAAAAATAATTCAAACTAATACACTAGCCAGACAAAAACGTCATTATGTCGGAGACTACCGACCCACTTAGTTCATCTTAGTTCGGTAGAAAAGACTGAAACACTTATACACAACTCTCTACTCTCATGAAAAAGATCCTTGTAGACAACACTGTCATTCTTAAAACATTTAATTATAAAAGTCATTTAAAGATAATAGAAGCACTTTATATAAAGGCGTATATCACTTGCTTTGAAACAAATCGAAACGTGTTATTGGTGTTTTAAAGGTACCCCAACGTGTAATTATTTCTACTCCCATCCACTACAGCTTAGAATTATTTCATACTTCTACACAGCACAACTTTCTAAATAAACGCAGAAAAACATATTATCAACAGATCTCATGTAAATGGCGAATGACCCGAAAACGCTAGGTACAATAATCACTACGGATAATTTTAACACCTTTTAGTCCTCATAAAAAAAATATATATATAGAACACATATATATATATATATATATATATATATATATATATACACACTTTTCATTATATATATATATATATATATATATATATATATATATATATATATATATATATATATATATATGGTGGACTCTCCCGTCGTATTCGACGTATAAGAGTCAGCAACACAGTTCCTAGGAACCGACAGCCAGACACCAGCACATAGGATTTAATGAAGGCTTTGTGAAGGCTTTGTGCAGAATCAACCATACATTTTGAAGAGCCGAATACAGAGACCTGGTGCACTACGTACCACAAGGTCCCCAAACGACCCATCGCAGGGTTTTAAATTCAGAGTTGTCCTTCTCCTAGACCAACTTGCCATCCAAGTCTATAGAACCCAGTCTGTCCTGCTATTTACCCATAGCTGGAGGGAGAAGATGAGGATTCACACATGTCCCAAGGGTATTAGCACGTAAGTGAATGTAATGGATTCGACTGAATTCGAACTCGGCTCTCCGATTCCTCAATCCGAGCCGAAGTACGCACACACACACACACACACACACATATATATATATATATATATATATATATATATATATATATATATATATATATATATATATATATATATATATATATATATATATGCGCAGACGCTCAAACGCACACAATGCAGAAAAAACTTACACCAATGATAAATACATAAAAATGAAAAATTGAGAACTATAAGCAGCCAATCGCATTACGCTCTGAAGAGTGGGCGGATAAGTTAACATAACTATAATTTATCTCGTCAGATAAACGAATGCCAAGTCTTAATATTGGTATACAAATCCTAAACCACTTATCGACATTATTATTGCTCTTTTTTTGCATAAGAACGCAAGTGTTTTTAAGCCCACACCACCTTTTAAAAAGCATGACACAAATACTGCAAAGAGAGCCTCACTAGTGTGTTGCCCGATGCAAAATATCTGGTGCAAATTTAATTGTCTCTTTAAAACCCCTCGTGATTTACAAAATTTATATCAGATCTGACACTGAAAGTAGTAAATAGATATATGCACATCGTAATTAATGTGTCATTTCAATATGAGATCGCTCATGTGATTTCAATTCATTTTTTAACAAGCAGATTCTATGGTCTTAAGAACATTTAAAACGATGAAGCCATTCACTATCTTCGAGGGTAGTATTCTTCTTAGTTTTTCTTTAAACTTCTCTACCCCGTTTCTATTTTGAAGTATCGCAGTCTGCTATTTTTCCTCATATTTTCGAACGTCTAGATTTTCCGCTGTCCGAAGAGATTCCAGATTTTCAGAGTCATATTTAATCCACCCTTAACCCTTTACCTCGGTTTCCATTTCTTGTGTTTCCTGTGTACAAGCTCACCATAGAAATAACTTCTAGCGAATATGATCATCATTCATACTAACAAGGTACCCAGTTCAGCGCAATTGATTCATCAAGATTGTTGATTAAACACAGATGATTCAAGACTTCGTTAGCGCTTCATAAGAGATTGCAGAATATGATGTAGCCATTTTTTATGGAAACGTTCAATTGACTTAATATGACGCACATAAATTGTTGTTCATGTTTAAAAGAGATAGAAAAGAGATAAGAGAGCAAAGAAGTATACGCCATTATCTTGGGGGCAATTTTAATTTGTCCCTACGACATAACCTGGCATTCTTTTTTTTTGCAGTAATGTTCACCCCGTACAAGGCCTGGTGGGGTACTCGAGGTAGAGGGTCACGTTTGTAGGTCATTTGTGTGTATATGAGTAGAAGATAACGGTTAAACCTAGCCTTGAACAGCTTAAGATTGTAGCAATCGGAAAAAACATCTTCTTGGGGGTCAGTTCCACAGAGCATTGGTTCACGGGAAGAAATTTATTTCTCACCGATGGAATATGGAGGGAATGGGTGTGGTTTGAGACTATGGAAGTGGCATGGCGTGACTTGTCGTGAAGATTTGAATTGGCAGTACCATGGAATGTAGTTCGTCCGAGCACTTTCAATGGAAGTAGCGGTAGAGTGCCCGTGGGAGAGAGGTTGGAGGGTCGAGAATAATTCGTCACCCACAAGGGGTCGGAGACGCTTTTGAGCTCTATCAAAGCAGAAGAGTGAGGTCTGCAACAATACTTAATTTTTGGCTCTTGTAAAAGTAAAGGATAGCAGAAGTCAGGTAATGTTTTTGCTGCTTTTTGTATCCTTGAAGAAATTTCTACGTTATGTTAACCATCAACTGATCTGCTGAAATATTCAAACACTCTACAACTTGCAAACGCTTATCTTTTATAAATGGTATTTTGGTATCTGTCCATTCGCTAACGGCAAGAGAATCAAAATTCAAATATAAAATGGTTGGTTCATTTAAAATATTCGATTTATTCCAAAAAATATATTCAATTTAAATATAGGTATCATAAAATGACTTTAGAAAGCCTCACATTTGGAATGTCGAACTAAACCATTTATTTCGCTCACTGGGGTAGACTGTTCTAGTTCCACGTGCCATGTTCCAGCCACCTGAAGAAGGCCAGAGCGTACAACGGCCGAAACCTTGTAATAAATATGGCGACAACGATGGGGACAATAATCCGAATAATGTAAATAGTGTGCATAATACCTCATCTCAGAAATATAGACAAATACAGAATTCTCATAATCGTTTTTGAATAAATGCGGCATCGTTGTCCATCTGTTGATCTGAGAACTATAATAGATCACCTTGGACCAAAGACCGCTTTTATGAAGGAGAAAAAAACTTTTGGAATTTTTTTCGGTTCACTATAATGTGAGTATCTTTTGCTTTTTGATGCCAGCAGTCAGTTCTCATTTGTCGAAGATTACGTTGAAATGTTTATTTTTAGGCTTTGTAATTAGTTTTGATTTGTACTGTTTAAAAGAGATCGGATCTTTTTATGTAATTCATATTTAAGGTGAAGGAGATTGCTTGTATCAGAATCATTGTCAATAAAAAAACGCCTGCAGATCTTCTTGTTTTTTGAAACCTGAAGACGATGAGGCAGCTTAAAAGCATGTGATTTAAAACATTACCATGTATTTTCTTATTTAACTGAATCAAAGTCTGTTTTTTTTTTAAATAATGACTGAGAATTGTAATTTGTCAATGTCAACTTTCTTTGGTAAGCTGGAGCTTTAAGTTTTTTACTAAATGTTTCCACAATACAAGGCCCAAGAGCCACTCAAGATAGAGTGTTACAGAATGAGGTTGTTGTATGGATGTAAGTGTATGTGCTGATTATAATAATGCGTAGGAAAGATAACGGTTGAACCTAGAGTTGAAGAGGGGAAGCATCCTCTCGGAAGTATTTTTCACAAAGTAGCTGTTCTCAGGAAGAAGCTGTCTGACTGAAACTTATGAATGGAATACGAAGTGAATGAGTCAGCAGCCTTGAGTATACGACATGGTGAGTTGTAGGCGTAAAGGTCTGAACTATTAAAATGGAGCGCTCGCTAAACATTTACTATGAAAATAGAGTAGCAATAACCTTGTGACGTTTCGTTTGTGAGAAAGTGGGTGTAGAGTGGGAAATAATTAATGGCCCACAAGTCCACAAAAACACTTTTGAATTCTATCAAGGCTAGAAATTGAACAAACCTAGTCCAGATACGTCAGTAATGCTTCAGTTTTAAGCTGATCTGAGCCTTATAAAGATTAAGATTGGCACTGGGAGTCGTGTATTTTCTGAAGCGTTACGAGTAAGCGACCATTTTTACAGAATCCTTAGCGATGAATAGTGTACACGGGTTCCATTTGAGACCTGAGATATTCAAGGCAAAGTGCATAATGTAAAACCGCTCATCATGACTGGAGAAAATCCAGGGACTGCTTTATTATGACGAAACATTAGTAACATGGTCTTTGAGGGATTGACTTACAAACTGGTAACTCTCCATTTGAGCTGCTAGAGGTAGATCAGAGGAGAGATCAGCTGCCGGGTTATGATCATCTAGATTTTTGAAGGTGCGCCATAAACTGTGGTATCAACGCCACAGATATTTATAAATGATGTGAGGATGTTCTGATTGTTAATATTGTTGTAACCTAGAAAAGATTACTGAATGAAGAATAATCAAAACGGAGGTTGGAAATGAAATGGTAATCTTTATAACATCAACAAAATACAATACTCGCCAGCGGCGTGAAGTAGGTAAACCACTGCTAGTCGTGGACTATTTAGACAGTAAATTACTCCCACTTAAAATAGTGTCCAACGTATTTATGAGGATGGGGACATACCCATTAGTGTTCATAGGTACGGTATATAACAAATACAGAGCAGAAAAAGAGTAAGATCAAGGAGAGAGTCTTGGGGGACAACTGAATTGATGTCATGGTCCTCGGAGGTCTTGCTATAAACAACCACCTTCATGGGCCTACCGGAGCAGAATCAGTGAAAAGTTTAAATTTAGGTCGATCTGAAAAGTTAAACTTTCTTACCAAACTATGATCTGCCCAATATTGAAGTCTTTTCGGAATACACCGTTAAATCCATATTGCATGTCATATTTCTGAACAGGCACATAGTTGGTGAGATGCCATTCATTCCATCTTTTATATGTTTCTCTTCTGCTTAAAACAGGTTCTTCAAACAGACCATGCTCTGTAGAGAAAGTAAGGAGAATTAATCCATTTGTATAGCGTCTACCTATACCCTATTTCCAGGTACAGGCAAACGTTAAACAGTCTGCTCCTATGCGTTGATTTAAATTTCCCATAAAAAGTGTACCATTAACAACTTTGGGTTATTACTTCAAGATCAGATTAGAATTTTCCGATGCTTTTAGGTGAATAAAGCATAGTTGGAGCATTTGCGATGACGATAAGAGATTTATCTTTTTTCGAGTGTATACGACTGTATATTAGCCACTCCGAAATTCTACTGGGGGAAAAACACTTACAGAAAAAAAAATAAGTGAATTTCTAATATTAAAAGCAAGTTTTTAAGCCAGTTTCTCTCTTCTTTCCTTCAGAATTTTTTAAAAGAAGAACCTAACCCTTAGTCAGACTCTTTTGGGAGCTGCTTATACTTATCTTGAATTATAAATGCTCTGGCGTAGGTGACTTTAGTGACCCGGTATTGTCGGGCACTTTTTTTTTTGCATGAAGCTCTAATCTCCTCTACCGTAGTGCTATTATTCCCTATGGCATTGAGCATTTTTTGCCACACCGACAAAACATTTCTGGTATAATTTTTTATATTTTTGTTTTGTTTTGTTTTGATTTTCAGCTATTTTGATTTTGGCCGGACAGGTTATCTGACGAATTTTTTCGTATTACCATGTTGGACTCGCCTGGTGGTATGAATTCCTATGTAACAAACTACACCTACCGATCGCCTGAGGATTGCGTGAAAGCACATTAAACTGGCATTCGTGATCGGTCACTGCCCACTTGAAATTTGACTTATATATATATATATATATATATATATATATATATATATATATATATATATATAAATAATTAAGAAAGAGACAAACTTAAGGTCCTATGACTATACTTTATTTCCACATAGAATATATTTTCCTGGTTCATCAGGTCACATCTTCAAAGAAATTTGGTTTCTTTTATTTTTAATACAAGTTTTTGAGGGATAGTTTTAGATTGATACAAGGTGACAGAGGTGATTGGAGGGGTAGGACCATAGAATGATATAAATGAGAAATGGTAGGTAGGGATAGAATCGTGTTTAAACCATCTTTAATAAGTTATGTAGGTTCAAGTGTACTCAGTGTAGTTCGTGGTCTAATGTTAAAAAAATAGCATTTATTTAAAAAAAAAAATAGATACTTATTTTTCAACATAATCTCCTTTCTTGTGAAAGTGGGGAATATTATTTACATCAATCAAACATTATCTTTCAGATCAAAATGCAACTAATAACCAGGTATCAAGCTACAGACTTATTGATTCACCTTTTCATATGCACAATGTGCTCTGCATTTTTATGGTGTGCAAACCAACAACTTAAGTGTCTATCTTGGCATAGGTTTATTTATGCCTACCAACATGGCGATCAAGTGGGTAAAATTAAAGTAAAAACGTAAATGCGAATGATTATTCATTCTAAGAAACAAACCAACCAGGCCGATAAAAAATAGCTTTTTATCAATTACATTATTCCTTAGAAGAAAGTTCACAGAACTAATATGGTTACAGTATCTTTCCTTGTTCGCATATATATTTTCAAACATGTTTTCAGGTAGACACCTAAAAACATGTCTGGTGATGTTTTGTGGGTTAATTACTGAAATGAAGATACAATAAAACACAGGTGGGACTTATCACATTAATTACTAATTAATAAAATGTTTCTCTTGGGTCACTGTTGCCAACGGAAATTGATGCCGGTGACGTAAAAGTACGTTAAAACAGCATCTCCAAGACTAAATACAACTATGGTGTTAGCCTGATTCGTTTTTTTTTTTTTTTTTTTTTTTACAAATTCTGATGACGTGTCAAATAAGTAAACAGCTATTGTTTAAATTTCCTTCGTATTTTCCTTTCTAAACTCTTTTTCTTGTCTATTTTTTTTTATTTTATTTTATTTTTATTTTTTCATTCTACACACATGCAAAAGATTGAAAAACCAAAGAACGTCTAATTCGCAATTTTGTAAAAGATTTCCAGGAAGCTTAATACTAAATTGGTGATTCTTGGTGTTACATAAACTCTGTCGGCTCCTGAAAAAAAATGAATCTTTTCGGTCACTTTTTTGATATTTAATAAGCACGACGCATAACTGAACTCGAAATTCTGACTTTTATCTCAGCTCGATCTCGTATACAATGTGTAAATGTTTCTGCTAATGAGGCACGTCTGCTTCTTCTCAACGGATTTTTACCTGTTTAACTTTTCTAGAAAGAGGAATAGGAAATCATTCATTTTGTATATAAAATGGTCACGTTTGTGTTCTTACTCTGGGCGGAAAATTGGGTAGTGATTTAAGATAATCTGTAGATGGTAATGAACGTAAGGAAAGTAATGACTGTCTGGCGGCGGTTGAAAATATATTGCGCCGACATGACGTCACGCAAAAAATATCCAATTAACATTTATTTAACAGCATTTTAAATCCTTCAATATTTTCCTTCTTCTATAGTCATTTTAACTCTTTCTATTCTCATTAATTACTATTCTTCGAAGAAGAACTTCGAACTTTTCGTCTTGTTAAAGTACTAATAAAGAATGACAACAGATATTTATTTTTTAACATAATCTCCTTTCTTGTGAAAGTGGCGAATATTATTTACATCAATCAAACATTATCTTTCAGATCAAAATGCAACTAATAACCAGGTGTCAAGCTACAGACTTATTGATTCAACTTCGGATATGCGATGTGTTCTGCATTTTTATGGTGAGCAAACCAACAACTTAAGTGTCTATCTTGGCATAAGTTTATTCTTGTCTTCAATTCCCAATTGAGTTAATATCTTCCTAGACTAGGCTCTGTACGTGTACAACTACAGATGCGCAGAAATGAGCACTAATCATTGAAAGAGTTCATAATACATCACAAAAAAGGGTACTAATAAAAAGCAGCGGTCCTTTTTCTATCGAGGCCAGTGTTATGATGATAATGATATAGGGGGTCAGTGACATAAGTATTCATAGTTGCGATAAGATCTGAAACAAGAAATCAATACACTCTATAGAGAGTTCCAATGAGTAAGATTCAAGATAAACCTTTCCAAAACAGAAACTATGATAGTCTTCTAAGCGTAGCATAGATGGAGCATCAAGTGAGGATCGAACCTACTATTCAGACAAACTTGTTAACCATTACACCATATCGGAGTGCCCAATGGTTTTCTACTCGTAGTATAGATGTGTCACAACACCTAAAGAATGGAGTAGCCAGAGAGGAACGAACCCTCCATTCTGTAGTAATTGATCTAGCGAGACAAGCTTGTTAACCATTATACCACGTCCGATTACACTCCCAAAACAGAAACTACGATCTGGAATTGGAATGAAAACAATGTCACATACCCTGAATCATAAAAATTAAGTGTGTGAAATTAGTAAATCCTAAAAACTTCAAACCCTGAGGTGTATGGATCATTTATAACAAATTAAACAAATAATAAATTGCGCTTAGGTTAGTTTTGTCTAGCACCTCAAGATGATACAAAACCAAAAACAGCAACCTAAGTACTCATTTCACATTCTTAAACTGCCTCTTAAAATCTAGATTCTCGTACGTATATCAAACATGGCGTCTAACTCGTTCATAAATAGATAAACTCTCATATCTATATAACTATCTTTTTCGGATCAATGATGAGAATGGCTTCGTGTGAATTAGTCCTGTAGGTATTAGAAAGGAACATCCTCCATCGAATCTCGTGAACCGGTGCTACAGAAATATAAGCAAAGAACTTTAACAAATAACAGAAACCATATCACTTGAAGACTTTCAACAGCAGTAACAACTAAAATGGATAGCGCAGGTAACTCGAAGAGAAAATAATGATATAATCAAGATGTTGACTTTTCAGCCTATTTCAAACAAAATGTTGGGAAGGAAGCCCCCATCGATATTAGAAAGAGCGAAAACTGTGGGCTTGAGAAACCTATTTTCATGAAAAATGATCTTGATAGGAAGATAGGATTCTACAGACCGTAATGCTAGCTTTTCGGTCAATCACTACTGAATGTTTCCTTATAAAGAAACAGCTTATCTCACCATTACTATTACCATAAAAATAAACACAAACGTAAAAGCTATTTTGTTCTTCTCACCTTTCATTCTCTGTTCGTCTGGTTCGTCCTTCTGACTGATTTTGTAGGGCTACTTAAACAACCTCCTGCTCGTTTTCCTATTGTACAATGTACTAAAAATAATTACTTTCAAACCTCCAGTCTAATACTCTGACCACCGAGGTACTTTCTATCTGCATGTGTTTGAAATAATCCCATTAACTAATATCTCTCTCTTTCTCTCTTTATCTTTCTCTCTCTATCTTTTTCTCTCTTATGTAGATTATTAATGTTCTTAAATTGCTTGAGATATCCATACCGTGTGTGTGTGTGAGTACTCGCGCGCGCCAGCGATGGAAGCAGGCGCCCACAACATTCAAGATACCAAAAATAGTCCCGTGCACCGAGGAACATTGGATGGGCTTAAAATTAGACTCTCTGAGTCATGAACATCTTAACTTACTCCACATCATCTGTAATTTTCTATAGACGGATCTGCCACTCGTCCAACGGAGTATATGTTTGGATAGTATGAGACAAAAACAAAAACTCACCAAGTGTTCGTGCTATAAATGTTCTCTTTCTTTCTCTGGTTTAGGTTTACGTTTATTTTGTTTTACGGCATATCAACACCTCAATGAGTTATTTAATGCCGATAAGATTTTTAAAATAGATTCATTTGTTTACTTGTTTGTTTGTTTAGCGGCATATCAACTCCTTATGGGTCATTTAATGTCGAAATTTAATTTTCTTGCGAGCATTAGTAACTTCTTTTTACAAAAATGTATTGCTGGTAATATTTTTTTCAAAAATGTATTACTGGTATTTTTGCTATAAAAATCTATTTTTATACTTTCATGGTGTTTTAAGTCCAGTTTGGGGGTTAACTATTTGTCTATGGCTGGGACCCTAACAGAATGCTACCACCCCAGATCAGGGTGGACCTGAGAACAACGGCAATTAAGAGGTGGTTCCAAAATCCTCAAAACCTCCCGATCAGAAGCCTTGCTGCCGGGTGCAGTTTATCGTCATGCCCAGGACACGAGCGAAAATAGCTCTTTATAGCTTCCTTTCTTTTGTTTCTCACAACAATAATTACATCTTTATGGCCTCTCTCTCTCTCTCTTTCTCTCTCTCTCTCTTGTAATTTCTGTTTTCCTTAAATCTTCCTCGTTTGTCACATGTTCTGTCATGGTATTGTCAATCTTGTACACTTCTCTTTACCAAGTTTTTCTTTCCTCATTATGTATCTTGTAAATTTCGTTGTCTTTTTCTAATTGTAAGCATAAATGTCCTTGTTGTTCCTAGATCCTTATAGACAACTGTATTCTTAGCATTTGCTGGTAGAAACACATCTCACTTACTTAAAGCCTCTTCTTTATCTGTAAGCAAATTATCGAACATCTATTGCTATATAAGAGATTAGATATTAGATAGCAGTTCAGTACTCTTTGTTTCTAACAATATTTCGCTGTCTTAATACTTTGCTTAATTTCTGGAAGACATTTTTCGCTATTTCTATGCGCTTTAAGATTCCTGTGCCCCATTTACGTTGTCTTTTTTTTTTAAGCAGAGAACGGGGCACTGCTCCAGCTATCCACCGACCGAACATTGATTATCTCACGTTGCGTGTTTTCTTGTATTCCTTGTACGCTATTTTATAATAATAATAATAATAATAATTGAAGCTCATATGGGATACGACTATTTTGACCGTCAAATGCTTTGCGTGCAATCGTCCTGACATCACATTTGCACACAAGAAAAACATGAGGTACAAAAAGAGCTGACGAAAAAACAGAGATAAAAAAATCTGGTAGGATGAATGGAAAAATGTACCAAACAGCAGCTCAAGTCATCCCCCTGTTGTGGTTGGCGCACTCGGGACTCTTGTGTGTACCAACAACAGGGTGGGGCCTGCTGCAAGTTCACAAAGTAACAAAAGGTAAAAATAAACGACATGTTTATTCAGGGCTTCACTTGCACGGTCTTGGTGGGTAAGTAGGTGACACTTGGAAAAATTTCTTCTGTCAGACTAACAGATTACCTTTTCCATTTGACTACCAATTCTCTGCTTATCCTAACATCAAAAAGCATGGTAGACACTTCAAAAGAGCAATATCGGAACTATCCGAGGGATAGTTTTTCCCCGTGAATGAGCGGTTAAGAATTCTACCTCAGTCCCAACTTGGACAATACAGACTGGTGAGTAAAAGTTTCTTTTTATTCCCTTTCAGTCTAGTGGCTCACCACTTGGAAGACCATATCCTCCAGACTGTATCGCTGGTCATGAAATACAAAACACTTTAGATTAAGATAAAATCACACCATCCTCTTCTATGTGGGTGTCCAAATCACAGTGTCAAACTTTAACTATCTGAGCACTACACTAGCCAGATAGTTATTTTTTTTTTACCTTTTGTATAATGAAAAGAAATAAGACTAAATATTTGACCAATAAATTAAGGTTTTGATGAGAAACACGCATCTACTAACAAAATGACAATTACAAGATTTATAACTGAGAAATGAAAAAATGATTTTCACTGAATTAGTTTAATATTATTAATTTCCGAACTAATTTTATTTATTATTCATTCATTGAGTACACTATTTACATTATTCGGACTACTGTCTTAATCTTTGTCGCCATATTTATTACAACGTTTCGGCCGTTGTACGCTCCGGCCTTCTTCAGGTGGTTGGAATGTCGAACTGAATCCTTTATTTCGCTCACTGGAGTAGACTGTTCTAGTTCCACGTGTCATGTTTAACGGATGTCAGTTATCAGTTATTACCTGTTGATTCCCCTCTCCAAGTTCTCCACTGCCTTGACTGGTTATTGAACTTACACTGTTTGGGTCCTGTCACTTGATCTAACTAATGCCTTTATCCACTGTTCCATGTGTCCTTGAGGATAAAGGCGTTAGTTAGATCCAGTGACAGGACCCAAACAGTGTAAGTTTAATACCCGTTTATGGGTAGGAGTTGGGATAGAACCTTCATCGCTCGGCCGAAACACCTAAGAGTCGGAGTCCATTTCAAACAAACAACAACAACAAAAATAATAATAATAATAATAATAATAATAATAGTTACCTTCTTCTGTGTGCCGTGTCCCTTCATGACGTAGGAGATCATCGCTCTCCACATTTGTAGCTATTATAGCTAATTTTGCCGTCTTGTTATCTCTCCTAAACCTTGTTGCGCCATCCATTTACTCAAAGTCACTAAGTAGGCTATGCGTTGTTTTCCTCTGCCCCTCTTGCTTTCAGTCTTTCTTGTGAGTATCCGATTTTCCAAACCCTCTTTCCTCATTATGTGTCCTCTTTCTGGTGTTAAGTATAAGGTTTCCTTTTTGTTTCGATTTTCTTTAAAACTTCGTCGTTACTCAATCCATGCAATCCTCGGCATTCTCCTGTAGAAACACATTTCTGTTGCTTCAAATCTTCTCTTCACCTGTAAGGGGACTGTCCAACATTCACTGCTATATAGGAGAACTGATATTACGTAACAAGTACTTTTTTTGTTTCTAACGACATTTTGCTGTCTCTTAATACTCTTAATACTCTGCTTAGCTTTTGGAAGACATATTTGGCTATCGAAATGAGGCTTCGGATTTCAGTATCGCACTTTCTGTCTGCTGTTAAAATACTTCCCAGATATTTAAATTGTTGCACTTTTTTGACTTTTTTTTAATTTGAATGTTGGGCTGTTCCGTTTGCGAACAATCATACATTCTATTTTTTTGTAATTGATGTTTAGTCCTTTCTTCTCGCTTTCCTTCTGTAGAAGTTCTTGTAGTTTCCTTTCTGTATCTGCTATCAACACTGTGTCATCTGCATATCTTATATTGTTAAGATTGTGGTCGTCAATAATGAATCCTGGTAGGACTTCTAATTCTCTCAGAATTGCCTAACCGTATCGGTTGGATAAATCCGGTGAGACGACACATCCTTGTCTTACACCCCTTTCTATTTTTGCATATCTACTGAATTCATTGTTTATCCATATGCAATTCTAATATCCTTCCTAAATAATATCAAATTTGCTGAGCAATTCTAACAGTTGTTCGTGGCGTTCTTTATCGAATGCCTTTGCGTAATCTATAAAAAACATTACACATCCTTCTACATTTGTATTGCTCTTTCTGATATCATTCAGAGGATAAATATTGCGTTCCTTGTTCCAGTGCCTTTGACAAGCACGCACTATTCTTGTCCTATTTCCGGTCTGATTCTGCTGCGCGAATTATTCATCAGAATTCGGATGTAAATTTTGTTATATGGCTCGTTCGGCTGATCGTCCAATGGAGTTCACATTCCGATGGAGTTTGCACCTGGCTTCTTTGGCAGTGCTATGAAAATAAATTTATTTAGGTCTTCCGGTATATCACCACTGTTGTATATTTCATTTATTATGTCTGTAATCTTGTCAATGTCGAAATCATGTAAAACTGATAACATCTCTGTTACAATTCCGTCTGACCCTGCCGCTTTGTTTCTGTTCTGATTTCACTTCGGATTTTAATATTTCCGGTTCTTCGCTATTTCTGTATATTACCAGTTCTCTTTCGTCGTGGAAGAGTTCTCCGATGTATTCGTTCCATCTCTGAAGTATTTTCTTTCTCTAATACCAACCTTCCTTCTTTGTATGTTAGACATTCTGCTGACTAGCATTTTTTATACATATCTGCTTTATCAGTAATACCTATTATTTCTATTTCTGCACATTTTTCGTTGAGTCATTCCTCTTTAGCCTACCTGCATTTTTCCTAATTTTATTGCGTCTTAAACAGAGTCCTGTATTCTGCACCGTACATTGTTTTTGTATCTTTTTCATCATACCGAGAACTCCATCTCTCATCATTTCCTTTTTCCTTTGTCTTATTATTTTTTGGAAGTATCTCGATTGCTTATGTTACTAAATCTTCTTTTAATTTGTCCCACTTCGAGTTTCCATTTTCATTTTGTTCTTTGTATCTGCTTTTCATATTGTCCATACAATTCTCTCTTCAAATTCGGGCCATTCAATAGTTTGTCGTATTGAAATTTGTTTGAGATGAGGTATTATGTACACTATTTACATTATTCGGACTATTGTACTAATCTTTGTCGCCATATTTATTACAACATTTCAACCTTTATCCACTGGGCCATCTGTCCTCAAGGACACATGGCACAGTGGATAAAGGCGTTAGTTAGATCCAATGACAGGACCCAAAGAGTGTGAGTTCAATACCCGGTTAAGGTAGTGGCGAACTTGGAGAGGGAAATTAACAGGAGATAACTGATAACTGACATCCATTAAACATGACACGTGGAACTAGAACAGCCTACTCCAGTGAGCGAAATAAAGGGTTCAGTTCGACATTCCAACCGCCTTAAGAAGGCCGGAGCGTACAACGGTTGAAACGTTGTAATAAATATGGCGATAAAGATAAGGACAATGGTCCGAATAATGTAAATAGTGAAATTTGTTTGCTGCCTTGGCTCTCTTCAATTTCCGTGGTTACAATCTAAGTTTACATATCAATAAGAGTTTGTCCCTCCCGAAATTGGCACTTGGGGATGATTTGCATTGTTGAATCTCTTATCAATATCATATAGTGATATGGTTTCTCGTTTCTACTCTTGGGCTTCTCCATGACCATATATACCTTGGGTGTTCTTGAAACCATGTGTTGGCTACTACCTGGCCATTCGCCATACACCATTGGACCCATTTTTCTTCCCGTTCATTACGAATTTACCAACTATTTCACCATCCCTTTCCTCGCCTACTCTGGAATTCAGGTCACCCATAACAATTTTAATTTCTTGCAATTTCCATTGAGCCTTGGCGTTATCTAGGATAGAGTAGAACTTTTCAATTTCTTCTTCTGTATTTTGTGTTGTAAGTGCAAATATTGCACCATGCAATTATGATGGATATCTTGATAAGCTTTCCTTTCAGTTTAACAACAAAAATTCTTTAAGATATTTGACAGTATTCCAGAACACAGTCTCATATTAATCTTACTCCTCTTTCATTCTTCTCTTTGCTTGCATCCTTTGTTTTTTCACCGGCAAAACCTCCATTGTTGCCCACCTGGTTTCACATACGCCTACGATATTAACATTTAACCTGCTCATTTCCTTTTTTATATTTTCTAACTGGCTACATTGGTTTAATGTCCTGATATTCCATTTCCCGAGAATTATTTTTGTCTGATGTGAATATTTTTGTCGCTGGATAACGATTTGAGTGGTTTTTATAAGAGATCAAATAAAAAGGCAATACTCCTTTATACTCTACTCACTGTTCATATTCCGAATCGTTTCCATCATTCCGATAATGATTGCTACTCTTATTTCACAACCTCTTCACTTTCTTAACAAAGTTGAGATATTTATCTATCTTTTCACTTTGTTACAGATCTATTCTATGATCAACAAAAACATCAAAATCTCCCATCGAGCATATTTTCTTCCTGTTTTCTACGACTACCAGATCCGGTATTATAGTCTAGATTAAATAATCTGGTTGAATCTTAAACTCACATAGGATTTCTTATATTCCATCTTATATTCTTATATTCCATTCTATAGACCTGATTCTGGTATGCGCGTGTACCGTTGCTGTGAATTATCAAAATGAACACGGTCTCTCAATTCTCACCTTCCGCACACAGTCATGGCCGTTGTATTCATTATACACTAATTTATTACAATAATAATAATTTTCTGGATGTTTTTTGTGATGTCAACGAACACTCGTTGCCATTTTTGTAATGCCAACGAATACGCGTTGTCATTTTCGTAATGTCCGTTGTAGTAGAGACTTTGTAATCGCAGAACAATACTGGTGTCAGATGCCTTCGAATAACACTCGCAATAATAGTACTTGCTCAATAATACTCGCTCGAATAGTAACCACCGAATAGTAATCCGTATAAAGAAATAGTATAGTGAATAGAATAGAGAATAGCGGTCTGTATAGTAACAGAGGATAATCTAGAAATAGCGATAGTTTAGATGTCAGGCTACTTTCTATGTATGTGTTTCCCCCTTAGTCACGTGATCCACTTAATTCAATAATGGGATCGTCTGTGTTTGTTCACTTGTGATCTATGTTCAAACTCAAGTGTCGGCATCAACACTTTATTCCTATATAACACTTTTATTAGAGATCAAATAAAAGCAAGTCTTCCGCGATGCTCCATAGCCCTACTCCCTGTTCAAGTGAATTTTAGGAATACTCTTCTCTAGACGGTTTCAATTTTTCACTCTTTTTGCAAAGGTACTCATGAAAGTGATCTTACACTGGTGTGTCACTTTAATGTACCACGCTTTTCTTTAATCTGTAACAAAATTGTAGATGTTGTCCCAGCTTTTTACTCTTTTCATTTCTTTCCATGATTTGAGACATCTACCAACGGATCTTTTTCTTTCTTTACTACAACTCTGTCTGGCCTCCTGTATCTGCATCAGATGATCTGTTTAAGCTTGGCATAATTTTCGCGGGATCAACGATTCTACTCCATGTGAATTTTTCTACATTATCTGGGCGCATTTGTTCTATTAGAGCAGGATTAACAGCAGGGCTAACCCTAACCCTAACCCTGTCACCTCACGGACAACATTTGCTATTTTACTCCGCTATTTCTTACTGCCTTGTCAACCACGTTGATCAGCAAAGAAAACCGGTCGAAAATAAATGTGAAGATGTGCCAATCTATAATGATTAAAACCTCCCACCCTGCTTATTTTAATAACTCTCTGGAGGTGCTGATGAAACTAGTTACTGGTTTACCATATACTTCAAGTAATTTAGGAAAGTTCTGATTCTTTTATCTTTGTACACATTCCAAAGAATGTCCAAAAGATAGCGTCTAAAAGCATCTCCGTGACAAATAATTTTCCATCCCACAATCTCTTTCTCATAGTTTCTGGCTGCTTTCTGTCGCTATTTCCATAAAAAGTGCTCAGACGAACTACATTCCTTAGTCCCGCCAGTTCTAACGTTCACGGCCAAGACCCGCCATTTTACGAACACTGTAGCGAATCCGTTTCGTATTCCATTAGTGAAATGTAAGTTCTACTCCAGCAGCTTCTTCCCACGAACCGGTGATCTGCGAAAACAGACTCCCAAGAAAATGCTTCCTCGATTACTACAATCTTAACCTGTTCAAGTGTAGGATTAACTGTTATCTTTCCCACATATTCGCATATATTAAGCCTCTTACTCTGTAACCCTCTAACTCGAGTGGCTCATAGACCTTGTATAGAGTGAACATCACTGTAAAAACAAAAAAAATTCAAGACCCAAGAATGGAATTACAGACTAAACGCCTAAAGTGATAGTAATGAGTCCTGGTCGAAGTATTTTCGGGTCCGTTTTTGTTTGTCATTGACGAATGAACTTGGAGAAGGACTTCCGTATTTCTATGAAGTCTCTGATTCTGAGTGGAATTCAACAGAACAAGTTTACCATTTAAAGATAATACCGAGAGAGGAAAAACAAAGTAATTTCGATGTTGGCCTCTGCAATAAAAGCTTGAGTAAAAGTCCTGTTCAAGTGTCGACATTATTTTCTAAGAATCCCAGTTCATATGCAGCACCAACGTTAATGTTGTTCTCGGTAATACAAAACCTAATTTCTCATAGTTCCTCTACTTTCTTTTTCCTATGTCTTCAAGTTAAACAGATATGTGCATCTATGTTGCTGCTTTCGAGACACACACTTAAAAAAGGGCTGTCTATTGGAAGTACCAGTTTTAACCTGTCTTTAGACTACCGCGAAACTCCACAAAGAACGGCCACCCGACTAGTGCCCCTATGATGTTCTCTTGGTCATATTCATTTTATCGAGTGGCTGAGGCTCGGGAAATTTGCATAAGCCACAAATTCGTCTCGCAAATTCTCTGGGCTACGAAATCAGGTTTTTCCTAAATTATAGATTTGGAACGGCCATATTTTCTTCCAAGTATCTTGAACGCCAGACACATACGAACGCGTTTTGTTACAGGAGGTTAGCTGTTTTCCCTTCTCCAGTAATCAGTAAGGTGGGATTGATATACTATTTTGGGATTGCCATAAGTAGTTCTAATACATTGGTTCATAGTTCTTGACATTTAGAGAGGTTTTTCATTTTCAAGTGTCCTCTGCGCAACCATGTTCATATCATCATTTCATCTGCATCTTTTAGTTACCTATTAAATTCTCGTTTTAACTATCACCTTTTTTCTCTGGGGTTTTGCTTTGCTGTACCAATATTGTTATTTTGTCAGTTTTGTTTCACTTTTCAACTGTCATGATTTCGTTACTGTGTGTTGTCTGCTGATCCTTTGCCAATCAATAGAATCTTTAATATTGCTATATCTACTTTCCTCTTATTTTCTTGACACATGTCTACTGACAACATTTCAGGTGTAGAGCTTTGTGCATAGGCATTAATTATCTGGCCCAACTTTCTCAGTTTTTCTTTCTTATGGGCATTAAGGAATTCTTTCTTATGGGCACAAATTTATTTATTGTCTTCATAAAATATTTCCTATTTTCGATTCTCCAGTTTTGTCTTTTATTCATTTTTCTGTCATTTTTTCTTACCTCATTCACTCTGATTCCCGTTTTCCAAGCTTATTTATAACACTTTTGCAACCAGTTTTCTTATTTCTGTATTTTTCAGAAGATTGGGGTTTTCCTACTAGTATCGCTCCTTTTCCAATCCTAGATTCTATTCCACTCTCGTCGCTAAAGTTTCTGATGAAATTTAATGTGAATAAAAAAAAAAAACGAGAACATTAGTCTGAACAGATATATTACAAATGGATAATATTAATAAGTCTTGAAATTTAATATGCTGTTATTGTTATTGTCATTACATTATAGCATTTATTTCTATTTTTAGAATTATTATACTTTTATCATATTTATTGGAAAACTAGAACCAGAATGACCATTTTAATGGCTACACTAGCTGCTCTGTAGTTGGTAATGATAATGTTTAAACAGAAACATCACTAACTGATTATCTCTGGTCAAAACGTTTCAAATAAGCAGAGGACGAAACAAGTTCGATTTATTAAAAAAAAAAGTCAGTAATTTCATCAGAAAACAACCCACTGAACGTTGGAAACTATAAATAAATATATCTCTTTATTGTATTCAAAAACCACTTCACTTTTTTTATCGGCTGCACAATTACTTTTCCTATTAGTTTTCCTTTTGTTATTGCGTCTGTATCTATTATGGTGAAAGTATCGCTAATTTTTTCTATGTTCAATTTTAAAATCAATAAATAAAACACATCAATGTTGACCATTTTTTTTATCGTCTGCGCTGATATGACAGTTATCACGATACAGTCAAAAGTAATCCTTTTTGAGTTAAGCTAGTTAAAATCTAATGTTATCTAATAGCAAAAGCAGTGTTGCAGAATTACCGTCTCTGTGATAATTCCACAATAAATAGATTTAAAAAGAACACAAAGAATGGAAATAACATTCAATAACTGTGATTTTATATTACAATTTGCAATAATTTTGGTATATGATGAGTGAGTAAAGTTCCTCGTGTTCAAAAATGTCTGTATGAGTGTTAGTAATAAATATCAAATTAATTTATGTGTATTCTCTATTTACACTTATGACTTTTGCTCGGTGTTGTAAATTGCAATATGAGCACTGGAAAAAAGGTTGCTGAAAATATTAGGTTTATAATTCCCAGAAATTCATACACAGATGTCCTCAAGGACACATGGCACAGTGGATAAAGGCGTTAGTTAGATCCAATACCTGGTTAAGGCAGTGGAGAACTTGGAGAGATGAATTAACAGGAGATAACTGATAACTGACATCCATTAGACATGGCACGTGAAACTAGAACAGTCTACCCCAGCGAGCGAAATAAAGGATTAAGTTCGACATTCCAACCATCTGAAGGCCGAAGCGTATATGGCAACAAAGATGAGGACGATAGTCCGAATAATATAAATAGTGTACATAACACCTCATCTCAAATATATAGACAGATTATGTGTGTTCTGTTTATTTTTTGTTTTGAATGTGAAAGAAAAGTAGTGTATAATTTTCTGTAGTTGTGTGAACGAGAGAAAAGAATGTTTCGATCAATTGAGAAAAATTCAGTCCTACATGTTGGGTACTTGAAAATGTATCAAAGAAATGACTGGCATTACTTCCAATATCAGTAGGGAAAAGAAAGCCTCGAAACTAATTCTGCTTTATATACACTTTTGTTGAAACAGGTGCTGAATCAAACGGCTATCATTGATTTTAGGCAGGTAGTTCACTGATTGGTTGAAATATGTCATTCGAATTTCTTTTCTTTTTTTAAGTTGAAAGAAACGGAAGTTCTGCGCCGAGTCTATCTGCGTACAAACGTGTATTCGTCATTCGTATTTTTGACCCTGAAGCGTTAACTTCCTGTTTGATTAAGTTTGTGTCTCCACAGCAGAACGAATTTTTGGGGTTACCCAACATAATTTATAAGGATCATTATGATCGCCTGCATTTAAAATCAGCATTCGTTTAATAAGATTTACCTTGACTCGAACACTAATAACTACCACGAGAGGTTTGCTTCTCCTAATTAAGGTATTCTGTGATGTAAATATGTAGCGGGTAGGCAGTATACGACGCTCCCCGATTTTTCCTTTTCAAATTTTTATCTATTTTTTGAATGAGTAGATAGTCAGACATTTATTGTGTGTATATTTTGTCCATTTTCTCAACCATAAAAATTCATTATTTGCTATTGCTATTTTGAAATCGCCTCAAATGAATCAATGCGTGTTGCAGTTAGAAATCCCTTCTGTCCTATACCCCACTAGATATGTGCATAACGATAATGTGTACTCTTCGAATGAAACACTCTTCCAGTTCGAACTTCAGAGACGACAATCTATATTCTTGTCTTTGAACATTCTTCCTTTCAAAATTTGTTCAGAAGAGGAAAGTTGTTCTGATAGTTTTGATGCAAAATGTATCCACTACGCATATTGTACGCTGTCGGCTGAAAGATGAGAGGAAAGAATAGAAAGGGAAAATAAAACGAATGACAATGAAAAAGAATGCAGTCAGTAGATTCTGGTCGTAGGTTGTCTAAGAAGTCGAATGAGTTAACTGCAAGCGCTGTCGACTGTTCAAAATTGGGTTGGAAGTTAAATTGCTTTGATTTATCAAACAGGAATGACAATTTGGTAGCCTTAAAAATCTAGTTGGAAGCATTATGGAAAAGCCTGCAGTGTTGTTTCAAGACTTTGTGCAGAGAGTGCGAAGTTCCAAGGACTGAAAAAAAAAGTATTAGAATCGGCTTACTCTGTTGTGCCAAACAATTTTTCTCAGCAGAATCCATCTTGTATATTTATAAATCTACCTGAATACTGCGACAATATCTGGTCTGGTGCTCCTTCTATATAACTCAAGATTCTTGATAAAATTCAAAGAAGGTTCTGTAATGTAATGGATCCTGACTTGGCATCTCGACTTCAGTCAGCTTCCCACCGACGTGACGTGGATAACCTCAGTCTTTTCTACAAATATTTTCATGGAAGCTGCTCTGATGTGCCTTCTTCTCTGGTGTCTCGACCACATGAATTCAAGCGTTCTACTAGATTGGCAATTAGGTCTCATTGTTTTACTGTTGAACTACCTTAGAAGAAACAGTATGTTCTATTCCCACACTTCTGGCCTGTAGAACTCTCTTGTTTTCCTATCACCTAGAATCTTGAAAAGTTTAAATGCAACGGGAATTACCATCTTCTGTTTTCCTGGATCTTGTTCTTTTATTGTCTTTTCTCCTCACTTCTCACTAAATTCTTTTCATTCTCTTTCACTCCCTGTAAACACCCCTGCGTCCTGGTGGCATTATCGCTTTGCTTGGGTACAAATGACTTAACAAATGATAATTTGAATTTGTTGATGGACAGTTTGATAAAATTGTCTTAAAATGTAAATTAGTAAAGCACATGAAGAAATAAAAAAAAAAACTGGGGAGATTCTTGAATGCCAATAAACCAGATAAATGTTTTACTCAAGCTAAGAAAGCAACAAAGCTGATGATATTTAACGGAATTCATTTGAGACTCAATAAACAACCAACTAGACATAGACAATAGTCTATGATAGATTTGATCAATAATCGAGGCTGCTTGAATCTAAAACTTTCAATGATAAATACTTAAATTATTCACATTATACCAGAGTCCATTTTTTATATTTAGGGATAAAGATGTAGAAGAAATAGCAGAAAAAATTATCGTAAATATCGTTGTATCAAAGCTTTAATAGAATTCAAAGACTCTTAAGGTCATGTAACCTCTGCAGATTTTCCAGTATCAACAGCAAAATGAGAAAAACACTCCAATGGCATTAATTTCTGAATGCCACCAATACACCCAATCATCTCTCTTATTAATTATGTTGTTGGGACATCCTCTGTCAACATTCAATCCCGAACAATATAGGAAAATAAAACTTCTTAGTAGCAAAAGACGTGCTGACAAAATGGCATGCGGAAAAAAACTGAAGGTGTGAGAAAAAATAAAGAATATATAGCAATGTAGCATTTTAAAATGCAAACTGGAGCGTAGACCAATTCAATTTTGCGTCTTTTCATTAATAAATTAATAGAAATTTCGCAAATGCTTATCGTATTTATATGTTACATTTATACTTTGGCTAAACATTGTACATATTTATTACATTCAGCGAGATTTATAATATATATTTATACATATCTAATGGCAGAGCATTGTATAAATATGATAAATATAGTAAGATGAGTTGGGATCAAGTATGGATCGGAATCCGACAGAATGGTAAAATAAACAATAAATAGGAAAGGTTTATCAATCTAAAATATGTTCGTAGATACAGGCTTCGTGGTGTCTCTCCGACATAAATGTTTTTACATTGTAAGCGATTTATTTGATAAACACCGGCATCTTAATTGATGTTGGATTATATCTCCCATTGTCTTGGACATGAAGGTAAAAATCCAAGTATTATTGATAAATAATTTATTTACAAGTTTAGTAGAAAGCGTGTTATAGAGTAAGATGATGAATCTTGTGTCGTTGCTGTTAAAAGTGCAATTGATGGTGTCAAGTTTTGGGAATTTAAGGATTTTGTAAGTTTGTTTTCTAGCATTGAAAAGGATGAAATGATGTGTGTAGTGAAAAAGTAGTCTAAATATTTTCTCAATACATTTTCTTTTCTTCATCTGGATATTCTCGGTTACATATCTTAATGACTCTGAGGTAGAATCCTATCACTAATTATGATTTTTTTTTATTATAATTGGAATAGAAATTAATTAGATTGTTTTTGCTAGTGGATTTATGATAAAATCTAATTTGTTATTGCTACATATTAATAAGATGTCAAAGAAAGGTAGAGATTTGTTTATTTCAAATTCTTGTGTGAATTTGATGGCAGGTTCAACCTTATTAAGTCTCTTTATTGCGTCTAATAGATTTATATTCTGAGGAAATAATAAACGAATGTCATCTATGTATCTTAGGTAAGTGCAGTTTTTACGTAGGAGGTTTAAACTGGTCGAACACTAAAGATTCTAGGAAAAGACAAGCAAGAACACCACTAATAGGTGATCCCATTGGTAAGCTGAATTATTGCTTACAGAATTTTTTTTATTGAAAGAAAAGAAACAGTGGTTAGCGATTAGTTTACATAGTTATATGATTTTATGGACATCTAGAGGAAGCTTTTGTTTTGATTTTTTGAGGTGGTTTTTCAGTATGTTCAAATATTTTGTGACGGCTATGTTTGTGTCTAGTGATTTGATATCTAAGCAAGCCATAACCTTGTTTTCCAGGTTTATGGTTCATATCCTCAGCAGAGGGTTTAATGTATGTTGGGTTGATGGTACCTAAGAACGGAGTTAAGATTTTAACTTTAGCTAATTTGTGAGGTGCATTGTTTTATTTCGTGCACAATGGGTCTGATGGGTATGTTGGGTTTGTGTGTTTTGGGTAAGCCGTATACTGTGGGTGTAGTAGGCTGGTATTTTATTAGTCTAATCCAGAATTTGTTTTCATTTTTTTAATAGATTTTTAATCGTTTTGTTAAAAAGAATTTGTGTTTATATTTACTGCTTGATCGATGATTTTTATCTAAATGTTGTCGTCGTTAAAAAGGATTCTAATTTTTCAATGTAGACGTTAGTATCCATTATGATTGTCCCGCCTCCTTTATTAGATAGGAGTTATGATTATGGTTTTATTCCTGGATAAGTTTTTAATGCCAGTAAATGTCTATTGGGTAATGTGGTTTTATCGGTATTTGTAAGGGTGGCTAAGATACGTTGTATGAAACCTTTTTCAAATTTTGTGTGATCGAGTCTATAGTTTTTAGCTAATGTTATAAAACTGTCATTTTTCTAAATGCAGTGGGAAATTTTATGCCAAGGCTTAAAGCTTCCATTTCAGTAATATAAAGTTTGATATTAGAAATCTTGTAAACAAGGTTCGGGTCACCGATCTCTTTTCATCGACTAAAACACAAGTTTCACAACTTATTCACCCAGAGTAGTCTGGGTGAATAAGTTGTGAAACTTGTGTTTTAGTCGATTTATCTGTATGTTGTTTATGTATGATATAGTTTGTTGCAAGCTTTTGGCTCTGGAGTTAAAAAGATAAATTGCAAACTACACTATTATTACTCTAATCAAACCTATGTATAATTTTCATGTTTCATTTTACCAAAATATATTTGTCCTACATATCTTTATTTAACTGAGTTACTGATACATTGCATATGTATTATCAGTGCACAGAGACTCAAAATGGCACTGAAATTTACCATATTACAAAACAATTCTCACGGGTAAATGATGATAACGTCTACCCCCACTTCCTTCCCAATCTCAGCCTCGAGGACCTTTGCCTACTGCTTTGTTCCTAAAACCCATTTCTATCACTGCAGGTAAACACATAATTCACTCGCATTAACAAATGACACACATACGCACCAACTATCAGTGTCACACGCCTTCCAATGTAATATGACGCCATTTTCTTTACAAAACGTAGCCACGGCACTGTTTGCAACCAATATGTCTTTCCCTTAAACGTATCGAATCTCTCATATCAAAGCAATGTACCAGGCAGTAACGCGAGACTTTTGATTGGCTCACGGTGTCTGTAGACATAGAAACAGTAGGGACCAATAATTAAATTCGCTTTCCTGTCAGTTCACAAGATGCATTTCCTGGGTGTATATTTTTCACTTCCTTTCTATGTTGATCTTGCCATTCTTATTTTTGTTGTCTCTTATCGCAATAATCAGATCATCTTACATTATTTAAAAGTTAAGTAAGAAGCATGGATCGTACAATAGTAGTCTGGAACGAAATGTGACCGTATCCCATATTCTTGGAAGTTCCTCTGACTAACTTGAACTTCGTTTAGCTGGTTGCTCTCCTTACCCAAATTGATGAAAGCGCCGTCCATGTTAAACATGCCCTCATGAGATGTGAGTTCAAATCTTTCATATTTCCAATCACTGCGGCTTAAGATCATAGCCTAAAAATTAAAAGCAGCAAAATAGAAAAAAATTGTTCATTTAAATAATTAAAGCAATTTGAAAGTTTTCTGTATATTTTCATCGGTACGAAAACAGTGCATAATGCGAAGTGAACCAAGTTCAGCTGATAATCTTAAAGCATAATAGATAAAAAAAAAACTTGGAAACAAAAAGAAATGATTAAAAAAACAACTGTTGTCCTCATCTTTATGGCCATACTAGCCGAATTAACCGCATCTTGTTGCGTGTCACACTTTTTTATAAGAAAATGATGATCGATTTTAAATCATTGTTATAATTTGTTGAGAAAAATAAAATTACTCAATGATCTTGCCGATGGGACCTCCATCTTTTGGCTTTCTCCTTCTATATTTTGGATAGGAGCCATACAATTTAAATCAAAGAGAACAGAAAATTTCAGTGGGAGAGGTACAAAACAGCTTGATCGAACCCCTTTCATGCAATACTTGATTGAATGAATTGATGAGCAGATTTCAACATTGATATGACAGTTGAATTCTCCTAACAAATATGTATTGTAAGGCACTACCCACTGATTGGTGATTCCTTGCTCAACTTGATGTCCATATTGTCTCATTTTGATCTTGTCACTGTGACCCCCATCTTCTGGCTTTCTCCTATATTTTGAATAGGAGTTATTCCCTTGTTCAAAATTTAATTTAAATCAAAGGGAAAAAATTTTCAGTGGGTGATTTGTGCAAAAACAGCTTGATGTGACTCCTTTGATATGTATTTTATGCAATACTTGATTGAATGAATTGATGAGCAGATTTCAACACTGATATGACAGTTGAGTCGTCGCAACAAATATGTATTGTAAGGCACTACCCACTGATTGGTGATTCCTTGCTTAACTTGATGTCCATATTGTTTCATTTTGATCTTGCCGATGTGACCTCCATCTTTTCTAAATCCAGTGGCAAATTTTATGCCAAGGCTTAAAGCCTCCATTTCAATATAAAGTTTGGTATTAGAAATCTTGTAAACAAGATTCGGGTCACCAATCCCTTTCTATCTACTCTGGGTGCATAAGTTGTGTTTTAGTCGATCCCTGTCCAAAATATGACTCTTATCCAAAATATAGAAGTTCTCCTTCTATATTTTGGATAGGAGTCATTTTTGTGTTCAATTTTAAATTTAATTTAAATCAAAGGGGAAAAAAATTCAGAGGGTAATTTCTGACCTCCGGGGACGCCCTTTGATCAAAATGAAATATATTTATCTAAGTAAACTAGAAGTCATTCACTTGTTCAAATTTAAATTTAATTTCTATCAAAAGAAAAAAAACAATTCAGTGAGGGATTGTTTCCTCCGGGGACCTCTTTTGATCAAAATGAAATATACTTATCCAAGTCCCCTGGGTAATGTAGTTTCAGAATATATATGGTTATGGGGGTCTATCTCCAAAATCCTAGGAGTTCAACAAGAAACAGACAGACATAGGCTACAACTTTATATATATAGAGAGAGAGGGAGATTCACGACGTTTCGACTGTTGTACGCTCCGCGCTTCTTCAGGTGATATACATTGGAATTTCGAACCAAATCCTTTATTTAGTCCACGGATGCAGATTGTTCTAGTTCTACGTGCCATGTCTTTTCTCGATATCTCAGATTCAGTTATTTCCTTTTAGTAACTCAACACTCCAAGTTTTTGTTCACCCCTGCTGTGGCCTCACAACATTTTTGTCTTTGGATTACTTCAACCAACGCTTTTATCCACTTGGGGTCATATGTCCTCGGGAATAAAAGGGTTGGTTGAAATAATCCAACAGTCCGAACAGTGTAAATAGTTACAATAACTTTTTTTTTCTTTTTTTTTTCGGCAGATCATCTTTTTTCCAGGTTATTTAATAACGAATTTTGGCTGTTCATTCACATCATCGCCAGAAAAATATGAATGCCAAAAAACAGTTTGTAATTTATGATTTGGATATTGATTACCTACAATATTCTTTTAATCTTTACTTTTATTTGTAAACTAAGTTTTATTAAAAAGAAATTTATTTAATTAATGTATTAAAATCAATTTTCGGAATCTGTTTCTCTTCACCCGATAAATTCAAGGTAACTTTTGCAAGTGCTTCAAAATGAGTTTAAAATCTTTATGACACTTTCATTTCTATATAACGGGTACATGGTGCCATGTCTTTTCAAATATCTTCCAAATAACAATCATTTTTTTTTCAAATAATCAAGTAATTTAGTCATCGCTTCTAGAGAGAATATAGCAATGGTCTTGTCCGACGGTGTTTCATCAGAAAATGCTGACTCATATAAAATTAAATTATTTAACCTTTCCATTGGTATGAGAATATATACCTTTCTCCATAAAGCTATGGAGTTTCCAAGCAGCCTAAAAGCAATCTTTGGAATATTTTTGGAGAATATAGTCCAAAAGCAGTTGATTCTAAGTGCTATCCAAAAGAAATGCTAACATCAGCAAAATTTCAGACTTTTGGCTTTTTGTATATAACAAAATAATGAAGCTCTCTGTCGGTATACAATTTCTTTCTTATTTAGCTGACTTCTATCTTCTGCTAGTTAAAGAGATGTCACTAACCACATTGCCACCTAGATCGAAAATATGCGGTTTTTACTGTGAACCTTAGCTTTTTTCGAATGCTTGTAACGTTTTGGGACAAAATGCCTAAGGGAGAAAACTTATGCATGTTATTGTACATCAAATAAGTTTTCCAATGGTACCAAATACGTTGGGACTTTTATTAATTCCTGGTTGAATTCTATTTCAGCTTAATTCGCCCAAACTATAAATGCATTTATATTAATTTAATTTGCTAAATTTAGCTTAGTTTGGCCCAAGATCACAGATATGGAGCCCCGAGTGAAGATTGAACTCACTACTCAGTATTAATGGTAAACCCAACTACCCCGTTAATCATTAGCCGACGACAAGGCGTCCATGAATGCATTCCGACTTGCACGCAAATATATTCGAAAGAAAAGCATGTTATCTTGCAAGAATTAATATTTTATTCATGCAAAATTACATAGGCCACGTTTAATGTTTTTCCCGTTTTCGACATGAACGCGAAATAAACATTTTTTTTTCGACTCACTTTCAACCAGTGGCAAAAACTACTTGAAATTATGAAACTTGAATCAGTGACTAGAACAGAATTCCAACTATGTTGTTTACGAATAAGGCGGGTGAAAAGAAACAATATGCATTTGAATAGCCATTGACTGTCGTCTGGATGCAGATGCGTCTGAATATGTGCGCGTGTGCGTCTACGTGTGCGAGGAGAGGGTTGTTGGAGCGGTGGTGAAGCGGGTGAGACGAGCAACTTTTCAGATGGTAAATAAGATTCTTTCCTCTCATCGGTAACAGCTCAACGCTACGTTTACATCAATTTGCGACAGAAAACGCTTCTGTCGTTGCTGCTGTTTTAGAGTCGGCATTGGGTAGGGTATTTATAAAGAGTCCTTTTTTTGTCATTGCATCATTATAAATTGCATAGGTGTCTCTCTCTCTCTCTCTCTTTCTGGCTCCTGACGAAAGGAAAAATACAAACTAAACGCCTCAGTATCACCTAACTTGGTCCACACTGATGTTCTATTCATGGAAAGAAACCACAGAAGACAAGACTATTGGGTAACCAGGCTTGATCTTTTTATATGAAATACTTTGTCATTGCTGTAAATCTAATAGGCATATATTTATCTTTGTTTCTTTCTTTCTTTCTTTCTTTCTTTCTTTCTTTCATCCTTTCTTTCTTTCTTTCTTTCGTCCTTTCTTTCTTCCGTTTGACGTGTGCAGGGTGGGGTGTCTAGAAATAGAATGTAAGAAATTACCTTTACTATACTTACCTCATCTCCTTGGTTGTTCTAGGACATAAATATATCCAGCCCCAGAAGAATCGAACCCACCCACTCTCTCTCTCTCTCTCTCTCTCTCTCTCTTGAGAGACAGAGGCAGGCAGAAAGAAAGAGGGGAATGAACAGATAAAAATGAACTAAAGTAGATTTATTATGTTACTTATGTTGATTTTACAAGTATGTGAAACTACACGTCATGGCCAGTTAAAATGGGAATTAAATGACGTGAACAGATAGCAATTTGGATTTTATTAGAACGACAGATGTACTCAGGAATCTGTTCGTTCTATTTAAAGCGGAAAAAGCTAAAATCTCGTTGAAAGTAATCTAGGATGTTGACAAGAAGCATGTATTTTGAGTATTTATCCGATATAAGAAAACCAACACACACATAGATACACACACACACACACATATGATAAAATGGAAAAAGGTTTTCTTGTGACGCGTTTCATCCTTTAAGACTTAATCGGACTAAATTTATCTTGTTTTTACTACACATGCGCACAAATGAGGAATGTTGGTAATTTTAAATTTAATTTTTTTCTTAATCTAGGTAAAATCATTTAGTTTCTTTTTCTTTTTCTTTCTATCACTTTGTTAGTAGATTTCCCTCCACACTCGCATAATAGAAGTTGTGCCAGGAATGGTGAAATGTTGTAATAGCCAGGGTGCAACATTTCACTATTCCTGGCAGAACTTCTATTATCAAAGTGTGGGATATCTACTAACAAAAGTGATGGAAAGAAAAGGAATCTAAATGAATCGGCTAGATTAAAAAAAATTAATTCCCAGTATCCCTCGTTCGTGCACATATGTAATCGTCTTATTGTCCTCCTGATAGGAGGACAGTAGATAGCGATTGACATTGCATTTAAACTTTTACAAATTAAAGTTTGCTGGAAAGCATGGAGCCGGACGTGAGTTATACATGCGAGAAATGCGAGGAATGCGAGAGAAAAAAACTGTTAGCATAGAATTTACGGCTATATATATATCCAGTTCAACTGTAAATTGATGAGATCTCGACACTACTCTAGTACTGCGCTTAAATTAATAAAGTCTAGGTACCATAGCGAAGAGCTCATCTGAACAGTAAACATGAAGATATTTATAGAAGACACAGAGAGGTAATCTTACAGCGGTGAGAAAATGACTGAATACGTCTAAAAATATAACAAAAAAAAACAATGTCTTTTTTTAATCTCTTTTTAGTCGGATCGAGAACTTTTTATCTTTTATTTGTATAAAATCAAAGACCGAATAAAATATCGGTGAAAAGATTATGGGGAAAAAAAGACAATAAAGATGTGGATACTCGTCCAATTCATTCATTTTAAAAGTTTCTATTGCTTGTTAAGTGATGTAAAATCGGCCATCATATGCCCGATTGGTCTGTGTACCGAAATTTGAAAAACGAATGGCACTTCTATTTCTACATGTGACATTTAAGAATTCCAATTTTTCTAAAGAATAAAATTAAGGCCCTGTTAGAGAAAAATAAGAGAATAAAAAAGTAAGGCAGATAAAAATTGATGGCAAAAAAGAAATATAGGAAAGATGTCAGTTAAAAAGAAAAGGAACAGGTCACTTATGACGATAACAAAAAGAAAAATAAGTGTATGAAAATTATGAATGTATTAATTATAAGTTTACAAATTATATAAACGGTTGTGCGTATGCTGTTAGCTGAGGGACAAGATGATCGTTTAAATTTTGATTACAATGGGAACGAGTACGAAAATTTTAAATGATAGCAAAGAATAATGGAGTTTGTTTATGCGCCTATTCCCATGTTTTCTTGATCTTTTCGGATGTCCTGTCGGTCAGTGGGTCAGTCAGTGGGTACAATTTATATTGCTAGGGGAAAAAAACGAAAGGCGACTAACTAATGAGAATTACAGATTTTGCGGGGGTTGAAAGAAAAGCACAAATGAAAACGAGGCTAAATATCAAAAAGGTTCCGGGCTAATGGTCGCCAATGTCAATCCTTGATATTTTGCTTTGGGTTTGTTGGAAATCAGCAGAAAGAAGAAATGCCAATTTTTGAATAACTGAACGTGGTGGCACTGTGTCAACTCAACTTGCTTACTCAAATTTGGCAATTATACACTTCCCGTTACAGTTCCGCGCATGTGCACAAACATTTTATAACGAGTGGGAGTTTAGCCGTACACAACTTCGACACCAAATAAAATGTATATACATTTGTTTTCTTAGTTATATACAGATATACTGACATGCATAAACAAATGAACGTCAGTATATCTAACATATATATATATATATATATATATATATATATATATATATATATATATATATAAAAAAAATATACTGAAAAAACAAACAAAAATCCTAATATGCGATTATGCTGTTTTAATGTTTAATGTCAACGTCGGACGTTTCGGTCTAATAGACCATCTTCAGGACATATTCATAAAACATAATTAACATAGACCATATACAATTCAACAAAAGACGATGGACAAAGAAGCAATACCAATCCAAACAGATAACTGAAATCTTTTATAAGATCAGCGTTCCGTTTAAATATGATCACGTCGTCGTCACGTGGGCGATGTTGTGAAAACGTATTCCTAAAATTTGAGTATTTTGAATAAAAACGAAAAGAATTTTATTTTGATCTAAAACTTATATATACGTTTGTCGAGCATTAATCTTGCTAGAAAAGGGGAAGTATTAAAGAAGCCAGGTCTAGTGTTCACCGTGCGTATATATATATATTTATATATATATTCAATTCAGCCAGGTTTCGATCCTAGCTAGAGGCAACGGGACGTCTAGCCACACTGATGAGCTATGATACAGCAAAAGTCTGTCTGTGGATGACTATATATGTTAATACATACACGTTTGCGTTAGTATTATATATATATTAACATATATATGCACGCTTATAAACCTTATATATATAAGGGATATCTAATATATATATGCAAATATACACACTCACATAGATATATGTGTGCGTTTGCATATATATAGTAAATATACCTTATATATATATATATATATGTGTATATATAAATATTAATAACGCAAACGTGTATGTATTAACACACGCACGCACACATGCGCACACACAGACACACATACACACATATATATATATATATATATATATATATATATATATATAGTGGGTGCATTTCTTGGTTTCACAATATCACAAATAAAAAACACCCTTAAGCACATATGAGGCTCGATAAAAAGTACATTTCAATTAACCCCAGCGATACTTTTATAATAACTTTATTATTATTCTCTTCCTCTTCTTCTTCTTCTTCACATCATCCCCCCCTCACTTTCTATTACACCCAACTTCGTGCGTTTGATTATTTTTTTTAAATAATATAGCGTTCATTAGTTTTTGTTTAATAAAACGTTAAGAGGTCATTTGATAAAAAATTCCCTGAAAATAACGTAAGGTTGAAACCAAGTTAGTGGATTCAACTGACTTATCTAAATGTTATTTTTACTTTTATTTTATTTTTTCACACATGTATTGAGCACTTTTTAATACTACTGCTTCAACTCTGACCATTAACCTTTTATGTATTTGGGCCTAAATTGTTGAAAATGAATCCAGTCGTTGCTGTGTTGCTGAGTAGTTTTGGTTGTTGTCAACCGTCATCAGGACTCTATACTCTGGGTTTGAAGGAAGTCGCTTTTTTTTTTATAGGCAATATTTTGGGACATTCAGGCCGTGTTGTTGGATTAGTTTATTAGCTATTGGTATTTATTGGGGAATTAGCTATTAAATATGTTTAAGATGCTTCTGTCAGTATTATATATATGTGTGTGTGATAAATGTACCTTATATATATATATATATATATATATATATATATATATATATATATATATATATAAGTGACCATTGAAGTTAACACTTAGAGGCGACAGGCTGTTTCATGCTAGACTCAATTGTCAGGCCACGTGTGTTGTTTTTTCTATTTCGGCTGTTTATATATATGGGTCAGTGGTGCATTATAGGTAGTCTATTTTGGCGGTTATTTTGCCGGAAGTCGTTTATCTGTTTATTTATTGATTTATTTGGGTTAGATTATTTTGCTTGTTTTTATTTATTTTTATTTCTTATTTTTTATTTTTATTTCTTCTCTTATATATTTATTTATTTATTCTTATTTTAACACCACTTTAAGGTTCCATTGTTATAATTTATTACACCAGAGATTTTATTTTTCCCTGGATCTTCAGATTTCACTTTCAAGAGTGAAAAAATGAATTTAAAATTTACTCTTTTGAAGGGAAATATTTTAAATTCATTTTTTTTTTTGAAGGGCAGAATTTTAAATTCATTTTTTCACCCCTGAAAGTGAAGTCTGAAGATCCAGAGAAAAATAAAATCTCTGGTGAAATAAATTATAAAACTGGAACCTTAAAGTGGCCTGTTTTTTCTTTAAATTAAATTATTCGCTCTGACTTAACATTGAGCTCTCCGGATTTCATCCTCCTTGGGATTATCCATACGGATTACCAAGATTTTCGTTACTTAACTAGATAGATAGATAGATAGATAGATAGATAGATAGATAGATAGATATACAACAAACATTGTAATAAAGTGTTTTATGTTTCTTGAATTCAGCCAACACTCCAACACAATTCCAGATTCATAGCGCACAGTGTAAGAAAACATTTCATGAAGAGGGACTTGTGAAACTTACACCCATTACTCCAAGCTAATACTTTCTGTAGCAATTTTGTCGAAAGGCAAACATTTGCAAAAAACTACAATCACTGTGTCCTATATAATTAGCATGTGGGCACCTCGAGACGGTGTAATGGTTAGCAAGCTTGTCTCGGTAGAACAATTACAACTGAGAAGTGAATTCGATCCTCACTTGTGCCACATGTAAGCCACGCTTGGAAAATCGCTATATAATTAGTACATTCATTTTGACTTGCATTTTTCATAATGATAAAAAGATTATGTAAATGTATATTTTATCAATTGTTAGCCGATCCAATAGTATTTAGATGATAATAGGGTCTGGCACGCCTGTTTCTTTAAGCTTCCTATAATATGTAAATGATAATAGGTTCGGGCACGACTGTTTCTTTAAACCTCTAATACTATGTAGAGGATAATAGGATGTGGGTTGTCTGTTTCTTTTAGCTACAAATAGTATGTAGATGATAATAGGTTCTAGCAGTATGTAAACGATAAAAAGTCTGGCTCTCCTGTTTCTTTAAGCCACCACTAGTATGTAGATGATAATAGGGCTTGGCTCCCCTGTTTCTTTAAACTTACAATATTATGTAGATGATAATAGGATCTGTCTTGTCTGTTTCTTTAAGCCTTCGATATTATGTAGGTGATAATAGCATCTGGTAAACCTGTTAATTTAAGTCTCCAATATTTGGTAAATGATAATAGTGACGAACAAATACCTCTTTAAGTCTCCAATAGTATATAGATGATAATACTGTTTGACACGCTGGTTTCTTTAAGTCTACAATAGTATGTAGATGGTCATTGTGTCAGGCACGCATATTTCTTTAAGCCTGCAATGGTATATATAGACAATAAATGTCTGACACGCCTGTTTCTTTTAAGCTTCCTGTAACACTGTAACTTTTATTTTAATACACACACACGCACGCACACACACACATATGTGCGTGTGTGTGTGTGTAAAATGTGTATGCATATAAATATATATATATATATATATATATATATATATATATATATATATATATATATATATATATATATATATATATATAATATATGCGTGGTACTTATTGTAAAGCGCTCAATATTAGTGATGGGGCTAATATATATAGTTGGATTAATGTGATTTTGTGACTCTGGGTTTCACGCTTTTTGCGATCGTCTGTTTGAGAACGTGAAACCAGGATCACAAAATCACATCAATCATATATATATATATATATATATGGGATAACGATATATAATTTGCTATATATCAAGGAAAATATCTCGATCAAGCGCATGTGCAATCGCACCAAAATAAACACTCATTCCGATGAAAACCGAAAAGTCGAAATGCGCTACACGAAATATTTTTCACAATTCATCATACATCTTTCACCCATACATATATATATATATGTGCGTGTATGTGTGCGCGCGCGGGCGTCTGTGTGTTTTCTTTGAAATTTGCTACATTCATGGCTTGAAGATTATTATGTCATTCCCAGGAGGTACTGTTTCGCTGTAACACAGCTCTTCAGTGTGACTAGACAATCGAATGCCTCATGCCAGGATTGAAACCCAACCGATTTGGTGTCAGTCAGAGTTTCTACCGCTGAACTATCTTCATTCGACAGAACGAGACAGCTAAATCTAGCAATTTGTTTTTACAAATGTAAACAAATGTCACTCAACTAGAGTGCTCAATTCATTTTACTGAAGAGCTTTACATTAACGCAGGTGGCTGTTGTTTGTAGAGTTAGCTTGTCATTCAACAGTGCTCAACTGAAATATATTTTTAAGAGCTAAATTTGAGAAATATTTTTAACCAGTTGATGTTCAGTCACGGAATTTAAACATTTTCAACCTTCTTTATCCAAAAATTCGAATTTAGTGCATTGATGAATTATAAATTGCATGAACATTGCTGGCAATGATTTGTCGACTCAACTGCTACATAAAATTGACTCCCGTTGTAGCGATGATACAATAATCAGGCAAGCAAGTACCTATCCTATAATATAATTATAATTGAACCATCTTGTCATTTGATAGCATCTAATAATAATATCATGCGATGATCTTTGCAAAGCAAAAAGAAAAAAAGGCGTGGATATTTGGAGGAGTGCATCAGCAAACAACAATTGCGATAACGGCGGTAGGAAGTAGGTCATTTGTCACGTCTATACTCCCTGAAATGAAACACTCCACAAATGATTCTGTATTTCCATTGGCAGCTACAAGCAAGGAAAGAAAGAAAGTCGATATTGAAGAAGGAATTAAGAAATGTCTACGAATAAACAGCAGATGTTGTTTCCTTTTTAACGTTATGCAAAGTAGCATTACTCAGACATACTTAGGAATCAGGAAAAGCCAAAGGGAGTTGTGTAATTTCGATTTTTAATTTTTGTGTAGAAAATAAATGATTTAAAAGCTGTAGTGATGTAAGGGACCCCACCCAGATGTTATTACTTCACCCCAAAATAAAAAAGAATTTATATTTACTAAAATTCACACCAAATTCTCTCAGAGCGAGGCCCTTCTGTTGCACTCTCGTTGGGTTGACATTTGCAATTGCCCCAAATGTAGGCGACTTTGGCGCTATTTCTAAGTGTAGAATCTACGTTCGCGCTCACCCCGATAAACAAGCTAAAAACAGTTTGTTTGTTTTTTAAATTGTAAAAAATTCCTTATAATGGGGCGCGTTTCGTCTTTTCGGTCTTCATCGGAATGAGTTTGTTTATTTTAGTGCGATTGCACATGCGCATGATCGAGATATTTTCCTTGATATATAACAAATTATATATCGTTATCCCATATATATATATATATATATATATATATATATATATATGAAAAATTTCTCAGAGTTAAACTGTAGAAAAAGACAATATGTTTAAAGGTAAAAGACAATAGGAAAACTATTATTTTGCCTTGAAAAAGTCCACATTGGACGAAACGCGTCGGCTAATAACACAGTTTTACTATTGTCTTTTACCTTTATACATGTATAGATGTATATGTATATATAGATAGATAGATAGATAGATAGATAGATAGATAGATAGATACTGCAATAATAAAAGTTATGTCAAAAACACAAAAGTTACAGAGGCTTAAAGAAACCAGACATTTATTGTCTACATACTTTTAGAGACTTAAAGAAATATGCGTGCCCGACACAAAGATCTACATACTATTAGAAGCGTAAAGAAACAGGCATGTTAGACACTATTATAATCTATATACTATTGTAGGCTTAAAGAAGCCAGCGTGCCAGACAGTATTATCATCTATATACTATTGGAGACTTAAAGAGATAGGTGTATCCATCACTATTATCATTTACCTATTATTGGAAACTTAAATTAACAGGTGTATCAGATATTATTATTATCTACATATTTTTAAAGACTTAAAGAAACGGTCTTGCCAGAAACTATTTTCATCTAAATTCTATTGGTAGCTTTAAGAAACAGACTTACCACGCACTATTATCATCTACATACTTTTGGATTTTGTCTCATGCTTAAACGTAGTCTTCACATATAAAACTGACTGTCGCCACTGAATGCTGACCTCAAGGTCTACTTATATATTTAAAAACGCTCCCTGATATTGTGCACTTTAACCCATAAATATAACTTACCTTATAATTATGTTTTTCTCAATCTCTGACGAAGCTTTAATAAAAGTTAAAAATGATTGATAAATGTTTCCTATTTGTTTTTTTATCTTATCACCCTGCCGAATTCCGATCTGCATTCGATCTTTACTTGATATATATATATATATAACTTAGAGCATGTGCATGTAAATTTTGGTGCAAACCGGTCGAAAATTGCGGCCGTGCATTCGTTACACACACACACACACACACACACACACACACACACACACATCCTGCCTTTTATAGATAGAGATATATATAAATTATAAATACATTCAATATATAATATACATATAATATATGTATAATATACATATATATAAATTATAAATACATTCAATATATCAGGTCATCCCTAAGTTCTGTCCGAATTTTAATTTTTGTTAAAATGAACGAAATTTAAAGAGTATTTTATAATGTCTAATGGAGCTGAACATTATTTTTATGTTTAGATGCATTTAAACTGATCAAATTTTATTTCAGAGAACAATAAAATTAAATTTTGTTTGATTAATACCCTGCTAATATGAAAGTACCCAAGAATCATTTGAGGCACATAATGCTTTATGAGTTCAAGAAAGGAAACTCAGCAGCCGAAGCGGCTAGAAACGTTCACTCAGTTTATGGAGAGGAATGTGTGAATGAAAGAACTTGCAGAAGATGGTTTGCAAAATTCAGAGGTGGAGATTTCACCCTCGAAGATGAAGATCGAACCGGACGTCCAGTTGAGTTTGATGAAAAGCTTCTTGAAGCAGCCCTTGAAGAAAATCCTGCTTTATCAGTTGAGGAATTGGCAATTCAAACCATACAACTGTTTATCGTCATCTTCAACAACTTGGAAAAGTTCCTAAACTTGAAAAATGGGTGCCTCATGAATTGTCTGAAAACAACCTCAAATCCCGAGTTGACATCTACTCTTCTCTCCATTCTCGCCAACTTGTTTCACCTTTTTTGGATAGACTTGTGACTGGCGACGAAAAATGGATCTTTTATCGAAATGTTAAGCGTCGTAGACAGTGGCTTGGTAAAGGGGAAGGACCCCAGCCACAGCCGAGAAGGGAACTTCATGGGCAAAATGTTCTTCTTTCAATCTGGTGGGATCGCCAAGGAATAATCTACTTTGAATTCTTACCACCTAATGCAACAATTAATGCTCAAATATACTGTCAGCAATTAGAGCATTTGAACCAAGCTTTGAGGAAAAAAAGACCTGCTCTAGTGAATCGAAAAGGGATGATGTTTCATCAGGACAATGCGCGACCCCACACAGCAAGAATCACGTCACAAAAGATCTAAGAGCTTGGTTGGGAGAAAATTCCTCATCCACCTTATTCTCCCGATCTTGCTCCTTCAGACTACCATTTGTTTCGTAGCTTACAGAATCATTTGGAAGAAACAGCTTTTGTAACACAGGAAGAGGTTAAAACTGACATTTGTGAGTTCTTTGAATCAAAGCCAAAAGAATTTTACAGTAATGGAATTAGTAAGCTTGTTAATAGATGGAAGGAAGTCATAGATAATCAGGGAAAATACATTGTTGATTGAATCTGTAATTAAATGTAACATTTTGTCCCTTGTTTTCTTTATTCAAAATCGGACAGAACTTATGGGATGACCTGATATATATATATATATATATATATATATATATATATATATATATATATATATATATATATTGAATGTATTTATACAATATATATATATATATATATTATATTGAATGTATTTATATAATATATATTCAATATATATATATATATATATATATATATATTTGAATGTATTTATAATACTCTTGAAAAAGGCCCGAATCCATCTCTTCTCCCAGTCCCAGCTTTGGATTAAATAGCAGAGAAGACCGGGATTTCTAGCCATGATTGTCAACCAATCTAGGAGAAGGGCAACTCTAAACTCAAAACTGTAGTGAAGGCAATAGAAAACCCATCCACTATTTTCCTTAAGAACATTTATAATAGTGCATAGTTTACACAATTGTCAGATTTAAACAGTTTCCATCGAGACAAACCCAGCAAAGCGATTGCCTGTTCCAGATTTAGATTATGTAATTTTATATTTGAATTTTCTACACTAGCAAAGAATCGTATCTGTTTCCGTGATGTTTTTGTTTTTACTCCAATTGAAGGGAAATGAGCAACTGTAACCTAAATGAAAAGTGAAATACACGCATAGATTAAAAAAAAAAAACATCAAAGAGAAGAAAAACAGCAAAGAAATTAAATGGAGTCTGGAAACAAGGAAATCAACTGAAAGAGAAAGGGATGATAATGATAAAAGAAAAACGAAGCAAAAATGCGAAATAAAGAGAATCAGAAGATAAAGAATAAAACAAATCAAAAGATAAAACTATAAATAAAAGGAGAGGGGGGGTAATGCGAGGAAAAATGACGAAGAGAACAAGTAAACACATAGGAGTAAAAAGAGATAAAAGCTGGAATTGTCTGAAAGAGATAAGAAAGAAAAAAAGGTGGTAAAATAAGGAGAGTTAAGAAAAAGGAAAAGGACTGTAAAAAAAAAAGAAAAAAGAAATGTAGAACAGTGCATGGATGGCAGAATTTTCACTTTGGGGGATTGCGGGTTTGCAATAAGGTTTTCTTTATCAGCAGTTTCATGTTAATTAAAATAAGCAAGTCATCAGAGATGAGCAAGTCTACATAACCATACAGTTGTATTTATTACTGTAAGCCTACAAGAATGCGGTACAAGGCCGATAGCCTGGTTAGAAGCATAAAAAAATCACTTGAAAGTGATTAAAACATGAATGCCGTCATTAAACAAACTTTTTTTTTTTACTTCTTTATGATGTCTTTCTATGTTTAACATATTTTATTTACATACCTCAACATCCAGAATAGACAAGTGACATACTCTAAAAAATACGTTCTTTGAGCTAATATTTGATTATACAGTGCAGGCACATTACTTAAAACACTTAGCTTTCACCGTCTTTTTCGAAGTAGTGCCTTGGATATGTATATAGCAACCTCACAAAGATGCTACTCATAAAGAATAGCTACAAGATCCATACTACATGTGATTGTCTAGCGCTGTTCAAATTCCTCGAATTTTTTAACAGTTCATAAAAACTCGTTTTATAAATGTAGAAAGATTTTTTTTACCTCGCCATAACGCAACAATTACTAATCTTAACTCGCTGACGACTACGACTGTCGTGAACTTGATCCTCAGTGAAAGTCCTGAATTTTTACTCGTATGCCAAACTAAACTAAGGTTAGTATGTGTACAAGATACTAAAAATCATTTTAGGATAATCAGATGGATTTTCAATGTAAAAACTCAACGTTAAACACAAGAAAACATAACCCTTGTTTGAAGCAAACACCAAAAATCATCGATAAATTAAAAATAAAAAAAGTCTAACAAAAATTTGTCATTGCTTTTAAATTTCTCTTCCCCGACATTTTAAAACGCAAAGTAGATGAAAGGGTTTTTAAAGTATGATAAAAAGAACTTGGGAGTAGACATTTACTTACATTATTTACATTATTCGGATTGATATCCTCATCTTCATTGCCATATTCACAACATTTCAACCGTTGTACACGCCGACCTTCTTCAGATGATTGGAATTTCGAAGCGAACGCTTTATTTCATCCACCGGGGTAGATTGTTCTAGTTCCACGTGCCATGCCTCTTCCGGATGTCTCACATTATTTTCTCTGAGCCATATATCCTTGTTGGTAATTCTACGATAAATGGGTATTGTTGGTAATTTTTTATACATATAGAAAGGTATTGCTGGTATTTTTAGACTTTCATAGTGTTTTGGTTTTGTTTGGGTGTTCACTATTTGTCCATAGCTGGGGCCCTAACAGGTGCTACCACCCTGAGTTAAGCTGGACCTGGGAACAACAGCAATTAAGAGATGGTTCCACGCTCCTCAAAGCCTCCAATATCTCGATCAGGGGCCTTACTGCCGGATGTAATATATCGTCAAACCCAGGACTAATTTAAATGAGTTAACATTATTAATCTTTGTTGTGTTGGTATAACGATAATTAATTACAAATGCACAAGAAAATATGACTGTAACTGAAGCATCAATAAACCACTTTTATCGTTCAACGTGAACACTTTGACTTCAAGACTGCAAAAGAGCAAAAACTCCTTTTGCAAAATAGATAGGATCAAACTGTAAAAGAATGTTGGACAGGGGCATAAAAATGAAATCTAACCAATCAGCACAAATCAAATAATATTTTTCAGCCAATGAAAATAAATAAACCAACCCCCGAAAATAATCGTTTTTGAAGCCTCAGCTTTAGAAATAAAGGATTTTTCTTATGATTTCAACATCAACATGACTATGTTACACAAAACACATCATTTTTCCTTACACACAAAACAACAACATTTTATAATTGAGCATTTTGCTCCTCGGTAAACTGTATCCATTAAGTTTATCAACATTTTTTCTATTTCGCATAGCAAACAAACATTTTCTAAATGCGTGCAAGCATTTGTACAACAAATTTTAATGCATTTTTATCATGCCAACTTTAAAGCCAAAATCCAATTCATGTGGATAAACTCTTTTTGAAAATATATCATTTGTAATCATATATGTGTATATATATATATATACATTTAATATATATACATTTAATACATATACATTTAATATATATACATTTAAGATATTTTGTGCTGTCGTTAAAAATCTCTTGTTCTTGTTACCATGTAAAGACGCTTATTAACAACCGTTTCTTTCGTTTTTGCTGTTATGAGAAGAGTAAAGAAAAAAAAACGCAAAGTCACAAAACCCTTCACTCATACATTTTCAGCTAATTACGTGGTCTTAGCCCTACGTTACTGTTGACATAAGCAAATAATATCATCTAGATTTTTATCTTTATAAATGGTAATGGTAATATTAGCCGTTTCCTTATAAAGAAATAGTCAGCATTCATTGACCGAGCAGCCAGTGCTAATTTTAGTTGACACTTATAAGATCTTTCTATTAAAAAAGGTTTTTTGGTAAAATGTGTCTCTCAAGTCCGCTAACTCTTATCACTATTCCCAGCATAGATGAGGGCTTTCCTTCCTAACCTTTTGTTCGAGGTCGTGGGGAACATCTTGACTATGTCATAATTTTTTCTTCGCATGACATGACATATCAATTTTATTTGTTGCTATTGTTGAAATACGTCAAGTGATGGGATTTCTTTTATTTTGGTACAGTTCTTTGTTTATGATTGTGTAGTGCCAGTCCTCGAAGTTTGAAGAAGGATGATCCTCGCTAAAATCTACCGGCTACATTCTCTGGGAGCCATTTTAATCATTAAACTGAGAAAGTAGTTCGATGCGACAAACAGTTTAGATATTTAGGAACGATTTTGGCTCCGTGCATGACTTCCATGTGAGAGTCTAGATCTGATTTAAGAACAAGACTCGAGTTCTTCGGTTAATATTTTGGCTTTGCAACATCTTGCAGGGTTGGTCATAACTATTATTCCATCTTCAATTTCCTTATCTCTTATACTAAATTTGTTGTAACTGATCTCGTCCTGGGTATGACGATAAACTACATCCGACAGCAAAGCCACTGATCGAGATATTGGAGGTTTCGAAGAGTATGGAACCACCTCTTATTTGCTGTTGTTCCCAGGTCTACCCTGACTCTGGGTGGTAGCGCCTGTTAGGGTCCCAGCTATGGGCAAATATTGAACCTCCAAACAAAAATCAACAGTATATTTTTATAATAAAATGACCAACAATACATTTTTATAGCAAAATGACAATCAATGCGACACTAAAATGCATAAAAAATACATTTTTATAGTAAAATTACCAACAATACATTTTATGATCTACAAAATATATATCTAAAAAAATAAACCTTTATTCTGAATGTATAAAATTATGTAGAAAATATTTAGATTTTGATATTAAATAAGCCATAGAGATTGATATTAAAGAAGCCATAGAGGTTGATATTAAATAAGCCATAGAGATTGATATTAAATAAGCCATAGAGGTTGATATTAAATAAGCCATAGAGGTTTATATGCCGCTAAACAAAATTAAGCGCACAAAAAAAACAACATGAAAGAACTTTTGATATTAATTCATATAATATCCAACAATTTCCTCAAGAAATCCAACTGTATTCCAAAATATAACTTCAGCAAAACTACAACATAAAACACACATATCACCACCTCTAGTAATTATGTTCACACAAACATGTATATGTACAAAAGCTGAGTATCATCTACCATGTAGTCAAATGTGAAAGCAGAATAACGTATATCATATTTTTATTACGTCAGTGCTCCCATGAATATTAAATTTCAGCATTAAATGACCCATAAGGAGTTCATATGCCGTTAAACAAAGAAATGAATCAATCATTGTAAGTGATCCATACATTGAGATAATAAAGTGTATTAAATTGTAGTTGATTTTATTTAGCAGAAATTAAATCTCTATCTATAAAAGGCAGGATGTGTGTGTGTGTGTGTGTGTGTGTGTGTGTGTGTGTGTGTGTGTGTGTGTGTGTAACGAATGCACGGCCGCAATTTTCTACGGATTTTCACCAAAATTTACATGCACATGCTCCAAGTTAGCGGGAAGGCCAAGACCGACTTTGCATTTCCCAACTCCCATCGATAGTGGAAAAAATCGATTTTTTCATGCTTCTACGGCAGTTTTCATGTAGTTTGCGGCCATTTTCTACTACAGGAAGATTCTATTGGCCAGCGTGAGAGCCAACAGCTGACTGACACGAATGTTAACTAGCATGCTAGCATGCAAAAAAAATCGATAGCTGCATTCGTCACAAGTGGGAAAAATTTAAATCTGCATGACATTTTACTCTAATTGGCGCATTCGCTTGCTTGAACTCAACGTTGATTCTGATTCCGCAGAACTGGGTTGGGTGTGGAAAAGTATTTGTTGTTAACATTCTTTTTTCATTCGGTTTTCCCAGTTACCAGTCCTTTTTTAAAGCTGATCGTTTTGTGTTCATTTTGTTTAGTTCTTTTTTCGTAACAGATTTAATGTTTAGTATAGAGCTTAGAAAAATTCGCAGTGTGAGATAGGCAAGAAGTAAGGTATGTAGCAACATCAGCACGACGAAGGGCACTCCTTTAAAGGCAAGGAAGGGCAAAAATATTTATGTCAAGTGATAGCGATTGCTGTATAAGTCGTACGATTTTTGAATCAAGCACGGGCAACGCCGGGCCAAGCTGCTAGTATGTTATAAATTCGAACATAGGTAATGTCCACTACAAACTGTTTAGATGACAGTTTGTGATAATTTGCTGCATCATTGGGTAATTCATGTGTATCATGGTGGGAGTGTGAATGTCTAACTACTGAGGCATGGGAATTTCCCAAAGAGACTTGAGGTCGCCAATGGTAAATGACGCAGGATCTTATTTTTTGATAGGCCGAGAGAAAACTAAAAGAAAAAATGTCAAATAAAACTGAATAGAGAGCGTAGTAATTTTTTTTAAGCGTTTCACCCCAAGCATGGCGGGAAGCCACTAGCACGCAAGGGGTTACAGAGAGTTGGATCGAGAGCAAATAGGAGTGATAGAGGAAAGGATGAAGAGTAGGATAGGGGATAGATCAAGGCATCTGGAGACGTCGATTGACATTACATTTGAATAGTTGATTATAGCTATCAGGAAAACGGGAAGATGGGAGGGAGTTCCACAGGCGAGAAATGCGAGACATGAAGCTATTGGAGTAGAAGAGACAGCTACATTTAACAGTTTCGACAGTGAAAGGGTGAGAGCGAGATGCCAGACTAGTTGAACGCTTAAATTCATGAATTGAACCAATGGAATAAAACCGATAAAACCGTTCACAACCAAGTAAATGTGAAACCACGCCGGTTTCTTCCCTCCTTCTTGTCTGGGAAACTCCCATCTTGTCACGAGAAACCGTCAGATGATCAGAGTCGTGTTCACGTAAATAAAATCCTTGCTTCCTTACGAAAAAACTTGATGAGAAAATTTTCGGAATTAAACTCTTGACTGTCGGCAAATAGACATTTCGTTTTCAAAGAACATGCACGGAGTCAGCAAAATGTATGAGTTATTATAAAAACTAACTCGCTTGTTGGCTATTGTTGCATAAAGGAGGTTCTTTACTTTGTTCGATTCAGCAGTGGCAGCAACGGAAGTAATCAGCAGGGAACAACCAGAAGTCCCAGAACTCGTAAAAACGCTGATCGAGACCTATTCGGTCTCTTTTTCCACATTTCCCTTTCAGCGTCCGCTACTTTCAAATTCATCTCTTTTTCCACTTTTCCTTTTCAACGGCCACTAACTTCAAGGGTTACTTAGTCCTTGCCGCAGAAGACACGTGGCAGTCCTGGAAGCTCATAGAAAAAGATTTCTAGTTCCACGTGGGAACAAGCGGAGAAATCTACCTTCGAGACACCTGCCCAAATGAAAAGCTACTCACAACCCTTACTGCAGAAGGCTCGTACAAAACGCAGCTGTTCGGCACTTAGATTTTTCTTTCCTCGTGGAAACAGGCGAAGAAATCTCTCCCTACGAAACATTTACTGAAGGAAAGAACTATGTTAACTGGGAAACACAATTTGTTTCCCGCAAAATACCACTATTTTGCAATCTCTTTCAACCACGATTAAAAGCTGTTAAATAGTTATTTTGAGTTTTGCGTTTATTCATTCCACTCTATACACTGTCGAACACACTCCCACGTACATGCAACCGGGGAAATCCCTACCTTATTTCGCTTGTTGACATCTATGTGATAACTGCTATAACAGATGCACAGGTCAATTTGAGTTGGGCGCTCGTTGTGGACAATTCCTAGAAAGAAGCTACGTAAAATTGTAACCATGCCGTCCATAATCACGTGTTCACTTACTCCATGAACGCTGTTGCAGTGTATTGAAAGGAGACTTGTAATGAACACTCCCTGCCGAGGAAATATTAACGAATTTAAGAGATACAATAATATTCCCTAATTTCTCCAGTATGCCAGGAGAAAACAAATTCTATCGGACTACGACAATATCGCTTGCCTCAAAATCATGGCCTAATTGTTGGTGATAAGGCTGATAGGATCATACGATAAAAAAAATTCAAATACATTTTCCTATCGCTAAGATAAATTTGTGATATTTCGGTTGTATTTTTTGCATACACCTATACACTGAGCTGACATCTCTTTTATGTGCCGTATTCCTTCAGAATACGGGTGATCATAGCTCTCCACAACTTCCTATCCCTTGTAGCTCTTAGCAATGTTTGTCTTTTTGCTATCCTTCCCTTACCTTGTTCGACAATTGATTTACACAAGCTCGTTAGGTAGGTTATCCACTGTTTGTCTCTGCTCCTTTTGCTTTCAATGTGTCCTGTTAGTGTTAAATTCTCCAGGCCTATTTTCCTCATTACGCATCCCAGAAATTTCAATGGTTTCTTTCTGATTCTAAATATGTTCTTTTGGTTTCCATTTTCCTTAAAGCATCTTCGTTATTTGCATCTTCCGTACAGGGTATTCTCCGCATCCTTCTTCATAAGAACATTTCTCTTGCTTCAAGTGGCCTTTTCATCTGTGAGGAAATTGTCCAGCATTCACTGCCATATAGGAAGATTAATATTACATAGCCTTTCAACACTCTGTGAGGACATCGATTCTGCCCGTCACTGAATAAATTGTGATGACATCTAAGGTCGACTGTATACGAATAACACCGGTGCGCACAGATTCGTTTCGATTATGGCCGTGATCGATGTCAACAACGAAATAAAGACAAATGTTTTTCAAAACACTTGTTTAGTCGGGAAGTAGCAAAAAATATACGATTTCTCATCTAATCGGCAATGTCTTCCTTCTGCTACGAGAAGACGAACTTCTATTATGTGAGTTCTCACTAAGAAAAACAGACCCCTACACATTCACTGCCTGACCGTTTCACTGGCCGCCCATTATATGGATACCCCTTTCCGTCCATTCATGTTCCTCCGACCAGAAACGGGGACCACCCAGACAGATTTTGGGTGATCAGTCTTTCAAATAACCTTACTTTTATGGCTATCTAAAACCACTAACAAAACTAGGTAGACTGGAGACAGGATTCCAGAAAAATCTTGGTTATTAAATTCACTCAAAAATGGGCTGAAGCAACTTCAGATTTCAAGATTGCTGAGCAACCCTAGTCATTCGAGTTAAAAGGAAAAAGAATCTGTCTATTCATCTCCTAATGATGTGTGAGAAATTGATACAACTCTTTTCTTTGTTTCTAATGTAATTTTCCTGTTTCTTAATACTTTGTTTGGCTTTCGGAAGCATCTTTCACAACTCCAAGGCGCTTTCGGATTTCGACTTCACATTTTCCGTCACCCATTATGACACTTTTCAGATATTTCAATTTCTCAACTTAATTCATTCTGCCGTCTCGATCTCCTAGCTCGCACCTTGAGCTTTTCCTCTTCTTACAATTCATGGTTAGTCCTTTCATCCCACTTTCCTTTACTACATTGTCTAGGAATTCCTACAGTTTTCTTTCTGCGTTTGCCATCAACTAAGTTTCTGCAGACTGAGTGACAATTTCGGTTTTCACTTATATCTATATCTTAGCGAAAATTATATCTATGATCTCAAAAGGAAAAAAACTTTTACCATAAAAATGAGACCTTTTTTTTCATCTAATGTTATTTGTTTGGGTCGTTAATCCATTGTTCTAACCATTGAGTAAGAGTCGTATGATTTATTCCCGTATGAAGTTAAGACCAAGACTGTTTTGCTCTATTTTCTTCTAAAAGCCTTTCTTGTTATATATATATATATATATATATATATATATATATATATATATATATATTATTTTATAAAATTTCTAATTTATTTCTTTTCTTCCTCTCTGAACAAAAAATTCGATACAAAATAAACTTCATCAATTTTGGTTACACTTCATAAGCATTTGGTGAGTATCGAACGTCTTCCAAACGGCTTATCATTCCAGCACGCTAACCCCTGCATTGTTTCCAGAAGAGCTATTTCTCAATCAAAGCTGATCTTTAAAACACTTAATGATTGTAAAATAAACTATCATGTTAACCTTTACTGTTGACTATTCTCTACAACAAGGGTGGGAAAAACTGCGACCTGATGATTTTATGCGATCCGTAAGAGAATAACAAACATTATTTTGTAAATGTCAATTTTAAAAAGTGGTACTTTTTTTCTTGCACAAAATAGTAAATTTATTCAAAACATAAACAAAGAGTAGAAAGACGGAAAGTATGGCTATTTAATAGCGAAGCTCAAATCACAGAAAACCCACTTACAAAATCGGCATATCGCGTTATGTATGAGCACAAGTACCTGTGTAGTGGAGAAAACAAGATCTAAATTTAAAACTTCAAATGCTAAGCACTGACTCATTGATTTTGTTAGAAATTAAAAAGACTCGAATTTACAAACTTTACTTAGCATACACGCAAAAGCGAATCCCCCCCCCAAAAAAAAACTTGTGAAATTTCACACCTTGACGCGAAATGTTTTTCAGCCAATAAAAAACTAGGAAAAATTTAAAAAACAAAATTCAAATAATCTTCAATTCTCAGAAACAAATTTTTTTACGGATCTTTTCGCGAGCCGATGCGAAGTTTGTTCGGCGTCCAATGGAAAGGCTCGAATCGTATCTGGGAGTGAATTCCAAAATTACCTTTTCAAGCCCCACAAACAAAATAAAAGACGGGCAAGTTCGCCTGTCACCAGAGAGAAGGAGACGAGCGTATTAACACGTCCCTTGACAAACGTCAAGCGATCGTTATTATTATCTCTACTTTTCTTCTTCACCTCTTTTATACTTGATAAACGAACAGAACATTTTAAGACTGAGCGATTACTTCAGAGATATTCCTACCCTACAATAACGCTCATACATACATACATGCATACACACATACATTTCTGCCTAAGTACACATAAACTCATTCTTGTAAGGACTACTACGAACATTTTGACGACCTTGTATCAACCAAAATACATTAATTTTATTTGTAAAGACCTTAATTGTTTTATATGTATATAAATTTGTTGTTTCACTTTACAATTTGATTTTCTTGTTTTATACCCCTCTTATTATGGGCTATCTAATTAACAAGGCCAAATCAAACTAATCTGTTTCAACACTCATACATTTCACTATAACTGATAAACCACTATAGCTGAATTCATCCGTCCCATACTGTTGATATCAACGCTCAATTATTGGCACAGTGCAAAATGACGCAGGGGTCTAGTTGCTTGGTATGTTGATCTACACGTAGCTTAGATGTGACACAAGGCCGAAAGAATAAAACACCCAGTGAGGTTCAAACTCACTACTCATTTGTAATTGATATAGCAAAACAAGTTCGCTATTACATCACGTTGAAGCGCCCAAATGATTTTCTAAGCATAGCTCAGCTGTGGCACAAGGCCGGAAGTGTGAAGCACCCAGGGAGGATCGAACTCACAACTCGAGCAAGACAAACTTACTACCCATTACACCACATCAAAGTGGCCTAAATGATTTTCTAAGCGTAGCTCAGATGTGGCACAAGGCCGGGGTGTGGAGCACTCAATAACCATTACACCACATTGAAGTTAACTGGTATGAACTCCAAGTGGAGATAAAATATAACGCCTTTTTTGCGATTCTCTAAATGTCTCACGAGATTTATCGAGACCTTCTCATCGTGACACGTGTTTAACATTTATTTGACAACTTGTGATCTATCATAATAACAAGTTCAGCTAAACATACTAAAAAGAGAAAAATAAAAGAAGAATTCTGTTTCTTTAACAAAGAAAAATTATTTTTATAAATGTTTGGAATAACGCTACTTACTTAATATACAAAGACAGTGTTGTGTTTAAAGAGTACAATCTGAAGTGTAATTTATCACAAACTGAACTGAAAAACATCTGCTGACCTAATAAAAAATTGAAGCAGCAATAAACTATTTTTGTTCGCCAGTCTACCATACACGATGCTGAGATAAGAGCCAGATTTGTTCTTGCTAATAACATAGTGAAAAATAAGCCATTTTTTGATGGGCAATTTATTAAAGACTGACAGCTTAAGGTTGTCGACGTTTCCCTGAAGTGAAAAGCAGAATCGAAAATGATGTAACCTTCTCTAAAACTATTGTTCGTCGAATTGAAGCCATTGCCGAAAAAATGAACAGATTAGCCGCTCAACGCCATTAAGTCCTTCCTGTGGGTTTCTTTCTTTTTTTTCTGGCTCTGGATGAAAGAAAAATATCCAAGACACTTCACAGCTATTAGTTTTTAACAAAGATTGAAGAAGAGACTTGAAGCAACAGAAATGTGGTTCTACAGAAAGATTCTGAGAATACCATGGACCAAACATGTGAGCAAACGACAAGATTTTGAAGCGAAATGAAAGGAGGGGGAAACTTATACTTAACATCAGAAAGAGACAGAGGTAGGGTTAGGGTAAAAGGAAAGCTTGGAAAATGTGATACTCACAGGGCAGATTGAAGGCAAGAGGGACAGAGCAAAACAGCGTTTAACATACTTAATGAGCTTAAGAAAATGGATGGTAAAACAGGATTTGGGAGAAATAACAAAAAGACAAAACTAAGTAAGAGCTAAAAGGGACAGGAAGATGTGGAGGGCCATGATCACCTACGTCCTGAAGGCACACGGTACATAAAAGAAGAAGTAAATAAACAGTTTATCATTACAAAAGAACTGTTAGCAAATGAATCCATAAAAGACGTCGTAACAGGCCAAGATTTCTTTGAATGTGCAAAAGAAATGCTTAGATAGAACGATCCTGCCATGGAATAAATTGGTCCGTATAACAAGAGACGTGGCACCTTCTCTAACAGATAGAAATGTTGGCCTCATCCATGATAAGCTAAAAAGTGAACATCCACATTACACAACACTTTTATTTCATTGCATTATTCATCGAGAAATCCTTTATAAATCAATACTTACGTTCAAAAAATAATTAACTCAACTGTTGCAGCAGTTGTTTAGATCCCGAGGCCTAAACTGCAGGGTGGATAGTAGCACCTGTTAGGGTCTAGGCTATGGGTAAATAGTGCATCCCTAAACAAAAAGAAAACCCTATGAAAATATAAGAATACATTTTTATATAAAAAAATTCTCAACAATACATTTTATATATAACTGAAGACAAACAATTGCGTTCAAAATATATTTAATTGAAGCCATAAAACTAGGTTCAAAATATTTAGCTTTTGGCATTAATTAACCTATAGAGATGTTGATATGCCGCTAAACAAAGCCAACCAACCAAACAACCAACTTGAAAACCTTTTTATGACAGGAATCAATATATCCTATTTTATATTAAAAAATGATCAACAATACATATTTATTGTAAAATGACCAACAATACATTTCATCTGTAGTTGAAGGCATACAATTCAAAATATTTAGATAATGGATGTTTGGAAGGAGATATCAATAGCTACCACAGAGTGGTCTGAGTTACCAAGAGGGCAGTATTACGAAGGTCGACAAGAACGAAGAGAGGAAGTAAGAAATAGATCCAATAGAGAAGCCCATTGCTCGGTTTGGCTAGGGAAACGATTAAGAAAGTCCAGGATTTGAGTGAGGAATTGGACAATGGAAAAATTTAATGTCTGTTTACCAGTACCATCAGTACCTTTAGAATGTTTCAACCACGTGTCATGGTGAGCATTAAAGTCACTGAAGACAGAGATGTTCGCAGATGGATGGAGAGAAAGTACCTTTTCTATACTGTCAGTTATTGCATCTAATATACTGCAGTCTTGGGAAGTGAGGGAGCGATAAAGGATAAAGAGAAAGCTGACAGAGTTTAGTAGCGAAAGACGGAAACACAAGAAGGAGTAGTCACTGGCTATCGAAATATTATCCCCGATATAATCACCAAGGCCATGCATATGAATGCTGAAATCTTTTCGGCAAAGGGGAAGGTAACCTGGAATCAAGAATTTATTGGTAGTAATGGAAGAATTTCTAGTATATCAATTTAATTTACTAACTTGTCCATTTACAGCAAATGTCGAAGATGATCTTCAACTGCAGTTGATAGTCGTTCAGATTAACAATGCCATAACGCCGTTGTTAATAATCAGTTCTCTGGAGCCCTTGAAATCAATTCATGCGTCCCCTAAGTCTCTCATCGGGCCTACCCTCTTTCTGTTTTTATATTAACGATCTGCTTAAAAACATCATCAGATCATTAGTAAATAAATATGAAGATGATGCTCCTTTTTATAGGAGCTCCTCCAAAACTCTAGATGACCAAAACCTGGCAGCTGATCTATCGTTTGACCTAACGCTCACAGCTCAATGGAGGAAAGTCTGGCTTGTATAATTCGATGCCTCCAAAAGCAAGCTGGGAACGGTTCATCATCACAGAACAGACCCTGAGAGTCCTCCAGTCACAATGAACGGTCGTAATCTCAATGAGGTTCCTTACCTTGAACTTCTCTCGGACTCAAAAGACGAAACACGTTGGCTAAAAATAGTTTTCCTCTTGTCTTTTGTCATTTATATATATATATATATATATATATATATATATATATATATATATATATATATATATATATGGCGTTTTAACACTATCTATTGTTTTGTTTTATTAATAGCCAATATAAAACCCTTTAGTTCTTTAGTTAACAGTTGCATCCCATTGAGTATAATTTATATATTTTATTATTTTATATGATCTATATACTTAAAAGTTTTGTTTACTTCATTTATTTAAATATTTTGTTTTAATTTTCTGTTTGCGTTATTTTGTTACATATTTTCCTTGATTTTTCTGGCTTTTATTTCTTAATGAGCCATATTATTAAATACTATAAAATATTTTTGTTAACTTATGTCGCTTCCTCAGTGAAAGGGTCAGCCGTTCGTCGTTCAACATTCTAGTAAAAATTCTGTTTCAAATATTGCATATGTATCCGTTTCAATTTTAAATTTGTGTTTCATGACATCTTAACATAGATCATTTTGATTGGGTAAACTGATTATCAACATAACATGCTTAGCTACTTTACATTTCTATATTTTCCTTATATTTTTTCTCTTCATCCTTTTCTCTGTAGAAGAGACAATATCTTCTGTCTTTCTTTTTTGCTCTTTTGATTTTCATTCTTCTTTTTTCGCGGGAAAAGAGGTTGTTTGTAAGTAAAAATTAAAAATTGTAATAATCCTATTTACTACCGCCTGATGAGATGCATCGAAACATAAGTGCATTTATGCAGCTGCTTTTACACATGTTCTAATGTAATATCCAATAATAAAGTATATATATATATAAATTTTAATCCCCACCTTCACCTTAAGGCTTTTCCTGTTCTTCTTTCTTCTATTACACCCTCTCTCTAGAGCTTTCATACATTTCACTTTCACACTTGTTTCCCACTCCCACACATAAACTCTCACTAAAATTTTGTTTTTTATATCCGGAGTTATATTTTCCGATTTCTTTTTGAATTTGTAGGTCTCATGAATTGGATCGTGATTGCGAATTCCAATGTAATAAATTATAACCAGGGAATATTAGTGTTTGAGCTTTTATTATATTATTACGCTGTCCTTGACATTGAGTTCTACCTGGATTCTATCCTCTTGGAAATTTATTTGTATAGATTTATATATACATATGTATAGATTTTATATATATATATATATATATATATATATATATATATATATATATATATATATATATAAAGTTTTAACTTTATACATTCTTTTATAGATACAAATATTTAAGTAAATGCTCTATAAAAAGAATGTATAAACAAAAATGTCTTAAAATAATTGTCGGACTGTGTCCATTTCATAATATATATATATATATATATATGTATGTATGTATATTGACTACTAATATTATCAATATATATATATATATATATATATTTGACTACTAATATTATATATATATATATATATATATATATATATATAAAAACAAAATTGTAGACACTACAGACACGGTGTATAATGCGAGGTATATAAAATATATACTAAAACAGACTAAACATAAAATATATAAAAAGACAGTACTTACATTTCACTGTTGTCCGCGACTAAAAGTTTTATGTTGATGTAAAGGTGATAATGTTACTGTCACACAACCCTTGGCGGCAAAAATAATATAATCCTCTTAAAAAATCATTACAGAATAGTCTTCGTGCAGCTTATATTATTTAATAAATAATACTAATGATGGTAGTGGCTAGAGGAAATCGAAGGAGGGAGGACTACCTAATTTTGTCAAACATACCAAATAAGGCATATTCTCTTTGAGGCCAGGATGTCAGGTAAGTTTTTATCAAGAACTTGCTCACGTACTTACAGGACGCTATGAACTCCGGCTTTTAACAAGGCTATAAAAACCCGAACTTTTAGAAAATTAGTAGATAAACACTTCACTTCATAAACTGTTTAACGATTTAAAAGTTAGTTACAGTTGTTCTGAAAACATGGCCAAGAAGATCAATGTACATAACATCAACGTATTGAAAACCAACAACGGTATGACCAACATCAATGGGAAATGCAATTGCCATAATAAACAACAGTGTCCGCTCGGAGATTCATGTTCAATAAAAAATGTAGTCTACTAGGCTGTTATTCGTAGCGGGATTGAGGAAAAGTTCTACATAGGAGAATAGAAAAGAAGGTTCTATAGTTATAAAATGAGTATGGGTAATGTTAAATATAAAAATGCGACCACTCCATCATTTATTATTAGCAGAAGTGGAGGGTAAACCAGACCCCACAATCGAGTGGGAAATTATTTGCAAAGCGCTTGTTTTCGTCGGCAAAGGCGATAGATGCAATCTTTACCCAAGTGAGAAACTGACGATCTTGGAAGGTATGTAGGTTGGCAGAATGCTTAAAAATTGCATGGACGCTACGAGACAGAAGCTCATAGCGTTCTGCAAGCACATGATCATGTTCTTGATAAAAAAAAATTAAAAAAAAACGTTGGTGTGGGGTAAACTTATAACCTCTAACTGCCTCCCTATTAAAGATAGACATTTGGGCATCAGAAAGAATATGCCTTATAAGGTATGTTTGACTAAATTCGGTCGCCACCTCTCCTTCGATCTCCTCTACTTACCACCACTATTAGTATTGTTTTTTATTAAATAATATAAACTGCGGAATGACTATTTTTAGATGATTTTTTGAGAGTATTATATTACTTTTTACCACCTGAGGATTGTGTGACTGTAACAGTACCACCGTTACCCGTAACGTCCATATGAAACTGTTAGTCGCGGACAGCTATGAAATTCAAGTACTGTTGTTCATATCTCTCTCTCTCTCTCTCTCTCTATATATATATATATATATATATATATATATATATTATTCAAAATTTTAATTTGTAGGTCTGATGTATTGGATCGTGATTACGATTCCAATGTAATAAATTATAACCAGGGAATATTAGTGTTTGAGCCTTTTATATTATATATATATATATATATATATATATATATATATATATATATATATATTATGTGGCGCAGTTTAATTTATATTACAATGAATCATTCATACAAAAAGCAAATTAGTAAAGTTAATGATATAAAATGGCGAAATCCCTCCTCTAACTAAATTTTAAAGATACATTAACCCACTAATCACTCGATGAATGTTATGATCCTTTTTTTTTTAATTATAAACTGTATTAGGTCTTCCTTAAATATGCAAGTATTTTCGACGGTTCTTCCGGTCATCATCAGGCATGGAAAAATCTATTTTGTTTTTGGTAAAATTCATGTAGCATCCGAGACGTAAAATATAATCGAAATATGTTTTTATAAGTGTGTTATTGATAACAGATACAAACTTGTGGAGCGTAGAGTCGGACGCTAAGGTTGAATTTTTGAAAATTTAAGTGAGAGCGATATATGGCAACTTAAGAATTTTTTTGTTGTAGGTGTTTATTAGTCAACGTGGCATGAACTAAATAGTTCAATAAATAGAGTAATGTCTCAGTTGTTTACCTGAAAAGAAAAATATATATATAACGTCATCTACAGACAGACTGTTTCGCAGCTCATCAGTGTGGCTAGACATCCGGTTGCCTCTAGCTAGGATCGAAACCCGACCGAATTGGTGTCAGTCGGAGATTCTAACCATTAAGCCGTCGGCGCACGGTAGGTAGGAAAGCAGTTTTTTTAGCGTATTTATTTTTAGAAACATGCCCAGTGACCGACTGTGACTCAATTCGCATCTGCGAAGAGTCTCGCTATATAGCTATAATAATCACTGTTTACCAACCTACACCTGGTCCCCAGAGATCTCAACTGAAATTGATATTTCAGGAGCCAATATAACGTCATCCATAGACAGACTGTTTCGCTGTTTCACAGCTCATCAGTGTGGCTAGACATCCGGTTATGCAGTGTTACATTAGAACATGCACATATGTTTCGTAACATCGTTATTCCTCACCTGATGAGACGTCTAAAAATGTTTTCCCTTTTTTTAGACGTCTCATCAGGTGAGGAATCACGATGTTACTAAACACCATGATTCTACACCTGATGAAAGTTTAAAAAAGATTTTCCCTTTTTTTTTGTGACATCGAAACAAAAATCTACAATTTTGTAGTGGATATGTGCATGTTCTAATGCAACACTGCATAAGATAATTAAATATTTACGGCTCTCGTTTGCGTATTGAGCATTATTTTTAAATTAATGTTGTGAACGCTGCAATCCTACTGTTCGTTCTCCTACACTTTGATAAATATATATATATATATATATATATATATATATATATATATATATATATATTATGAAATGGATTAAGTTCGACAATTATTTAATATATTTTCTGTTTATACGTTATTTTATTCGCTACAATTTAAGTAAATGCTCTGTTTTTTAAATAAACAGTATTAATTACATTTACCGGCCTGAATGCTGGTGAAATTTCGTAGAAAATGTGTTTTTCCGACAGAAATCGAACCTGTAACCCCAATGGAAACAATCATTTCATTTGATATGCTGTTAACCATTCAGACACAAAGAAATATCTGGTTAGTAAAGTTATAAACAGTAATTCTGATTTTGCTAATTAAAAAAAACAGAGCATTTACTTAAATAATTTGTATCTATTAATATAACGTATAAACAGAATATATATATTTTAACTGTTAAATGAGAAATAGTTTGTTGCATGTATTAACAGTTAAAATATTTAATTCTTGAAAATGGCTAAATATATAGCCGAAAGCGCTTGGATAAAAAGAACATTCGGACAGTTTTTATATAATTTATCATCTGAAAAGAAAAAAATTATTAGATCACATGAGAAATTGTATAAAAAAACTAAATAAAAGCACGTCTGTCGTATTCAATGAAATGTGCATGAAAGAAGGATTGCTGCCTAAATACACACACACACACACACATATATATATATATATATATATATATAGAGAGAGAGAGAGAGAGAGAGAGAGTCTTAGTTCTAATACGAAACTGACTATTTTATATTATTAGCAGTCTATTCATATCTATTTATTGGTACCTAAAACCTGATACTATAGAGATGGACACAAAGTCAATGTTTAATTTATTACTTATGACAATAAAGTAAATTTATGTTAAACTTTTCAAAACTTAATGGCCAAAAAAGTGAATTCAGATAAAAATTATACAAAAGTGGAAAGAGAGAAAAACAATGTCAGGACTAATTTCTCTGTTTAGTTTATAAATCCTAAATGAGATTTAATTAATTTTTTGTGAAATTATTCGGTATGAAATAAGATTATTTAAAAAGAAATTTAATTTTGTCGAAATATTTTTAGGTTAGACATTGAATAAAAAAATACATGCGCACTCGGAAATGTTCATACATACAAAATTCGAAACAAAATTGAAACCGACATCCGTATCGCAAGGTTTAATTTCCTTTCTGGCAACAATGCCTGGGTAATAGGAAAAATTATTGACGAGAAAATCTCAACCTAAGAAAAAAAATCTGTGACGGTGGAGGCCGGGGAAATGAGCAAAGGTACTTACCTTAAGTTGTGAAAAAAATATCCACTTCCGCGACGTAGCTTCTCCGTCAGATAACTTGCGTTTAACAAAATAAAAAAAAGAGGAAAAAACATTGCCTTTATAACCACTTTAGTGATCACATGATAACAAGTCACATGACCTTGTAACTATAAAAATTGGTAAAAAAAAAAAGGTAACAGCTTTTAATCGACCAGAACAACAACCAACCTTACTCCTCCCACTTGAACCGTTAATTTTTTCACACCTTCCGGAGAAGGAAAAGAAAAGGAAAAAGACAATGTCATTAAAAATTGTTTTGGTTATATATATATATATATAAATATATATATATTGCTATAAGGAGACCTCTGGATTTGGGGAGTAAACTGGGTCTGCCCCGACGGCCTCTCAAGTGTGCACAATCGGTACAGTACCATTTTTTCCAGCAGAAGAGGTCAAGGGCATCCACCACAGCCCCTCAAGAAAGTGAGCAAGCATTTCAGAGCCAAATACACGGCCAAATGTTCCAAGGTGGGAAGAGTTTTCTTCTTCAAGGGTATCACCTTAGCCTTAACAAAAACCAGGTAAGTCTGGCAATTCTGCACCACATATCCAGCAAACCCATATGCCTCTGGTGATGCATCACAAAAGAAGAACATCTCACCGGCCTCATTCTTAATGAAAGCCTTCCATAGGAAAGTAATTGTCCCCAAAACGGAAAGATCAGCTTAAAGGTTCCTCCATCTGGATGAAAATTAGTCCGGAACCGGCTCATCCCATCCTAAGCCCTTCTTCCATAAATCACTCAACAGGATACGACCTCGCAACGTGACAGGCAAGTATAAAGACAAAGAGTCAAAGACTCTTGTTGCTTCCGCGCGTATGCGCCGCTTTGTGGAAGCATTAGCGTCACAACTTATGGGAGCCATACGCTGTGTGTCAGTGAGGTGATTATAACGATATCCAAGCATTTTCTCCCAGTCAACCCCATGACTGCTCAGGGTACCATCAGTCTTCATTTTGTCCCGAATCCTCACACAGAGCTACAAGATAGCAGCTCAATTCCTCTCAGTTGCAATCGTTCCCTGGAAAGGGCATATAAATTTCATAGATCATCTGGACTATCACTAGTCGTCACCAGATTTTGTCAACGTAGAACTGATTGTCCATCATAAGTCTACAAGAATCCAAAGGAAAGTTTGCAACATGGTGCCGGAGAACGCAACTCAGTGTGAAGGGGATAGACGCGAATCTGAAAATAATTGTGGTATACCTGAAACAACGCAGCTTATCGTTGTCTTTCAGGAAGAAACAGAACCTGTTCTTATCGGCCTCCAGCTCCAGACGGATCATTAAGAAGGCCTTCATGATATCCGCCAACACAACGTGATTGTTTGCTCAAAAGGATAGCAGTAATTGCAACAGGTTGCTCGTAAGGTTCACTCCCTGGTAGGCAGCCTCATTAAGAAAAGGGGAGACTTAAGTCTAGTTTAACCAGGGAGGGGGGATCACAGGAAACCGCTTAAAAAAGGAACTCAATGTTAGCCCCTTTCACGCAAATCAACCTTTCGCTGAAATATGTCGATAACAAACGCTTTCTATCAGTTCTGATCTTCACCTGTAGCTGATGCTGAAAATCCGACTAGAGCCTAATGAGAATAGCGTTCGTATTGCAAGACTCCCTCTATCCGCGTTGTCTATACCACAATTCGAACAACGGATAGCAGTGAAAGAAACAGCATTCGTTTCTTCCCAGAATACGGGGGCGACACATTATCACACACGTCTGCGAGATCCATGAGCACGAGAACATCAGGAACGATACGATCCGTCAACTCGCCGACATAGTCCCAGAAAAGAGCGCACCTGAGGACAATGGTAGAAGGCGTGTGAAATCGTTTCTTCTAATCCAAGGTCACACCGATGACAGTCGGGCAAATCCACACAGCCCCATCTAAAGATTCTGTCATTGAGAGATAGCACATTCCGAATCTCTCACCAGGTAAGCGAAAACTCAGGGTTACTGAGGTAATTCGCCGCTGGCGCCTAAGACTAGAAAGAGCGCAACTCGGCCAACGACAAGCCAATCCGCACACAGAGAGGATCCTTCGCAACCCCCTCCACTAATTCACGACAAAAGACCTTTCGAGGCCGTAAAAGGTCATTGGACCGAGGAAAGACCCTAAAGACCGCTCGACACTCGCTGAGGAAAGTTGACAGTTTCCCGGACCTAAGACGGCGCTTAGCCCAGGAAATGGAAGGAGTGATATTAAGGCTATGGAAGGCGTCCCTAACACTCCCCTCCAAAATCGGATCCTCTGTAAAAACGCGGCGTAAGAAAGCCAACCTCGAGGCGTGTCGATGACTCACCAAGTATGGCAATCCCATCCCCCACCCCATGACACGGACGCTGGACCCAAGCATCTTTACAGACCTTATGCTTGTGCCCACTCCACAAGAGGATGGACAACAAGCGCTCGATCGCTTTCCGATGGACCCTGCAATGAGGAAGTATAGCCAAGCGGTAAAGGATAAGAGTAAAGACATAAGCGTCACAAGCCTCAGCTCTACCCTTCAAGGACAACCTCCTTCGCAGCCAAGTCCCGATCGACGCTCCGACCTTTGCCTCTACTTCTGTCCATTTTTCCTCCAGCTGGAGGTCGGGTCCAAACCACACTCCAAAAATGCGGACAGGACCGTCCGTCCAACCAAAGGGCCCCGGAAGAGCAACCCCCTCCCAGAAACCTAACCACAAGCCGGAAGACTTGTTAAGGTTAATCTTAACCGTTCAAGCGCCTTATGTACCACCTCAGTGTCGCTGCGACACGACACGAAAATGGATGTCATCGGCGTACGCGGACGCCTTGGCTCGAGCTCCACCAGAGACAGCGATTCCACGTATGGCCGGGCTGCACGCCTTGTCCCTCAGCCGGCGAAGGAGGGACTCCAACGTCAAAGCGTAAAATAGGGGAGACAGTAGGCAACCCTGACGAACCGACCGAGACAGCGCAAAAGCGCACAACTGCTTTCCGTTCACTGAGGGAGCGATACAGGAGACTAATCCACTTACAGAAGTCGGGTTTGAATCCGGCGGCCTGCAGGACAGAAGCCAGGTACTGATGATCGACCCTATCGAATGCCTTGGACTGATCCAAATTGATCAACGTGGACTCATCGTCGACTTTTACATGCGGATCAGATGCAAGTTGCTCTGAATTCTTCGGCCCCCTCACAGCACAAGTTGGATCAAGTCCCAACAGGGCCTCGGCAACTGACTGCATACGCTCCGTCAAGATCTTGACCAAAATCTTTAACTCTGTGTTTAGCAAAGTTATGGGCCTGTAATCATCTAATTCCCACCCTCTATCCTTGCCCTTTGTCAACAGCGTGATCACACCCCTGGTGATCCGATTGGGGATGTACCAAAACCACTTGTTGAACACGACAGTCAAAATCGGCGCAAAAATGTGCGACAGCCTCAAGTAAAATTTATAGGGTAAACCATCAAGTCCCGGAGACTATCCACTGCCGACCCTCTTCAATGCCAAGTAAACTTCGCTCTCCGTGATCTCACCCTCACAGCTAGCAGCTTCAGTCGACGAAAGTCGAGGAAAGTCAGCCAAATAGCTGCGAAACTCATCGCTATTGAGACCAGGCTCCTTGGTAAACCGGCTCTCAAAATGCCACCGAAACACCTCATACATGTCGCCAGTCGACCTCAGAGTACGTCCCTCTGGGGTTTTGACATCATGAACGTATCAATCGGAACCTCGACGGATATCTTCCTTGCGCAATTGTGCAACCATGTTCACGGCTTCGTTAAACGTCTTGTTTAACCTATGCCTAACTACCTAACCCTTGTAGTGTTCGCTAGTCGAACGCTCAAGAGCCTGCCTAGCTAAACCTATCTCTAGGGACCCCCATCCCAGCCTCCGCCCGGGACAGACTATCCTTGAGAGCCTTCACCTTATTAGCCTTATCTAGTGCGAACCACTGGCTATATTCGGTGGTGAAGGGCCTAATCCTATCTTTAAACAACTCTCACCACCTATTCCCAATAACTGCCCACTAGTTCCCGCTGGACTAGTTTAATTACCTGTTGGTGGAAGTCCAGCCTGTCCAGTAAAGACAGATTGAACTTCCAGTGTCAAGCCATCCTAGTCTATATTAGCCCTTCTCACTAACATATCCAGGTAGCTGGCTACACGGGTAGACGGCCATTTACGTGCCCACGCCCATCGCCCGCCCAAGGTGATCGATCCGGTATCTATCGATGAGACCAAACTCGTGAATCAGATTAACCAGGCTACGATCACCCAATGACCTAACTGCCGAAAAAAACGAGGCACGTTCCGTCCGGTCGGCGGGCGCATAAACCGCAACGACCCGAAACGAACTATTGTTCACGGCAATAGCGGCTACGATCAACCCCCCCCCCCCCGCCGCATCGACGTGGACAAGGTCCACTCTCGCACCTAGGGTACGTTTAACCAGCAAGGAAACGCCTTTGGCCTGCTGGTCCCCGTATGCTGAATAGACGACAAAGTCGCCAGATAGCACACGAGCATCACCTTCTCAAACAAAGTGTATTTCTTGGATTGCAGCTACATCTACGCGAAGGACAGGAGATCACGAAGCAGGCGGGCAGCATTACTCGGATTCCTCAAGTCCCTCACATTCAAACTAGCTAACTTGAGAAATATTTTTCAATTTTAGTTCCTCTAATCACAGACTGGACGGAAATCTGCAGCAGTAATGACCCCGACGGATTCTCCCAGGCTCCCTGTGCCCATCTCTAACGTCACCCCTCCATCCAGGACAATCCCGCCAACGTCCATGAGGTACATTAGTTTTAATGCCCTATATAATAAGGGGTGGAGAAGCACCGGGACTCTCCCTGAACAAAATCTGTGCAATTTTCTCAGTTCCTGTGTGCCCAACTGGGCTATTCTTAGTTCTAGAAAGGCAAAATACCCTCAAATACTTCCCCGTATCCCTAATACATGAAATAATGTTCGGGGCTTCGGGGAAATTGTTAGCGTTTTCCACTGATTTTCTATCGACAGAAGCTAACTTGAACAGGGGAGCCAACAGAAACTTTTTCTGTGTGGAGAGTTTTTTTTTTCTGTACCCCCCCCCCCTCCGTCTACTTTACAAATTTCCTCAGGTTTAAGGATCTGTTGTTTTTTTTTTCTCTCTATTTCCCCTTTTTCTCTGGTTGAGTGTGGCGGGGCGGGGCGGGGCGGAAGTGAACGGGCGGGGAGGTGTGGAATTGGGCGGTTGGAGAGGTGTGGAGTGGACGAGTGTGGAGGTGTGGGAGTGGTGGGTGGTACCTGAGTGGGTTAAGGGGGTAGGCTTCTTGATTCTGCAGCAGTGTTCTTACTCTTTGGCGGCGATGCAGGAACGGATTGGGACATGGCTTTTTCCATGTCCATCCTTGCCAAAAACAAGTCAGACGTAAGAAATAAAAATGAATGAAAAACGGGGGTGGGGTAAAACACAAAAAGAAAAGACACTAAAAATTAAAGTTTACAAATACATAAAGAAATAAAATAAAATGCAAAAAAGTTCAACGATAACAGAAATATAAAAACTTAACGTATGACAATAGTACAAATTCTTCGTTCGGCGAACTTTAACTAGACTAAAACACAACTCTGTTACGTAGTATAACCAAGGGGGAAAAAAAGAGGAAAAAACATTTCCTTTATAACCGCATTAGTGATCACGTGATAACAAGCACGTGACCTTGTAACTATAAAAAATTGATTAAAAAAAAAAAGGTAACAGCTTTTAGCCGACCAGAACAACAACCCGGGTACTCCTCCCACCTTAACCGTCAATTTTTCCACAAAATAGGCAAATAAATTAGATTTTAAATTTGAACATCTTTTCGTCAGAGAAGCGACGGGTACCAAACTAGTATGAAACTAAATGTTAAGTAAAGGTAAATCAAAATCTGACTAACGTTTCGTAGAATGGATGAAGAACAACCAATGTGATTTTGTTGATAAACTTGTTTTATTTTAAAATTTTCTCTAAAAAAGAAATTTTCAAATATGCTTAGCACTTGTGTTGCATATTATTGTCATGTATTTTTCCTTTATTTAATTAAACAAAAAAACTAATTGCACAAAATATGATGAAAAATGCTTATCTCATTTTTCTTACCCAAGGGTATATTTACATTTATAGCAACCAAAGTCACTTTATCTTTGAAATCATAACATTTTAAGAAACGCTATTTTCCCAGGTTTCGCAAAATTCATGAATACTATCTTCGTAAACTGATTTATGCAGTAATCTAATTCCGGATCTTAAAAGGATTAATTCTCAATTTACTCCACTAGTTTTTCAGTCGATCTTCAAAGGTCAACTTTCGTCTGGGAACAGATTTAATCACACACGGAGTAGATTAACTCTCCAGTGTACGCAGTTTTTGGAAAATTATCAAGTATATGACCATCTTTACACAGAGCCCATGTACAACAGTATTTTCTTTCTTTTCAGAGCAACAGACTCCTTATTTATGTCAATGACCAAAAGGCTATGCCGAACGATGTAGAGAATAGCCATTGCTACTGAGTCCTTTTCTCAGTGGGTGACTCCAGTGTCGACACTAGGGGCTCATGACCCCACCGAATCTTTAATACAGGGTCCTCCGACTAATATGTGTCTATTTTCATAAAATAGAATTCATATAAAATGTAAATTTCCTTTAAACCTAATTATGTACAATAATCATCGCTATAATATAGTAAAAAATAACGTTGTGAAACATTTCTAACATAGGGAAAATGAACTTTACTAATGGAATATTGCAAAGAGGGAAACATTGCGACGTGTGCATCGCCAAACATCACCAAACCTCCACACGTCACTGCTTTTCTTCTTCGTCACCTCCAAAAAATAAATTTACATTTTCGACCATTATTTCACCGATAAATTTCATACATATAAAAAGGTTCAAAGTATAGAAATTTGAAGGGAGATTTTTTTTTAAATAAAGGTTATAGATTTATCATTTAAATTAATGCATTATTTTAAAACAATTCGATTTAAATTAATGCATTATTTTAAAACAATTTTAAACATATATTCTACTCTTGGAGTTGAACCTAAAAAAATTAAAAAATTTAAATTTACGAAATATTTATTCGACAACTATAATATTAAAGGCATAATTAAATAAACGAATTTTTATAAGGATTTTACTCTTGAACTGTTGGATCCATCCTATCAAACACATAGGCGAATACCATCTTTATAGCAATTTTCTAAGTTTGGCTTAGATGTTGCATAAGGCTGAATATATGGAGCACCCAGAGAGGATCATACTTATTACTCAGTCGTAATTGATCTAGTGAGACAAGCTTGCTAACTATTACACCCTGTCAAAGTGCCCAAAATGATTTCGCCCTCTGACGATAATTACATGCGGTGCAAGATTTGAAAAACTCGATCTCCTTCTCGGTGACTTTAATTATTTAACATACAAAATATTCTCATTATTTAAAAAAATTAATGATTAAAATAACAAATACTCATTTAATAAAAATGCAATATTGTTTTTTGCATATCTTTTCTTTACGTTTTTATATACAAGAATCCAGTTTCCAGTTGCGAGAACTATAAACAAATCACAAACCCAAAACGCTTCGAAAAGTTGGAATTTGGCTCCTGAAAGAAATATTTACACATGACCAGTTGTATGTTGCATGCTCCAGAGTAAGAAATCCTATTCTTCGCTGTTAAAAAACCAAAAGGAAAAAAAGAAATTTTCTTTAAAAAAAATTGTTTACCAGGAAGTCCTATAAAATTAAATTAAATTAAACAAATTATTAAACCGCAAAATAGTGTTTTTATCAAAGTACTTTCCAAACAAATCAAATTTCATCGATTAGTTTGTGAAATTGAATGAAATTTACAGTTAGTAAATCTCTATATTGTTAGTGATAACTTCAACAATACTAAATACTTTGAGAATTTCAACACGCATCTGTGTATTACAAAAAGAAAAAAGTTTTAAAATTACCAAATTTACTGGCAATAACTGCTGAATAAAATCCAGTCAGTTTTGAATACTATCATTCACTCAAGGCCAAAGAGTCACTCAAAATACAGGGTTTCTGAATAAGATTATTGTAAGGGTGTGGTGTAAGAGTTGGAAATAAGCACATTATGAAAATATGTACGATAGATAATGGTTGATACTAAATTTGAAGAGGTTAAGATCGTAATGATCACGGAAGCATCCTATCGGAAATCTATTCAAATAAAAAGTAACGGTATTGAGTAGAATTTCCCCCCTTACTAATGGAATATGAAGGGGATGAGAGTCGGCCGATTGTGTGTGCAAAAGTCTGGATTGGCGGAACTAACGAATGTAGCACGTCTGGACATCTGTCATGAAAATGGCGATAGAGTAGCGAAAGGCTAGCGATGTTTACGTCTGTGGGAAAAGGGGTTGGAGGCTGGAAAAGGTTGCATGAGGATTGGTTAGCTCCAGTCTAGATATGTCAGTAATAGCAGGAGACAGATACTTTCTGGCGCGTTACACGCAACTGATTATTTTTCCAACCTCTTTAATGATGGATCGTATATATGACTTCCACTTGAGGTCTGGAGTGAGCTTGAGTCCGATATATATATATATATATATATATATATATATATATATATATATATATATATTTCCACCTTTCCTTTCCTGAAAGAATTACTACTTTTCCAAACCAACATACGCGACCATAAAATGTTGAAAAATCAAAAGAAGAGTGTTAAATTATTACCTCATGTTTTTTGAAGATGTACAGCTCATACAACCATCCCAAACCATAACAATCTGATCACAATTTAAACAATATTCATTTATTAATATATATATATATATATATATATATATATATATATATATATATATATATATATATATATAAATCCTTGAAAAGTGAAGATGCATAGTCAGGAAAAGAAAAATAATTCAAATACGGATATTAATTGACAGTAATTTTTCAATTTAAAAATTACACACACACACACACACACACACACATATATATATATATATATATATATATATATATATATATATATATATATTTCTTGAATATTACTGGCTTAGTTTTGTCTTACCAGACTTTGAATTATGGCACTTTGTGTCCTCCATATGTTTTGACTGAACGTTCACCCACCTAATGAATATTCACGAACGTTCTCAAATTTAAAAGCCTTGATAAACCAATGATATTCTTGCTTTTGTATATAAACACGTGCAACAAAATAAATCCTACATTTGACTTGATAAACTCCCTCGGCGGGCAGGGTGATATACACTTAACGCGAATTCTGACCCAGGTGACATAACATGAGCCACTTGTCATCTTTGTTGTTTCACTGTACCTAAAAGGTCAAGTTGATATTTGTTTAAAAATGTCTAAATTTTACAAACAACTGTTGAAGGTAAAAGCCGCATTGATGGTCTTCGTCAAGCAAGAAAACCTTATCGGGATATCAGAAACTTCTAAAGTCTGAAGATCTTCAGATTTCCTTATCTACAATTCAGACAATTGCCTACACGTTTCAAGTGACATGCTCAGTAGCAAGTAAAACAGGTTCTGGATGAAGCAAAGTGACAACACGCCAAGATAAGAGCGTGATGAAAATTATAGTTCTGAGATATAAAACATTGTAACAGAATAAGCACAAGAATTAAGAAATTCAGAGAAATATCTTGACAGAAGAAGCAGAATTCTAAGAAAGTTAAATAAAACAGTTTTTTGTTTGGTTGTTTTTTGGTTTTTGGGGTTTTTTTTTTAACTAAGTCGATGTGTAAAGAATGTTCGTCATTTTATGGCTAATATGATAATCAATAGTTTGAGTGAATCTCTGGAGTTACGCTTAAACCTGTCTCTCGATGTTCAAGAATGCTATCTCCAAAGATTAGGTAAAAGAGTCAACCTACAATTCCGGTCTACCACTGCATGAAAAAAAATAGAATTATGTCAGAGTTGTTTCCTGTATCAGGTGTTGAGTAACAAGTTCAATGCGATAGAGTAAATAAGTATTTTACAAATACGGGTGCTTCGAAGTCTGGACAAGTTGTGGTGAAAATAAAAGACAACAGGCCACTTACCAGTAAAATTATGGTTTCAAGATTTCCGGCAAAGACAACAGAATAATGATTTCAGCAAAAGTTTTTGTCTGTGATGTTTTGGCCTGTTGCCAGTTTTTGTCTGTGATGTTTTGACCAGTTGCCAGATCTTAAACCTAGAGCATATTAAGGTCAAAATGGGAAAATCTCAAACACTGGCCAGCTGTGGAATGCGACACACTGTAAATGTCGGGGTTACCTCCTCCTTAATTCCCAAATTGTCACTAGGGGTCATTCTCTCAATATTATAAATACTGAGTGACTTCTCGCCTCGTTCTCTTTTTCATTTCTTCATTTCAGCGACTACAATGTAAGCTCTCTTAGAAGATCCGCGTCTTCCCATTTGTGGAAGACGCCATGAACATTATACACACATACATGTACGTACGAACATTCACCAAAGAACAGACACCAATGTTTACACACACACTGTTATTGTCTATGTCCATTGTAAAATTGTTTTATTTAATACATATATTTGTTTATATATATATATTGGTTTTGTATGTCTTCTTTATCTTCAGTTGGACTTAATTCAAGTCCGGCTATGTTCTTGTAGTTGAACCTTTTAATATTCTACCAGGAGTTACACACGTGTTTCTAATACTACAACACGCAAACTCACACGGTCCACTACATAAACAGCATTCAGATAACTTTAAAACAAAACAAAGGGAAAACAATCCAATGCTAAACGTATTCTGCACACAAACACTACATGCACCTCTTGTATAATATTGTTGTATATTTGGCAAATCTATTCGAATAAGAAATTAATTCCCCAAAATTATTTAAGGAACTCTTGCCTTATGTATTCCAAGAAATAAAAATAGATATATGAAGTGGATATCGTAATTCTTTCTGACAACACACTTCATTCAAGAAGTAGTTGTGGCTAACAGACTGATATTAGAATTGTAATGGCTGATGGTGAAAGATTTCACCTTACCATCTTAATATAAGCATTACCATCCTCGTGATATGGTAAAACTTTCTTCGTGGGTGAAAACAGGCAAGGACACATGCACACATATATATATACATCGTTGGAACAGTTGGTATGACGTTTGCATGATAACGTAACTCTCAGGGTTTCAATTCTCGGTAGTGGATGCGCACTGCTGATGGGTCCCAAATATAGGACGAAACGTCCGTCCAGTGCTTTCTGCATTCTGTTAAGGTTTCTTCTAGATTCGATGAATTACTTAAATATAATTATCTCAAATCTTCCTAATAATTTCTATCACTTGTATATCATTGCTTGAACCGGCTTCTAATGTTCTGGATGGAGCGGCTTGGGGATAGTAGTTCTGGATCGTGGGGGCACAGTCCTATGGGTAAGGAAAACTCAGATAAGTTCCACCACGGAATATGTGATCAAGCGGCGGTATATCAAGTCTGATTCGCTAACTCTTCGTCACCGAGGCCCGTTGGAACAGTTGGTATGACGTAACTGTCAGGGTTTCAATTCTCGGTAGTGGATGTGCACTGTTGATGAGTCCCAAATATAGGACGAAACGTCCGTCCAGTGCTTTCTGCATTCTGTTAAGGTTTCTTCTAGACTCGATGAATTACTTAATTATAATTATCTCAAATCCTCCTAATAATTTCTATCACTTATATATATATATATATATATGTGTGTGTGTGTTTGAGAAAAAAGACTATAAGTATATATTTACAGAACTTAAATCTGATAATAGTCTGTCCAGGCAACGAAAGAGATACAGATTAACAGATATGAAAAATAGAAGTGAATATTACTTGGAAAGTTGGCGTGGTCGTCACTGCTCAGGCGACTTAATTTTCGTGTGTCTAGCCAGACTGTCAGATGATACATTTCCTACCCTTTTATATGTGCATAAATTATAGCTGAATCAGACAACCAATTTTAGTGACACTACAACGATTTTGACATTCTAACGTTTTATCCGTACTTTTAAAGTATTTTTGCAGTTGTGTTGTACGCATAAAATATCAAAAACTTTTCATGCATTTTTCGTTTATATTCAATACTTCCTGAATATTAAACTAAACAAATAATATTAAATAATTATGATTTTTATATCAGCAGAAGAATAATGATGAAAGTTTTTGGTGAAGAAAAAAATGACATATAGATTGTGAGGGGGGTATATATGGATTAACTATTAACTTTCTAATAACGCGTTATTTTACAATTTAAAGTTCCATTTAACGCCAAAAAAGTCAATAAAAAATTAAAATGTGCCTCCTTTGACACTCATGTTCTTGTTGAAAATATCCTAAAGAAAAATTAAAGATAAAAATTAAAAAATATCAAAATAAAATTAACTCGAAAATAAAAAAGCAATGTATTAGCAACATGATATCATTATTTAGCAATTAAATATCCGATTGTTATGGCAGCACAGAGCGTGTTAGCTTTGAGTAGCGCCGAATAATTCTTCGTTTTATTGTTAAGTGAGATCAAGTTACGTCACTATCTGTCTATATTTCTGAGATGAGGCATTATGTACATTATTTACATTATTCGGACTATTGTCCTCATCTTTGTCGCCATATTTATTACAACATTTTGGCCGTTGTACGCTCCGGCCTTCTTCAGGTGGTTGGAATGTCGAACTGAACCCTTTATTTCGCTCACTGGGGTAAACTGTTCTAGTTCCACGTTTAATGGATGTCAGTTATCAGTTATCTCCTGTTAATTCCCCTCTCCAAGTTCTCCACTGCCTTAATCGGGTATTGAACTCACACTCTTTGGGTCCTGTCACTGGATTTAACTAACGCCTTTATCCACTGTGCCATGTGTCCTTCGACATTCCAACCACCTAAAGAAGGCCGGAGCGTACAACGGCCGAAACGTTGTAATAAATATGGCGACAAAGATGAGGACAATAGTCCGAATAAATAATGTAAATAAAGTTACGTCACTTAGTAAAGTGATATTCCGTTATATTAAGTGAGGTGAGATGAAGTTACGTCACCAATAATATCACATTGTGCTTTATGTATATTATGATTTATTTTAAGATGAATTCCAAAGATTATGTCCACACATACATTATGATTACGGGATAAAATTTGTATATATCAAGGACAATTTGGGGGTGCGCTCGGTATCTTGAAAGATTTAACTAAGAACACAATGCATTGACAACATTGTCTCTCATTCTTGAAAATCCTTCATCCTCAGCCTGCAATTTATAATTTTATCCCAATGCTAAATTACTGTTTTACTTTTGAACATTATCACAAACTTATTTGGAAAAAACTTTTAGAAATTTAAAAAAAAACATTTATTTACTGACACTCAATATGTTAACTTTATTTGAAAAATGAAATATTTTCTAAAATACTTTTTACCCCAAAAAACGCATTTCTTCATTATAATGTGTTCTTAGTTGCCTCAACAAAACGAATGATAAACGAACATATCAACTAATAAATACATCGTTTAAAAAGCATTTGTTTCTACCCTCAATTAATCAAAATATACGAGTTACCTCCCTTGTGATTGATAGCTTAGTTTTTTTATCAATTTGTCGTAAATATCCAAATATAAAAATATATTTTTTTATATTTCAAAAACTTTTCTTTTTAATTGTAAATACAATCTGCAATACAATATAATATGACTATTTTAAGCTAAGAATTTGCCCAATAATCTAGGATTTCAATAAAGGACTTCGAGAACAAATGGCAACTCAGCTGGCAACTTTAATTTAAAATAAATCATTTTTGTGATAAAAATTATAATGAATTTCATGATTTTGTGAATCATGAAACTGTTTTTATTTCTGGTTACCTGTTTCACTGACAATAATTCTCAACGGAATTAATTTCTATAATCTCAAGGGATTTTCTAATCATGTCTCTCTGGTTATATCGCAAGTAAGTATTTTGAAGAAACAGTTACAAATAAAATAAAAATGAACTTGAAACCATTCGCATGTTACATAATCGGACTATATAGGACTCATAAAAACTTTTAAAATGTAAGGAAAAAAGTCAAGTAAAAGACAAACAGATAAAGTAACTTTTCAGTGCAACATTTTTATATAGAGAAAAACGTTCTTTCTTAATTTTGTTTCAAAGCCCTTGCTAGACACAATAATCCAAGGGAAATAACTCTCATTACTTTAATGCACATTTTATTTAAATACCAATAAAATTAAGTCTTTTTTTCGTTATAGATACAATACCTTATGTCTACTTTAGACATAATAATCTCAAAGATCTCAATTTAACATTTCTTAGTTATTATCAACAAATTGAAATAAATATTTTATTGTAAAAACGAATACACACATATTTCAAGTGCTATTTTTTGTACCAACTCTGATCTGTTAAGATGGTTGATAATCAATTCAAACAGAATTCATGACTTTTCTTAAAAATAAAGAAAAAGATATTTTTTTTTATTTTGCTTAGCTTTGAATGGACATACCAACTGAATATTATCTTTACTACGTCTTTATCATGATGTATCAAGAAAATTGTTATAGAACTTTTAAATAGTGTCAATTACTTTTTCTCTTTTTGCAATCCTTTACAAATTGTAGAAGTAAACCTTAGTCATTTGTGCAGCCATTTTTTTGTCCTAAAATCCATTTGTGGCAATGTTTTTCACAAGTTATAGAAATTACTGTAATTTAAAATAAGTGATCACAAATGCTACTCTATGAGATGTCAAACATCAAATAATGCCTATCTAACTATATGTGTGTGTGTGTGTGTGTGTGTATTGATGTAATAGGAAAGAACAGTTAGATTGATGATCCAAAGTTCTTCAGTATTTATGTTTTTATCTTTAAAAAACAGTGCTCAATACAGAAGTAGAGCTTAAAATTTTTTTTTAAATGTCATTCCATTGTGACACAGAAATATATATATACTAAAGGTAACAAATTTGTTGGTATATAATCTAAGTGGATCCTAGTAATATAAAATATTAAATGCACAAAAAGAGCTCAATGTATTCATTAATACAGGGTCATATAATTAATAAACAATCAAATCCAAAATTACCTCATATGTCAGATGAAGATATCAGTCATCTGTCTTATCAACCCTGGTGTGGACTGAATTCATACCTATACTGTAAAGGACGGGCATATAGACACAAATTCACTCCACACTGGGGTTGATAATACAGGTAACCGATATCTTCATCTGCTGAAATAGGCATATGAGGAAATTTTTGATTTTATTATTAATATATATATATATATATATATATATATATATATATATATATATTTTTTTATTATAAGAGATTATCATAAAAACATGTTGAAATCATTACACAAAAGCTTTCATATTTCAATACTTTGGTTGTACTTCTTCAGGCAATAGTAAGTAACTGGTGATTAAATGATTTTTAAGAAAATTTAAAAACAAAAGTGTTACCACTTTTCCAAAAGTTAAAGGGGGGCACATAAGGTCAGAATTAAAATAGACTTGTGGGTATGTCTTGATTAGCCATTTAACTGTGAAATCTGCACTACATAAAAAAGTAAGCTCAGAGGGTGGAGGTGGGTGAGTTATTTTTTCATGCCATGATAAACTAGAACATCGACAGGCCATCACTGACAATTGCAGATAAATATGTAAGTGACAAATGTATGATTGTAGACAAATATGACATGTTCAATTTTTTGAAAGGGCGTTGAAGGAAGGGGTAGGATAATCAGACATAAAGTTAACAGAAAAATATTTTGTTTTTTTAATTTTAGATTCAGGAAGGGACCTGTAGATGAAATTAAAAATACTAACTAGATGGCAATACATAGCAATATTAATGCTCATAGAGGGTGGACCATTATATACTAATAAATTATGGCCATAAGAAATGGTAATATGTAATTTTTAAAATTTAACTATATTTTAAGATAAAAGATAAACTGTGTCAGCAATTTACAGTTAATTCACTCCTTTAGTTGTTCTTAATCCACTGTTCTTTGTTTTGGATAAGAACATATCTTCTACAGTTCATAATAATGTTAAGCTCCCTGTTGGAAAGGTTAGTGGCAAATTCCAAAACCACAGTAAAAAGATCCCTGGAAAAAGATGGGTAATAATCCACAATATCAAACTGGATAAATGAACAATTCCTTTTATCATTTATACTAAGAGTATCAAGAATTCCATTAAAAGAAGGTGGTACCAACATATATTATCTTTCACCAATAACGCATACAGAAATAAGACATCCCTTTCTAAATATTTTTGGAACTTAAAAGAAGTTAATAAAACCCTTACAGTAAAATGGAAAATACTTTAAAAAAAAATAGAATTTGTAAATCTTTTGCTTCTTAGGTTTACATGAAAAATTAAAAATTTTCAAATTTGCTGATAAAAATCCCTATTAAACCAAAGGAGTTAATTAATGATGACATTAAGACTCTGTCTGAAAAGATATGCTTGGCTAGTGATTAATTGATTGATTAATTGGTTGATTTGTTTTTTATGACTTATCGCCCTTTTGCAGGTTATTTAAAGCCAGAAAATATTTTTAGATTGTGAGAATATTTTTTGAGGGATAATAATGATTTAGCAATACAAATCTTACTAATTAACCCATAGCTGGGGGATACGAAGTGCTTTCATACTTTTCCCAAAGGTATTTGCATGTAAATGAATATAACAAACCCAACTGGAATTGGAACTCAGCTTTCAGATTAACAATTCCAAGCCATTATCTATTATATCACGCACACATCCAAACTTATAAGACTTGGTATTCCCATCCAGCTACTGATCAAGCTTGACATTGCTTAATCTGTGATCAAATGGGGAACATGTGTTTCAATGTGATATGACAATAAGCCTTTGCCTAAGGAATTCATGCACAAGGTACAACGTGGTGACGGTAGAGTAACCATGTTACACAGTCTGGTGAGGGGGTAAGTGGAACCCCAGCAACACAAATATATATATATATATATATATATATATATATATATATAAAACATTAGGCAGCATATAATTTATATACAAAGAAATAATCACGCATAGAATCAATCAGCAATATTAATGCTATTATTGGCGACATCCATCGCTAGTAGTGTATAATGTATGCATTAAAATACTGTTAATCCATAGAGTGATGTGATCCTCATCTATAAAACTGTTGTCTGTTGTTTCCAGTTTATATTTTTTTAAATGCAAGTACTTTCGAATAATCCTTTATTCATCGTCAGCCATATCTTTTCCTTATAAAATCAAAAACTTGGAGACGAAATAATTGTTTGTAGACCGAAAGATGTTTTTTTTTGAGAATGTGCTATTATTGATGGTTGTGTACAATATCGGAATGTGCAAAGACACAACGCTAAGTTTTTCAAAATTTTAAGTGAGAATTTTATTTGAACAAACTGTAAAGTCTACAGCTAAAGGGAACTTGAAAAACAAGAGACTGTCAATCAAGTTCCAGGAATGCAACATCCAAAATCACTTTGTAAGCTTCTACGTGAAAGCCATAGGAAAAAGGAAGAGAAATGCTTTGAGTTACAAGAATGAATTAGATGCAGATGCAACTGGACAGAAGAAATGAGGACTCAGAATGTTGAATTTGATGGTGGATTAATATCGAAAACCTGGCATCTAAAGGGTCTAATAATAATAATAATAAACAGGCATGGTTGTCAAGGGGTTGGATTTTAATTGATTCAAGGTGTTAATGTTTTGTTTAGGTGAATTATGATGAGCAACAGTAAATATCCCATTCAGTAATACAGATTTTCTTGTCATTTTCTTTGACCCTAACAATTTAGAGATGTCTGTTAGGGACATGCAAACTGTCCATCTTCATTCATAAGTGAGCATCATGGCTTGGTCAGTCAATTATGTGCTATATGGGATACACACTTAAGCGATCATGTATCTTTTGATACATGACTGACGAGGCAGATTTTTCCTGCAGTGGGTTGCCATTTCTTTCTGCAGTAGACCAGTTACCATCCAAGTTTACAGAACCTGGTCTATCCTGCTGTTTACCCATAGTTGGGTGGGGTGAGAAAAAGAGGATTCATACCTTTCCCAAGGGTATTAGCACATAAGTGAATGTAATGGATTCAACTGGAATTCGAAATTGGCTCTCCAATTCCTCAATCTGAGCCACTATCCATTACTCCACCAGTTTGGAGGATAAGGTGGTCAATGTGACTTGTGAGTTATTTAATACTTAAGAACACTCAGTCAAAGACTATCCAAGCAGGCTGAATTACTCGACCTGAAAGTAGTTCTAACCACAGCCCCACCTGGAAGATTATGTACACTTTTATCAAAACCTGTCACCATATTGTGCATATTTGTGAAGTATGTGTATGGTATACCTGCTGTGGATTTGAATCAACCCACAACAAAGGAAAAGGTGAGAAAGATTTTTAAATATAAAATATTTTCATTTTTGTGTTTTTACAACTAAATTTTTCTCCTGCACATATGAGCATTAAGGCTCTTTGTTTCTAGTTGTTTGTTAAGATGAAAAGAAATGTGATTTCTTTGCATGTATGTGTGAAAAAGAGGCAAGGGACAAAGTGAGGAGGAAGTGGAAGTGTCACGTAGCTTGGTGAGGGAGACAGTAGTTTGGTGAGGAAGAGTGTAAATGTCATATAGCTCGGTGAGGAAGAATGTAAGTGCCACATAGCTTGGTGAGGAAGATGGTTGAATGAGTAAGGGAATATGTCTGAAGCCATATACATCGTATGTTGCTGTTCTTTCTCCTTACTGGCTTGTCAGATCTGAAAGCTGAGTTCTAATTCCAGTTGGGTTTGTTATATTCATTTACATTTTACTTTGCTTATATAGTTTTCAAAGGGATCCCGAAGCATGTTTTTCACTGTCAGCAGGAACACTATCCATTGGTTGAAAAATGTTAAATATTTATTTTCAGAGGATTAATTTATTAAGCAGAAAGATGCACGGATCCTCCAACTCGAAGTCAATTTTTCTCATTTGATGATTGACTATCTTGGTGTTTATTTCCATCTTCACTCCACATACACTTATAAATCTGAGTGTCCTCATGACTATATTAGACTTTGTATATTTGTACATCAGCATTACTTTTTTGGTATGCTGCTTTCTCACTCAATAGTAATAATTAAAGTTGTCAGAGCATCGACTGCTGGAAAATTTGTCAGTTTGTCCTTACTTTGCTTAATTGAAATTACTTTTCACTTTCTCAAGCTTAGTAATGAGTGAACAAAATCATGTTTTTATTTCAAAAATTAGAAAACTACCAAATGTTAAACCATAAATTCGGTAATTAAAACTGATTTGACACCAGTAAGCGTATAAAATATTGTTATTATTTAATATTATTGTTTAATATTATTAAAATATTGTCATCAAATTTCTTGAGAAAGTAATGTTAATAATTATTGCATTTCTTTGTTATTTACAGTTTTTTTTCATTTATAAAACATTCTTTTGTTCTAGGAAAGAAAAAAATGTAGAAAACAAGATAAAGCTCCAAAGATTTATCTTATGTTTTCTAAAATGAATAAAAGTCAAGTAAAGAGCCAATGAAAAAGAGCAAAGAGTGAAATAAGAATCCTAAGCAGGGTGCACAATTCTTAAACTGGACACAAATTTAAGTAACTCTTAAACAATTCTATTACTGATGTCAGTGTGGCTTCAGCAACTAAAAGAAATAGAAATGTGAAATTAAACAAAAAGAGTTACTAAATACAAGGGTTGGCTGAAAAATTCATAGGCTAACCAAGATTTAAAGGTAAGTAAACATACCAGTTGGTAGACTAAAAGACATACAAGTGTACCAGAATAAAACAATTAGAAAAGTCCCAGCAGGAAATAACATGAATGTCGAACAATCTGACATCTTGCACCAATGAAAAAAAAAATTGAGCAATTTCATCAACAAGCCAGCCATTACTTTCAAGATCAGTTTCAATTTAGGCTGTGAAGCAGTTGCATGGCTGTAAACATGTTAACGTTCTGATATAACAATTACATAACTTCAACAATTTCATCTTCAAACTAGCTGTTATTTTCAAGATCAGTTTGAATTTACACTGTAAGTACTTGGGGGCATATCTCCTCCTTTCTTGTAATTGTCCCCTTCACACAATTTAAGGATAAAGTCCTCTTCATTACCCAATGCTACAAATAACCATACTGACTTATCCAATGAGTTCCATATTGGTCAGATTAATTACGATGTTGTTCAACAAAAGAATTAACTGGATTCAAGTGAGAATAAAAGCCGCAGAAGACAGCCTCATTCAAAGAAAATCCAATTTTTTACACAAACATCATTGAACCAATCTTCAGAAATGCCAACATACAGATTGACTATTCTAGGTTTGGTTCAAAATTCTTATAAATATCACCTGAGGAAGGCCAGAGTGTACAATAGCCGAAACTTTGTGAATATAACGATAAAGATGAAGACAACAGTGTGAACAATGTAAATAGTGTAAAAAGTTTAGTCACATTAAAATGTCTTTTGTCTATTTATTAGAGCCAGGTATAAAAACTTTAAGCAACTATTTAAGTAATCTGAATATTAATTCTTGCACAAAAAATTAAGCAAGCCTGCTTCCTTTCAAATTCCTAAGTTGCTTATTTAAAAAAATATTGTAATCTTAATGTTGCAATGACTTCTAGTCTGTGACATATAAGTTCTACCTCTGTACCAAGTAATGACTGACTTATTAGTAGTCGCTTGACTCCTTACAAAATAGGGTAAAGTTTATTTTGCCTATATCACAACACGTACCAGAAACATTTTTATGCCCTTTGTTAATCTGTGACATGAGATCTCTTTCTCACTCATGCTCTCTCTTTTTATTGGGTATCTAGGTTTGGACTCATCTTCATTCGGCTCTTCCAACTGAAGATCAGATTCGTGCAAACTATCCTCCATAGTTTCTTTACTACTATGTTTGCTTTCTCCATCAGAAGTAACATAGCCCTTCACTAAAATATGATTCCATCACAACAGAAATATATATATACTAAAGGTAACAAGTTTGTTGGTATATAATCTAAGTGGATCCTAGTAATATTAAATGCACAAAAAGAGCTCAATGTATTCATTAATACAGGGTCATATAATTAATAAACAATCAAATCCAAAATTACCTCATATGTCAGATGAAGATATCAGTCATCTGTCTTATCAACCCTGGTGTGGACTGAATTCATACCTATACTGTAAAGGACGGGCATATAGACACAAATTCACTCCACACTGGGGTTGATAAGGCAGATAACCGATATCTTCATCTGCTGAAATAGGCATATGAGGAAATTTGGGAAATTTATGCATGCATATCGTCCAAACTTCAAATAACTTACTCCATACACTTCAGTTAAAATACTATGGAAGGTTCATCATTGTACTTAACCAGCAACTATTCAACACTTTCATCAGACATGTGAACTGAATTTTTGAACTCTGGACTTATATGCCAACTTAACTTACTTGGACTCTACTTTTAACATTTAGTCACAGTTATATTATCTAGATCTTCTAGTCAGTCAATATTCCTTCATTTACTTACTTCTGCTTCCATTACTTGATTCATTCTTTGTTCATGGTCCTTTAATCAAACACATACTTTTGTATACGATGTAAATAAATTTTGTATTAAATTTTAGTCTGTTGACCTGTCAGATTTCACATCTTTATTTTTAAAATGTTAGTCGGTGTCTTGTGACATCCATCCTTTATTGTGGTACACAGGCCATGTTATATCATGCCTCCTCCAGAGGGTCTGCTACAGAAGCACTCATGTTTTCCTCCCTTTCAGGCTCCTCATCCCCTTCCACTTCAACTTCTTCATCATCAATTCTAGATTATATTTGGTTAGAATGAGCCAATAAATTTTGCCCGCCTGTTGCTATTATAGCTGTATTATGTCTCCCTCTTGTGTAATAAAGTTGTCTTTTTCAGGACTTGATTCTCTTTTTTTGTAACACATTCTTTCATTTATTGAATAGGACATTGTTATAGGTGATCTAATTTGTCTTCTCCTCAATACAGAGTGACATTACATTCTACCAGCATGTGGAATAGTTGTATAATTAAGTAACGGTCTCCTGATGGTGAAAATGTCTTCAACCCCATTTTCACCACCTACAGTATTCTTTTTGCAATTCCATTCAACTGCATGTGGCATGGTGGTGTTTTATAAGGGAGAATCCAATTTCTTTTAGCCACAAACACAAAGTTTCTTCACAAAATTCTGGTGCATTGTCAGAGACTAACATTTTTGGCACCCCATTTCTGGAAAATATTACACATAATATTTGCTTTACCATGGCTGCCTTCCTGTCCTGAACTCTAACCACTTCAGGCCATCTAGAGAATTGTAAACCAAAATTAAAAATAATTTTATGCCTTTAACATGTGCATGATTCATGTAAATGTGGACCCATGGCTCTTTTTCTTTAAGCTATGAATATATCTTGGTTTGGCAATAGTTTTTTATTCCCCTATTTTTTTACATCACTCAAATATCCAGGCCACCACACTTCCAATTTTAATCGCCTCTGTGTTGCCGTTATTCCACATTGAACATCATCATGTACACTTTTTATAACATCTTTTCTTAATATCTACAGTGATATTAAATCATCTCCATTGCATATAAGACCCTTCTCTATAGTTAATCTGTGCCTTATCTTTTTATAGGGTCTCTCTGCCTCAGCACAATCACTCCATTTTTATTCTACATGCAATCTTGCTTAATGCCGGCTCCTGTATGGTTTCAAATGCAAGACAATCGAAGGTTAATACATCTGTTTTAATCCAGTGCAATATTTTATCTTCTGAATTGTCTGATCTTTCTTATGGTTCATTTTTCAAATTTAACCTTGCTAGAGCATCTACATGTGGAATAGTGTTTCCTTTCACATATTCAATGTCAAAGTCAAATGTCTGACCCATTTTAAAATTATAGATGTAACTTTAGGTAACTCCTTCCTAAAGGTTTATGGTCAGATTTAAGCAGAAACTTCCTGCCAAATAATAATTGTCAAGCTCTATCTGTGCTCCATATGATAACTAACACTTCTTTTTCAATATTTGAATAGTTAGCCTCAGCTGGTATTAACCTTTTAGTAAGTTACATTATAGGATGACCTTCAGGGAGTGGAAAGGGCAGTAAAAGAAAAACATTGTTGAGAACTTAAAGGATAGAATGTTGTAAGGAGCCATGATCAACCTACGTAATGAGCTTGTGTAAATGGATGGCAGAACAGGGAGTGGGAAGGATAGTAAAAGACAAACATTATTAAGAGCTACAAAGGATAGGAAGTTGTGGAGGGCCATGATCGCCCTCATCCTAAAGGGATGCATCATACAGAAAAAAATCTTCTTTTCTCAAAGTTCCTTTCAGATTTTTATATACATTACTGCTTTTGCTGAGTCTTTTTAAAATTTTTAGTCAAAATTGCTGGAAATAAATGGCAGCAATGATTTTTATTCATCAATTATTAATCAATCATCAGAAACAATAATAATACTTGTCACTGTTTCCATTATTATTATGGTTGCATGAGAACAAGTACAGCTGGTGAAGCAAAAAAATCAAGATATGTTAAAATAAAATTCTTTGTATTTCTGATACAGAGGATCAAGGTGGAATGTCTCTTTGTGGACAAGGGAAGCAACTTGAAGGATGTGTGAGTCAGTAGTGCCTGGCATTGAATCTTGTGTCAGGTTGATTGACTAGAGCCACTGGTGAATTCTATGGCTGTCTGACTGCCTATTCATTTGCCTACCCCTGTGACTGCCATGAGTGTCACAAACAGGTCATTTTAAGTAGTCAGGGTGGATACACGACTCAGTTTTTTTCATGTCACGCTTTTGCTTTAGAAACAACGTTCATGATTGGCTCTTTTTAAATTGTTTTTTATATTTTGGTGGCCGGTTGGTTGTGCAAGCCAGATGTGATGCCCAAATCCCCTGCACAGAGAGTAGCTTTTTATTTTTAATTTTGCATCCAAAGCATTCACATCTGGCCAACAAGATTTGATGTGGAGTGAATCAGAAAGAGATATAATTTGAGTATAACATTATTGTACATATTATTAGATTAATTTCATTAAATATCCTTATTATTTTCAGTCATTAGTCATGTTAATTCATAGCCTGTTTTTTCTTGGTTTTTTCTCTTCTGTTTTTACTTTGATGGATTCTAGGGTTAGTAACAGAATCACCATTAAACTAAGAGATTAGGTATTTAATACTTTTGCTGCTGCATTGATATAGCATTGTTGTCTGGCTGTACTGGCCAGTTATGAGGAAAAAATGTCATTTACTGGAAATAAATGACTATGAAGATACTGATGGGGATTTCTGCCATTGTGGTTTTGAGCGGATACTCTGTAATACAGAGTAAGGTAAACAACACACATTATAATAAAAATACATCACAAAACAAGGCATATTTTATGCTACTATATTTCCATGTTGCTGTTTACTGGAAATAGGTGACTATAAAAACACTGATAGCAATTTCTCATGAGTGCTGTCATTTTGGTTTTGATCAGATACAAAGCTAAACTACATCCCCAATGCACACTATAATAAAAATACATCACAAAACAGATCATATTCTATGCTACAATATGTCTGCTGATTTGGAAATAACATAAGCGACTAGTTATTTTATAACACAAACATGAGCGACCCACAATTTACACTGTCTTGAGAATATATATATAACCATATATATATATACATTATATTATATATTAACTGATTTAAAAATATGGTTTCCTTGCTACATGGGAATTACCATGTTTCAAAAACAGAAACCAAAAACTTCAAATCAATTATATTAAATTAAAAGCATTAGTTCTGTTTCATCTTCCCATACTTAATACTTCTCATTTTCACTCTCGCATGGTCATGTATGATGTCATGAGCTGTTGTGCAATTTTCTCTTCCAGCATCCCATACACACGAGTTTGTCGCTACTTGGAAATCTTCCATGTAAACAAAAACAGACTATCACTATTGTTTTGTCTGTGTATTGTTTAATATATTGTAATGTAATTGTCATCTTTGATGATGGCTTACGTAAGCCGAAAGCTTAGATAGGATTAAAAAATATGTATCAATATTGTGATTTATTTTCTTCTTTTAATGATAATGTTATTAAGCTTATCAGACAATATGAAAAGAATTTACATAAAATAAATAGACAACACTTGTCTATATTATTTAATGAAACATGCATCAATGAAAAATGCTGCCTAAATACACACAATATATGTGTGTGTGTGTGTGTGTGTGAACAGTAGGCATTGTCAGTTTTCTAAAGACATATAAGTACATTTTGAAAATATTATTTATATATATATATATATATATATATGTGTGTGTGTGTGTGTGTGTATGTGTGTGTAGAGAGAGACAGACAGACAGAGACAGAGAGAGAGAATTAATACAAGTAAAAGGTTTGTCGCTTAGCTGATTGATGTTACCTTCAGCATCCCAACTTCAGAATTTTGTAGACAGACCCTCCGAGAATCACTCCATCCACTCGTCAGGAGGTATCAGCAATTGACTGCTTATACTCCTTGATTTTTCTTTTTATATGCACTTTTCATTGGTGCAAGTTTGTTTTTTTTCATAGTGCATGCATGTGTTTGCATGTGTGAGTTTGACAATTTAAGTTTCATAAGGACATATAAGTACTTCCACAACAGCAGATGTGTTAATAGAAAACAATAAAAAGGAAAATGTTATGGCACAAAAGATTTGCTGTTATTTGTCTCTCAACAAAGAATTTAGTACAAAATCAAATTTCTTGGATTAACTATTCAATGACATTTTTTTTTAATCATATTTTCATCTTTACTTTTTTTATCTCAACACATTTGCACCTTTTGACCTTCTCCAGCTGTATCATCATACAAGCTGTAGGCAGGCTGCCATGATACGTGAGTAAAAGTGGATGATGTTTTGGGGAGTTCAAAAAGCAGGACATTAAAACACATGGTAGTGGGGAACAAAAACAAAACAAATCTTACGAAAAGAAAAAGCATCCAAGCAGAACATGAAAGGCATCTGGCTGAAAACAAGAAAGTACAAAAAGTTAGTTTAGAAGCATCATTAAGACACTGATTTGACAATGGCTGTCTGAAATGCGATATGTAGAATTTAGCAAACAGTGAGTTGAATAGACTTGCAAGCAAGTATTTTAGATAACTGATCATGGGTTCCATTTATGCTAGAGGATTAGCATCCTACCAGACTGAGATATGGCTGAGAATGCAAAGCCCTGTAAACAGGATTTATTACAAAGGATTACTGAAAATAACAATGGATTCCATGAGATGAGAAATAGGACAGCTGGAAATGTTTTCTTGAGAGATTAACATGTGACAGGAAAGGTGCTGTTGAAATTATAAGTATGAAAGAAACTAATTTTCTGTTTCTCTTAAATACAAACTCTAAGCTACAGAATGGGGCCTTGATGAAGGTATCATTTCTCTTGTACATATATAAGTGTTGTAGTTATCTTCTAATGCAGTTTGTCTTTTTTTCAAAAAAAAAGAACATAAGTAAAAATAATCTTAATATTTTTCATTAAATGTGAACTGCCAACCAGGTGCAAATATATCATTCCTCCCATAAATATAACCTTCATCTTGAGCTGTTTACTGTTTAGCTAATTAAAAAGGGTAGATCCCTGCTACTTCACTGTCTAAGTACGTCACTTTTTATTTCCATCTGTTTTTTTATGCTTGTTCTTTTTTTTTTGCTCTTCACCTAAACTCAAAGAAAGATAGATGTCTATGTTTATCCTTCATCTGGCAGTATTGGAGTTGGATGAGCAAAAGCCTGTTGCATCTAATAACCTTTAGGAAGTTTGGAACAAAAAAAAAGCTCAAATTAGATTTGCTATTTTTATCCCTTGTTTTGAAAAGTCTAGAATTCTTCCATAGAATGTGAACTCACAACTTTTCCTTTCTGCTAATCCTTCCAATGAAGCACTGCTCTCCTTTCACTGAGCATGTTGATTCTCTGGCCACTTTACCCAAGAATTTAACTGTTTATACAGAAAAGTAACCTGGCTTTGATAGACTGCTAATTCAGGATAAAATGGATCATAGATCATAGAACTTGGTTGGAACTCTTTCTAAATTTTATTTTCTATGTTATTTAATCTAAGTACCATAGTAATCCAATTGTATGCATGTGTGCATATATACAGGCACATACTTGTTGGCTACCATGGCATGTGGGGCTTCCTGACTTTGCAAGATTCAACAGTCATAACAATGGAAGTAATCAGCAAGGTACAACTGAATGTCCCAGAACTCATAAAAGTGCTGACAGAGCACTATTTAGATTCTTTTCCACTTTTCCTTTCAGTGGCTGCAACCTTCAAGGGCTATTTAATCCTTGCTGCAGAAAACACAAGGCCTGTCCTGGAAGCTTGACTTAGATTTTCTCGTTCCTCATGGGAACAAGCAGAGAAACCTCCCTTCGTGATACCTATCCAAAAGGAAAAAACTACATACAACTCTTGCTACAAAAGACACTTACCAGTCCTAGCAGTTTCACACTCAGATTTCTCATTTCTCCCATGGGAACCAGCGAAATATCTCTCTATCAAACATCTACTCAAGAACTTTATTAACTGGGAAACCCAACTCTTTTTTTCCTACAAAATATCGCTATTTTGAACTCTCTTTTGACCACAGAATAAAAGCTAAATAAAACAGTTATTTCAAGCCTAGAAGTTTGTTCATTCCACTTCAAGCACACACACACAACCAGGAAAAATTCCTACAATACATATGGGTACACATGTACTCCCCTCATCATAGTGTAACGACTAGCAAACTAGTCTAGCAAATTACCACTAAATAGTTCAATACACACTAGGTACCCTATATTTTTGGTCTTGTGCCAAATATAAGTTATGCTTAGTATATATAAAAATAGATAGGTAGATATAGACTATCAGTTTACTGCCAATTTCATGATTCAATGTGATTATCTAAATATCACTTCAAGATCTGAAACTTATAGTCACCATACACTGTTAATTCCTATGTCTAAGCTGTATATATCTATAAACATTCTATCTCTGAGAGTGAGCACTCTTCTCCAATAATGACAGAAAATTTTAAACAATATATATATATAGTGTTTAAAATTTTCTGTCTTTATCATATATATATATAAATATATATATGATAAAAAATATTGTTTTAAAGTTTGCTATATTTATGGGGGAAGTGATCCATATTAAGGATTGAGCATATGTAAATATAAAGTTCGATATCAAGTAACGACAGTCTGTTTAATGTTTGAATGCAATCATTAGATCATGTGTGTTGCATGTTCACATTAACCATCATATGTAAATAATGGAGCCAACAACACACACGATAGCATTTGTGTGCATAATCCATCTGTGAATGTGTATCATACACACTACTTATCACGGTAGACATATCTAACATATGCCTACCTACTACCATGACCAATGTAACTTAAATTCTTTCACCCTCACAAAAAACATTCCCAAATCAACATGCAGACAGCCACCAAATATGAATAAAAAGGGCTACAGACACACACACACACAAAAGAATATACATGATCATCAGAAATCCCACATCAACAAACTAGAATTATGATACACATACAGATATGAATTATATACACAGATGCTCCTTGACAAGACAGACATACATGAGGTCTACTTAACCAATGAAAAAAAAATAAATACGAAAATTAAAAATTTCATAATTTTCTTTTTCTCTTCCATATTTCTCTTCCATATTTTATTCTCTGGTGAAACTTTAATAAAAGCAAAACATGTTAGATTTATGAATGTTTCCTATTTGTTCCATATTCTAACATTCTGTTGGATTCCAATGCCGAAACATTGTAATAAATATGGTGACAAAGATGAGGACAATAGTCTGAATGATGTAAATAATGGACATCATTACTATCGAACAAGCAGTTCACACAGACAGGTCGTTAACATGTGCATCAATGAAAATTTCATTTCCTTTTCCTTTTTCAGACCAAAATAGTAACACTTATCTTTTAGTACTCAATAAAAATTCGAGGGCATAAAACCCCAGACACTTCTTGTATCTTCTAACTAAATTATCTAAATTATCATTACACACATCTATAATTAAAAAAAAAAGATATGGGAAAGGCTATATACACTCGACTTATTCTTTATCTTATCCTTCTGTTGGATTCTGATCCATATTTGATCTACATTTGACTCCAAACTCACAATTCTACTCAGTATTACCATCTCTCGTTTTTTTTTTCCAACTCCATATAGCAACCAGATAATAAATAATAATTGTTTTGTTGTTTCCATGTCTTGTTGTTTCTCCATTTTTACAAGTATTTTTGTATATATGTAAATGTTAGGGGATTTATAATTATTTATATATATATATTGTAGGGCAGTTATAATTCTGAGTAAATAATTATAAATCCCCTAACATTTATATATACAAAAATACTTGTAAAAATGGAGAAACAACAAGACATGGAAACATTGTACTATTCAAACTAGCTCCTGTGGAGGACACTTGATCACCAAAAACAATCACAGTAATAAAAAATTAGGATTCCAAAATTTTAAGACTATGGGTCCAGATCTGGCCTGAAATGTTTTTAATTTGCTCACAGAGTTAGCCTGATTCCAAAATGGTATATGTTGAGCTACAGCTTCTAAGAGTAAAGTTGAAAAAGTGTGACACAGTGACACACTGACAGTTGCATTTATTTTATATATATATATATATATATATATATAGTGTTTAAGCCTTTTTATTATATCCTTACTCTGTCCTAGACATTGAGTTCTACCTGGATCCTTCCTCTTGGAAAAATTTTTTCTGAAAATATACATGTATGGAAATTTTTTTAGATATATATTTTTTCATATGTATGTATATTTTCCACTAATTATCTATCTATATATATATATATATATATATATATATATATATATATATATATATATATATGGGATAACAATATATAAATTTTTATATAACAAGAACAAATTAAAGAAAAATGTATGACAAATTGGAAAAAGTTTTTATGATGTGCAAGTGTGGAAAAACAACTGTATGACTGGTAGATATATGAACACTCACACCAGAGGTGAGTGAGAGAGAGAGTCTCTTACATTCACATGAGAATGTAGGGTTGGTGTTCAGAGAATACCATAGGGCCATGCAACCATAGTGATATGTTTTATCCATTAGTACTTCATTATACAGGGTTTGTTGACATTGTTGTGACTACACATGTGCATGAAGGAGAGATGTTGATAGTTTCAAAATTTTTTAAATAATTTTTTTTTGCAATCTAGCCAAATTCATCTATATTTTTTTTTCTTTTCTCTCCATCATCTTTCAAACATTTTGAAACTACCAGTGACTCTTATGCATGCCTATGTGTAGTCACAGCAACATCAACAAACCCAATCCAATGAAGTCCTAATGGATAAAACGTATCACAATGGGTGCATAGCCCTATAGTTTTCTCTGAATACCAACCCTACATTCTCATGCGAATGTAAGGGACTCTCTCTCACTCCCCTCTGGTGTGAGTGTTTATATATCAACCTGTCATACAGTTTTTTTTCTCCACATTTGCACATCCTAGGTGAAGCTTGATCAAATAAATGTTTACCTATCAAGGTCAGCCACTGGCATCCTCTAAGGTATGGATTTGGATTTGGTGGTTAGAAGGTCATCTCTCAGGTTAATCTACTGATGCACTTGGCTTCTTTGATATCACATTGGCTGAAATGTCTATTCTGACATCATCTGAGATGTGTTTCATACTATGATAAGATAATAACAAAGGAAAACAACATTTTAATAAAAATAAGATAATAACAACAAAAGATAACATTTCAATGACACTAAGAAATAAAAAAGGAAATAATATCAATGCTTTTATCAAGTTTACTCAACAGCAATCTGGTAAAACTCACATTCTTATATCATGTAATGTGTTTGCATATGTTTTTGCTTCTTGCATGACATATCTGTTAATAGATAAGAAATTCATTTAATCAGTTACTTGCAGAATTTGGAAGAGAACGTCACTGTAAGCCATGACATGTTGGTAAAATCAAGCTTGGTTTCATCTGTTTTGTTATTTATCATATGCTATAAAATTATATGGAAATATCATATACTATATGTAAATATATCATAAATATCATATGCTATAAAATTATACAGTAACAATAAAGAAAGTCACAAATAACTATAATTCAAAAGGTACAAAGGTTAAAAACAAAAGGTAATGAGAGAAAGATAGGAGGCGTGAATATATTCAACCAATAAGGACTGGTTTTCAGCATCTGTTTCCAAATTTACAACCAACTGCATAACTCTATGCATTAACACTGACACATGATATTACACAGCTATCTACATACATACTCCATTATCTACATACACACAAATATACATATACCATATATACTTGAGTATAGTGGGGTTTTTTTTTATAATCCATTTTTAATCAAAAAATAAGGAATTGCACTATACAGAGGTCATTTTTTAAAGAGGTTAAAAATCATGTATTCCATAACCAGATGCACTATACACAGGTAAATTTTTCTGGGGTGCAGTATCTAAATCTTCTTAGTTTATGGTAAGTGTTTTTTCTCACTATTTTCAGGTAGCTTTTAAGAATAGAACCATTTATTTGCTATAAAATATGTCCAAGATGATGCCCAGTACTGCAATATTTGACTACAAAATAGAAGCCTATTAGTATTGCTCAGAAGCTGAAATCACATTATGCACAAGCTATATGAAAAAAAATCAAATTTTTCACAAAAATATTCAGGGGTTGCACTAAACATGAAGTAGGCTTATACACGAGTATATACGATCCTATCATTATCATCATCACCATTAGTCCAATGACTGGGTGTGGTCATAGGTGTGGTCAGCACAGCTGAACACCTGACTAGCTTCCACTACATGTTTCAGTAGGTATTCATTCATGTGTAGTATATTTTTAAACATTTATGCCAAGGATGCAACAATATACAGGCACACCTCTAAAACTCTTGAGATTGACAACTAACCTCTCCTCTGATCTAGCACTAACTTCTCAGTGGGAGGAAAAAACTAGCTGGTTACATTCAATACCTCAAAAACCAAACTAATTACATTCCATCACTGAAATCGAACCCAGAACAACTGCCAGTCATGATGAAGAGATGTCCCCTCAAAGAGGCACTGTGCCTTGAGAAAATATTGGGTTTTAAACTCTTCATGCTATCCTCTACTTTTACAAGATGCAAATCCAGCCAAAAATAGAGTAGTGTTGTTATATTTGGGTGGGGACTTCCCAGTCTACACTTTCCAGTCTTGATAGAGTTCAAAAGTGTCTCCGAGTCACTTTGATGTGTGACTTCCACATAAGCAAAAAATAATCTTTTGCACAATATTTCTATATGCAGTTCAATAATTGGATATAACAAAAATGTTCCCTTTTTTTAAACAAATTGTACTGGATGATGCAAAATAGTATGCAATAGATCATGAAGTAAGCAAAATGAACCAGAGGTCAAAGGGCAGTTTTCATCCAAAAAGGTTAATGTCTCCCAACATGAGTTTGAATATCATCCTCATCAATACTGTTGTAATATTGTCTTTGTTCACAGTACCTTAGAATTAGGAAAGCTATAGTTAGAAAGAGTATTGAAGGAACAGAAGACTAGGTAGGGAAAACAAAGAAGAAGTTTATTAATTATTCATACGTAGAACAGAAAAACTTGAGCAAATCAACTACTCCTCAAATCCTACTCTAATATGGCTACTTGCTACATATTTAAGTAGGAGCAGTCCATTGTCACAGTAGTAGGTAAGAACAGGAAGTACTACTCTACAATACAGAGGATATGAGTAGAAAATCTCTTTGTAGGCAAGGGAAGCAACTTGGAGTAAGGGTACAGTTGGTAGGGCCTGGAGTTGATGTGTGTCCCAGGTTGGTTGAATGAGGTCACTGGTGGTGACATTAACAGCTTGTTCATTTGTCACAATTCTCTTAGTGTTATGAGCAGCATTCTTAAAAGCAAATGTGGTGGATCATGACTCATCATTTTTTTAAAATGTTTTTTTCTTTGGCAGCAACATTTGCAATTGGCACCTTTTATATTGTATTTTATATTTTTGAGGAAATTTGTTTTGTGAGTGGGATTTGATGCTCAGAGCCCCTGTGCAGAGAGTGACTTTTTTATTTTTATGTTTGCTTTCTGAGAATTCACATGTAAAGTGAATCAGAAAGAGATCTAATTTTAAGTAGAGTATAACAACAATAATCAGCAAAAAAATCTACCAGCAATTAGTCAAAAGAAAATGTGCAGTATTTCAGAAATTTTCTTTTCTTTCAGAAAATAAAACCTGCTGCAATAGTATTTCACTACTGCCCGAATTAATAACGAAAAAGAAGAAAAAATGCAAATCAGATTCAATTACAAAAAGAAAATATTTATTTCTAACCAGCTAAATAAGGGTTCTTGCAAAAATTTGTCCCTTTTTGCTGAGAATAGGATAACCTATTCTCTGACTAACACAATGTAAAACATCAGAAAAACAAAAACTTTAAAATTATAATGCACAAAAAAAACAAACAAAAGGATTGGGCCCACCTGCTGTGTCAATGATAACAAAAATAAAGGGAGAGCCTTTGCTATACAGTACACTTTCTGTCCTTTCAAGGTTCAAAAGTTCTTTTCTTTTTTCTTTTCTCTCTTGTATAGACAAAGTTCTCTTCTTAGTGACCAAACTCCCTTTCTTTCTACTCTTATTTTCCTCCTGTCCACCTGGAAATTACAGCTTTCTTTTACAGCCATAGGTGAAAACTTACTTAAACACTTGGTAAAACACTTTTTGAAAATGCACGTGTTTGCTCCTCCTTCTTCTTCTCAAATGGCTTTTTTTCTGGGGCTTCTTCAAAACGACTTCTTTTCAAAACTTTCTCTGAAGGGGAAACTTGCCTTCAGCTACTTTGTTACCCATGCATCCTTTACTTATGGGCAAATGCTGCCTGCCTTTTCAGCAGGGAGAGAGAAACAAAGGTCCAGTCACAGTTCTCCCTTCCCCTTCAAAAAGGGGGGGCAGTTCACCTTTGAACTGTCCAATCACAGTCTTTTAAAGAAAAAATATCAGCAGGTTCTTAGGGCCAGCAACACAGTGAATGTCTTTTGTTCTCCTTTCACCTAAAAATTTTCAAATAAACCAAAAACATGATATGAGTAGAAAAAGAATTGTTATAATTTGGATGGAAAACTTTTTCATGTGTTCACAATAGTCACCAGATATTGCTCATTTGACTTACCATTTTCTCAGAATTTTTTGAATGAGGACAAAATTTCAATTTCCTGCAAAACTGCAAAATGTGCAGTGTAACTGGAAAGTAACTCCCCATTTGAAAATACTTATAATTTATTTATTAACTACAATTTTTACCAGAAATGTATATGAGAGGAAAGTGTTTAGCATGAGGTTTTATTTAAAATTTGATATGGGCACCAGATTTTGCAACCAGCTTCTTGATGCAATTCTCAAGAATTGCATCAACTGATTTCACCAGGAACTCTTATGGTATGGAAGACAACTTCTTGCATTCACTCTTCAATTCTTCCAAAGTCTCAGTTTGGTATAGTAGACTTGTTCCTTTAACCAAAACCAAAGAAAAAAGTCACAGGGTGTTAAGTCAGAACTCCTGGCTGGCCACTCATACATAAAATAGGGAGTTACTTTTCAATCACCCTGTGTATATAGAATAGCTGTTAAAAACTTAAAGAAAATTATTGAAGGATGGAATTATGAAGTTGTTTGAAAGATGGCAGACAGGAGAATAAAATGATAAATATGTTGTTCAATAAAGTAAATATCAACAATAAAAAAATTATTTTTACTAAAGAAACTTAATAAATTATTTAAACTTTCAAATTTTCTCTTGTGGTTTTTATAATAAAAAGAAATATCATGGAAAACCAGGCTGAAGCTATCATAAATAAGTCATGAATTTAAGCAAAAGTCAAGGTTAAACTTTTTTGTAAATATTAAATATGATTTTTATTGCTGTACCTCCATATCATATCATGCTATCAAGATACATACATTTTAATACAAGTATAAGTTCATTTCTCAAACTCCCAGAAAACCAGCTGTTTTTTGTTTTTTTTTTCTTTTTATACGGGCTAGATTTAAATCATAGTAGTTTGCAGCTAAGATGCTTTATTGCAGATTCAGTTCTACAGTTTCATGCCCCCCCCCCATCTATGATACAGGGCCCCTCACTATGACATCTCAAGTGTCATAAGGTAATATTCATATAAAATAAAAATTTTATTGTAACTTAATCATGTACACTAATGGATCATATGCAAAATAGATGCACAATTCAAATAGAAAAATTGAAAATTAAATATAATGTATATAAATACAAATTAGAAGCATGTCATGTCATAATAGATCATTTCATTTTAAATAAATGCCATAATAGATCATTCCATCTTAAATAAATGTTATAATAAATCATTCCATCTTAAATAAATACTATAATAGATCATTCCATCTTAAATAAATGTCATAATAGATCAGTTTTGTGGCAATCAACTGGAAAAGAATACCCGCTCGGCCCGGTGGCTAGGATCAAAGTGTAGTATCTGCGCTTTGTGGGCTGCCGGGTCGGGTGTCTGTCGAACTCTCTGCTTGCAGAGAGGAACCCGGACGAAGCTCCGCCGAAGGGTGGGGTTTCGTTCGGGGAGGTTGACGCAGCTAGCCCGCTTGGACGGGTTTAGATGGGTTTTGGCTGCGGGCTCAGACATACCCACATTAAAAAGGCCTTGTGCCACATTCAATTCCTGTGGGTGAATTGATAAATACCATCAACTTGAAATTTTTCTTGTTAAAAAGTTGAATAATTTATCACATTCAACATTGTGAATAAAAAATAGTGTATTTTATATAGTGTTTTTTTTAGACTTAACCTAAGTAAAACAAATTCATGGATTTGGATGAAAAAAGACCACAGCATGATGTCAAAACCAGTGAACAATTTTCATCCTTTTAGTCAGTTGTGCTTAGTTTATATAAATGTAGGTAGAAAAAAAGTAAATGCTGATAAGATAGTGACGGTCACAAAGCACTGCCCAGGGCCCCAATTCAGGTTTGGGCTACCCACGATTGGGTATAGTATGTGCTGGCCCTGCTTTATCGGAATGGGCATGAACTAGTCATGAAAATGATACCCATTAACAAAAAGTTATCCAATTACATACAACAGGGGAATCAATTTTCATAAATTTTATATCAATTGGAGAAAGATATAAGAATTGGAGAAAGATATAAGTATTTTTTCTGTCAATGGAGTTTCTTTTTATAAGCAAAAAAAAAAAAAATCATTTAAAATCTTAGAAACAAACCAAACTTCTGTTGTACTGCTAAATCTTTTTTATATATCTGAATCAAGAAAAAAAATTTATCATTCTTTTCTTTAAAAGTTCTATAGAGACTGTAAGAGAATGTGTGCCTTTTATCTAGAAAAATTCTTTAAAAATTAAATATGGTAAAACCACTGTTACACAAGAAATGTTTCAAACTTGTTTAACATAATTCTTTGAAATGATGAGATTTCAATATCTTTTCCTAGGATCTTTTTCAGGTATTCTCTCCAAAGAGATTAAAAATCGAAATGCAACAGACTGAATCAAAGATTGTACAAATTGAAATGTGGGCTTAAAAATAGCACAACCTGTAAAGGGTTGATAAGCCATAGAAAATGAATCAATTAAAAATAACAAAAATGAAAACAATGGTCTAGAAAACATCTCAGATAATTTGCAAACATATTTTCCTTACTTAACCAAAAGTAATTTAAAAAGAAAAAAATAATTTATTAAACTCTTCATGTTTAAATGTCTATGAAAAAAAGTTTGTGAATGTAAAACCATAACTCCTCACTTCTGCTGAAGAAAAAATTTGATTATAAAATTGCATCCTTAGAGCCTTGATGTCAATGATTCAAAGAAACACTAAACTTATTCGAAATTATTAGATGTCAAGATTGGCACAAATGTCATATTCATGAACATGCCATTAAAAGATAAGCTTCACACATAATTATCATCTGAATTATTTTTTATTTAATTTTTCACTCTATAATATAATGTAAAGAATTTTTCCTGGTTGCATGTTTGTTTGTACTCAGTAGTGAGAGTGGAATGAAAAAAGCCAAGGCTTAAAATAACTGTTCAACAGCTTTTATTTCTGGTTGAAAGAAAGTGCAAAATACAAGGTAACCAAAAAAGTTCTGTCTGTTTTAAAGGAAAAAAGAAAATGCTTCACAGTATGTGTAACTTATATTTAGTCTTCGAAGTAATCACATTCGGCATCCAGCACCTTCTGCCAACGTGTTTCCAGTTGTTCAATGCCCTTGTGGTAGAACTCGGGGGTTTTTGATGCAAAGAAGTCCGTGAGGGCTTTGCGCAAGTCTGCTTCATTGGTGAAGGATTTCCCATGAAGATGATTATCCAGGGAGTGGAAGAGGTGGTAATCGGATGGCGCAAGGTCAGGTGAATAAGGTGGATGGCACAAAGTCTCCTACCCAAGTTGCTGTATGGTATCTCTGACCACTTGCGCAACATGCAGCCTGGCGTTGTCATGGAGAAAAAGCACACCTTTGCGATTCACCAGTGCTGGCTCTTTCTGGCACAATGCCTGTTGCACACATTTCAATTGCTGCGAGTATAGGTCTCCAGTGACCGTTTGGCCTGTTGGTGGCAGTTCATAATGAACCACTTGACGACCTGTCCACCAGACACAATCTTGCGTGGGCGCATAGGCAGTCTTGCGGTGTGAGGGACAGCATCCTGAGGAGACAACCAATGTCTGGAATGCTTGGGAGTTTTGTACAGAACCTACTTTTCATCACTGGTTAGCACTCGATTGAATAAGGATGCGGCACGGTGGCGAGAAAGCAGCAATATGCAGGCTGCCACTCGTTGTCCCTTGTGGACCTCCAACAGCGTTTGCAGAACCCACTTGCTCAGTTTGTACATCTTACCTAGGCAGTGCAGCTGAAGTCTAACTGTTTCATCGGAAACGTTGAACTGTCTTGCAAGTTCACCACACGTTAGACTACTGTCCTCTTCAATGGCCACCTTCAGGACTCCATCATTCAAGACCTGTGGTCATCCACTGTGAGGCTCATCATGGAGAGACAAATCTCCCAACTTGAATTTTCGAAACCAACGCCTTGCAGTACATTCGAGATCTCTAGACACTTCCATCCTTCTCACAGCTGTCTGGCTTATAACTGATGGCTGGGCACAGTGCACATTTTTTTATAACGTCTGATGTTCCTACTTCCAGCTGTCCGAATTTGAATACAATTGCTACACGCATTTCGTGTATATTTCAACTTCATTCAATGACTAATCAAAAAACGGACAGAACGTTTTGGGTTACCTTGTAGTAGTACCCACTCTGATGAGGCATGAATAAACAGCAATTAAGCTATCTGTCTATATTTCTGAGATGAGGTATTATGTACATTATTTAGATTATTCGGACTATTGTCCTCATCTTTGTCGCCATATTTATTACGTTTTGGCCGTTGTATACTCCTGCTTTCTTCAGGTGGCTGGAATGTCGAACTGAACCCTTTATTTTGCTCACTAGACTGTTCTAGTTCCATGTGCCATGTTAATGGATGTCAGTTATCAGTTATCTCCTGTTAATTTCCCTCTGAAAGTTCTCCACTGCCTTAACCAGGTATTGAACTCACACTTTTTGGGTCCTGTCACTGGATCTAACTAACGCCTTTATCCACTGTCCTTGTAATAAATATGGTGACAAAGATGAGGACAATAGCCCGAATAATGTAAATAAAGCAATTAAGCTGTTCAACACCTTTGCTTATATTTTGGTCAGCAGACTCACAAAGTTAACATTTCAAATTATCATTGCAAGTTTCAAATTTCATTCTTCTGATTGGTGGAAAATAATTTCAAAGATCAGTTTTCTTCTCAATCCTTTTTCTTTTCAAAACATTTGTTTTTTATTACTGTGGAGGTTATACCACCTTGTCTGCCAGAATGCCAACTAAGTGGTGTTATATTCAAGAACATTAAAGGAAGGTACATAAACACCCTTACTCTCTTTCTGCACTGAGATGGAATAGCAAACAACACAGAATTTGTTTCTGTCAAGAGAGTTTTCTCTCCCATCAAATCAGCTAGTTAATTTTAAACAAATCATGTGTCATGCATACACACACACTCACTCACTACAGCGACGTACATAAATGTTTTCTTTCCATTTTTTAACTATCTGTATAAATGTAAATATAATTTTCTCTTTCTCTTCTTTTGTGAGTTATGTTTGTTCTTTATATAAATATATATGTAAAATTCCTCTGTGTTGAAATTCATTTGTTTTGAAAATGTTGAATTTGCTTACTTTGTAAGTCTTTATCCTCATCAACAAGTAGCAACTCCTTCCACAACAAATTGGTGACCAACAGCAACCTCATCCATTTCAGTCCTGTAGCACCGATATGCTACATTACCCTAAATATAAACACAGGGTCACTATAATCAGGCTCAGAATCAAGGCTTATCCAAAAAGTTATACCAAACACCAGATTGGTTAATAATGTCTTCATACATCTTACTTATTATAAAACGCAGAGTGTGTTTGTGTGTTTGTGTGTGTGTGTGTGTGTGTGTGTGTGTGTATTGGATTGGATTTCCTACATTTTTTAACTGATTTCAACAAAACTTCACAGGATTACGTAAAATTACCTTGTAGTGGTTCTGACAGCGCCAAAAATGTGAAAAACACAATTGTTTTTGCATGAAATCTATTTGAAAACACGATAAGACCACGATTCTGTTTTTTATTGTGAAAGGGGACAACTCATATCGAAAGTTATACTTATTATAAAACCCAGGTTGTGTGTGTGTGTGTGTGTGTGTGTGTGTGTGTGTGTGTGTGTGTGTGTGTGTGTGTGTGTGTGTTCAATTAAATAAGGGATCAGATTTCCTACATTTTTCAACCAATTTCAACAAAACTTCTTTTTTTTGGCAGGTAGTGTTTCTTATTGTCTTGCACACTTTTTTTTCTTTATTTTTACATTCAGAATGCTTTTAAAATTCCATTTACAAGACAATTGTTTATAATAAAATTCTATTCAATCGGTAGACTCATAACGATTGAAAACAATGTTTTTGTTTGAGTTTGGGTTTGACCAATTCGTAAAAAGAAACAAAAAAACAAAAAAAACTAATTAAGACATGCGTGTCCATCAACCTTAAACAATAATCTTTGTCAATTTTATTTTTCAGTCTTTATGATGGTCAATACTTGATCTATCTCTTACTGTTACATCCCCAGGCAACACTGGGCTCTACTGCTAGTAGTTAATAAAAGACAGGGGGTTATATTTTTTTTCACATCATTTTTTATAGATTACATTGAAAATAATATACGTTGTGTAAGATAAATGCTTTTTTTTTTTTTCTTCCTCTTTTTTATTTGAGGGTTGCCTTCTCATTAGTTGCAAAAGAAGTACAGTGTAACCCGGATATACGAGAGTTGTCGGGACCGGAGAAGAAGTCTCCTATATCCGGGTTTCTCTTATATCCGGGTTACACTGTATAGAGAAAAGAGATTGGGTTTTAAACAGAAGCAAATACCTTATTTTAAAACATTTTTGTTAGTTTTTTTATTTCGTTTATATATTATTTTTCATTTTTTTCGGGACTCACTACAAGGCTACGAACTTATTGACATCATTAATGATTTTTTTACCCCCTCTCCCAACGATGTCAGAGTTAAATCATTACGTTACAGTACACACAATTACATGGGGGGGTGCAGACCCGGCATATATACATGCAGGCAGTGCTAGAATCTGCTTAGTTCTCTCAGCACTTGATAACACCTGACATAAGAAAAGACTGTCCCTAAATGCAACCTCTATCGCTGGCTGATGGGGTACGGGCAAACCTAGAAGCGAACTTCGGTTAATTTGTGTTTCAGGTCTCATAAGGTCAATTCACATACACATTTTTTTTTAATAAGGTTTTTTTTTTTTAAGAAAAATAAACCACATTCTATTATTTTTAGTAGTGACAAAAACTTTAAAAGTTTGATTTTTCTCGTGTTTTTTTTTTTATTTTCTCTAATTATGATATTGATTGAGTGGGAAGAAATTTTATAACTTCTCTCTTCTTAATGAAAAAAAATGCATTATCTGTTCCGTTGATATCTACTTACGAAAATAAAATAAAACAACTGTTGAAACTCTTGAATCAAATAAATAAAGCACCTGATTTTTTTTAAATTTCAATATCAATTCACTTTCTTTAGTGTCGAGAATCACATGACCAAAAAGTTGTCAACCTGAAAACAACAGAGTGCAGATTAAGAAGTGTGGTAAGTGAAGAAAGCGTTAATATTTTCCAAAAAGTAAAGAATAGAAGATTAAATGCTTGTCTTATTTAAGAAACAAAGTAAAGCAAATAATTAAATCGCTTCTTATACTTTTTTTGTGTTATTCTCAGTCGTATTAAGAAGATTAAAGTTTAGTAAACACTATTTTATCGCGCGATTTTTTTTTTTTTTTTGCTCAATTTTTCAAAAAGGATCTCTATTAAAAAAAATTCTTATGATTTCCATTAAGTTTATAACTCTTTCATTTTTAAAATGTCACAAAATAATTTCGTACTATGAATTTTTCTTGTAAATAATTTATTTTCATAGAATAAACAGAGCTTCCTCCGCAGTTAAATCAACTGACAAAGTTTGAAAACAAAATAATAACTTTGCATTTGCTTTTACTTCCATAGCGTGTCATTTATTTATTTTTGTTATGTGTATAACGAGTAAAAAAAAAAAAAAAATACCTGTAAAAGTAAACATTTTATTTTTAATCTGGTTTGCTTTTGAAAGGATCAAGGCGACTAACTAAAAGCTGGCCGAGCCTTTATAAAAATAAAAAATAAAATTTAAAGTAAAACAAAATTCTAATTAATATCCGGGAAGAAAAGATGCTAAATTTTCATGGGTTAAATTTCGATATTCGATCAGAAAAATATTTTATTTCACCATTTTTAAAAAGTGTTCGGGTACTAGGCATTTTGAACTTAAATGTATTGTAATTTGTTTGATATTTGGAAAGAACTGAGGAGATTAGTGACCGAATATATTTCAGTCGGGATGTCACTTTTTTTTCTAGATTTTTAATTTAAAATTTTTAACATTTCTTTTTAACAAAATTTAAACCATAATACATAAATAAAAATAATTTTTTAAATTTTTCTTTAAATATTGTTGGTTTTTTATCGCGCCAAACAATATTTGCATAAACATTGAAATTGAATTATAATTTTATTATTTCCTTTACATTTCTCTGAAACTGTTTAATTATTTTTTTTAACTAGTTTCATATTCTGGGTCGTTCTTTAGCGCTGAAAACTTATTTAAAACGAAAAATAGCAACCGAAATATAATATTTCAAGGGAAAGGTTTGTTATTTTTTTAGTTTCATTCTCTTTTCTGGTAAGTCTTTAAAAAAGTTTTAAATTTAAAAAAAGACTTTGCGTAATCGAGAAAAAATTAAATGACAGTTTTTTTTTTTTTCTTATTTTTTTAAACTTTGTAATTTAATCCCCATGAAAAAAATGATTCACGGATGGGAGGATGATATATTCCAATTTTTACTGAAGGTCAATAATTTTCACAGGAGCAGGGGAACCTTTTTTTTTTCTAAATCGGGAATAATACTTGGCTAACGAGTTTCTTCCTGTGAAAAAATATAAAAAATGGATGTCAGAACAGGGACTAGGAGGGATTAAGGAGAGAAACATTTACTTTTTCTACGAATAATAGGAAGTTGTGAAAAGCTATGATCGCCTACGTCCTGAAGGAGTAAAGTAAATAAAAGTACCAAATTTGGCATCGTTAGAGATCCACAAAGTTTCCTTGATTAAACCGAAGGAGATCTCAGAATATGAGGCTAATCTAAAAATAAAGGAAATGTAAGGGAAGTAATTCAGTGTTTGTTATGAAGAGATAATCAGAAATGGTAAACTGCGAAATAGAATCGGACCAGGAATTTTCAAACTTTTCATAAGCAAAAGAAACAAATAATTATAAAAAAAGAAAGAAACATGTAAGTTTTTTTAATTTTGCTAATCAGCGAGATATTTTCATTTTGCACCAAAGTAAAACTGGAAATGAATTTATTATTTATTTTAATTCAATTTAAACTAAAGTTTCCATCTGGAATATAAACCCGAAAACTTTCAAACATTTTTTTCTGTATAATCAAAAGTTTCTTCAAACAAAGTTTAATTAATTACAGGTAATTATTTCCTAATTAGTTTCAATTTCAATTCAAATGAAATCAACCGTGACGAGCTTCTGATAAAAAAATTAAAAAAAAAAAAAAACGATTCAAACTTACTTAAAGAAAATGAAATTGTCGAGTTTTCTATGTTGAGATAAAAACTAAAAATAAAACATATTTACGAGATTCGATTTCAAAATTTAAGATTTTATTTTATCTGGCTGAATAACCTACTTCAATGCCCGGGCGTTGAAAATTATTTAGTGCTCACCAGTGAGGAACGATCAACACATCATAGCGATCAGTTGTTGTTTTTGTTTCGTTTTTGTGTGAGTGTGTAAAAATGCAATTATCAGAAATTTAAATAATATTTTAAAAACAAGTCAAAAGCTGCTCTACTTAGGTTCAAAAATTTTTCCTTGGGCTTTCTTACAGTTAAAAACTTTAAAGAAAATATTTAATCGTTTAAGTTGCATTAAAAAAAAAATGAGGTGCATGTTTGGTACGCACCTAGTTTGGTCCTGAAAGAAGCAGATTTTGGGGAATTATTCTCAGTAAGCAATATAAACGGACAAGAACTTAAATAAAAGGCAGATCTGAAGATTAATAAAGTGGTTTTCGGAAATTTTCACTAAAAAATAAATAAACGTCTCCCTCTTCTTCTCAATTTGACTCATTTGCCAAAAATCCTGTTAAAAATTTTATTTTTTGTATGTGACAATAAGAAATGTTAGACTAATTATGGAAGATGATGTCTGATTGCTTTTTCACAAGAAGTGTATTTTTTTTTTCTCGGTGTCAATTGTCGCGTGACTTTTAGAACAAGACGTACAATAAAAATACAGACAGCCAGTTGGGTAATTCGACGTGGTGTGATGGTTTAGCAAGCAGCAACTTGTCTCCCGAGAACAATTTACGACTTAGTTCGATCCTCACTTGAGTGTTTCATGATTCCGGCCTTGTGGCACATCTAAACTTCGCTTAGAAAATCAGTATACATACAGAACAACAGTTTCGATTCAATCTTTTTGGTTTTAGAATTTAAAAATTTCAAATACTTATCTCGACTTTACATTGCAACTCTTATCGACCCCTAATTTACGATACGTGTGCGTTGTATATTTTTGAAAAGTGAAAGTGTGCTTATGTGTTGTGAACATTTTTTTTTTACATTAGGAATTTTTTTTTTTTTACTTAGGATCCAGTTTTGTTTTTTGGGCCCCTAGACACTTAAAAAAAAAATGTGTTGATTTTTCTTAAAATTATAATATGCAGTATTTATCCAGGTCCCACTCGTGAAAATCACGAACTAATTTTATTATTTTTTTAGTAATGACTAGCAGTAGAGCCCGGCGTTGCCCGGGGATGTAACAGTAAGAGATAGATCAAGTATCGGCCATCATAAAGACTGAAAAATAAAATTGACAAAGATTATTGTTTAAGGTTGACGGACACGCATGTCTTAATTAGTTTTTTTTTACGAATTGGTCAAACCCAAACTCAAACAAAAACATTCTGAATGTAAAAATAAAGAAAAAAGTGTGCAAGACAATAAGAAATACTACCTGCCAAAAAAAAGTGAAGTTTTGTTGAAATCGGTTGAAAAATGTAGGAAATCCGATCCCATATATAAACGAACACACAACCAACCTGGGTTTTATAATAAGTATAACTCGATATGAGTTGTCCCCCTTTCATTAATGCCTCTTAATCGTGTTTTCAAATTGATTTCATGCAAAAGCAATTGTGTTTTTTCCAATTTTTGGCGCTGTCAGAACCACCGCAAGATAATTTTACATAGTCCTGTGAAGTTTTGTTGAAATCGGTTGAAAAATGTAGGAAATTCAATCCAATATATAAACAAACAAACAAACACACACACACACACACAAACACACAACCTCGGTTTTATAATAAGTATGATTAAATTTTTAACAACCAAAACCCCCACCCCCACCTTCCAATCGACTTGAAGCCCGCCGCACCTAAAAACACTGTGACGAATGGCCTGTGAGCAGTATGTGGATAAAAGAGGTCTAGAACATGAACATTTATTTTTGTCCATAGACCAAAAATTGTCTTAAGTTACATTTTTGTGTAGTGATTAAATTTCACTGTTGTTTTAAGAGAAGAGTTGAAGTGTTTTTAGTGGGAAGTCAAGTAACTATGTCTTAATTACAACCTCAATTTGCAAAGCATCAACCAATTAGTTAAGTGATTGATGTTTTCTTTTCTGCAAATTCTTAGCTCAATCTGGATTTGTGAATTGAAGGCAGAGGAGGATTGAAGAAAGGTCATAGAGCTTATTAGCTTTGAAAACAAAATAATCAGCTAATTAAATACTAATTCCAACAGAAGTTGTAAATGTCTTTTCTTTGCCCATCGGAATATATATCGTCCATTTTCTTTTTTTTAGCCAAAAGATGTTATACTCATTGTGAATTTTATCAAAATCTAATCTCTCAGATTTTCCAAGTAGAAAAATGCTAATTACTACAAATAATTAGTTTTAATTGTTCTTAAATTTTAATCAACTTAATGTTTTGAAATGATATTGTGAATTATACCTATCAGCAATTTAAATGAGCTATGACTTTCCACAACACGAATTATTAAATAATTGTCAATGTTTAACCTACAAAAAACAACAATATTTCTTTCTCTTGACTTATTTCAGTAGAGACTCATCCTCAGCAATTTTTATTACTTTAAAAAAGCTATATTTAGAATTTTAATAAAACGCAATCATATGAAATTGAATTTATACATTTTCTATTTTCTCTAGAATTGACAACAAAAATTTTAATAAAAGTAATTGCTCATTTTATGATGAACATATAATATTTAAATGACCCCCTCCCCTTAGAAAATTAAAACAAGAAGTAATCTATTTAATTAATATCTTAATTTTATTTTATAACTGCATAATTTGATTAATATTGATTTCTTTATTGATTTTCATACAAAAAATAGAGTTACTCTATTACCTACTGATCTCCAAATGTTTTTTTTAAAAACAACAGCATCTGTTTTTAAATTAAAATTTATAATTCTTATTTTCAATCTTAAATGTTAATCTGGGCCTAAATTCAAATCCAAAATTAAACTACAATTTATTCAAATACTTAACAATAATAATCCACCCTAACAATAAAATAACTTGTGATAACCAGAAATATTAAACAAATGATGTAAACCCAAAATTGGTACCTGAGGATTGCAGACAGCATGAAACTCTGAGTTGTGCAATCAGTGTAGGGTTTTATGTATATTTTTAATTAATAAAATATATATATATAATGAGGTAACTCTTGCCTTAGGTTTTCTTTCCTGTTATTCTCTCCCCTTAGCTATTATAAATTCAGATTTTTGTTTAATCATCTCTAACACCCCCCCTCGTCATTTAAATGGGTGTTGCTTGTCAAATGTAAAATCTTGATTTAATTGAATTCACATAGCCTGAAATTTTACTACAATCTAGTGAATTCATTTGTACTAATGTCCTCATCAATTGTATATGAACCTTAATGCAGTACTTTGAAAGTAGTAGTAACCGAATCTAGGATAAACATTTATTCCCCCTAATGGTAAATCCATTTGTTAGGAATTTCAGTAGATTGCAAGTCTTTTCTTTTTTTTTAAGTTTCTTACCTGTAGTTTAACCTGCATTCGGATTAAAACTTGTATTTGGAGATTAAATCCACCTGCTCTTGATGCTTCCCTTGACTTTTAACATTTTTGTTGTCAATTTTCAAGAAAAAAATATAATCCCAATTTCATATGTTTGGGTTTTATTAAAATTCTAAAAATAGCTTTTTAAAATAATAAAAATTGTCAAGGGAGTCTACAGTAATAAGTTTCAAGAGAAAAACAGTCTTTTTGTGGGTACATTTGTTAAACTTTACCAAATAATCATTCTATTGTAGCAGTTGTTTGGATCAAGACAGTGATGCTCTTGATAAAATTCAATCGATGAATTTTGCAATTGATAAACTATCTCTTACAAGACTCCATTATTCTCGCCTTGGATGGGTGCAGATTGAGCTCCTATAAAAGACTGCTGATGCAATAATTTATTTTATGTTGTTGTAGTAGTATTGTAGCAGTAAATGAATATAATTAGTACTTAATAGTATTAAGTGAATTCAAGAGAGCTTTAAACACAAGATCTTTTAATCCTTGCAGTTTCTTACACACACCCACACACATCCTAAAAAAAAACACTTGTGAAGACAAAGAAATAATTTTTATGAAATTTTTTATGAAATCTATTCTCTAGCTTCGTTAAGGTATAAACATCAAAATAAAGTCGTTAATGAAGGGGACATTTTTTTTTTCTCTAATAAGATTACTTGAATGTTCAGGCTTGTAGACGAAATAAAATACTGTTTAAAAACTAAAAGGAGTGTCTACTCAAACATAGGTATCCACTAAAAATGACATTTAAAGTAACTATATATATATATATATATATATATATATATATATAAGTTACTAGCAGTAGAGCCCGGCGTTGCCCGAGGATGTAACAGTAAGAGATAGATCAAGTATGGACGATCATAAAGACTGAAAAATAAAATTGACAAAGATTATTGTTTAAGGTTGACGGACACGCATGTCTTAATTAGTTTTTTTTTTTTTTTACGAATTGGTTAAACCCAAATTCAAACAACGTTTTACGCGCGCGCGAGTTTTCCTCCCTTCCTTCCACACTTGCGTGTGTGCGCGCGCGTCGACTGATTACATCCCTTCCTTTCTCGTTAAGCTAAATATAGTAGTAAACTTTTCTTTAGTTTTAAATAAGTTATTGTAGTTTTATCAGCTCCTGTTGATATCTAACACATTTAAATTACCGTTTTTCCCGCGTTTTTCTCTGACGTCACGGACAAACTAATCGTTTGAGTTCAGTCGGGCTAAAAATTTTGATCCATGAAGTTGACTGATTTATCCCTCGTCAGTCAACCTTAAATACAGACAGGGATATCTTACTGACAAAAAATAATTCTTCATCCCGTTTGGCTCGTCGCAAAAAAAATTCTTCAAGACGATGCAACCAACAACAAATAAGCCTTCGTCCCTTTTGGCTCGTCGTAAATAATTTTTAGCAGCAAATTCAATGCCTGATCCCAAAATCTGAGATGACTGAACTTTCACTACCGTGAACCTGAACAAAAAAGGGTATAAAAAAAAACAACACAAAACACTACACACACTTACAATACCCAAATCCACAGTAAGTACTTTTTTTTATCTGTGCACATCTACACCTCGTGTTAACGAGTTCCTTTTTCCAGAACTTAAAAAAAAAAAAAAATTTCCCGCCTTGTTCACCTTGCTATCCTATTTTTGGCGCGGAACATTTTCCCTGATCTCATACCCGAGATAATCTACTTGTTTTTCCATTTAATAAAAAAAATTACACTTGTTTTAAAAAAAAAAAAAACTTTTCCCGCCTTGTTCACCTTGCTATCCTACCAAAAAAAGTGAAGTTTTGTTGAAATCGGTTGAAAAATGTAGATAGCCTTTCTCTGTATTCTTTTACAATTTATGATTTTTTACTTATTGAATACAGTAAAAAAAATTGCATATTTTGTTGTGGTGATTCATAATTAGAATTCTGATTTGAATATATTTTCCACTCGTTGTTTCTAATACAAAAAATATTAACTTTATTTGGGTTTATTAATTTATTACAAGTACTGTGTTCTTTCCTTAATAATTATCATCTTCGAAATATTGTTGTTTTTTGTCTATCAGATTTCTTACGTCGGCATTTTTAAATTATTTCTTAATACTTTCTTTTAAATATTGAATTAATTTCAAATAGAACCAATGCCTTATTGATCTGCCTTGTAACAAATTGCAAAGGGAATTGAAAATCGGCCCTAAAGTACATGGAATTATCTTTCCCTATTTTTAACGAAAATTTCAGACGTGCTAAGAACGATTAAAAAATGTAAAAAAAAAATACCCCCAAAATACTTTGATCTTTCCTCTTTAATAATAATATGAACATTAGACGATAAAATTTTGTTTTCGTCAAGTTCGGCGTCTTTTTCATCATGCTATGCTCTTTTTTTTTTACATTTTCATGGGTGAGTTGTCCCCCTTTCATTCTCATGGTGTGTCTTAATCGTGTTTTCAAATTGATTTTCTTAAAAAAACAACTGTGTTTTTCCCATTTTCAGCCCCGTTAGAACCACCACAAGGTAATTTTACGTAGTCCTGTGAAGTTTTGTTGAAATTGGCTAAAAAATGTAGGAAATTCGATCCAACATATAAACGTTACAGACACACACACACACACACACACAACCTGCGTTTTATAATAAGTAAGATGAAGAACTTGGTAATCCGTATGGGTAATCCCAAGGAGGATGAAATCCTGAGAGCTCAATGTAAATCCAGAGCTAATATTTAAAGGTCTGGTCACTCCTCCTCCCCCAATACAAAGTATGCTTGAGGGAGATATGAAATTAATCCCTCCCTATACTCTACCATGTCTCTTTAACTACTCCTTTCATACTCTCTGTTAAATTACAAAAACTTACACTACCCATCAATTTTAATTTCATTTTTCATTTTATTTAATTTTTGGAAGTGCTATCTGATGATCCGGCATCCTTTAAAAGGGCTCTGGTGAGATAAATTATTATAATGGTACCTTAAAATGGTCTGTTTAAATATATATATATATATATATATATATATATATATATATATATATATATATTAATAGATGTTTCATGCACAAAATGTGAAGGCTTGGAATAAATGCTACTACTAGTAGTGAAAACAATACAAAAAAATCCATCTCAAACAGTCAAAACATTAAAAAGAAATTAACAACAAAACAAAACCCTCTTTAAAATGGCTAAGGAAGTGGTCAGATGTGCTTGGGACAATGGACAGTTTTTGTACTACTTCCTCACTCCCACCAAATGGAAAAATGTAAGAACGCTCGAAAAACTAAACAAAAAAAAAATTAATATAATTTACCTAGTCCATCATATTTAACAAAAAAAAAAAAATAGTTTGCTGCCCAAATATACATTAATCATATATATATATATATATATATATATATATATATATATATATTACAGGGTGCGATGGATAAATTGTCATCTAAATTACACAAAAATGAAAATAACACTGACATCTCATTTTTAACAGATATAGTTACTAAAATTACACAAAAATATCTTGAAATATTGAAGAGTAAATTTATTCAATAAAATCACCATTGGCTTCTACAGCTTCTTTTGAATCTCCTGCAACTCTTCTGGACACTCCTTGTTTAAGTTGGGGAATTCTGGCATAATCCTTGCTTTGGTGTTACAAGGAGTTCTGTTGGTCTCTCACTCAGCTGCACACCACACATAATAATGCAGTGGGTTTGCAGTCAGGGGAGTTGGTTGGCCAGATGTAAGGGGGTGATATTGTTGTAGAAATTGTCTGACAGCTATGACTGGGTTTCTCTGCTTGTGTGGCATGCTGAAAATTCCTGTTGTCAGACATAGGCTCTTCCAGCAGCTGCCCCCTTGACCCAGGGCAACACTAACACCCCAAGGCATTTGATGCAGTCATCTGTGTTGGGTCTGAGGCCCACACCAACAAATTTTTTTATTTATATTTTTTAAAACAAAGGTTTTATTATCAGAACAATCAGAGTAAGTTTTCCAAGCTGCCATATTTTCGTAATCACTCATCCAACTCTTTCCAAATCCGCTGCACTGTCCTCAGATTGACACCCAAACACTCTGAAACATTCGTATTGGCTTTTCTGGTGTGAATGCCAAGCCATACAGCATGCCGTTTCCAAATTTCTGGTGGAGTGAATTGTGTCATGGTGCTCTTTTTCTAACAGCCAGTGCCCAACTGACCTTACTGTATTGTGCAGTTGACAAAAACAACACACACGCACAAAATTAAAAATATAAAATGGCGACAATATACCCATCGCATCCTCACACTCTCTCTCTCTCTCTCTATATATTTATATATATATATATATATATATATATCTCCTTTGTCTACAATAATTAATATTTGTTCTCAATGAAATTATTTCAATCATCAGGTATTCAAAATATTTTGCAATAAATGTGACTAAAATTTGTTCTAAGCAATATTACACTATCATGATTTTTCATATAAAATGATAGGACATAATTTTTTTTTCTTTTTTTACTAATGTTAATACAAGGCCCAAGAGCCACTCAAGGTAGAGAGTTACTGTGTGGATTTACATTAGCATAGGAAAGAACAAATGTAAGGAGTATAGAGCTGAAGCAGACTTTAGAAGGAACCAGAAATCCAACCCCAGCAGGAAACAAGTAATAAACCTCTACACCTCTTCAAAAGACCAAGGATGGGTGTAAACCAGGCTGGGAAATACAATTTTTGTAACCAAAACTTTGACACTGATTTGTAGCAATGATTTTGTAAGTAGAAACTATGACCTAAAATCAAAAAGAAAGAATGAAACTATGACTTATTAAAAAAAAGGGGGATAAACTTTATTTTTACCAGTACACTTGAGTTTCAAATAGATGGGGTGGTTGGAATAAAAGGAGTGAGTGTTTTGTTTTTTTTGTTTTTGTTGTGTAGTAACCTACCACCCCTCTTGAAGATGAACTCGTCTACAAACAAGGACGTTAAGAGTGGCATGTCAAAAGACAGTGTCGGAGAAGTTCTGGGCTGAGTTAGTTATAGACTACTCAGGCGATTCTGTACCAACTTACCAACCGAATAAACCCCATTTTATTGTTACATGTTATTTGGCGTTTGTCTTTATTAACCCCAAATTAACATCATAACAGTGGCGACGAGAGATGCATTCATCATGCTGAGTGGAGAATTTTTCAACTCTAGGTGGACAATATAATTTTTTTTTTTTTTTTCTCGCACTGAAAGAAAGAAGAAAAAAAACAATACGTCGAACTTTGTTCTTCAAGAAGAAATAGAATTTCAACGTGCCAAAAAGAAGTAAGACTCGTGCTTATTGTTGGATATATACATGTTTTTCCCTTTTTTGACTGTTTTCGAAAAGTGTTTTGTGTAATCTATTACGCATAATGGAAGATTTGATTGCATTAACGAAAACTCTAGTGCAAAACCAAATTCAGCAACAAGAGCAACAAAAATTGTTTTGGGAACAACTATTGGATTTACAAGTTCAGCAGCGAAATGACACAAAGGCTTTATTTGAAGCAATGTTACTAAAGAATCCAGTAAATTCGTCATTCACGGCCGAAGGTATTGCTATTCTATTCTATTACCGAGTTCAAATTTAACCCAGAGGAGGGTATAACATTTCCTGCGTATTTCAGAAGATTTGAAACAATATTTGAAAAAAAATGTGAAGGTTGGACTGATGAACAAAAAGTGAGTTTACTTTTACAAAAGTTGGGTACAGATGAAAATAATAAGTATACAATTTTGTCCTTCCAAGAAAAACTAGTGACATTTCTTTCAAGAAACTGTTAATACTTTATCTAGTATTTTTGGCGAGCGAGTTAGTTTGTTTCATACTCGTTTCGTGTTTTGAATATGGTAAAGCGTGACGATGAGGATGTTGTTACGTATGCTGGAAATGTTAACAGAATGTGTGAACGTTTTATGTTACATGATCTTTCAATTGATCGATTTAAATGTTTGATATTCGTTCAAGGCTTGACTTCTAGCAAAGATAAGGACATAAGGTTCTGAATATTGGCAAAACTCGAACAAAATTCCGAGATTACTTTGCAGAAGGTTACGGAAGAATGTCAAAGAATTGAAAACTTAAAACATGACAATACGCAAATTGAAGAAAAGACATATCCCGTGTCCATGCTATTCGACCAAAAACGGAATAGTTAATAAAAACGTTAAAAACCAACGTGCTTTGGATGCGGTGGTGGTCATTTTAAAAGTGAATTTTTTTCGCGACAAAAATTGCTATTCATGTGGCAATAAAGGCCATATAAGTACTCATTGTAAAAGCAAAAGAAAAAAAATTAAGTCGAAAAAAGATATTGTGAATATTGTGTTGTCACATCAGGAGATTGAGGAGGGCAGAAAAGAAAATTCGTACCAGTAAAATTAATGGAAAAAAATGTTAAACTACAGCTAGATACTGGAAGTGATATTTCCATTATTAATACAGCAACATGGATTAAAATAGGCAGACCTTTGCTTAAAAAGACTGAAAAAAGTGGCTCACGGGATTTCTGGAAGAAAAAAAAATTTTCAAGGTGGATTTTCTTGTAATATTTCATTTGTTGGTAATACACTAAAGTCTAAAGTGTATGTGCTACAAAATGCTTCAAATTTGTTTGGAACAGATTGGATTATACTTTTTAATTTATGGAAACTCCCTATTAATTCTTTTTGCAATAGAATTAATGTTTCTTCTCTGTAAAAATCGGGTTACAGAAAATTTGAAAGATCTGAAAATAAAATTTCCACAAGTATTTTCAGAAGGTCTTGGATGTTGCAAAAAGGCAAAGGCAAAATTTGAAGTGAAGGAAAATGTAAAACCTATTTTCAAGCGAAAAAGAAATGTGCCATTTGGTGTTTTGGAACAGACTGACAAGGAATTGGAACGGCTTGAAAATTTAGGAGTTATTTCACGCATTGAGTTTTCAGAGTGGCCCTATGTTAAGAAAAAGAACAAAGGTGAAACGTTTAAGTCCAGATCCCAAAGGAAAATATATTAATTCCTCCGGAATTAATCTCAAGGGGGAGGTGTTGTGTAGGAACCTACCACCCCTCTTGAAGATGAACTCGTCTACAAACAAGGACGTTAAGAGTGGCATGTCAAAAGACAGTGTCGGAGAAGTTCTGGGCTGAGTTAGTTATAGACTACTCAGGCAATATCTGTACCAACTTACCAACCGAATAAACCCCATTTTATTGTTACATGTTATTTGGCGTTTGTCTTTATTAACCCCAAATTAACATCATAACAGTTTTGTTTTAGAATTTTTACTAGTGAAACATTTTGTTGTACAATGCTCACAGCCAAAATTAAGGAGCAGAACATTTTCTGAATATTTAATAAAAGGAATGTTTTAGAAAAGGGTGTTCTAGGTAGATTTTTTTCTTTAAAAACTATCATCTAAAAATAGTTTTAACCTATTTGGATGTCTAAAGAAACTTCAAGAAGCCCCTAGTGTTCTTAGAGATTAAATTACACACTAATAAGAAAGAAATTATTGTTTTATTTTAAATCCATCCATCCTTGAGCCCAATGCCCTTTAGTATCACCAACATTTGGGGCAATCACGCTCCACTAGGGTTATCCATAGGTATTAAAATCTATTGTCTTTTTGTTTTATAGACATCATATCTGCATCCCCAACTTTCTCATTCTGATTCTAAGATGGTTTGATATGTTGGGCTACGGCCTCTCTGAGTAAAGTTGAAAAAGTGTGACACGCTGACATTCAGATTTATATATATATATATATATATATATATATATATATATATATATATATATATATTTTTTTTAACAAAGTCAACAGTCAGTAACATCAAATATGAACATGGCCACAATGTATCGACCATGTTTGGAAAATAAAAAAAATATTTGAATACCTCTTAGATATATACATAAAAAATCAATCCATTCAATTAAAGATGAAAATCATCCTTGATAACGGCTAAAAGAATAGCAGAACATTCAGACAATTTTTATATACATTATGTTCAGTAAAGAAAGAAATTGTGTGAATACATAAAAAATTAAATATAAAGCATAATCACAGTACTTTGTCAGTTGACTTTAATGAAACTTGTATAAAAAAGGAATTGCTACCCAAATACACACACACACGGAGATATATATATATATATATGCACACAGTTGGGTAATGGATAGCGAAAGGTATGAATCCATCTCTTCAGCTGATGACACTAGAGTCAAAAAGCATCATACTTCTGAAGAGAAATACAATGAGAACAGAATTTCAATCTGGAAACATCATAATAAAATGTTTTCTATTAAATTATAAAAATTGTTTAATTCTTTTTGATATGATAAAGTGGTTTGTTTTCATTCTCAGATTGAAAAACAAAGCAAATAAGCATAATGGCTTCCTAAAGATGACCTGCCTTTATTTGAGATTCCATTATTGTGTGTGTGTCTATATATAAGTGAATTGTACCCACAGAAATAAAACATAGATTTTAAACAAAATGGACGCTTTGTTATACCTTAGGTACCTTTCGACCAACATATTTTTCAAAGGTATACGTTGGCAAATTGAAAAACGCACAAAGACACACTCAATATAGTAAATAAGGAGCAAAAGTTGGAACACGATTAAAAAAGAGATAAATTTTAATTACAAACAATTAAAATTCAAAGATGGGGTAATATAGCAAGTTCCGCAAGAGTATAAAAAGGAAAAAAGACATTCACAGTCCCTACCAACAAGTGTAAGGAATGTACAAAATGCTTCTTCTGTCTGCACAGGCCGGGCTGATGAAATTTTATAAATACAGCCTCCAGGACTTGGAGATGGTATACTGAGCGAGCACTGTGTCATATTGAGAACCAAGTCTCTTCATAATCAGTGGCACAAACATGGCTGTCGAGCAAATGCTGTCCAATGGCTGAATCATGGACTGCCTGAGTAGTTATTATAGATTGGCTCTGACTACTAGAATGCAGATAGGCTGCGCAATTTGCGTCTCCAACCTCAGATTGGTTTGTCTTATGTACACCACATCGGCATTTAAACTTGTAAACAACTAAATTTTTCTGAAAATAGGACAACCTATCTTTACTAAAGGATGGAAAGACAAATCTTGTTTGAAAAACTGTGCACAACTTATCAGCATTGTAACAAAACAAAATACATGCTGAAATTCTGTCGGATAATAACTGACATTTCCTGCCAAGCCAAGGTAACTTTAAATAAATAGGGCAACGGCTGGGTCCAAACACCACTGGTTCCTTGAAACGCTTGATTTTGCTGTCAATAACATGTCTGATAACGTTGATGGGATTTCCATTATTTTCAAAAATATTCCAAATAGTAATGAGTTCTCCATCTAACAGTTCGAGGGAACAGATTATCATAGCGCAATGAACCAGGATCACAATCAGACCAATCTTATGGGACTTGGGAACAAACGAATTCCAACTCGTATATAAGCCAGTAAATGTAAGTTTACGAAAAACACCAGTAACGAAAACCCTGTCTTTATGTTTAACAAGGATATCCAAAAAGAGTAGTGCCCTATCCTTCTCAACCTCCATCATAAACTTAAGGGATAGATGGAGAAAATTAAGTTGCGCCAGGAAATTAGTAGCATCTCTGGCAGAATCAAAGATTGAAAAAGTATCATCCACGTATCTCATATAAACACAAGGTTTTTGAACCCTATCAAACAATAGTTGCTCATAATATCCCCCGAAAATATTGGCTAAAACAGGACCCAAAGGGCTTCCTATAGAAACCCCATCAGTATGGACATACATTGTCTCGTTGAAGCTAAAAAACCCTCTGTAGCCAGACGCAAACATTCCAAGAACAGATCCTCATGAATACTGGCCGGGCCCAAATTACCCCTATAAAGCATATCAGCACAAATGCCCATAGTCTCATGCACCAAATCACCAAAAACAATCGCAGAAATGAAAACTGGGGAATCCAAAATTTCAGGATTGCAAGTCCAGATCCAGCCTGGAATGATTTCAATTTACTCACAGTCAGCCTGATTCCAAAATGGTATGATATGCTGGGCTACAGCCTCTAAGAGTAAAGTTGTAAAAGTGTGACACACTGACATTCACATTTATTATATTATTTATTTTTTTTTTTTTTATCAACATTTTTGTTACTTCAAATGTCACTATAGTGGACATTTATTATCTGAAAGTTCTTACCCCACTTTTATTTATTAATGTGCATCACATCCATCAGCCTGCACACTGGATAATTCTAAGTAATGAAAACATTCCCCAGCAGGTGTTGAAGCTACAATCCCACCCCTTGTAGGCATAATCGTCTACCTTCTGAGGGGACATGGTACACAAAATTCATCAATATGCGTATAACACTGTCCATGGTTTCTGCTATTATCTCCAAACTTGATACCCACAAAACCTGTGAACCTGATGGTATCCCTACATAGTCCTTAAGAAATATGCTCCTAAACTGACTTCTGCTTTCTTAAACTCTACAATAAATGCCTGGCTGCTTCTTGCTTTTCTGCTTGTTGGAAATCCTTTTCTGTTATACCATTCTTTAAGAACTCAGGTGAACCGTCTGAGCCTTCTATTAACCATCTACCTCTTTTTGGCAAAGTACTAGAGACTCTAATCAGTTAAGCATTTCACCTGATAGGATCTTCTTTCAAATGTGCAATATGGCTTTTCCTTCTCTAGGTCAATTCCTGATGTATTAATTATTGCTGAAAGTGTCTGTTGCATTGGACATCTTGAAAGCATTTGACAGGGTTTGGCATGCTGGTCTTCTTCACAAGTTGAAAGGTTAAGGAATTTCTGGATGAATTTTTGAACTGATTCAGTTTTTCTTATCAAATCATGAAATGAAAATTGTCCTGAATGGCCACTCTTCTAGATCTTTTTGCATTAATGCAGGTATTCCCCAGGGTTCTATCCTTGGGCCTATACTGTTTTTAATTTTCATCAATGACCTTCCTGATGGCATCAATTCTCGACTATGTATCTGTGCTCATGACACAATTATTTACTCCTGTCTTAATAGTAAGTCTAATCAGTTCAATAAGGTCAAATTGGCAGTGATCTCAAAAGTGACCGACAAGCTGCTGTTAACTGGGGCAAGGAATGACTTGTTAATTTTAATGTCTCCAAAACAAAACTCCTTTCTATTAAGCATCTGAGAAACCCTGTTTTGCCTTCCATTAACACAACTGATTTTAACTCCCAGGAGAGTGACTCATTGCACTTTATCTTGCTAATGTTCTCTGCTGACATGAAGTGGAATGATTATGTTGAATCAATTGTTAAGTCTGCTGCTATGAAAGTTGGTTCACTGTGTCATGCTAGACAATTTTTATCTTCAGGATCTATCTTACATATTTATAAGTCTGTCATTTGTCCTTGCTTTGAATATTGCAACCACATCTAGTCTGGAGCCCCTGCTATATTTCTTGACAAAGAAGAATTGGCAATATTATTGGTTCTGACATCTCGGCTTCAGTCATTTTCCCACAGCCATAATGTAGCTTCCCTTTGCTTTTTCTATAAATACTTTCATAGTAATTGTTCTGATGAACTTTCCTCTATGGATATCTAGACTTTATGAATTTAAGTGCACCACTGGATTGGCAGCTAGGTCTCATCATTTTACAGTTGAAATGGCTAGATGTAACTAAGTTCTGTACTAACAGTTTCTTCTCTTGCACTTCAAAAATTTAAAACCTGATGATTGTCATTGCATTTATCTTCTTAATTCCTGTTCTTTTATTCTCTTTCCTTAAAGTTTTTCTTTTTTTCATATTATTTTGCATTCAATAACACTTTGCATCTTAGTGGCTTAATTGCCTTGCTTAAGTTGAAATGATTAAAATAAATAAGGAGGAAACTTGAAGCAGCAGAAATGTTCTGTGGAAGGATGGTAAGAATAAAATGGATGGAAAAGTGTTCAAGGAAAATTGGAACAAAAAGGAAGACTTTTGCTTGGAATCAGGAGAGTTGAAATTTCTAGGGCACTTAATAAGGAAAGAAGGTTTGGATAATTTGACACTCGAAAGACGTTGAAGACATGAGCAGCATAGAAAAGATGTAAGTAACTTACCTAACAAGCTCATGCAAATGGTCGACAGAGAGTGGGAGGTGTAATAAAAAAAGAAAAGACAAATTGCTAAAAGCTACAAAGGATAGAAAGTTGTGGTGAACCATACTCATCAACATTTTGAAGGGACATAGCACAAAAGATAACAAAAAGGAAGACTTAAAATCTAACAAAGTGTATCATAAACTTGAAAGCTTTTTAATAACTGTCTATATTTCTGAGATGAGGTATTATGTACACTATTTACATTAGTCAGTCTATTGTCCTCATCTTTGTCATCATATTTATGACAACATTTCAGCCGTTGTACACTCCGGCCTTCTTCAGGTGGTTGGAATGTCAAACTGAACTCTTTATTATCACTCACTGGGGTAGACTGTTCTAGTTCCGCATGTCATGTTATCTCCTGTTAATTAATTAATTCCCCTCTCCAAGTTCGCCACTGCCATAACCGAGTATTGAACTCACACTCTTTGGGTCCTGTCAATGGATCTAACCAGCACCTTTATCCACTGTACCATGTGTATGAATTTCTGGGTATTATAAACCTAATGTCTCAGCAACCATTTTTTACCAGTGCTCATATCAATTTTTTGCTGTTATCATTGCATTTATTTTTTTTTTACCAGAGCTCATATTGCAACTTTTGTTGTTATTATTGCTTTTCTCTGACACTCCTTATTACTGGTTCCCATATTGTATTCATTTCTATGCTTGGTTGGCTCAGGAGATTTTTTTAATAAATCTTGTAAACTTTCTTTTATTTATAAGTATTGTTTTTCTCTCTGTCTTTTTTAGGCATAATTAAAGAAAATAGAAACCAATCAAGATGAAAATTATATTTCTCTTGCAACTTCTGCTCCCTATTTTGGGGTCCTGCTTTCTAAATACTTTCTCTGCTGACAACTCTTCTTGCAGGTAAGTGATACTACACTATGTAATATTTGGGGATATTTTATTCTTTATTATTTGAATATAATGTTACGGGATACTAGTATGTTTGTGTCATATTAGTCACCGTTATGTTGCAGGAATCGACACTTTGAAACACGCCTCAGAAGCAGCATTCTTATCCATGTGTGACTATATATGAAATCCAGAATTAAAAAGCGGAACAAAGAGAATATGATTCTCTTTTTAAAGACTTAAAGAGCACTCCCTAGTAGGCGTTTTGGCAAAGTCTGATAACCCACAATAATTATATGACATTATTATAATTTATCTTTCACTGAAATATAAATTTTTTTTTTTTTTTTTTTTGCATTGTGTAAAAAAAAAAAAAAATCCAACACCATAATTTAAGAATCAATTCTTTTCATTCATAGAATGTAGTAACACATTTTGTTCAGTGATTGTTTTTTTTGTTTTGTTTTTTTTTTTCCATTATGGAATATTCTTCTTGAATTCACCTTGTGGGGGGAAAAAGGTATAATTAAAATGGAAAGGAAATTTTCTCATATTTTAAAATCAATTGAAAGATACAGTTTAATGAAAAATTGGTTGACTCTGTTTAGAAATATTTTACTTCTCAAGTTTTAAGTTATGCAGCCATTTAGACCCGTAAAGGTCAGTTTTAAGCCAATTAGACCTATATAATAATTAGGCAGCATTAATTTTAATTTTATTTTAAATTCTTACAAAGTCAGTGTTTGTTCATACTGGTTATATTTTTAAATTTTTTAATGTATTTTACATGACTCCAAACCATTTTTTTTTCACCATCACCACAAGGATGAGATGACCAAGTTGACATCTCCTCATGCAGATGGTAAAAGGAAACCATGGACAGAATGTGACATTATGTTAGGGACCTTCATCCTTCCCTGAGTTTACAATCTTCAACAAGTAGTGAAGATGATATGCCCAAAAGTGAGGAGGATGGGCTAGATGATCCCACAGAGGAAGAATCACATGGGGATGAAGTGGAGGAGCACAAACTATCCCCCACTTTTGGAGAAGCACTCCAAGCTGTCGTATATGTAATCAGGAGGCAGTTTGGTAAATGCGCAGCAGTACAGGCACAAAAGAGGCCCCAGATTGCATGCATACATGTCTGTCAAAACCAGTTACATTTGGGTCTTCCCCATTAGTAGAAAAATAGCTTGGCATGTTCACATATGGGCCACTCTGCAACTTGTCCAGATCCAGGTTTCTAGCAAGTGTCTCCTGTCAATAAAAGCAACAAAGGAAAACCAGCAGTGGGCATGACTTGGTGTTTTGTGAAGTTGGTCCCATGGGCATTTTGTTCCTAAAGTAGTTGTACCACCCACTGTGCTGTGATTTCTGAGCCAGTGTTATTTTGTTACCTCCCACATCTTTCTCTGCCTATTACCCTCCCGGAGTTCTTAGGAGAGCAATCAGTTAGGCGTTTTTTAACCCCCAACTTCAATACACACTTGCTGTACTTTACAACAATATCATAGAAAGGTAAGAATAAATCTGGTTAAATGTGCCAATATTAGACATAAGAGTAAAATATGAAATCTCTGTGAGCAACTTGTGATGATGATCATCATCATCACACACATACATATATACTTACACAAATTCAAATTATACAACAACAAGCATTCATTGGATAATAAATCAACACTACTGTGTAATGGACAATTTATAAATCGCAGCTATGCGACAATTTTATAATCTCTCTATTTTCCTGTAGTCGATTTTGTGCACTTTTGGGAGAAACGGATCCCAGAAGCTTTCTTGAGTCTCTCCAAAGCTCGCTCGCTGATTGGTCAATGCCAACCAATTAGATTGTCTGCATGTTAAAAATGATTCTTCCTGCGCAGTGCTTCGGAGTCGATGATCACCTATATAAGCAAGAAATATTCTTAGATAATTAGTGAGAATTCAGCTGGCAAACGAATCCACAACAGTTGAAACCATGTGCCAATCTTCTCACACACACCACCACTCACATGCTGAATATTCCCTACACTTGCATAATCTTTTCCTTACATGGCAAAACTGTTGAAAACATTTATTACCAGAAATTATCACAACCTTCTTTCTTTCAGTGAACTTTGGAACACTGATAATAGTTAAAGAGAGACAACTCTTGTTTTACTCACATCCTTGTTTGTCGATCTTGTTAAATACAAATTTTATGTGTAATGATGTCTTTGGCTTATCCTTTTTTCTTCACGTCAGTTTGGTTTCCTAATCTAAGTTAAATTAATGTGGTGGAGTCCGCCACAAACTACTTTCCTGGATTATTTAGAAATGGTCCTGGAAAATGATTCCCTAAAAACAAGTGGGAACTCTGGTACTGCAATATGAAGGGGTGGGGACTAATGTAAAAGGTTTACAAAGTTTAATGTTTGAGGAATGGGAATTTTACTGCATCTAAGGAAACAATTTTTCTGTCCGAAATTTGGAGGTGGAATATGTTGTTGGAGGGGGGGGGCACCTTCTGTGTGGACATTCAGTTGATAATAGCTTTTGTTTTTTTTCTTTTAAATAGGAAGTACACCCACTACATCAATGAGAATATCAAATCCACCTGATTCATTATTACACAGATCACACTTAGGCTCTTCCAGGACAAGTAAATCTTGGAAAAGAAAATTTTCTTGAATGAGGAGTGTGAGTAGCCATGGTTAAATGCAAAATAAGTAACAGAATTGTCCAACCAACAGAATTGACAAAATTTACAATAAGCAATGACAAGAAAAAAGAACAAAAACGGGAAAAAAATGTGTGGCAACCGAGCATCACTACAGATGCAAAAGTGGCCTCAGATCACATTCAGACATGTTTGTCAACACCAGTTACTTCCAGTTTTTTCCCATTAACAGCAAGACAGTTTGGCATGCCTAGCTACCTACAGGCCTCTCTGCAAAGGAAGTGTGGATTTTGTTCCTAAAGTTGCTGTGGTTTCCGAGGCAGTGTTATTTTTTTGTTACCTCCTGTCTCTTTCTCCTCTCTGTCTATTACCCCCGAGCAATCAATTAGGTATTACCACACCCAAAAAATCTCAACAGACTCTTTGCTTACATTACAACAAAATAATTTAAAGCAAACAAAATATAAGTAAGGCAGATTAGCAGTAATAAGGCAAATTAATAGTAATAAGGCAAAAAAAGTCATGAATTAAGAATTGGTGTTGACACGCAAAAGCAAGTTTAGATAAGTAAACATAGCATTCTGACTTCAAAATAAGTCAGTTGGACTGTGTCAGATGAGAACCGGCCTATTTTATTGGCTAGGAAAAAATCCCAACATGCTTCTGCCTATAAAATTGAGAGGGGAAAGTGCTTTGCAGTCATTCCAAGTAGGATTGAAACCAACAAACCAACTCTCTATTTCGAATGGTGCAACATGCTCAATTCTATAGAATGGTAGAAAAGCTAAGACCAGGATATACACCCCCAACAAGACAAAAGATTGCCGATAAGTACCGCCTATGGTCTATGAAGAAGAATATATAAAATGTGCTAATGATCTCAAAAATGAAAATGTATGTCTTTCCTTAGATGGATGGTCAAACATTCAGAATAAGCCCATTATATGTGTCACTCTGACAACATCAACTGGTCACATGTATCTAGTGAACACAATAAACTTATCAAGCCAACTCTACACTACAGAATACCTTCAGGAAATTGACATGTCTTCAATAAATAAGTCAGAAGATTTGGGCTGTTATGGTGATTTAAGAAGTCTAGCTTAGTTGTGGCACAACGCCAAAAGTATGGGGCACCCGATGAGGATCAAACTCACTATTCAGTCATAATGGGTCTAGCAAGACAAACTTACTAATCTTTACACCATGTTAGAATGCCCAAACTTTGGATGTTATGTTGGTATTGTGGTAACAGATGTCAGCAAGATGAGAAAACTATTAGAAGAAAATGAATTGAATATTTTGACTTATAGATGTTCAGCACACATTTTAAATCTGCTGGTTCATGATTTAGAAGTTCCTAATGTCAAAGAACATGTAGTTTATTTGGTTAAATACTTTAGGAACAATCATTATGTCTCAGCAAGATATTGCCAAGATGGTGGTAATTGTCTTGTCATGTGCCAGATAACTCACTGGAACACCATGTCAGACTGAAGAATTATAAACAACTGGTCAATTCTCTTCCAAATTTGTAAAGTTAGCAGGACAAAGTATATTCACCCATGAGAAATAAGGTGGCCAACCTTGCACTTAAGTGATATGCATTGGAACAGCTTTCACAGTTACAATCTATATGTAAATCTCTCGATAAAGTGATAGATTCACCATTGCTGAAGCAATGGATATTTGGAAAGAATTGTTCAAGAATTTTGAAAAAGCTCCTGAACAAAAAAACTGCTAGAAATGGGGGGGGGGGACAAAAACGGTACAACCAAGTCATTACCAAAGAACACCTTCTTGCCAACATGGTTCATCCTTATCTTAAACCATTAAAAAAGTTAATATTGCAATGGAATTTGCCAGTGAGAAATATACCATACTTGTTTCCATTATTATGAAGTTGTAAGCCAGGTCTCCTCCCTTCCAGGCATTTAAATTTGCAAACTTAGTAAGCAAGACGGTCTCTGCTATTAAATGGTGGGATTAGCATGAAAGTATGTTGAGTAGTGATATATGTTCTGTGGTTAAGCGACTCCTGTCAGCAGTGGCCTCCTCTTCTGGCAATGAAAGAGTTTTCTCATCCTATGGACTGGTGCATTCCAAATTGAGAAACCATCTTGGCACAGATAAAGCAGCAAAACTGGTCTTTCTGTTTAAATCTATGAATGCAAAAACTGCTCATGTTCAATTTTTTAGTGGTTAAAATTTTTTTCTATAATAAAAAAAAAATTCTTCAGTTGATGAATTAAATATTTCATTCAATATGTTTTACACTTTTCTTCCTTCATGAAATTACACGAACACAAAAAAAAGGTTTTATTTTTAAATTTGTTTGCTTTAAATAGAGATTTTTGTAAAATTTATTTAGATCAGTGATTTTAAAAAAATCATTTGATTTAAATCAAACAACCCTGGCCCTGTTACAGTTGATTGTTATTACATTTAGTTGTGTTGATGTGTGCATTTGTAGTTTGATAATTTGTTTATTTAATTTTTGTTTATTTTTTTCTTGGGAGTTGGTTATTTTATTTGTTTACTTTAGTTTAAAATATTGCTTTTGTCTAAAGTATATTATCTGTGTTGTATAGACCGCATATTTGCATTTGTTCATGGTGGTATTTTACAAGGTATTCATTTTTAGTTTTCAATTTGTTTTTTTAAATAATGTACAGTGGAGTAATGGATAGCAGCTCAGATTGCGGAATCGAAGAACCGAGTTCGAATTCAGTTGAATTATATTCATATGTGCTAATACCCTTGGGAAATGTATGAATCCTCTTCTTCTCCCCCCAGCTATGGAGAAATAGCAGGATAGACTGGGTTCTGTAGCCTTGGATGGCAACTGGTCTACTGCAGAAAGAAATGGCAACCTACTGCAGGAAAAAAAATCTGCCTCATCAGTCATGTATCGAAAGAAACATGGTCGCTTAAGCATATATCACATATGGCATATAACTGACTGATTAAAAGTTTTTCATGTCTACATTTTGAGATAAGTTCTGATTGTTTTAGTAATTTGCCACAATATTGCAAGCATTTGTTTGTGACTACATGAAAAGTGTACAAGGATTTTCCAAACTCTAATTTCTGTCTCATTTATCTGATATTTTATCTTCTACGTTATTTTCAGTGCATCCTTAGTGGAAAGTATTCCAGAAAATTTGACATATCCAATTTTTTCCATTTCCCACCAATCCACTTATAAAGCTTTAGCCAACCTTATTGAAATGGCTTCACATACCATTGAAATCGCTTCATTCTACTGGACTCTACGAGGAATTGATATTTATAGTGATCCATCAGCTTGGCAGGTAAAATAAACCCATTTTCATTCTTTTTTTCTTCTTAAAACCCACATAATAAAATAAAATCAATAATCAGTAATTGTAATTTCATTTTACTGCCAACCAAATTTAAACTCAAATGACTGGGAAGGATTAAGAGACAAACATTACTTAGAAATACAAAGGATTGGAAGTTGTGGAGAGCCATGATTGCCATCCTCCTGAAGGGAAATGGCACATAGAAAATAGGTAAACAAGATTTTGGCTTTTCCTTTGTTGCCCTCTCTCATAACTCCTTTGTTTAGATTTAGTTATTTTCAGAATTAATTCAAGTGTTACTGACCGAGTAAGGCTATTAATATGAATTTCTTTCTTTTATTTCTAAATTGTAAAGTTGCAGAATTTTTTAAGGTATTACTACTTATATTTGTAATGAATACAGCAAATGATTTAATGTAGTGAAATGAATCCTGGCAAATAATGTATGATATATTGTAAATGTGTTACTATGAAAATATATTGTAGATAAAACTTACTACAGAAATTTATGCCAGATGATTTTACCATGAAAATCCATTGCAAATAACTAACCAAATAAATTTGTTGCAAATGAAACAGGATTTATGATGGAAATATTGTGGAACCGTAGAAATGGTTTATGGGTGATTCCATGTCAATTCAACCAATCAGTGTAACCTCAAAAAATAGATTTTGATATATGTTGTAGATCTTATAATCGTTAGGAAATCCTGAAAATTTTAAGTGAAAATTTCTAATACTTCTCAAGATGTTGCAAGTTGAAATTTTACGGCTCGGCATTTTCTGTCAATGGACATTTCCATTTTCGAACTCAACAATCTCACAAAAACCCCTATAACTTCTGATTGACTGGCCAAAAATTAATGAAATTTGATACTCCTATAGATTTTTAGTCCAAAAAGTAGATATTAGCAGTTTTCTGATGATGGCAGGGGGAATGAACATTTTTATGTGACTGACCACACAGAAAAATTGAGAAATATCATCTTCAGCCCCTAAAAGTAGCAAAAGGTGGCACAACATTTGAAAACTAGAGGATTTAACAAATAAATCCCAATAAGTTTCATTAACTGTCTCTTAAAGCTACCAATTCAAGACCTCTTAATTTTTTTTTCTCAAAAATTTTGATTCATGCTAATTTTGCAATTATGATCTGCTAATATAGACTCATTCTGTTAAAGGTGATGGAGTCCATAGGTAACAAAACATTGGGAAAGCATTCCATATTATTTGGGGAATTCATTCTCTAAGTTTTAACAACTTTCTCTTTTTATTTCAATTTTTATGAATGTTTGAATATGCATTGCAAAAATTTAAAAAAAAATGAAAATTTAGTCCAATTTGCAACATCTTGAGAACAGTTAGGAATTTTTACTTAAAATTTTCAGGATTTTCTAATTGCTATAAGATCTACAACATATATCAAAATGAACAAAATCTACTTTTTGGGATTACATTTTTCTATTTTGTTGGTTGAATTGACCTAGAATGACCCTTAAGCTTTTCTTATTTACATTATTTATATATGCAGACTATTGTCCTCATTGTTGTTGTTGTTATTGTTATTAGTATAACATTTCAGCCATTGTGGACAATACCATAATGCATTAATTCATTGATTCATGAATTTGATGACAGTAATTGTGAGTTCAATCCCTGGGCCAGGCATTGTGTATTTGGATTTAGTAGAAATCTGGTGAGCAATACGAACTAAACAAAATATCCCTAGACATCAACAGAATAATAATCTACCTCCATAGATTAAATAAAGGGTTCAGTTCAAAATTCCCTGAAGCTTACTCAGATCAACAACCACCTGATGAAAGTCAGAAGATATAACAGCTGAAACCTTGTGATAACAACAACAAAGAGGAAGATAATAGTCCACAAATAAATAATAATAACTCGTCATCCTAGAAATTCAAACAGAAAGCAACATATGAAAACATATTGACAAATCTTTTGAACACGTAATATATTTACTTCCTGAATTTATTTCTTCAGGGAGAAGACATTTTCAAAAGATTGATTATTGCAGGAAGAAATCGGAGTATCAGTCTTCGAATAGTTCAAAATATTGAGAATACCAGACAACCTAATGAGGACACAAGGATTTTGACTAAGGATGGTAAGATATTTATTCTATGAATATTAACAAACCTTTAAGATGGAAAAATAGTAACTAGCTTTATATTTATAAAATAATCCTTTCCATATTCCTTGAAATGCTGTTAACTGTGATTTCTTTTTCAGCTTTTGCAAAAGTACGTTCACTGAATATGACAAAATTCATGGGGTCTGGAATCTTGCATACTAAAATGTGGTTGGTTGACCGAACTCACTTCTATATTGGAAGCGCCAACCTTGACTGGAGATCTCTGACTCAGGTAATAGATTCTTGATTAAACTCACCAAGAAACCAAAACTTATTTTTTAATCATTTCCCCCAAAGCAATAAAGCCAGTAAGATGCAAAGGGCTACTGAATGTGAGAGAATATGAGAAAAAGAAAATTTTATTATGGAGAACAAACAATAAAAGAACAGGAATTAAAACAGGAGATAATGATTGACATTGCATTTAAACTTTTTAAAGATCAAAGTTGACTGGAAAGCAAAAATCTGGAAGAGAACTCATGAGTGAAAAGTATAAAAAACTATTAGCAAAGAACTTACAGTTCCATCTTGCCATTTCAACTGTAAAATGAAGAGACCTTGCCTATGATACTATGCTTAAATTCATAAAGTCTAGGTACCATAGAGGAAAGTTCATCAAAACAGTTACCCTGAAAGTATTTATAGAAAAATCAATGGAAGCTATGTTACATCACTGGGAAAGTGACTGAAGCTGAAATGCCAGGTCAGGGCCAGTAACATTGCAAATTCTTCTTTTTATGTTATCAAGAATCTATAAATACAGAATCCTCAGACCAGATGTGGTCATTGATAATGAAACAAATTTATCAAAGAATAAAAGGTAAAAAATACTGATAATTTTAGCCAAATAATACTGCTTTTATTTATTCTCTGGTAATATAAAAAATGTGTGAAAAGACTGGCAACAAACTTTATGCTTTAGTTATGTCTACATTGACATGTTTTTTATCTAGAATCATTTCAGAATATTTTACTATATAATGAAGGAAATTTATTTAAATTCTATTCATGACCAAGTATACATCAAAACAGTTAAATACAATTCTGTTTGTTATAGTATTTCTGTATTCAATTCAGAATTAAACACATCTTTTAAAATGTAAATCACAATCACAAATTCCATAATCCATTAGGACCTTAGAGGCACCATGTGTTCTGCATCAATAACAGCAGTGGCTATGTCACGAACAAGATAGCCTGATAGAAACAATCTCTCTTAAGGCTGATTTTTCAATTCAGAGTTTTTCTTCTAGACTGGTTGCCACCCAAGGCAAAAAGAATCCAGTCTGTCAGCCCTGCTATTTAATCCATAGTTGGAGGAGGATGGACTGATGTCTTTTACAAAGTGAACAAAACAGATTGGGTCCGAATTTGAACATGGTATACCACTCTCACTTTCCATAAAAATTAACCATTATGCTACACACACACACATCCATCAAACGTAAATAGACAATGTAAATAATGCATTGAATAAATTTTAGTTGGCCTCTTGGCATATCAGAATTTTCTTATTGTTCTCAGCTGCAATTGTTAATTAAGGTTGTCCTCTTCTAACCATCTATCCTGACAATGTGAAAGAATAGTAATTTTCACCAACTGGTAGCCTTGTCTTATCTTTAGGTCACCAGGATCACTCAGTATTTCAAATTATGGGTTTGAATTCTGTTCTTCTAATTGGTAGAAAATAAGCTAAAGGAAGAATTTTCTTTCTCAATCCTTTTTTTTTTTTCCTCAAAAGTTTGAATTTTATTTCTCTGAGCCAGACATCCCAATCACAAATCCCATAACCCCTGGGAGGGTTGTAGGGAACATCACATCTATTGCATCCACAGCAGCAGTGGTGTTTAATGGGTAACACAACCTGATGGAGCCCAACCCTCTACAGTTGAATTCATAGTTTTCCTTCTAGACTGGTTGCTGCCAACCAAGAATATAGGGCCCAATATGTTCTGTTATATACCCATGTCTGATCGGGGGGGAAGAGATGGATTCATACCTTGCCCAAGGATATTAGCACGTAAATGAATGTAATGAACTCTACTGGGATTTGAACTCAGCTCTCAGATTCCTTAATCTGGGCTGCTATCCATTATTCCACCATGCCAGACATAGCATCACCAAAATTAGAACCAAAATTCAAAGCATATGGAGAGATGGTTGTCTGAGAACCTCATTAGTTATTAAAGTCTTTGCATTTAGGTAGTTAAGAAGCATAGACATAATATTTTTCACATAAATTTTTATGTTATACACAAACACACACACACACACACATATATATATATATATATATATATATATATATATATATATATATATATATGACAAAATTTATCCATGAAGGCACTGTAGTTTTTCTCCTATCCAAGTACTTTCAATCTCCTCCAAGATCATCATCGGGAGTGAATTACAAAGCTAAACTTATTGTAACTGTGATAGTAGTGATGGTGATTTTTTAAAACGCACATAAACATGCACTGTTATAATTATTTAAAAATTTTAAATTTATCTATTGTAGCTATGGAATATTTAAAACAAGTGTCCCAATATAAGGGAGCTAACCAGAAATTGGTAGAAATATAAATGGCATGAAATGTTAAATGCACTTCAACACATGGCTGCAATAATCATAATAAATTTTGTTCAGTGTTAGTTGCTTGCTTTTGATATAGGGGGGGTCTCGAGAATTTGGGTTTTGTTTATTTTCATGGTGTAGATAGAAACGTACACACACACACACACACACACATTATGAAATGGGCAAAGTTCGACAATTATTTAAGACATTTTTTTTATGTTTATACGTTCTTTTTATAGATACAAATATTTAAGTAAATGCTCTGTTTATAATAAACAGTATTAACAACATTTGCCGACCTGAATGTCCGAGAAATTTTCATAGAAAATATGCGTCCTCCAACAGGAATTGAACCTGTATCCTATACAGAACCGTCCTATAGCCTGACGTGCCCTAACCGATTGGGCCACAGAGGAGCTTTCGGTTAAAAACAGTAAAATAGACCTTGCTAACTGAAGAAATGAAAATTTCTCAGACATTCAGGCCAGTAAATGTTGTTAATACTGTTTATAATAAACAGAGCATTTACTTAAATATTTGTATTTATAAAAAGAACGTATAAACATAAAAAAAAATGTCTTGAACAATTGTCAGACTTTGTCCATTTCATAATGTGTGTGTGTATATATATAAATATATATATATATATATATAATGATGATAAAGGGAATACAAAGAAAAATTTGAAAAGGGTTAGAAATAAGAAGTTTTAGTAAGCATTTGACAACAGAATTACAGAATTGTTTTACTTTTTTATAAGGAGGACAATAGATAGAAATATATATATATATATATATATATATATATATATATATATATATAAAAATGTGCATGTTCCTATCTAGTGTTCTCCTTCTAAAAGTAAAACAACTGTTTTTTTTTTTTTTTTTTTTTGTCAAATGCTTGTTATAAGTTATTCACATCCTGTGTATGTCAAATAATTTACTAAAACTCCTTCCTTATTTCTAATACTTCCCAAATTTTTATTTGTATTCCCTTTATCATTTTTAATACTACTTTTCATGTTTTGAATTGCAAAGGTGAAAGAAACATGGCTGGTGTTGTATGTGTATCTTTTTTTAAGTCTCATCATCTCTGTCTGTTATCATTTGTCCCACTCAGCTTACTGATTCCTTTTTCCTTGTTATTATCTATTAATTCACCCATGTCTCTGTTATCTTAATCTAAAAGATCAAAGGTTAAAATTTGAGATGGCCAAATTATCTCCAGCTTAAACAGACACATTCTCTTAAACCTTTAACTCGTAATTCAAAAATAATTATTTTGATTTCCTTTCTTTTAAACATTTTCAAATAAAACTCTGCTTTTTTTCTTTTAAATTGTTTTTCTTTTATTTTATAATAATATTGTTCTCTTTCTGAAATTTCAAAGGTGAAAGAATTGGGTGCCGTAATATACAACTGTCCTACCCTGGCAAATGATATGGGTAAATTATTTGATGTCTATTGGTACATGGCAGCAGCAGACAGCATACCCAAACCTTGGCCAAAAGAATATAGTACCAAAATCAACAGTAAAACCCCACTGCAACTTGGATTAAATGACACTAAATATGACATTTATTTATCGGTAAGATGCAATATCAAAATACCTCTTTAGAACAATTAAATCTATTCTTCAAAGTTTTTGTGAGCTTCAAATTTGCTTAATGTTTTATCTCTTATTTTGTGATGATGAAATGTGTCCATCTTGATTACTAAATTTTAAATTACTAGAATTTTTTTTTTTTTTTTTTTTTTTTTTTGCAACACCCTGATGCACGTTGAAATCCTCACAGTATTTAGTATTGTTGAAGTTATCACTAACTTTTATTGTCAAGATTTACAAACTCTACATTTAATTCAATTTTTGTAAACCAATTGATGAAACTTGAATAAGCTGATTTGTTTGGATTAATAATTTGACAAAAACCGTACTTCGCAGTTTAATAATTTCTTTAATTTAATATTATAGGACAATATTTTTAAGAAAATTTATTTTTTTCCTTTTTAACAGCAAAGAATAAATTCATAATATTCCTTGTGTAAATATTTTTTTTTATAGGCTAATACCAATTTTTTGAAACATTTGGCTTTGTCATTTGTTTATAGTTCATAAGGTGAACTGGAAACTGGATTCTTGTGTACAAAAACTTAAAAAGATGTGCAGAAAATAAATATTGCATTTTTATTAAATAAATATTATTTTAATCACTAAATTGTTTTTAAAATAGTGGGCATGTATTGTATGTTAAATACAATATAATTTAATTTTTCCCAAGAAAATTTATTGTATTTAATAATCTATACACCCTAGTAAAACCAAGTGTATTTTGTACCCCCACCCCCTTACTTGTTTGCACTTCTCCTCAAAATTTGGTTTTGATTGGCCAATGTATGGATATTTTAAAGGGTGTAACAGACTAACAGAAGTCACAGAATTTTATATATAGATTTTTATTATTCAAGAACTAGGTACCTTTTTGAATTTTTTAAAAAGGGGATATTAAATACAAATATAATCCCTAAGGTAAGAGAAAAATGTATTTATTTTTTCCTAAAAGACACACTAAAATTCTAAATTCCTTTTAATTGGACAGAAGTTTTTTCATTTGTAAACCATTATTATGATACAGTAGGAAAAAAGATAGCTTAATGGAGGCCAAAAGAAGATAGCTTAATGGAGGCCAAAAGATGAAAGTCAGAAGGTAGAAGCATTAGAGAGTAAAATGATGTAGGATATTAAAAGGAAAAAAATTTAAAATAATCAAAATACAGATGACTTAGATTATAAGATCAGCCTACTTTTTAAATGACTTAATCCTTTTAAGCAGTTTATCTATTATCTCAGAAGTGAATATAATCCAGTTTATAGATAAAAGATTTTATTCTTACCACTCCATAAGGTCTCACACATTAAAAACAAATGGAGTTTTACCAGTTGACACTACCTTCCAGTTTAACCTTTATAAGTGTCGCAGACAAGACATTAGTGATGACATATGTCAAAGGATGTGATAAGATTTGGTTGCATGTATCAAGGCCATATGGTTGACAAATGTTATGGGGGAAAATGACATCTCAAATTCAATAAAAAATAAACCAGAAGAGTTAGAAAAATAAGATTCATTCGCTCCATTTTTGTTGTCTCAAATTTTGAAGCTCTTGTTTCTGACTCAAACGAAATATACTGGATTTTGTTTTAAGGAAAAAACTAGAAAGAAAGAAATTAATAAATGAAAGTAATTTCTGGTCTTTGGTTTGGCATCTCTGCTATTTAGATATCAAATTGAGTAGAAAAAGATGCAGTGGAAGAGGATAGCAAGTGAGGGGGGAATGATTGAAAGACAATCAAAAATTTAAATATAAATATGATTTCAAAATTTAAGTTATTATTACAGATTGGCTTGGCCAAAAATTCTCCATAGACCCCATATAAAATAGGGTTGAGTAGCTGTTTCCAGAGACTAGACTCTGCCCTTCAAAATAACCTCATCTAGGGATCATCTCTGCCCAAATGTTGAGAGTTTGACCAGCACAGCTGGAGACAAATCTCCAACTGCAGACTAACATACAGTATTTACTACTGTATTTATGTGAATGGTGATATAATCATTATTATCCCTAGATATGCTACAATACTATAAAACAGTTGGAGTTGAGGGAGTTGTATATTTATTCTTGCTGATATCAGTGATCATTGTTCAAACTCTGAGAAAAGCCAGGATTTCAAATGTTGATTTTCTAGATAGGCTTGTCTCATTTGAAAAATTGGTGCGACAAAATCTTCCTATTTATATTTTATCCTGTTTTGGATTTGTGCCTTACTAAACTCAATTTTGTATTGGGTATTTGAAAAAGCAAGTCTGGTATTCGAGTGACCAGTTTTGTGGTACATCTTTTTTTAAAAGATGAGTGGATCGTGCAACCAGTTTATTTCTGCTAAAGAGGCACTGTAATCGCTTCTCAAACCAAAGAAAGGACATAGGGTTGTTAGATTCATCAATGCTGCCATGTGCAAAGGAAACTGTTGTAACCTAGGAAGGGTTACTGAATGAGGAATAACCAAAACGGAGGTTGGAAATGAAATGGTAATCTTTATAACATCAACAAAATACAATACTCACCAGTGGTGTGAAGTAAGTAAACCACTGCTAGCGGTGGACTATTCAAACAGCATATTACCCCCACTTACAATAGTGTCCAACATATTTATAAGGATTGGAACATACCCACTAGTGTTCATAGGTATGGTATATAACAATATTGTAAATATTTTCTGGATCTGGTCTGACAACTTTTGTCAAAAATAAATCCAAGATACTTTATTGATGTCCAAAATAAATCTCACACACACAAAATCCATATTTCTGAATTTGGTCGAGGGCACAATACATTGTAGGATTTTGTCTTGAGTGAACTCTCTGACAATGATGTCCTCAATGTAAGCAGCAACTACTGTTAACCCAGTCAGCACAGCAATAGCATGCAGAAGGGGGAGCAAAGGGTGCAACAACCCAAGGCTTCCATATCAAGCTGAATGCAATCAAAGAGTGAAATAAAAATTTAGTTTTTGAAATTAGAAATAAAGTGTTTATTTCATGTTTCATCTGTTTTAGCATATTTAAAATGTCTTCCTGTCTCACATTTCTCAGTACTAGGCCCTATGGACCCTCTAATTGAATCTTGAGGCATGCAATCAAGGTGTTGGCCTAGAGCATCACTAAACCTCTGCATGCCACTGCAGCATAGAATAGCATGCACTGACTTAATGCCAGATGAAAGGAAGTTAAACTTAAATAACCCTCAATGTGTGTTAATTGTAAGTAACTACTTAAAATCATCATCGACTTCCATTTAGAGGTAAGCTTTAGCCTGGTCGCATTTATCAAAAGCAGGTTTTCCTTCATTTAGCTTTGTGAATAGGTCCTCATGAATGGTATTACCAATTAATGCTCAACTGGAATACAAGAACAACATTATATCTGAAGATGTGTCAAGCTGAAAACAAACTGGAGTTTTGTTAATGGAAATTGTTATCTATCTTCTATATATAAAATTCTGTGACTTCTGTTAGTCCGTCCATCCATCTTACTCTGTAAAATAGTCATACATAGTCCTTCCATCATTCTTACACTCTAAAATAGTCATACATTTTGGGGAAAAGTACAAACAGGTAAGTGGGTACAAAGTACAGTTGATTTTACTAGGTTGTGTAGCTTAGTACAACAAATTTTCATTCATTTTTGGAATAAAGTAAGTTTCATTATATAACATACAGTATACACCCACTATTTTAAAGCAATTTAATGATTAAAATAACAAATACTTATTTAATAAAAATGTAATATTGTTTTTTACAAATCTTTTCATTAAGTTTTTATGCAAGAATCCAGTTTCCAGTTCTCTGAGTTTGTGAGAACTATAAACAAACTACAAGGTCAAATGCTTCAAAAAGTTGGAACTTGGCTCCAGAAAGAAATATTTATGCATGGCTAGTTATATGTTGCAAGCTCAAGAGTAAGAAATCCTAAGAATTTATTCTTCACTGTTAAAAAGGAAAAAAGAAATATTGTTTACCATGAAGTCCTATTAAATTAAATTAAATTAAATTAAATTAAAGAAATTATTAAACCACAAAGTAAGGTTTTAGTTAAAGCATTTTTCCAAACAAATCAGCTTATTTCATCAATTGATTTGTGCAATTGAATGAAACCTAGAGTTTGTAAATTTCCACAAAAAATGTTAGCGATAACTTCAACAATACTAAAGATTGTGAGAATTTCAACATGTATGCTGCATAAAAATTTTAGTATTTTATATTTTCTGCAAGACTCAGTCAACTTTGAAAGTTATGAAAACAGGATTTGCGTGTGATGTTTGCAGCATGGTTTCTTGTGAAAGAGTTTGGGTACTTTTTCTCATGTTGAGAGTTTTTACTTTCTGTGTGTGCAAAATTCTTCCTCATGTCTGTACTGGTTACATGTCTGATATTGGTGGGGTTTTTTTTGTTTTGTTTTTTTAATAGACAAAAATATGAATAATGCCATTCAATACATGACCAACATGTTGGTGACCTCTTTTTAAAGGAGTTCTTTCTCCTGTCTAACCTACTGCTGGTAGTAGATTGATTCGTTCCCTGGAAAAGCATCAAAGTGTCATGATTCAGGCCAAGTAAACGTTGGCGCTCATAGTGAGGACTTACACTGTGATATCTTTTTACTGCCAAACTTCGACAACAGTCAAGCCCGAATATCTACATCTTGAGGAGATTGAAGTCCAGCAATAAAAATAAGGCATTTTAACTGATCTTCCATTTGTGACTGCAGATGGGATTTTTCACATTTACAATACCTGCAAAAGTAACATAGTCATCTGCATCACATTTGGTTAGTTTGAGGCAGTTATACTGAAATAAGGAAAGCTGTTGATCAAATATTTCACTAAGTTGCATCATTGAGAAAATTCTAAATCCTTGTTTTGAAAAGATGAAATTAGTGAGCAACTGTTATTTTATAGTGCCATATTTTCTTAGCAAAAGGCAATTTTTCCCATGCATAATTTTTGCCAGCAAATTCTTTCTGAAAGGCGTCCTCCAAACACCTGACCATGTGTTATGACCAATTTCAAATTCATAGCTAAAATCCGTAATATTTGAGGTGATACTGTTATGTTTTGCATATCTCTCTGCATAGTAGTAGTTGTAGTACAGTTCTCAGTGTCCTGAATAGAAACCGGGTTTGCTAGGCATAGCCCCCTATGTTTGCCAGTTGTTTTCTATTTATACTTATCTAATTTACATACAATACAACACCTCCCTGAATTGGAGAGGTCATATACCCTTGTTTTTTTCTTTTACTGTTCCTGATTATTTTTGTATTGTGTTGTTCTTCCTCTTGTTTTTCTTGTTTTCTCTTTAATTCTTGCAAATGCAGCAAAAGTTCTTATCCATGTTTCTATGTGTTTTGGTTCATCCAGCGAATTTAACAATCCTATCAGTGATGCCATTGTTATGTTCTGCATATCTCTCTGCATAGTAATAATACAGTTCTCCGTGTCCTGAATAGCAACTGGATTTTCTAAGCATAGTCCCAGTTCACCAGTTCTTCTCTATTTATACTTGTCTATCTAATTTGCATATGATACTACTGATACTTTTAACACTTTACTGCTAGAATTAGAAGCTGCTATTTGCAGCTTAAAGCATTGGGTCAAAGAATTAACCTTACTTGTTCAAGTTGTTCTTGTTGTCTTAAACATTTCATCTGTTGCTTTTAACATTTCTATCAAAATTGTCATCATGAGACCAAATTTTGTCATGATTAGTCGTGATTCATTTTAATTTATGATCTCTTGCATTCCATATTGTTGTAAAGTATCCATTTAGTGTGTTAGCTACTTCCATAATTAATATGTAACCTTTTTTACAAAAATATTTTGTGATACATGAAATAATGGTGGTGAAAAAGTACATGCAGAAAATAAGTCTGATTGATTTGCAATGCAAGATAACATTTATTAAAACAACAAAAGGAAAGTTTAAGAGTTTCTTTTCCTAGAAGTAAGTTCCATACACAATAAAAATTGTTAATGAATATTTGAGTTTTACTTACTGTGTTGGTGTTTGTGTGTGAAGTGTCCAGAGGCCTTTTGTGAAAAGTTGGTAGCACACACTTTGAAAGGAAGAAAAGCAGGAAGAGAAACACTTAAAGGTTCGCTTGTTTTTATACCCCCAGGGCTAATGCTGATACTATGTTTATAAAGGCACTACATCCACTTTTCATATCCATACTCACCAAGTGTTATCCATTTTATTAAGAAAAAAAATGGTGTAAAAGATAATGCAAGACTGCTTATTTGTTTTTTTTTTTTTTTTTGACCAAGCAAAAATAGTTTGGCAGAGAAGTTTTCACTCATCTACCATATTCACCAATTACATCACCTTGAATTACTACCATATTCACCAATTACATCACCATTTATTCTGGTCTTTACAGAATTCTCTTAAAAGAAATCAGCAAAAAAGTACCTGAAATTGCTTAAGAGGAAGGGCAAAATATTCTATCAGGATAATACGCAACTGCATGTTTCTTTGGTGACCAGGATTCTAGTCTTCTTTATAATATTAATAAAAAAAAAATAATCAGTTCTTCTGAAGAGTGCAAAAGGCAGGGTAATTGTTTATTGATAAAAATATGGAGAAAAGTTATTATGAAATTGCTTGAAAGATGGCAGAAGTTAATGGAACAAAATGATGAATATGTAAAGTTAATATTACAAATCTCTAAAAATTATATTATTTTTATACAATAAATGAAACTGAATTTTTAATTACACAACAAATATCAATTTATGACTTCATGAAATTATTTTTCATCTTTTTTTTTTTTTTTTAGAGCTCTCCTCCACCATTCTGTGCAGATGGTCGTACTGTAGACATTGATGCAATCCTCAAAATAATAAATTCAGCTAAAAAATTTGTGTATATTGCTGTCATGGATTATAGCCCTGCTATTGTTTTCAGCTATCCAAGTGTGTAAGTATCAAAATAAACATTTGATCATGTTGAAAATTTGTAAATAAATATTTATTTGATATTTATTTTAACAAATCTATTTTTGTTTTTCATTTCAGCTATTGGCCTGTAATAGACAATGCTTTAAGGAACGTGTCTTTCACGAAAGGGGTCAAAATCCGATTACTTGGAAGCTCCTGGGCTCACACCAAGCCAAGTATGTTTAATTATTTGAATTCATTGCAGGCCCTTAATGGAGCAAAAAAAGCAGACATTCAAGTTGTAAGTATTTTTACAAGAAATTTTTTTTTTTTTTTTTTTTTTTCAAATTCAATAAAAAGAAACCATAAGTTAGAAACATGTGGCCCAATAGATAAAAGTGCTGGTTGAGTGATCCAAAAGTGACTTGATCCAAAGAATTGTGAGTTCAATATCTGGCCACAGCAGAAGTGAACAAAAACTTGGACATTTAAGTTACTAAGGGGAATTAACTGAAATTAAGATATCCAGAAAAAGCACGACATGTGGAACTAGAACAATCTACTCTCATGGACTAAAAGGTTCAGTTCAAAATTTCAACATATATTGCCTGAAGACAGCTAGAGTGTACAGCGGCTGAAACATTGTGAATATGACAATAAAGACGAGGTCAACAGTCTGAACATTGTAAATAGTGTAAAAAAAAATATATTCTATAATAAAGAAATCTTTAATATAAAATCAATTTTTTTTTATAAAAAGAATAATTATAAATAATCTGTTTTTAAAATGAAAGTATATTCTTTTTTTTTTTTTTTATAACTTTGAAGAAATTCAAATGACATACTACAATTTAATAAACAGTATCAAACAAACTTAAATCTGACTTCAATTTAGGCAAACTGTTTTTTTTTTTTTTTTATGATTTGACAAGTTTGCATTTTTTGACAATGGTGACTACTGAAGAAATATGGCTTGAACCATTTATTGAATTATGTAAACAGGATAAACATTTAGACACTTCTTTTCCAGATACCATATTGGCAGAAGTGGTACGACTGATTTGCATATGTTTAGCTGCTGTGTATGCAAATCTCTTTAGCTAATAAATACCTAATGCTAACCTCAAGCAAGAGGAAGATTTCAGCTCAGTACTTTGAGGTCACATTAGTTGGTGACATGAGTAAAGATTGAAAGCTACTGAGTAACTTTACCACTCACAATATATATATATGATAGTCTTAACCTGTCACTGTGGTTTTGTTACAAACAGTAAAGCAGGCTATGCTGTCCACTTCTGGAAACATGTGGCAATTGATCCTCAACCACTCAAGCAAAATGCTTCAACCATATGTTCCATCTGTCTAATAGTTTGCAAAACACCTGTAGGCCTCAGGAGACACATGTTTAAAATTTGCTTTATTTATAGGAGAAGAGTGTCCAGTGTTGGAGATAGAGCATTTATAGTTATAGATAATGTGGACATAAGAATCAACACTGCATGGTGACTGCCAGGGTTGTTTTCTGTGTGTACACACTCTCTATCACTGTCGTGTGTGTGTATGTGCGTGCGATGGATAAATTGTGATCTAAATTGCACAAAATGAAAATAACACTGACATCTCATTTTAGTAGATATATTTAACAAAATTACACAAACATATCTTAAAATACTAAAGAGTAAATTCAATAAAATTGCCATTGGCTTTAACCATGGCCTCCAGACGACTTCAGAATCTCCTAAAACTCTTCTGGACAGTTTCCTTATTTAAATTGGTGAATGCTGCCATAATCCTTGCCTTCAGTTCATCTTTGATGTTATAAGGAGTTTTGGTGGTCTCACTCAACTGTGCCCCACACATGATAATCAAAGGGGTTGCAGTCTGGTGAGTTAGGTATCCAGATTAAGGGATGTGGTCACAGCAATTGTCTCAGGGCCATGACTGAGTACTCCTACTTGTGTGGCATGGGGTCTTCCAGTAACCACTCTCTTGACCCAAAGCAGCACTACCTCCTCAATGCACTTGATATAAGCCTCCATGTTGAGTCTGAGGCCTTGTGGGAAGATTAATGGTAGCATAAAGACACCATCTCTAGTGATCACTCCAAACACCATCAAATTTTTTTCTGAATCTTCTGCAGTGTCCTCAAATTTCTGGTAGAGTGAATTGCATCACAGTGCTCTTTCTCCCACAGATGGTAGCCAACTGACCCTACTATATTGCGCATTTGACAAAATCAAAAACAAGCAACATGCATGTGCAAAATTAAAAATATAAAATGTCAACAATTTACCTATCGCACCCTGTATATCATTAAATATGACAAACAAGAAATTCTTACATTTTTCTGTTTGGTGAGAGTAAGAGAATGCAAAAATTGTAAATTCTTCCACCAAATGGAAAAATGTAAGAACACTGGAAAAACTTAACAAAAAATTAATTAAATTTTCCTTGTCTGTCATATATAACAAATTTTGCTATGCAAATATATGTTAATACAGAATGTCCAAAAAGTTTTGGCTAATTTTTATATTGAAAAATATTATAGGTTTTTCAATTTATTGTATAGAACAATGATGCAACAATGATAACTATGATTGAAATTGTTCTCCATTGTGTTTAATACAAGAAAACAAATGCAAAGAAACACAACAAACCTTTTGGCACGGTTCCATGTTGATTGTGGCAAATTTTTCATTAATAACTTGAAGGTCAGGAATAGTTTGTGGTTTCTTTTTGTATACCATGTCTTTAAGAACACCCCACAAGAAGAAATCCATCAGGGTTAAATCGGGTGAATGCACTGGCTATTCGTTCAGTCCACGCTGACCAATCCATCTACCATTAAAATTGATGTTAAGCCATTTACAAACACTATGCACATAGTGGGGCAGAGCCCCATCCTGTTGCATGTCTCTTTGTTGTTGCACTTGAGAAAAGAAGTAGGTTTGATGCATGTTGAGGTACCGTTCTCCAGTAACCAGTGCATCAAAGTATAAGCCAATAATCCCATTGCTTGAAATTGCAGCTCAGACACTTACTCCTGGGAGGTTAACTTCCTTCTCCAAAACCACATGTGGATTTTCATGATTTCAATACAAGCAATTATGTTGGTTAATGTGGCTGTTTAATTTAAAGCACTCTTCATTTGACCACCAGGTCCTGTAAAGTTTCATCATCTCATATTGAGGCAAAGAACATCTTCAAAAACTCAAGTCTGTGATCAGCATCTCCATCATGCAGAGCATGGAACATGCGAGCAATATAAGGCTTTATGCAACAAGTTATGCATGCTCTGGTGACTGATTTCAAGTTCATGAGATAAGCTCCAAACAGATTTTTGTGGACTGTCAATTAGACAAACTTTCAACTGCTCACCTTTTTTATCAGATGTTGCAGTGGCAGGTCGTCTAGATCTGAGTGCATCATTTACAGACCCTGTTGTTTCAAAAGTGACTAAATGTTCCTGCCCTGAACCATATGAATATGAAATTCTTCACTGATGCAATGGATTGCCTCAGCTACATTTGAACCACACTTATAGTAATGTTGGAAAGCAGCAATTCGTTTATTCTGATTCAGTCTAAAAGCCATGTTCCTGAAGCCTCAAAGACCAAACTGCAATAATACAATAAAAAAAATCAGGCAAAACGTTTTGGACAGCCTGTGTATGTATGTATGTATATATATATATATATAGAGAGAGAGAGAGATGAGGAGAAAATGTTATCTGAATCAGTAAAATGTTAGGCAAATTAATGACAAAATGTAAAAGTTTTGTGTAGCATGTTTCATTCTTCAAGACTTCATTGAACTAAAATAATGTTTTTTGTTGATGGATTTATTTATGTTTAGGAAAGAGGGGGAGGTATAAACACAAGCATTGGTTATAAATATGCACAGGTGGGAAATGCTGAACATGTCAGAATGCTGAAATTTTAAACTTTTAAATTAAAAAATACATTTTTTTTTTAATATGTGCTTGGTATATGACATGTTCGACAGAGAAGAGGCATATATCAACTTCATGCCCAATGCAATCCTCAGGTTCAAGTATAAAATAATAAATATAGGCTGAGTATAAAAAGTTGCACATTCAGATCACATCTATGAAAAACTGTCGAAAGTCCATAATGAGTTTTGTTTGAATATTTTCAATCATCTCTTGTCATTTTCATGAATATTAATGCTAAGATAGAGAAACATTTTTATTAGATTCATCATGCTATTTTAGGAATAATGCATTTCTAATTTATATATATATATATATATATATATATATATATACACACACAAATGACATCATCTTTTCTTTTCATTTTAGGTTTCCTTTTCCTTCTTTTTTTTTTCTTTGTTGTTTGTGGTTTCTTTTTCTTTTCTTATTTCAAGTTTTCCATTTGGCAGGCTTAGTGTTGGTAGCTTTGTATTTGGAAGCTTTACCAATACTTTGGTTTTATTATATATATATATATATATATATATATATATATATATATATATATATATATATATATATATATATATATATATATATAGGTACTTGTTTGGAAAAACCTCAGATAGCTTAACTTGCAGTAAAACAAATCGGGTACCCGAGGAAAAATGGAGAATAAAAAAAAGAAAGAACCAAGAACATTAAAACAAGGTGAAAACAATCATCCAGTGTTTAAGCTCCAAGTCCAAAGAAAAAAAAAAAAAAATGAATAAAAAGACAACTGCGTAAAGTGCTCAATACACTAAGTATTATCTTGTGTGTGTATGTATATATATATATATATATATATATATATATATATATAGAGAGAGAGAGATAGATATATATATATAGATATATATAAGGTAAAAAAAAACAATAGGAAAACTTAGTCCACACTGGGCAAAACGTGTCGGCTAATATTAGTTTTCCTATTGACTTTTACCTTTATATACACACACCTGTATTCGAGGATACCCATCTGCTAGCCAGTTCCTATTGTAGATGCTTGCTCAGGCACATTTGTGTTTGCTCAACAACCACAGAGCCCGCCTGTGGTTTATACTGCAACTATACTGAGCAGGCACTTTCCAAAGATGCCACACACTGGGATCGACCTTGATCCAGTCCAATCACATCAATCGCCTTCCTGACAAATTGACTATGGTGAGATTTGAACCCAGGTCTCATGGTCAGAAAGTGAACATTCTAACCACTCGGCCAAGCACCTATATATATATATATATATATATATATATATATAATGTTTCATTAAATAATATAGATATATTATGTCTATTTTTATAATAATCCTTTCTAGTTCTCTAATTATCTTGTTGATGTTAAGCTGAGATTCATCAAGGAAAGTGCCATATTTTTTGTTGACCCAAGTACTTTCAATCTGCTCTGAGATCATCCTTGAGGTGAATTGCAAAGACAAACCTAATGTAACTGTAATTGTTGTGATGGACATTTTTGTAAACATGCATGAACATGCTCTGTTATAATTATTTTCAAATTAACCATTGTGGTTACAAGATATATAATCGCACAGCAATTGCTGTTGGTAATAAAATGGTCTCAATGTATAATAATTCATTTTCTTCCTCAGTATTATTACAACTCTGAGTTTCATGCTTGCTGCAGTCACTAAAGAGTTCAGTTTTTGAAATTCCCTGTATGTTACCTGGATTGACATTTATTTGATGAAGGCTGGAGGGCACAACAACTAAAACATTGTGATAACAACAAAGATGCAGACAATAGTGTAATTAATGATAACTCCTCATCTTATAAATTAATAATGTTTGAATTGTATGAGAAGAGACATATTCTGTATTTTTTGCTGTCTTTTTTACTTATTGTAGTTATCAATGTCAGGTTTATATGGTAGGCATTTTGCTAAAAATGAAAATATGCCATAATATCAACAAATGAAATCACATGGAGAAGATAGGATTTCAAATCTAACATTTGAATTCTATTTATGTATTAAATTGAATGTATTATGACATAATGAAGGTATACATTTGTGACGATCAGAATGATGAGCTGTCAATGTGCTGTCAAATTTTATTGACCACTTTACGTGTTGAATGAGTTTGTATGTAAATGAAGACAGTATAGTGAAAGACACCAGTGACCACAACTGAAACAAAGCAGACATTTGCTATTTATTAAGGAAAAATTAGCCAAAAAAAAAAAAAAAAAATATGATTTTCAAAAAAGTCTCAGCAGCCACTCTGATTGGTACAAAAATAAATAATTGTATTTTAGTGTGCTGTCTAGCAATACCATTGCAACCACAAACAAAATTATTTTAATCATTCAACTTCCAGTCTTTATAATGTGAAGACTGTCATAACAGTGTGGGATTATCAAAATCGAGATTAGAGTAGCATTCTCATTTTCTCTTACTGTTTCTTATTTGCAATGATTTGCATTATCGTAATGAAAGTATAGAAAATGTGTGAAAAGTTGCTTTATAATTTGAATCTTTTTTTTTTTTTTTTTTCTCAAAATAATATATTAATACTTTCAATGCCCATCCTTGGTATGACGATAAACTACATCTGCGTCCTGGGTAAGACTACTTTCAACAGCAAGGCCTCTGATCAGGAGGTTTTGAGGAGCGTGGGACCACCTCTTAATTGCTGGTGTTCCCAGGTCCACCCTGACCCGGGGTGGTAACACCTGTTAGGGTCCCAACTATGGGCAAATAGTTAACCTCGAAACTGAGGTTAAAAGCATTATGAAAGTGTAAAAATAGGTTTTACTATCAGAAATACTTTGTAAAAAAATTATTACCAGAAATAAAATCTTTGAAGAAAAAAAAAAGTATTACCAGCAATATGTTTTTGAAAAAAAATATTACCAGCAATACATTTTTTAAAATAAATTACCAGGAAAAAGAAAGTTGTCAGCATTGAGGTTGATATGCCATAAAACAAACCAAACTTTCAATGCTGCATTGTTATAGCATTGTTGCCTGGCTGTGTTGGCCAACTAAGGGAAAATAGGAAATTGCCATTTATTGGAAAGAGATGACTAAAAGACGCTGATAGAAATTTTTACATAGGTGCCATCATTTTGACTTCAATTGGATAGTCTGCATTATTGACTAAGCCAAAAAACAATCCCAAAATAATAAACATTTATTACAAAATCAATCATATTATGCACTGCTATATGTCTACATTGGTTTAGAAATATTACTAGTTATTTTATAACATAAATGCTAGGTACCAACATTTCATTGTCGTGGGATAGCAATAAACTACATCCGGCAGCAAGGCCTCTGATTGGAGATTTTGAGAAGTGTGGAACTGCCTCTTAATTGCTGTTTCCAGATCTATGCTGTTCCAGGGTGGTAGCACCTGTTAGGGTCCCAGCTATGGGCAAATAGTGAACCCAAAAACAAAATCAGCAGTAGATTTTTGTAGTGAAATTACCAGCAATACATTTCATGATCTACAAACTATATATTTAAAAATTGACGAGATTTTCTTATTGGTTGGGTATCTGCCAACAAAGAGAGATGGAAAACAGTGCAGCACCGGAATCAAACACTGGGTTATGATGAGCAAGGCACATACAAAACTTCCACATGGAAACACCACCTGTATGGGACAAACACAGCTGAGACACCAGAAATGCAAACAAGGATGAACGAATTTGAAATGATGCTATGTAACACAAACAAAAATCCTAGCTAATGCACAGCAATCCCTTTGTGTGGTCAACATGGCATACTGCCAAACTCTCTCTTCCCAGAAAATGTATCTGCTTTTATGGAGCCTAAAACTTTAGTAGTTGGCTAGCAAAAGGAATCATTTGCATAGCTAACATTACTTAGCTCACCATCCCAACTATCTCATGGCTAAGCTAGTAAACACTTTCTTTCTTCATAACCAGACATTCCAGGGTTTGCACTGGCTTTTTTGTAGCAAGGCAGCCATGTGCTGTCTTTCTACAGAGACAGCACACTAAATGTCATCTCTTTGACAGACAGATGGGTACTGTTATCAGTGGCAATTGGCTGCTCCATCTGCATTTTATTTCCACTACAGGTAACATTGAATCTTGTTCTTGAAGGGCAGCCATATGCTGTCTTTCTGCAGAGACAGCACACTAAACATTGTCTCTTTGACTGGAGGTGGGGGGTACCATTATCAGTAGCGATTTGCTGTTTTGTCTACATTTTTTGCACTACAAAAAACATAACTTTTACCCTGAAAGTATAAAATTATGTTCAAAATATTTAGATTTTGGCATTAAATAACCCATATACTGCTAAACAAATTCAACAGCATTCCAAATTGTCTTTAAAATTTTTGTATAAGCAATGTCAGTTTCATAATGACATAAGAACATCCACAGCTGTGGAAATGTTAAAATTTATTAAGATGATAAATAATTAAATAAAATCTGCTTGCCTAATATTTTTTCTGCAGTGTCTGTAAGTTTTTACTGTAATAGAATTATTTCCCATTCTTTGGTTGTATGTTTGCTATGAAACTGTTATTTACAAAGCTGAGAATTTAAATAATTAACTCCTTGAAAACAATACAATTGAGTACAATAATAAAACATTTAAAATGCTGTTATTTTTTATGGCATAAGTAAACTAATAGAATGTAATATAAAATATGTATAAAATGGACTCTGAGGTCAACACCTAATGGCAACATTCTTTCATGCCTGACAGCAATCTCCAAGCCACTTTTATATTCATATTCACACTCTATCCCAGATATTAAGCACTTCTGCCAATAAATATAGCATCCATTAAAACTATATTTTTATCATGTGTGTGAGTGAATGAATAAAAAGATGAGGAAAAACTATTCTTAGTCGACACATTTTATCCTCTTGTCTTTTTATTCATTTACAGATACACTATATATATATATATATATATATATATATATATATATATATATATATATATATATATATATATGTAATGTGTGTGTGTATTACACCAAAAAAAACAAAAATTACCTCAACATAGATATAGTTAAAATAAAAAAACATGGTGCTCTCTGTGGATCAATTTTAATAATTAATATTACTAGGATCCACCCGGATTAAATACCAATGGATCTATACTATATATATATATATATATGTGTGTGTGTGATTTAATGTACTAACCACATGCAAGCTTTTCACTCATCACTTGCTTTTCTTATATTTTGTCATATTTTTACTCCATTTGTTGTCCTCATTCTCTTTTTTACAAAAAGTTTTGAAAATTTTGATTGGTCCTTCACAGCTAGTTTTTTTTGTTTTTTTTTTCTTATTTAACTTTGATTTAACAATAAAAGGATCATTTCCATATGTAGGAATAAACAAAATGTTTTAACTTCATGAACAATCTGTGAAATATCTTGAGACATTAATAAATAAATGTGTTACGTTTTTGCTTTTTCAGAAAATGTTCCACGTTCCAGCCTTTACTCCAGACCAGGAAGATATTCCGTTTGCTCGAGTCAACCACAATAAATACATGGTTACTGATTCCACTGGATATATTGGTAATCCTATAATTTAATACAGACACATAACTAAAATTCCAACAATTGATAGATTGAAGCCAATTTTGGTTTGACATACATATTCTCAATGAGAATAGAGTATATATTATATATATAATTATATTTAAAAAATAAAATACAATACGAGCTTACCTCAGTGAAAAACTAGCAATGATTTATAGGTGCTATGCAACATTTAGAGTTATTTATATTCTGCACTTTGCTCTCATTTGCGTATTTCTTTTAAATTTTTTTGTCATGACCCATTTTATTTATCTCCTGGCCCACTGAAAGGTTGGGACCCACAGTTTGCAGTCTGCTTTAGTCAACTCGTCGACAGAGGGTATCACAGTACAGCAAGGTTGTTTTTACCCTTTTAAGGAAGCACACTTCTTTGCTCACTTATTTCAAAAGACTATATCTGCTCAGTTTTCTATCCAAAATATAAAGTGATTTTCTAAAGAATTAATGGATTTATTTTTAATCTGACATTTTTATTACTTTAAACATTATCCATCTACTTTAAACATGAGTATCCACTAAAAATAACATTTGAAAAAATAAAAATGTCAAATTAAAAATGAATCCATTAGTTCTTTAGAAGTTGCTTTGTTTACATTTCAAAAACAAAACTGAGCAGAAATGGGCTTTCAAGAATAACTCACCAAGGAAGTGTGTATTCCTTAAAAGGGGAGCCTTATGCAAGATACTGGTATTGAAAATCTGGATGAAGTCAAAACAGCTACAATGGATTGGAACAATTGGTGACGACAAGCTGAAATACTGTGAGAAGAAACTCTGCTGATGATACTGCAACTACTACTATCAACATTATTATTATCATTATTATTATTTGTCTGTACTCATTCCATTACTTTGATCTTTCTCCTCTACAATTTTCACATCCATTTTACTAAATTTGCTCTGTTTCATGCTAAATGCAATCATCAGGCCATGTAAATGAAGGGAAGATAGACGGCTGAATGAAGAGAGATTTGTCGGCTGTTTCACTGAAATGGAAAGAGTTCTCAATTTCAAATTTTTTTCATTTGTACCCACTTCTTAAAATAACATTCATATTTATGATGGTTATTGCAATATTTTGTTTACATTATTAGGCTCTAATATTTAACAATGCAACCAGACAATTGCGTTTAGCATGAAACAGACTGTCCCATCTGGATGTTGACTTCAATGTCCACTTTTATATTTATATACGCTCTATCCCTGATATAGAGCACTTTAACCCATGAATATAGCATACCTTATATATATCATTTTCTTATATATATATATATATATCATTTCACCCCAAGTAAGGTGAAAGAGAATGAGAATACTTTAGTGAAGAGAAAGGATAAAAGAACAGGAGTCAGGAAGACAGAAGATGGCAATTGACATTGCATTTAAATTTTTGAAGAGTGTATGTGGCATGAAAGCAAAAAAACAGAAGAGTGTACCACAGGCAAGAAAAGAAACTATTAGAATAGAAGTTGCGATTACATGTAGCTATTTCAAAAGTAAAATGATGCCAATCTAGTACCAGGCTGAAATTCATGCATTCAAGGTACCAAGGAGAAGAGATTATAACAATTGCCATGAAAATATTTATAGAAAAGACACAGGGAAGCCATGTCACAACAAAGGGAAAGTGATTGAAGTGGAGATGCCAGATCCGAACCTATTACATTACAGACCCTTCTTGAATTTTATCAAGAATCTCAAATATATAGCAGGATCACCAGACCAGATATGGCAGTAATATTCAATGCATGGATGGATGGTAAATTTATAAATGTACAAGATACTGTGGCACCTTGCATTATTAGAAATATTCATAGAAATATGATTTAATTTTTTCTTACTCGGTTTACTAAACAGGTTGTTGATTTTTTTTTAAAACGGAAAATAATTGAGTTGAAAATAATTCACTAAGATTGTACTTAGACGATCCTAAGGGAAGAAGAGAAAAGAAAAGAAAGAAAGAGAGTTGGATGATGCATGACCCGGTCAGTGGTGGAGATAGGGGTCAGAGGGATGTCTTGGCCTGCGTGTGGCCGAGTTTTTTAAAGACAATTGGAAGAATAGAATTAGAAATAATAAGAAGAAAGAAAGGGAAAAAGACATGATATCAAAACGGGCCGCTTGATGAAAAACCAGATATCGGTCAAAACATCTGACCTACTTTTTATGAGAAAGACTCATTATCAATTTGGAGTAAAGGGAAATTTTAAGAACAATGAGAACGAAATCTTAATCAGAGAAAAAGTGTTTTTGGGTTGAGGGGAGTGACCGGTGGAACTATATACAGATCCTGACCTATTAAGAATTGGAAACCTACGATAATAAAGTGGGAACATTCTCAATGTAGATAATTAAGATTTTCTGACTGTCGGGTCTGACAAAGACGGGAGGTGAAGGGGACGATTGTCTCAGTTCACAGATAGCGCCAATATTCTTCCCTGAAGTCACATCTAATTAGTGGCGGGCTGTTTGACAGAGCCCAGGTGAGAGAAAGCCAAGATTGTCATTTTTCGTACGTGCAGAAAAGGGCAAAATTGGATTTTGTTTTTTAAAAACAAGAACGATGTAACCACGCCCGAAAGGAGGAGAAAAGGATGCTCGATCAATAACAATTGGTCGGAAACGGTCACGGATCTGCAGAAAAGAAGAGAAAGAAATGCCCGATCAGGAACCATTGGTCGAAAAACGGTCACCTGACATACGAGAGACTAAGAGAGATGGGTGTGCACCTCCCCACCAAAGGCACTGTGAGGAAGTAGGGGTGAAAACAATAGCGATAATGGGAAATCAAAAATAATGCGACTTTTTGGAGTTATCGAGAAAACCCTGACGCCGACAGACCCACCCCAGTTTGTTGCGGCGTCAATAAAAAAAGGACCCCAGTCGACAGAAATGAGTTGGAGGGAGTTGCAGCTGGACCGCGGGCAGGAAAGAGCCTGAACGCTGGCATCGGGCCCGATCTACTCGCCTTTGCGGGCAAGAGAATCCTCAGACAAGAAATCCTTCCACCCAAGTCGAAGACAGAAGAGTTCAGCCCAAGGACGGCAAGATTCAGAAGAGATCACCTCGAAGACGACAGAGAGTTGCGCTGAGTTGCGTGCAAGAACTCCCAGCCCAAGCAGACAAAGAAGATTACTCGAAAAAGAGAAGCCAAAGAGAAGTTGCAGCCAAGTCGAAGACAAGAGAACTTCCAGCCCAAGTAGACGAAGAAGAAGATTGCTCGCAAGCCTCAGAGAAGTTGCAGCCAAGTCGAAGAAGAAGAAGATTGCTCAAAAGCCGCAGAGAAGTTACAGCCAAGTCGAAGATAAGAAGAAGAGCTGCAGGCCAGACAGGCTGAAGAATTGCAGGCAGACAAGAAGAAGAATTGCAGGCCAGACAGGCAGCAAGAGTTGTGGCAGAGTTACGGCAGAGTTCAGCCCCGGACGGCAGCTGAAAGAGATCACCTCGGACGACAGAGTTGCGCCAAGTAGAGTTGGGCAAGAGATCCTTCCAGCCCAAGTCGAAGACAAGAGAACTTCCAGCCTAAGTCGACGAAGAAGAAGAAATACAACTCAAGTCGAAGAAGAATCAACTGCGAATGATCGATAGAAATTAGCCCCAGTGTCGAACCAAACCACACTCCGACATACACAATTCTAAAGAGTAGGCAATTCAAATCTTTAGGTTGTGTGATAGAAAACAGTGCCATAGTCCACAGAGCGGGTCGGGAATTGAGAACAATTTTGTTTTTTATGTAACAGACATTAAGATATAAAGGTTGTTACCCTTTTTTTTTCATCAGCAATCTTTTTTGTCTCGTGAGTTTATTTTCTTTTATTTGTGTTTTGCCACCCCGTCGGACTCAACTTGTATCGCCCCAATCCCTGCTGGTCCCGTCTGTCTAAGATCTAAACACAACGTGGGTAGACAGACCGAGATCAGTACAGTTGTTCAGTAACCAGGTATTGAAGCGAGTTGGGAAAGGCGAGGGCTGGTGATCATCCAACCAAGGGGTTGGAGCGGCACGCTTGGAACCAGGAGGAGCGACGTCACAGTTGGCGCCGTAACCAAGGGATTCGACCCTGGGCCAGGTGTGTAACCGTCACAATACATTCTAGCAAGAAAAATTGTCTGGCATAACACAGTGAACCAGCTTTCGTAGCATCACATCTAGCAATTTGATTCAATATAATCACTCCATTACATGTTAATGGAAAACCTGAGACAAAGAAGGTACAAGAAGTCGCTCTCCTGGACGTTAGCATCAATCATACAGATGGAAGACTAAAATGGTTCTCTATGTAATAGTCACTTGAAAACCTTAAAAAAATAATTGCCTAATGATATATATATCAGCCTTGAAATGTTTTTAAAAATTCTGTTAAACTGGGACGCATCTTGATAAAGTGTTTTTGTAACAATGTAACTTTTTTGTTTGTTTTTAATTTCAGGTACCTCTAATTGGAGTGGTGATTACTTTATATCCACAGCTGGGTTAGGATTGATTTTCAAACCATCTAAAGTCCAGCAGTCAGGTGACCTAAGACAACAGTTGGAAGAGACATTTTTACGTGACTGGAATTCAAAATATTCCAAAGATATCTGACCACACTCTCTTTTTTTCTTATCATAATCTTTATACTCTAATAAATTCTTTTGTGCCAAATAAAATTGATTTTTTTTATATTATACTTGTCTCAATTATGTCTAACCAAAATGTAAAAAATTTCAATGGAATTTTCTGTTTTGCTGTCATTTGATAATTGTTAAACATTGATTGTCTCCCTTCCTACCTGAAAATATTGATAGTTGTTACCTAAGTTTCTTTCCATACTTTCTCTCTCTTTCCATACTTTCTCTCTCTTTCCCCCCTTTTTCCATACTTTCTCTCTCTGAAAACAGCGTATGACAGGATATTTCATTTTTTTTATTTTTAAGAAAACTCTGGAACTAGATTTATTTTACATTATAATTATTTCTTTATATTTAAATAGGTTTCAGATATCTCGGTGAACTTATAAATTAACCCATATGGAAGTCATTTTTTCTCGATTCATCAACAAAAATTTATAATTTGCTATAATTGTACTGGTCCATATATTGATAGTTAGTACCAAAGTTTCTTTCTATACTTTCTTCACTCTCAATTTCTTTCTTTTGCATATCTGTTCATGCAACTTTATTCTTATCTCACCAGATGATGGAGCTTTGTTTTTTGTCATATGGAATGTGTAAGATTTAGTAAGTTAAAATCCATTTTTCTTTATTAAATTTGAGAAAAATTAATAAAAATTGATAAGTATGTGTTTTATACTTGTTTGTTATATAATCTTGTATCTGTAAATATTTAAACAATATTTCCTTTCATATTTTGCAATTTCCATTCAAAATTTCTGGACAGATATATTTTTTGATTTAATGGCATTCTTTATATTTCAAGTTTTATTAGCAATTAATTTTGATGCACAAAATTACCAAATCAACACTTTAGACACATGCACTCTCATTTGATTTTGAGTTATTATTTCTTTCCATTCTTTTTTTTTTCCATTCAGGAAAAGTCAACTATAAACATTCCATTAGTCCTTGAAATTGTTAACACATATTCAAAGTATTTTCATGATAAAAATATTCCCAGATTAATTAATATTTTGACAAAATTATGTATTGCCAAATTGATGGGATTTCCATGGGTAGTCCACTGGATCCAATGATGGTCAATATCTTTGTTGAATTTTATGAGCAAGATTTACTTGCTTGTATTAAAAAAAAAACAAAAAAAACATACTTTTATTTTTGGTATGTTGATGACATTTTACTGTGTTCAATAATGACATGAATGTACATAAATGTATTTTTATTGAATGATTGAAACATTTTGCAATGACTGATACAGATTCTAATATATTTTTTCCATAAAAAAGATAACTTTTTTTTATGAGCAAAACTGAACATTACTTCAAGGACCTCAATTTATTTCAATATCTTAATTCATTCAGGGAAATCCCCTGAACACTTTCTTGAAAACCATTCAATTTTACCAATTATACATGTTGGTAACAGCATCTTTGTTGAGGTTGCTTTTGCAGGTTATTTTTACTATGTACTAAGTTGGATAAACTAGTTTATACCAAAACTTACTAAATAACAACACTGGTGATAAAGATTTGAACAGAAAATCCTTAAATAAAACAGTTTGTGATATTTTCTAAATTTGAATCTTATTTCAATAAATTTACTAGTTTATCTTTTAATTGTATTTTGAGATTGAATTGTTTTCACATCCAAAAATTTCAACAAACTGAAATAATTTTTTTTTACAAAATCATGATCTTCCAACCATCCAAATTATGAAAATAACTGATTTTTATCTTCTATACTCATTTTGGTAAATCATAATCGGTGTAATAATTGATGTCTCAATAAACAATTTTTAAACCATTTATGTTTTACTGTTTCATTATTTGTTTTAATATAATTGGAGAAATATCTTTTATTCTTTTAAAACTTACTCTTAAGCATCTATCATTATTTTTAATGTTTAAAAGTCTTCAGCCAATAATTTCCATAAAGAAATATTATAAAAATTTTACTTTCCTACCAACTCCAAGTTCTTATGTCAGACACAAAATTTAGTTGGTAGAAACAGCAATTCATGATAAGACACAAAATTAAGAAGCAAAACGACAACTGCGTAAAATTTTATAATGTAAAACCACATTTATTTTACAAGTTACAAATACGAAAAGGTAGAATATAAGGGTTGCACAAAATTTTGTTTTATGCACCTATTTTGGCAGGATAACAATTTTGGGGGGTAACAAAAAAAAAGGGATTACCCACAAAAACAAGAAAAAATGTTACACTTGATAAAGACAGATTCAAAGACAAAAAATTAAACCCTTTAAAAATAGAAAAAAGGGAAAGACTTGGAGTAAGCAATAACAAAATCACACAAAGCAGAAATTTCAAAATGCACCCATTTCCATTCTTAACAATACTCAAATGGGACATCTCAGCTCAAAGGGCTTTCATGTTTTCAAGTTGTTTTCTCAAGGGCCTTTTGAAGTATTTTGCCAAAAATTTATCTTTTTTTTTTTTTTTTTTTTTTTTTTTAAATTCTTTTCAGGAAGGCATAGAAAGAATTTTCAGTTCTGGGGTAGAAATCTGTATTGAATCTGCTCGTTCTTCCAATGCCCACGGCCGGCCACGTGTTGACTTATGATCAGTCCTTTGACATATAGGTGCTAAATGACTCCTTCTTCTTCCTCCATTAACTGTTTTCTTGTCAACAGCACATTCTATTATGATCTTATCTGCTCACAGCAATCCTTTTTATTGAAAAAGCTGGGTCATGCCAGCTCCAGCCAGAATTTCACCAGGGTCCAAGAAATTTGTTTCACATTGACTCATATAAAACCCTTCTTCAAGTATTCAAAAAAATGAATCTACAACAAATCAAATAATTTTGGCAGTATCAACCACTTGAGCCTAGGTCATATAAATGCAACAATTTTCACACAAACCATCTGACCTTCAGAAAAATGCACTTCTCTAAAAAAAAACTCATATTTAAAAAGCAACCTAGACAATTATACATTTACAATTATAACATTTTTAAAATAATAAAAATAAAATTTTTATAATGTAAACCTCTTAAATTAGACCAAATATTGAATCAAGGTTCATGAGAATGGAGATGACACTTGTGATTCTTTCACAGCTGTCAAACTGGGAGGATCATACTTATTAATAAATGATTAAAGACAAAAGGAAAACTTAGTTGTGCTTCGGCCTCTGGGGAACTTTATCAAGGCAAATGCAAGGATTTTATAACAAGTATTTATATACAAGAGCAAAAATGTTAGTTTGTTTTTGTCGTTTTTTTTTTTTAAAAAATTTAAGTGTGTTATTAATAGATGTAATAAAGAAAAATCCCTTTTATATTTTGGGATGGGTTCTTTTGATTTTAAAGTGTGTGTGTGTGTGTGTGTGTATATATATATATATATATATACACACACAAAATGGAGCTAACTATATGAGAAAAATGTTAGAATTTACTTTACCTTTGACCTCATCATAATGTTCAAAGCATTTTGGGATACACAGAATCAGGCTCAGTATTTATTGTTCAAAATAACAATGTAACATTAAATCAGGTTTCTGTCTATATTTCTGCGATGAGGTATTGTAACTATTTATACTATTTACATTGTTCAGACTGTTGTCCTCATCTTTGTTGTCATATTCACAATGTTTCGGCCATTGTACACTCCGGATTTCTTCAGGTGATATACATTGGAATTTTGAACTGAACTCTTTATTTCAATATTATTCATGAGTAGATTGTTCTAGTTCCACATGCCATGCCTTTTCTGGATACCTCAGTTTCAGTTATTTTAGTAACTCAACTCTCCAAGTTTTTTGTTCACTTCTGCTGTAGCCAGGTATTGAACTCCCAACTCTGGGTCAAGTCACTGAATTACTTCAACCAATGCTTTTATCCACTGGGCAATTCCATTTACCTGGGGTAAATAATAAGGAAGACAGGCTTGCAAAATCTGATACTCACAGGACAGTGTAGGCAAGAGAGACAGGAAAACAACACAACACACTTGACTATCTTGAGTAAATGGATGGCCGAACAGCCAGGAGAAATAATGAAAAGACAGAATTTATTTAGAGCTACAAAGGATAGGAAGTTGTGGAGGGCCATGAAAGGCTACATCCTGAGGTGGCATGACACATAAAGAAGAAATACTAGTTAACATGTACCTGTGTTCTTGTTTTGCAATAAAAACTAAATGCCTTCAACTTCTAACAATTGTGATTATAGGAGCCTGTTGCGGGTATTATCTTTTCTTAGCTAAAGCTTTTAAAGGTAGTTCCCTAAACTACATTCAAACAAAAACACATGGTCATGCTGCCTGAAAGTTTTAAATTCATTCACATTAATCCTTATAGACATAGAAAGCAGATTTGGAGAGAAAGGTAAATCATGTAAGATTGAGTAGAATCAGTAAATAACACCAAACCATTCAGCTACATAACAAACAATTTATAAGAAATGTACAAGTGTGGTTGATGTATAAAATGTCCATACCTGTTATGTACAATTGTATGTCTTTTTTTTCAGGACTGAAATATGTCCTGGTTGTGAAGGCTACATTTTGGGAGATGCCAACATGACGTTGTTCTACAGAGACAGAGGAAAAAAAATGTCAGAGCCTCGTGACCAATGTCCAGAAAGAGAAAAAAGCACAAGACAGTGGTTGCTGCTCCTTTTTATGTTCCTGTGAGATACACAATATTCAAAATCAGATCAACATTAACACAACTAATAAACTGTTTTTCTGCTAATGAATAGCTTTAAAAAGAAATTAAAAACAAAACATTCATCTTATACACTTTTATAGAGGCCTATCCTTTAAAAAGGACATTTATCAGCATCGCCACAGAGATTTACCCAGACCCAATTCAACAGACAGTTGTGCTATTTCAATTGAGATTAGAAGCACTGTCCTTACACTGATAGTAAGGAGAAGCTCTATACTACCCAATATAAAAGAAAACTGATAGCTGATAACAGTAAGAAAGAACTTTTTTAATTTATACACTACTTGTCTACTACTTTCAAATTAATTCAGTCTTTTTTGAAAGAATGAGATTTCAGAGACTTTAATCCTACAAGTCAAATTCATACAAAAATATTTTCTCCTTACACACAAAAACAGAACATTAACAAACAAACTTTAACACTACATTTTGCTTTATCAAACTATTTAAACTATAAAGAGCAAATAATATATATAAGTAAATAAATTTATTTGTGATATTTCAATGTAACTTGTTTTTCTACCTTGCCAACCAACTTCAAATATCCAAGTCTTAACTTGATAAGGCCTACTTCTTAAATTTAGTAGATGTACACAAAGCACACAAAAGTTAGTGACTTTCCTTCATTTAAAACTATCAGCTCAGTTAAAAGTTGGTAACCATCATACTAAATGGTTTTATAACCTTCCTAAACCAGATCTTCTTCTGATTCATGTTACACAAATTTTCACCACTGGCCAGAAGTGAATGCTCTGAAATCCAAGACCGAACTAAAAATCGTATTAAATACACATCACCTTCCACTTTCCTTGCACACTGCTCAAAAATATACAATCCAGTTTATTACCCAATAGCACCCACTCCCACCGAAAGAAGCAAAATAGGAATTGGAGACAATCTGAGACTACAGACATCTTCAGCAGTTGGTCAGCACGACAACCAGAGTTTGCACGCTTGTTGGAATGCCACCTCCACACCCAAAGACAAACTGGCCTCCCATCTCGAAGGACAACTCACAAAAGCCTGTTGCCACAGTAAGTCACAACTCATCCTCCCTCTCCTATCGTAAGCCTCTGCAGATGGATTTACTTATCTCTTTCCTTCAACAAGAGACTTTCACACCACTTCACATTTTTTGTTAATACAATTATTTATTTCTTAAAACTCTGTCATTTCTTCTTGTTTCTGCCACCATATGCTTAATATAACAATGGTTTGTTTATTGCACTTTCCTTTGAGATAAAAAAAGAAAACCAGAGGGTTAATAAATAAAAAATGGTCTGAATAAATTTGATGTGTAAAACTTTGTATAAGTGAGGCTTAAATTGATGTTGCAAATATCACCAAAATGAAGCATGACAGTTTATGAAAAAAATACATGTGTAAAATTTGATTATCAAATTTGTAAAAATAGAGGCTCAAATCTTATGGTGTGAAAACCCACAAAATAAAATTAGTGAAGAAGCATGGTTTAAAAAAAGATACATTTTGGGGTTTTTTTTGACATATGGGGAAAATAAGTTACAAGCCACAAATAAGTTACACAAATTAAAAAATTTGATTTGAATCTGGAGCCAGTTTGAGGCTATTGAAGAGGTGGTCTAAGGCTCAGAAGGATTTTTGGCATTCACAGGCAAATGACAAGGGACTGTTTCTGAAAATATTGCTGGCAAAATTAATGAAATGTAAGAAATAAAAAGGAATCAGAAAGAAAAAAAAACAAGCCAAAAGAAAACTGAAAAGAGATTCACAAAATTAAAGGTATTAACATTGATTTCAAACTTTGATATATACAAGATTTATCTCAATATTGAATTCATTTTAAAAATTTAACTATTAAGTTACCCAGCAACATTTGTGAATTTGCCATCTTTCTCAAAGATTTTTGACTGTTGAATGTGTGAGACATAATAATAATGAGTAATAAAGAAAAAGAAATACATTTTCCCATGATGCTAAGAGTAAAGGAATCAGAAATATGATGACTCCACTTGGTTTCAAAAAACGTTGTTAGGTGGAATTGTTGAAGTCTATAGAAAGACAAACATTTTCTTACTTTACTCTTTTTTTCTCCTCTTTGCTCCAAGAACCACATGATAATTATGTTCCCAGTGGAGAATGTTAGTTTCCCTGGTCTGGTGACAACTGAATTCTCTTCCCACTTTCCAATGCATGGCACTCCGAAACCTAAACCTATGAAGCCAGTCAAGCTTTCTCTTTGGTTGTTCAAGTGCAAGTCTTATTTGAGAATGATTGTAATGATGCTTATACTTACTTACTTACCCTAACATTTGAACCAAGAAAAAGAAAAACAAACATACCGAAGAGACATTAAGAACTTTGTTTCACTACAGTCACCATAAAAAGAATAAATGTTCGTAGTAGAAATCAAAGTTTTTGTATGCTTCTATTTAATTGATTACATATGAACACACACCCCCACCTATAAAACACACACAACCCTACAACCTGTTAACTTCCATAAATGTATGAAAGTAAGTGAATATTTTATTAAAAAAACTGTTTTTACTTTTTATGAGCCTAACAAATTGTGGACTTTAGAACTTGTTATCTCACCTAATTGTAAGGTGCACAAAGGAAAATTTGTGCAAGCTTGTTTTGTAAACTTTGTATTCTGCTATATTATTAGTTTTTATATTATGAAATTGCCATAGAGGAAGAAAATGAGTAATACCGACACCAAGGTTCAAGCATGACACTCTGGACTTATGAATATATGTCTTCTGCCATGTATATAAATAGCAGTGTTAGGCTACTGACTGGAGGTGGTTACTGAATGATTATTTAGTGACTGTTGAATGGAACTATCGAGTCGAATTAGCGTGAATTATTGTGCGTCAATGATTTGGGTTTTGATTTAGGATTTACCGGACGTTAAGCTGAGCTGCGCTGCTAACAAGGTATTCACTGAAATAGCTAATTATCTTTGTTATTATTAAGTATTTATTTGCAGTTGTAATTAAATACTGTTTTATTTAACATTGAAGTCTTGAGTTATACTTAATTATTAATAATGGCCACTGTACAACACAAAAGTAATAAATGTTTGTTTCTTTCAATTTCCCCATTGGAGTATGATTCTTGTTTGTTTTTGTTTGTGCCTTTCATGGATTAATAGATGCGATTTTTTCTCTTCTCCACTCCCCAATAAAATTCCTATAAGACATTGCAAAAAAACAAACAAAAAAAAACAAAATAACAAACAAAATGTTCTGGAATGAAAAGTAATCAAAATATATATTTCTTTTTAGTCAGTAAAAATGAGATCTTTTCAAAGAATGTTCATGTTAGCAAAGTCTTTAAAGTTATTTTCTTTTGTCTTTGGAGTAGAAGTAAGACAACATCAAAAGAATAATCTATTCCAGGTCAGCTAGTCAATGAGCTATGATAGTTGGTAAAAGTCTGCATTGACTTTATACCAAGGTTCATATAGCCAACTATATTGTCATTGTATGGGGTAACATCATTAAGTGGCTGTAATGTGACCCACGTGACTTATCTCCACCAAAGAGAGATAAGCACCTGCTGTATCCTTACACTGGGATCAGGGTTAGCTTCCTAATTCCTATGTTTTGATATGATGGGGAAAAGTTTTTTATTATCAAAACCAAATGTTTACTTCACTGCCTCAAAGTAGCAATAATTGAGACACTTATAAAAACTTAAAATTATGCTTTCAAGAACAAGATTTATAATAAACACAACATTTTATGCAACAATTTAAAAGAGATTACAAGGAAAGTAAAAAGTCATTTTGCATGTAGAGTTTATAAGTGACTTACGGCATACATTGAAAGTTCTTTCATTGAGTAGCATGTGTTATATTCATTGAGCAGCATGTGTTATATTCATTGAGCAGCTGTGTGTGTAACTTCTGACCAGCTGAAAGGACCACTGTTAAGACATCTGTCAAGATAACACTTGGTCTGTTTGTGGAAGTTAACAAGGTTGTGGGTTTTGTGTGTATTTTTAGGAAACAGTTTGTGTTCAATATATAAACAAAGAAGATAGGAGAAGCATGAAAAACACTTATTTCTGTTACAGACATTTATTCCTTTTATATTGAGTGTATTGAAACAAAGTTAAAAAAAAGTCTCTTGAATATGTCAGTTCCCTTTTGGTTCTATGGTGATTTATGGGAAGTAAGGATACAAACAGGTAAACATGGTCGAGCTTAAGTTAGCTGATTTGGGAAGCCCAAACATCTACTTCATGAGTTGGGCTGCTAAAACACATCTGATGATGTCATTGGCAAATAGAAAAAGTGCATCCATCAGTGGACCAGGGAAACTAATATTCCCCAGTGACAACGCTATTACTATGTCGTTCACATCTTGAAGCCAATAGGAGAAAGTGAAAAATTCTGTTTTTTCCAAAAGTCGGATCATAAAACCATACACATGACCAGAAACCCTTTCCAGTTTCTTTATAACTTGCATCATGGGAAAATGAATTTATTTATTTATTCATTATTGTTATTATTTTATTTATTGGTTTTGTTTCATTTTCTCACATGTTTTATATCAGACTGGTTGTCAAGGCAGGCTAGAACTTTTTGTGCATGTGCATGTCGGAATTTGTCTACCCAGGTTTTTGTTGATATCTGAGTGTTGTGATACCAAACATTTAACAACATCAACAACAACAACACATCTTTGAAATGAAATATAAAGAAAAGTTATTCTCTGAGTAGTAAAAGTAAAAGCAGACCGTCAGTTAAAATAACATTATATTCTTCTCAGAAATATGCAATAACAACAAAGAGTAAAAAGAAAATGTTCAGTTTTTTAGCAGTGAAGAAAATAAGTTTGTTTTATAAAGTAATTAGTAAGTGTTCATAGTGTGGTTTGAGATGTATGGACAGACTTACTTAATGATCGTCAGCCTGATGTATCTGTGTGTGCATAGGCAAGGCCTTAGTTGGAGAATGCTAGCTTATAAAAGTAAGTTCTTAGAGAAAAAAAGTAGTGGACATTATATTAGCTGTGTCTTCTGCTGTCTCTTCTCTTGTAAGTGTCCTTGTGTGGGTCTGTGGGAGTGTACATGTGTGGATCAGACTGGCCTTCAAAATTGTTTTGAACCCTGAGAAGCAGTATGCTTCTATGCTTCTATTTTTATATCTATAAAAGGGATCCCAAATCCAGTTTCACATAGAGACGTGATTTTTTTGCAACTGCAAGGTTTTCATTGATTAGAAAATAATTTCATGCTGACTTGCAAAAGTCTTTTTCTCAAATGTGCAGGAGTGGTAAAAGGGAGTTATTATTATCTTCTAAATGGTCCAAAAATAACACATGATATGTCTACAATTACGTCTGCCAAATGTTTTGGCTGTACCTGCCCTAGTAATTATTGTTTATCAAACAAACCTTCTGATTTATTTATGGGATTTTATTAGTTGAATATATATATATATATATATATATATATAGAGAGAGAGAGAGAGAGAGAGGGAGAGAATTTGATTCTTATAGGCAATCACTGTCTGTATGTAGGTGGTCTGCATGGGTGTTTTATTGTTTCTATGAGATATTGCTGCTTGTGAGTTACGATGATTGTAAAAAAATGGTATGATTCAAGTGTATGCTATTTAATGAAGCTTTATTTTGTTAAATTAGGGATAATGTCCCTACATTTTTAATAGCTTACTCTATATTATATATTGTTTTGATAAATCATTTTGTTAAAATAGTTGACATATTTTATATTTTACCAATATCAACTTGTGAGATTATTAATTCTTTATTTGCTCCAAAACAAGAATTAAATACCATGCTAAATTAAATTGCAATAAATAAATAAAGATACTGTATTTCTATTGTGGTATAGGGTATTCTTGTCGGATGGTGACCAGTGTGGATAAGTGGTATGTGAGAGTATTCTTTGGTGAATAAAATTAACTGACAAGGGTTTAAAATAAATAATGTATTTTCTTTAGAGTGATGAATGAGTCCTTTGGTATTTAGTGTAGCAAAAAGTTTGTTAATAAGGCAGATATTGGTAGCAGTCTGTAGAAATGTCTGTTTTAGCCATGTAATTGAGAGTTTGGGAAGTCAGCATTTGATAGTAGTCATAGTCATCTTTAAAATAGGTCAGTGTAAATCTACTGTGTTTTTCTCAGCCCTAAGCAGGGCAGAAACATCATTAGCAGATGACCTCTTAACTACTTCTTCACTCATCATGCATGGCTCGTTTTGTTGCAGTAGCGTCTCTGTTTGTCACTCTCCTTGTCCCTCCTACTTCTCTATCACAGAGATGTCAGCATATATGCTTTTGACCAGGCTCCAAGATTCTGGTGCAAACATTGGTTTCGGCTAATATCAAAAGTCTCTCTGTGTTAATTTTTTGATTGGCCAAAATTATTTTCCAGCATTCCTTTCTTTTTCATTTTTTTTTTATACTGAAAGTTATGCATGGAGCCTCCATAACTTTTGATATTTTTCAGTCACAAATAAGTAAGCTCTGCTTCTGCAAACTTCCAGTGTTTTTGGCCAGGTTCAGTCTTTTCTTCTTCCACTTTTTATTTGATGCTTGCATTCTCATTAGTTGAGAGAAGTATAGAAAGAGTAGTTCAGAGAGAGAGAGAGGAGGGGAGAAGGATTTTAAAGGAAAGTGCAAATGCTTCATTTTAATTTCAATTCTTTTTATATTTTATTTTTATCAGGACTCACTATACGATCTAGCATGAATGTCAAAAAGCAACATGATATAAGACAATTTTCTTAAAATTAAATGAACTTCTTTATTTCATTAAAATATTTTTCATAATTTTCTATTTCATTTTATCCACTTTGTTAAAAGTGGAGCTGAGTAAATGAAATATTCTAATATAATTATGAAGTTACTTCAGTTGAAGCAATATCATCTAAATTTATTTATCACTGATTTAGAAATTTTATATATTTTAAACCAGCACATATTAAAACAATATCTTAATGCTACTATGATAATTATTAGTCATTTTCTATATTATTCTTACACAAACATGTACATTTTTTTCCATATGCAAGTACTAATATTCAATTGGAGAACATGAAAAAAGGACAAAGCTTTATTAAGATTTTGATAAAAATGTCTTTCACGTTACCTTGTAAATAAAATATATTATCATTAATTATGACAAGTGATGAATTTATTTAAAATATCTAAAATAGATTTTTAGATTTCTTTTTCTCTTTCTTCACAGCTTTCTAAAAAAAGAGGAAATTTATTTGTTTTCTTAATTTGCAACTCAACCGATTAGTTCCCCTGATAATTATGGCTCTCCCAGATGGCAGTAGTTGGTGTCACTGCTTTTAAAAGGAAATATGATGTTATCATTTGAAACAAAGGCAGACCCAAATCAAGCATAAACTGTATAAAAGTTTGTGCTTTGGAAATGAAATGTATAAATAACCCAAGTTGTTTTTTTTTTAATTCTATTTTGTCTTCCAAACGATTTTGTATTAATAAAATATAAGAAAAAGTTATTTTCTTTTCGTCAGAATTCGATTCTAGATGCACCCGTAAGGGGGAGATAATCAACGAGTTTATTTTCATCAACAATGGCCTCTAATAAGTCAATAGAGGAACCGTCGCTTTCCACTGCAATGGAAACAGAGCGGAGTGAATGTGGGGCTAAAAACAACGAATCGATACCCGCTTCACAGATGAAAAAGGTTCGTTTCTTATTCAACGTTTTTATTTATATCACACAACGCACCCGAACATCCATTGGCCATCGTTTGCCTATGGAGATTTTTAGTTGCTCTTCATCTTTTTATTGTTCTTATTTGGATCGAAAAGCAACAAAACATTTTTATTATTGCAAATTACATATTAAATTCTACCTTTCCTTATTTGCTACATATTTTATTGTGGCTTTTCTTTATTATTATTCTGTTGTTTAAAGCTGCAAAGCTTAAAGAATTCAAATTTGCTGATTTATTTAGCTGGTGAATCTTTACAGACTTGTCTTTCCTTGTGTGCTAGTTTGCAAAAGTCTTTTTTTCCAGCTTATGATTTTGTTTTGAAAAAAAGATTTTATAGATCCACAAGACACCACGCCCAGTTTCCCTTACTTTCAAAACTTGTGTTTATTTCATATATCCTTTGAAAAACATTCTACAGTATAAAAAGTGAATATTATTGTGTCTGTTTCGACCCGGTTGTCAAGCCACAATTGAGTGCCAATAATAATAATGTCGTAAACTGACGAAAAAAAAAAGTCTGAAGCCCAACAATAATTTCGCTTGATTTACCATGAAAACTTTGTTAAAAAAAACTGCTTCAAATTTCCCTCTGAAAATAGTCAGTGTGCAAAGCAATCGTTACACTCTGTTGTTGTTACCAATCGGTAAGAAGAAAAAGAAGAAGAAGAAGAAATCAACTGCAAGAAGAAAAAGGGGCGAAAAGACGATGATTTCTAAATTTAAAAAGAAAGGACATACCGGCGACATTAAGAGGAGGGGGAGGGTTGATCAATGTAATCAAAAGAAAAATAAATTTCATATCTGACTCTCAATAAATAAGTAACAACAAATCAATTAATAATGATAGTTTTCAAAAAGCAATAATCGATTCTTACAATTAAAAGTTCATTGCTTGAAATTTTCAAATTGAAATTTATTATTTTATTTACGGATTTATGTTTTTTTATTTTATTTATTTAATTTGCAAAATTATTTAATGATGGATAAAAAAATAAAATGTGACTTTGTTCTTGCAATTATAGTATCTGTCAGTTTTTATTTCAAAATAAACTCAAATATTTAATGAATTAAACAATAATACTGACGATTTTTTTTTACCTTTAAGTTTTTTTAATTGTTTATGTTTTGCAAAGAAAATGTATTTTTTATTTGTTTAGTTTATGTCATAGAAGATTTTTTATAACATTGTAGTATTTTATTCAGATCCACAAAAATGATAAACAAAAGAATTCGATCAAATTCTCTGTACACACATTTCAATTAACGAAAATATTGTAATTAATAAAGAGATACCATATTTAATTTAAGAAATACTTAACTTAGCAATTGTAAATTTTACCAAATTTTCACTAGAAAGATCAATAGGTAAAAATGGAAAAAAGAAAAATCCACCCTTTTGGAAAATACATCATTGTTTTTTAAAATGACCTTTATTAAAATTTAACCCTTGAAGACTAAAAGTTAAAAAATGAACCAGTTTTAAAAAATACGATTTTTTTTAATCGTTTTGCTCTTTTTTTTTTTCTTCTTTTTTTCCAAATTCGGTTTACGCTGTTTTACTCTGAACTCAAGGCCCCGTTTTAAACAAATAATATGTTTGTTTTACAAATGAACATTAAGAACTTTTTATTTAACACCTGTCTGTTGTAAGTTGTGGGGAAACTTAGATGCCTTTTTTCAACACAATGTATGTGTCGACAAGCCATGAAATAAGGAAAATGCGGGTCTTGTAATAAGTCATCGCTGTAATGATGCCAATTCAAGAAAGGTTTGTCAAAGAAGTAGTTTTTTTATCTAGTTATTATTTTCAATAGACTGTATTGTTATTGTAGATAGTTTATTGAATCTCACTGATCAAAATTAGAAAACTAAAGAGTATTAGATCTTATCTGTAAAATTCAAACATTGATCCAGCGCAATACTTTGCTGCTTTTAAATATAAAATGATCGAAGCTAAACTTTTAAAAATTATGTAAATTTTCAAACAAAAACATTCTAGTTTCTTCAGATTTTAAGAAACTCAAACTGGTTTCATTATGTATGCTTTAAGTTTATAATCTTATTTAAATATACCGTATGGTTAGTTGTATCTGTCAGTTTTCAATTTTGTTTGATACTTTTGAAAGGTAAGTTCATAACGGACAATATATGGTTTTGTCAGGTAATTCTATTACAACCATTCCAATGACACTTCAGTAATGACAACTTCAAAAAGTTCTCAACTATACATCGCAGTAGCAATGTCTAAAATAAGTACTTTGAATGGTGGAATGTTTTTCAAATGGATTTGTGACTAGATCCTTGTTCTTCTGGTTTATGAAAGAAAATTTTATATGATAATGCCCAGTTCATTCACTAGCAGAAATTGCACTTGAAGCAGTAATGGCTTTGTGGTTTGATTCTGAAAAAATGTTTCTCAGTGAGGATATATCTATATCCAGTGTCTTGGATGGGCAAAATATCCAGAGAACCATTAACTTAAGATTTTACAGCAGATAGTTACAAATGCAATGACCACATATTGTATACCATTTTTAAACTCATACTTCATATTAATGGTATCTAAGCAAAGTCTTTGAATCTAAAGACCTGATATTTAATTGCAATGGAGCATGTTGATTTTTTTTCCATTAAAATTAATTTTATTCTGTTTCCCAATACTGAGCTTTAAACATCATGCTACATGTTTCAATGCATTAATTACTTTGAAATCTACCTTGATAAATTTGAAGTTGAAAAAGTACAGAAACATTTTATTTGTGATGTAATTTGGTATAATTTAATAAGTTTATAAACATGTATAAGAACAATGCCAGTGTGTACATACTAATTTTCTAATCTATTATCGACAAAAAAAATAAATGTTTAATAAATTTTGTCAATTCTGAATATCCTTCAGTTTATTTTGATCATCTTAATAGGAAATTTGTAGAAATAGCATCCTTAAAGGTAATGTACTCTCCTTGAATGTCTCTCTGATTTACTATTTGCTAAAATTGAATTTTTAAGATACTCAATAAGAATCTTATATTCTTAAAATACTACTGAGGAAAAAAACAATCCTTTAAACAATGTAATTATTATTTTTTGTTTTTTTAATTATTTATTTCTGAGATAAATCATGATAAATTTTTCAAGAGATACACTTTAAAAAAGAAACTATCTTTAAAGTATCATTTGAAATTTATTTTACTTGATAGAAATGTAGTACACTGACATGCCAAAAGTTATGGGATGGCAGTATTTCAAGGTATTGGAAGATGGCACCACTGTGCCTTCACATGATGGAAATGGCCCAACCTGTATCACTTGTGTTCTGACATTGGTGAGCCATTGGGAATACTAACTAGTCTGCTCATGGCACCATGATAGAAGTTATCAGAGCCTGAATGGGGGTATGATTTCCATTTCTGAAATTCTGAGAATATTTGACATCCCTCTATCTACAGTATCACCTGTGTACTGGGAATGCCTGATGGAAGACATTACTTCTCACTATGGACAATGCATTGGCTGATCACAGGTCCTTTACATGTTAGCTCCTACACAATCCACAAGAGGGTTGTAGTGGTATGTCTGTAAGGCCCACAAGACCCTTTGGTGGGTCATTTTCCAATTTTTTTTCAATGAGGATCATTGGGAATAGGGTGCTATGATTGATTGCTTATGAGATCATGTTACACCAAAACCACATGTTTTTTTGTTTTTTTTTATCTTTTATTTTATTTTTACATACACAGAGTTTTACTATGCATTCATGTGGGACTCTGGGTTGTAAAATAAATTTGGGTATTGAACGACACACCAATGGGTGGTGGGTAATGAATACTACCTATGATATCCTTGCTTCATATATGAAACAACATTAAAACAAAGTTGCTTGTACCAAAATTAATATATAGTGTTGGGACAACAAAGGAAATAAGGCTTTATATTCACAATAGATATTTTTATTATGAAATTCACAAATATAATTTATTATATTGAAAACAATAGAGAATTTATAATATTGTGTCTTTTTAAAGTAGAAAACTACAGTATTTAGATAATTGTTGCTGAAGTATGGTGGTTAAGTGATGCCTCACCAATTATATAAGACAAGCAGCTTGTTGTCTTTTCTTTATTATTACTCTTTATTTACTTGACTCTATTCATTTCCAAATTGACATTATGACAAGGAATCCTATTAATTTCCTTTGATAATCATAACATTTTTCAAAACTTATTCATAATTTTAATACTACTAAAACACTATTTACATTACTGGGACTATTCTCCTCATCTTTGTCGCCATATTTATTACAAAGTTTCGGCCATTGTACGCTCCGGCCTTCTTCAGGTGGTTGGAATGTCGAACAGAACCCTTTATTTTGCTCACTGGGGTAGACTGTTCTAGTTCCACGTGCCATGTTTAATGGATGTCAGTTATCAGTTATCTCCTGTTAATTCCCCTCTCCAAGTTCCTCAAGGACACATGGCACAGTGGATAAAGGCATTGGTTAGATCCAGTGACAGGACCCAAAGAGTGAGAGTTCAATACCTGGTTAAGGAAGTGGAGAACTTTTAGAAGGGAATTAACAGGAGATAACTGATAACTGACATCCATTAAACATGGCACGTGGAACTAGAACAGTCTACCCCAGTGAGTGAAATAAAGGGTTCTGTTTGACATTCCAACCACCTGAAGAAGGCCAGAGCATACAATGGCCAAAACGTAATAAATATGGCAGCAAAGATGAGGACAATAGTCTGAATAATGTAAATAATGTACATAATACCTCATCTCAGAAATATAGACAGATACTACTAAAAGCAATAATATTTTTTCAAATTATGTTAGCCATGTTTTATTGCCTGATAAAATTTAAAACATCAGTAGGTCATTAACTTCCTACAGTTACTGCAAAAACAACTAAAAACTTTTAAAAATTTTATATTGTCTTTTTCCTTTTTTTTACATCTTAATTGAAATGTTAGCTAAAAATCATTTCTTGTTTTATCTATTTCAGCCTGATGAGCGCCGGAGTTTCAACCCCGCAGAAATGCTGTCTCCAAGGCAATTAGGCCCACCAAATCCAGCTTACAGTAATCGTGAAACAACTTCAGTGGAAGTTGACAATCCAGAACCAGATTCTGTACACCGAATTTTGGGTCGAGCTTCATCAGCATCCTCCTTCAGTGGCCATAATCCTCCTTGGCCTTCCTCAATATTGGCACCTCATCCTTCTCTTGCTGCTACCACGACTTCTGCATCTGCTACTTCTAAAAATCCTCATCTAATTCCTGGCCAAACAATTGCAAATAATTTCTCAAATACAAATCCAGTGAACGCTTATTTATTGCCAAACATCTCTCAAAACACCCAGCCTCTGCCAAACCCATCTGGCACAAACAAAGGCAGCTTTTCTGATAATTCTTCAAAGGGGTCTACTACAAGCAATCAGGTGCCATTCTTTAGTCCTGTTCCCGGTTCTAAAAAATCTCCTTTTGATTCCATGAGCTCTACTAAGACAGTTCCAAGTCCAATCTGTTCTTCCAAGTTATTTATGGGTATGTCTACCTCCAGCCTGACCACATCTGGAGGTATAACTCCTTTGTACACTAGCTCTGTGAATTCAGTTCGGTCTCTGGCAAACCCAGTAAGCTCTATGAATATAGTTCCTGGTCCAACAAGTTTCTCCAAACCAACCTCAGGCCCCAGCAGTACAACAAGTAATAATACCACAGAATCCTCTAATTTCCCCATGCCGAATAGTGATAAAAATACTCCTTCAACAAGTGGATCAATGCAGCCTTCTCAGTATAGTGCCGTGCATATGGTCAGCTCTTCTGAAAACTATCAGCATCCTATGAGAGATACCAGTCCTTTAAAGACCACACAGACTTCAACTTCTATCAGTTCTGGTCACATGATTGGTAGCTCTGCCCATACAGCTTATGGGGCTAGCAATTCCACACAATCTGGTCATGTGACACCAGGATCCATGCACTCTAGTCATGTGACTATGCACTCTGGTCATGTGACTGGCAGTACTATTTATCCTGGTCATGTGCCTGGTTCTATGCATCCAGGCCACATATCTGGCACAACTGTACAATCAGGTCATGTGTCAGGTACATCCATGCATCCAGGTCAACCTCCTGCATATCCTGGCCAGGTATCTGGCAGTTCCATGTATGCAGGTCATGTCTCTGCTAGTTCTGGATACCCTTCTTCTGTGTCTAGCAGTTCTGTCCACACAGCACAAATTTCTGGTAGTTCTATGCACCATTCTCAAATGTCTGGCAATTATTTAAATACTTCTCAGTCTGGCAGTTCTGTAAAATCAAATTATGCCTCGGGAAATTCTCAAAACCAGAATCAATCTCAAGGGAATTTTATGCACCCAGCTCAGGTTTCTAGCAGTTCTCTGCATGCTGGAATTGTTTCTAACAGTCCCATTCATCCTACCCAGGTGCCCTCAAGTTCTGTACGCCCACCAGGTATAACTTCTGGTCATGGATCTTCTTCCTCTGTTCATCCAGGTCAGATGTCACCCAGTTCTTTGCATGCTGGTCAGGTATCTCCTCAAGCACTTCACCATAATCAGGTGTCTTCAAATCCAGTGCACCCAGGTCAGATGTCACCTAATTCAGTGCACCCTAATCAAGTAGTCTCTGGTTTTATTAGCTCTGCTCAGATACCTGCCAGTTCCATGCACTCAACCCAGGTGCCGGGTAGCTCTGTTCATCATGCACAAGTAAAAGGTAGCCTAATGCACCCAGGCCAAGTGCCTAGTAGTAGTTCCATACACTTAGCTCAGGTGTCAACTAGTTCTTTGCACCTGGCCCAGGTGTCTGCCAGTTCAACGCATCCAGCACCAGTATCTGACAGTTCTACTCACCCTGTACAAGTGTCAGCTAGTCCTGTGCATCCTAGCCAGGTGCCAGTCAATCCAGCACACCCGGCCCAGGTGCCAGTCAGTACTGTACACTCATCCCAAGTCTCAGCCAGTACTGCTGTCTTATCCCAAGTATCAACAAATATTTCACACTCACCACAAGTGTCAGCTAGTTCAGCATCCCCATCTCAAGTCCTGGCTAGCTCTGTACACCAGTCTCCAGTAAATGTTACCTATTCTTCTCAGGTATCTATACATTCACCTATTTTGTCTGCAAGTCTTGCTTCTCAACCACAAGTAACAGCCAGCATTGCACAACTGCCTGAGGTATCAGCTTCCCCTGTCCCAGTCACAACTAATCCTTTAAATCTGGTCCAAGTGGCAGCAAGTTCTACTCATCCCATTCAGATACTACCCAGCTCTGTGAATCCAACCCAGGCAACAGTTAGTTCCATTCATTCAGCTCAGATTTCAGCTGCTTCTCTACCTTCAGGTCAGGTCTCAAGTAGTTCTATGAGTGCTGTTCAGGCCTCAAATGTTTTTCTAAAACCTGCTACATCACAAAGCAGTTTCATGAAGCCTCCTCTTCTAGCAGGAAACTTAACAAATCCAACTCAAGTCTCAGGCAGTCAAATGTCTGGTGGTGGTTCAAATAAAGGATCTGAAAGTTTCCTTAAACCTGGTCAGGTATCTGCTATTAATAATCCTAATCAGGTAAGCAGTAGTTTTATGAATCCAAACCAAATGGCTGGTAGTTCTGTGAATCAAAGTCAAGTACCTGGTAATCTCCCAAATCCAAGTCAGGGATCAAGCAGTTCTCTAAAACCCAGTCAGGTCTCTGGCAATTCTATAAGCTCCAGCCACATTTCTGGAAGCTCTTTAAATGCCAGCCGAGTATCTAACAGTGTTACAAACCCTAACCAAGTGACTGGCAGTCCTCTGAATCAAAGCAGAGTGCCTAATTATTCTGTTAAACCTCACGTAGCACCTGGAGTTTTACCTGATCTTGCTCAGTTGTCTGGCACTCATGTAAACAGTATGAATCTTGAGCAAAGTCCTGCAAATTATATCAAAGGCTCGAGTGAAATGTTAACTAGTTCTCTAAATACAGGTCAAGTGTCAGCCAGTTCCACAAAGCAAGGCCAAGCTGCTGCAAGTTCATCTAAAACAGATGATGTTTCAGCCAGCTCAACACAACCTGAACTAGTCTCTGGAAGCTTTATGAAAAGTAATACAGTTTCTGGAAGCTCTGTGAAGACAAGTCGGATGTATGCAAGTTCTTCAAGAAGCAGAGGCCAACAGCAGGTTTCAGCTAGTTCATCTAACAATGACCATGTGTCTGCAAGCTCAACAAAATCAGATCATGTATCTGCCAGCTCAATGAAGAGTGATCGACTGCTGGCAAGCTCCACTGAGAACTCATGTGTTAGTTCAGCTGTCAGCAGTCAGGTATCTGCCAGTGGAGCTCTGAACCAAGTCTCTGCCAGTGGCATCTCTGCTGCTAGTTCTACCCAGAGCAGCTCAATATCAGCCAGTTCATCTCAGAACAATCAACCAATAGCCAGTTCTACTGAGAACGGTCAAGTATCTGCTAGCTCTACAGAGAACAGCCACGTTTCAGCCAGCAACCAGGTGAGCGCCAGTACTCTGGACAATGACCAAGTAAGTGCTAGTTCCACTGGGCGAAACCAGGTCTCAGCAAGTTCCTCTGCCAACTGTCAGGACACTGTTCAGGTCAGCTCAATGGATAATAGCAGCAATCTTGCAAGCTCTTCAGAAAATGGACAGGTATCAGCCAGTTCTACAGAAACTTGCCAAGTTAGCGCCAGTTCCACAGAGAATAATCAGGCTGCTGTTAGTTCTATGGAAGTGGACCAAGAGGGCAGCTTGGACGGTGCTACCTCATCAGGCAACAATCTTGGTGACAATGCTGTAGACTGTGATGCCTCAGATTCTGCTACAACAACTTATGCAGGCACCGGTAGCGAGCGGTCTAACAGTCAAGGCATTTCAAGTTCTAGTGAATTCCGAAGACCAGCCAATAAATCACCAGCATCAAACAATGATGCTAACTCATTGGAAGGTTCTGAAGCTACTTGCACTGTCAAAGATGCTTCCCAAGTGGCTACATCCAGTCAAGTAATATCAGCGAAAACTGAAACCAACCAGGCGACATCAAGTTCAGCTGTGGCATCTTCAAGCTCTTTGGAAGAAACAAAGCCTTGTTCTGTTTCTGAACCAACTTCTAGCTCAACAGAGAATGTCGCTTTAGTTTCCAATTCAACAGCTGAGGATAATGAAACCTCCATGGAAGTGTGCACTCAAGAGGCAGCTGATTCGGTATCTGCCAGTGTGGAGTCAAATGGTAAAGAACTTGAGAATGGTGATGCTAACCTCAGTGAAACTCCTACTTCCAATGGTTTGGCTCCACCAACATCTGTTACCACATCAGAGAAAAGCACACCCAGCAAGAAGGACCATTATCCAGCTTATGAACATGTGGAATATGATGAATATGAACAGTAAGTAAAAAGGAATTTCTCTTTTTTTGTGAGTGATTTTTGTGATTTTATCTGCTATCCATAGTATAAGACTGACAGGCACTCATATGACGAAACTGTAAATGACAATGTTTATGATAAGTTTTTTGCCTCAAATGATGATGATCATAATAATTTTGAAGGGTTTTAATTATGTATGTAATGAGAAATAAAGATTTTATGGTATCTTAAATCTTTTATTGCTTAATACAGAAAAAAATACTGTATAATGTATGTATGATACTTCTCACCGGTCGGTGTTTGATCAATTCCTACACTGGTCAATACTGCCACTGGTTGTTGAAATGGCCATCCCAGTCTATGCTCTGTTCTGCCATATTATGCTTTTTGATCTCAGAGCTGACAAAGACTGAGTTGTCATCAGCAATCATAGTGTTGGTTTGAACCACAGTTAAGCTGTGTCACAAGAAAAAATAAACAATCTACTTTGTAGACAAAATAAAAGTAGACAGGAAATTCCTTGTGTTAATTTTCTATGTGGTTTATATCTTTCTTTGTACAGTAATATGAACCCTTCCCACTTTGAATTTTATCGTGACACTTTGCTCATTTTACCTAAGCCTGGAAATGAGCTTAAGTTGGGAGTTCACTTTGGTAGCAAGTCACGTGGGATTCAGCAGTGTAGTCATCATCTCCAACTCCAACAGGTCACTTCAGTGTTCTGTTCATATTGATTTTTACTCAAGACCAGCATGAGGATAACAGTATTTGGGGATTCTGGGCTTTCCAACTATTCTTTGTTGTCTGGTTTTGGAAAATTATTATCCTTGCAAATTTGGGAGACCCCTTTTCCATGGTCAGTGGTCATAGGTACTGACCAGCCCTGATAACTCCTTCTGTCTCTTATTTGTGCCTTATCTTGTTGTCATCTTGACAAATTCAATTTTCAAATTCTGTGGACAAACAGGTTGGACTTATCTTTTGCTCATTAATCAGTTTTTCTCCATTTGCTTTCACTTTAAAATTACCAAATTTTATCTCTCAATTAGTGTTTTCATAACTGGCATTTTTAGTAGACGGTCTTTAATTAATTTTTCCTTTTCTGCTTCGTTTCCAAAATTCTTGACTGTCTTTGAGTATATTTTCTCTAGTACTCCCTCCAATCCTTGTGAGTTTACATTTTCCAGATGGCTGTCTTTTTCTCAGCACAATTGATCCAGATTTCACTTGTCATCTGGGTTTTAAGTTACGTTTTAACTTAACCTTTTATTTTCATTCTGTTCCAAGTTCATATTCCAACAAAATTTTTTCATTTACCAGTGTTACAATGTTATTGAAAATAAAGTTTGCAAGTTATGCTAAATGTTGTTGTTATTTAACACCACAATATAATGAATTTTAATTAGAAATATAGATTGTATGTTATCTTAAATGTTATTTAACACTGCCATGAGTTATAATGATTGGTGTGAATGCATCCATAGCAAGAATGAAAGATTTGCTTACATTACTTGTGCGTGTTGCTCAGCAGAACTTTTGCAAATTGTTATGTAATTTTCTCATGAATATTGCATTTTAATGTGAAATCAAAATGTAAGAGTAATTTTATTACATTTCTAACTGCAGTACAGCATTATAATGTGAAGTGTTTCAACTAGAAATATTTACATTGGCAGTTGTTAACTTACTGCAATCCAAGGTGCAAGCATACTAGGCTACTTACTAGTGCTGATACACCAAAGGATTTAAGGTTATCTTTTTGTAATTGTTGTATTAAATGACCCCCTAATTTGGGGGTTAATTTTTTAATATTTAAAGGTCACTTTATATGCAGAAATATATGGTAACTTTTTTTTCTCAGCAATTTTATGACCCTTGACATTATTTTCATTTGTTGCATTTAAAAGTTTTATATTTACTGACTTTAACAAAAATGGTCAAAAAATATAATTTATAATATTTTGCCTGTTTTGTAGAATGGTGAGTCTGTTTTTGATTTTCATTAAAAAAAAAAGACAATTATGAAAATTTGTTCTATTTATTTCATAATATTAAAACAAATTTTTCTTTGTCTTTATGATATTTTTATAGACCCAACCATTTCAGCCAAACCTTTCCTGCTGAAAATTTATTTGAGTATCAATGGCCAGACAAAAGTGGTGAGTGGTATATCCTCCAAGAACAAGTCAGTGAATATCTTGGTGTGAAATCATTCAAACGCAAATATCCAGGTAAGGCATTCAAAATCATTCTGGAAACATCAATATAATGTTTTGTCTTGCAATCTTTTTAATTTATAATTATATAACGGTTTCAAGTACTGTCAATGTACCTTATATTTTAAAATCTACGCATGTATTTATCTATATATGTCATTATTTATTGTAATCTGACTATATTACCTGTATGTTTAGCAGGGCTTGAGATTAGCTTTTTACCATCATTCAGGAAAACAATGTTAATCATCCTCCAAAATTTAATTTCTTTCAATTATTTAGAGTATTCTATTCACAATCAAAATATTTTTGAAGTCTTTATCAAAATATTTTCATTTACAATTATCTGCTTTGTGCTGTGACTAAATTTTAAAGTTTATCATTTTTAAATTCTCCTTTGTATTTTCAATGTAGTTTATGATAAGCAGAACCATATAAATGTTGTTTGTTAATAGTTTGTTCAAATTTTTAATCAAAAATTGTCAGAAAAATATAACATTTTTGCTTTGTTTATTAAAGCAAAATTAGCTTAAAGATCCTGTTTTTCACATTTAGAAATAAATAATACAAATATCTGAATTTTCAAGTCCTACAACCTTCATTTTTTTTATTCAGATTTCATTCATTGGTTTAAAAAGATGTGCCAAATTTTTTTTCTTTGTCTGTGTAGGGTGGGGAGCATATTCCATTTATTATTAGTGAGAAGTAAGACATTTTTATTTTAAGAGATTAGCTACTTTTAGAACCAACATAATAGTCTTTCAAAAAAAATATTGTATAGCCCTAGCATTATCCCCCAAAATACCTAACCAGTCATTCTGTCATCACCCAGATCACATTAATTTTGAGCCCTGATATTTAATCTTGGGTAAATTGAAACCTATTCATGGTGTCATAATTTTAGTTTCTGTCTGTGGGTGGTTGTGTATGATACTTATGCTTAATAACTGCAATTACTAAAATGTTAACAATAATGAAGATTTATTTTATATTTCTATAATTTAGGGTAGTAGTTCCCAAACTTTTTTTTCTTTGGGCCACATTTTCTGAATGAAAATTTATTTGCACCTCACCAAATTATATGTGATATAAAGTACATTTAAAAATAAAAAAAGAGAGAGAGGGTTAAAAGGAGATAATGTTCTGACTTCAAAATCATGGTTATCATTGATAACTCTCTCCTCCAATTTGCAGACCCTATTTACTATATTCTTAATGCTTGATAATACAAAAATATCACAATGATAAAATCAGTCAATAACTATTTATACTGGGACTCATGCATGCAATTACAAGTAATCCATAATAATATTTTAAATTTTGAGGTCATATTTATTTTTGGCATATGAATTTTTTTTAAACTGTTTCTAAATGTTTGATTTTCTTTCAATCATTCCATCTCACCTGCTTTCCTCTTTCACTACACCTATCAGGTGCTCCACACCATTTGGGAACCACTGAGTTGGGGTGATGATTTTCAGAGTTAAGACTCATGAATATTTATTTTGTAATAAATTTGTCATAAAACAATGTTACCATAATTTTCCTATTTTAATAAAAGAAATGTTACTTTTTTTCTTTTAAAGATCTCAAAAGACGATCAGCTGAAATGAAAGAAAAAGAATTTTTACGAGAAAGAGGTGTTGTAACAGAAACTCAGTGTGATCTTGGTAAGGAAAAAACAAGTTTTAAAATTAAATCTTTCACTCTATTGTATAGATATTTAATCTAACAACTTATTAGGTGAACTTATTGCTTCTATACTATTTAATTTAAGTGAGATGCTGTTATCTTTAGGTGATGAGTTCTTGCGGATAAATAGAATTGGTTTTTAAGTTGTATACACTGAGATATCTGATATATTTACATTGTTTATATTTGGACTATTCTTCCCATCTTTGTTGTTATCACAATGTTTCAGTCGTTTTACCTTCTGGCCTTCCTCAGGTATATATTGATCTGGGTAACCTACAGGGAATTTTGAACTGAACCCTTTATTTAATGATAACTTCTCATCCCAGAAATTCAGACAAAAATATCTGTCTATATTTCTGAGAAGAGGTATTGTAGCTATTTACATTGTTTGAACTGTTGTCCTCATCTTTATTACCATATTCACAATGTTTCAGCGATTGTATACTTCAACCTTTTTTGGGTGATATACATTGGATTACTTCTACCAACAGTTTTATCCATTGGACCATGTGTCCTTGGATAAAATTGTTGGTAGAAGTAATCCAAAATGTGACTTGTGTCCAAGAGTTGGACACAACAGAGGTGAACGAAAACTTGCAGAGTTGAGTTACTAAAGGGAATTATCTGAAACTGAGATATTCAGAAAAGGCATGGCACTTGAAATTAGAACTATCTACCCCCATGGACTAAATAAAAGGTTCAGTTTGAAATTTTAATGTATATCACCTGAAGAAGGTGGAGCATACAACAGCCAAAATGTCACCAATATGGCAATAAAGATGAGGGCAACAGTCCAAACAGTGTAAATAGGCTATATCGGATATTTTTATCTAAGATAAACCTCACATTAAATCTTCGAATACTTCACATTCACTACTTGTGACTATGCAGTATCTGCTGGTTAGTTGCTTGAGCCTACCAAAAAAGGCATGCAATTAATTCAATCTACAAATTAAAAAAAAAAACATATTGCAACTCACTTTTATCACAACATACTTTGCCTATACCCCAACACTCACTAGTTCTATGAAATGATGATTTAAGAAAATCAAAAGCTTGGAACATATTTCTCCTACTTTTCTTGCAAAATGAACTTTGGACAATTTCTGACAGAATTTCCTCCTTTTCTGATAAGGATTACTCATACTTTGGAAAAGTTAATCATTAAAATTAATTGACACAAAATGTCTGTCTTTTTTAATAATATTTGCCTTAAAGGACATTTGCTGTCTAAATAGACAAAAATTATTAATTATGCATGATTTAATGAAGTCAGTTTTTGTTTACAATTATTACTCTACAAAACAATGTCACATATTTATTGTTAGTCACTTTAATGTTATGATTGATTTTAAGCATTTTGCACGTTATGTTTTTCTAATAAGTTTAAAAAAAATAATCTTAAATCAGGAAATGAGATGATATACACAATATCAGGAAAAATTAAAAGAAACTGGATTCTTGTTTCCTATGTTTTTTAGAAATATACTGGGTATGACAATAAACTACATCTGGCAGCAAGGCCTCTGATTGTGTGGTTTTGAGGAGCATGGAACCACATCTTAATTGCTGTTGTTCCCAGGTCCACTCTGACCTAGGCTGGTAGCACATAAACTCAGGTCAAAACACCATGAAAGTATAAAAATACATTTTTATAGTAAAAATACCAGCAATAAGTTTTCATAGTTAAAAAAAATTACCAGCAATACATTTTTTGTAAAAGAAATTACTAGTGCTCTCAAAAAAAATTACGTTTGGGCATTAATGAACCCATAAGGAGTTAAGATGCCACTAAACAAACAACTGTTCTTAGAAATATTATTTAAACCAACCTGCACATCTCGGTTGTTATAGCCACATTTCAGCCTTCTTTATTTGTCTGTTTTTGTTCTTGGTAACCTTCGAATTTTGAAATGAACCCTTTATTCAATCTACAGAGGTTGATCATTCTTATTCAGTTTTCCATGTTTAGGAAAAATAACTCATATCGGTTAATCCTCACCAGTCTTATTTACCTTTGTTCTCCTTGTCTGTTTTTTCCACTGAACTACAGTATGCAACTTTTCAGCAATACCAAACCCAGAGATTGAACTCACAAAAACCAGGGAGCCAGAAATGTTTTAACTGATACTTTAATCTATGTCTTGTGAATAATCCAGTGGTAAAATTTGGGACTCATAAACCTAATGTCTATGTTCAAACGGTGAAATTGAATGTGTGTCCTATCTTAATCAGAAGCCATTTTCCACTGACATAAAAAAGAAAGATTATATTGAATCAATTGCTTGGTCTGCTGCTAGGAAAGTTGGTTCACTGTGACACACTAGACAATTTTTCTTACTATAATTTATCTTAGACATTTATAAATCTACCATTCATCCATGTGTTGAATATTATTGTTCACATCTGATTTGATGCTTCTGCTATGTATTTGGAGATTCTTGATAAAATCCAAAGAAGAATCTGCAATGTTATCAGTCCTGATCTGCAATCTCAACTTCACTCACTTTCTCACCACCATAACATAGCTTCCCTGTATTTTTACGGTAATTGTTTTAATGAGCTTTCCTCTTCTGTACATCTACTTTTAAAAATTTAAGAATTGTACTAAATAGGTCTCATCATTTTGCAGTTGAAATGGCTAGATGTAATTGTAAGTTCTATGTTAACAGTTTCTTCTATCACACTTCTCAATTGTGGAACTCTCTTTCCAGCCAACTTTGATCCTCAAAAATTTAAATGCAATGTCAATCGTTATCTTTTATCTTCTTAATTTCTGTTCTTTTATTGTTTCCTCTCAATAATGTTTTTCTTTTTTTTGTATTCTTTCACACTCAGTAATTTCTTATATCTTAGTGGCTTTATTGTCTTACTTGGGGTAAAATGATTAAAAAATGTGGGTGTTGCACTTCAAGAATTATTAAATAACCTGAAAAAAGATTTAAGATTTTCATTAAAGCCAATTTTATGTTACTATCTAGAATCGTTTTTTTAATCATTAATTTTCTCTTATTGGGACTTTATTCTCAATTTATGTTTTAACTCTTCTTCTCTTGCAGGCCTGTCTGCTTTACGGTGTGAAGAAGTTTATGATTTGATGCTCAGAGATTACCCAGAAAAATATCAGGTGACTTTTCTTACTTTTTTTTTTCCCCCTAAATTTCACAAAAGAATAAAAGCTTAAATTTTTATAAAACAATATTTATTTTAAAAGAATCAGGCTGGAACAATGAATTAATGATTATATAAGATAAAATAACTTGAGTTTCGTATATCAAAATGATATATTACAAGAATGGTTATAAAAATTGATATACTAAAAGGAAAATCTGTCTATATTTTTGAGATGAGGTATTATTTGGACCGTTACCATTGTCCTCATCTTTGTTGTCATGTTCATGACATTTGGACAAAATAAAGGGTTCAGTTTGAAATTCCAAACACCTGAAGAAGGCTGGAGCGTACAACGGCCGAAACGTCGTAAATATGACAACAAAGATGAAGCAACAGTTCAAACAATGTAAATAGTGTAAAAGGAAAATGTTAATAAAAATAAAACAGAAAAATTAACATATGGAAAGAAAAGTCGCTATTCATAAAATTAATGAGAAACTATTTAAATGAAGAAAAATATAAAAGTTTTACAATTTTTAGCACTGTCCTTTTGATTTATTCATTTTCCATGACTTTCTTTTCTTTTTTTTTCATCAGGAATATTCTGCTGTACTTCATGAACGGGAACGCCAAATAATCAATGAGAAACACAAAGGCTATGAAGCAGTAAGTTATCTCCCCTTTCTCATTAGTTTTTAATTTTGAACAAATATTCTGAGATACTAAGGCAGCTGGTGAAAAGCTTTATAAAAATTACTTTATAATCAAAATATACAAAAGTAATAAACTTTATTTAAAAAAGTAAAGACAGTTTCTTACTTTCTCTTGCATATGCGCTTTTTATTCTTTTTAACTTATAAGTTGAACTTTAAGACCTCAAATATTTACTGCCACTAAGTAGAGTTTTAATCTATGATTGAAATGAAAGAAAATCTACATTTTAATCCCAAGTTCATATTAGTGATCTTTGTTAAATTTTAAATAACTTTGACTTGCAAAATGGGAGAGATTGGGGGGAAAAATGATAAATACAAATACTAAAAATATAAATTTTCCTGCCAATCAGTTAATAAATTCAGCCCCATTTATTCTAGAACATTTATGTTAACAACACAAGATACCATGATTAAGTTAGCATTTACAAATTTCGACATCTGTCCAGAATAATAATAATAATAATTGTTCATTTTTGTTTTAAAATTTTCAAAAGAAAAAAGACTAGATATTTTAATAAGTAACAAAAGAACATATTTATCTTTTGGTTACGTATCTTGATAATAATAAAATGATTCTAATCGGTATCAACAACCACGAAAAATGGTCATATTTTTCATTAAAATTATCGAATATATTTGATTTTACTTTTATGTTATCATGTTTTTGCAAGAATCACTTGGCAAGTTTATCAAGAGACAATTGATAGAATATTCTAAGAAACATTGTTTTTGCTTATCTGCTTTAAGTGCTCTTTGTGTGTAGTAAGATTGTTATTTATGTTTTGAAAGCTGATAAAAGCTTACCTTTGATTTTTTTCAATAATTTTTTTTTATATTTACCTCCCCTGGGCAATTTAGTGTCAAATCTGTGCTGTTAAAGGGGGAAATTCTTGTTGTCTTGCTTTGATGTCTCTTTGCCTTTTTCTATTATGAAAGGTGTTGAAAAATTCTCAGCTCAACCAAAAAAAGAAAAAAAAAACTTTTCCAAAAATAGCTGATGTTTGGACATTTGGTCAAATGTTGGGAAGCATTGTGGGCCAAGAACTTTACAACGCTCTTTCATATTTGTAAGCATGAATCTCGATAGTCCAATATTTCAAACAGAACCTCAAATCTTTGCTTGCCTTATCCACACAAGTAAACTTGAACTACTTCAAGTAAAAAATATAGTACATATGTCACTCATTTATTTAGTATCAAATTAACAGAAATGAACACCAGTTATTTGTGATTATTCCTTTGTGAATATACTTCCATATAATAGACGATTATGTCTATATTTTAGAAATACTAAATGTGAATTTATTTAACCAGTTTTTACAATGATTTTGCCTTCATTTCAAAAACATTTCAATTTTTCTTAAATATCATGTCAAGATGCAGGCAGTTATGGCTGTCCACAGATTCCTTTTTATTATCTGTAAATTGCCAAGACTTTTAAGAAAAGATAGTGGGATAGTATTTCATTGCCTTCTCTACAGTTTTGAATTCAGAGTTTTTCTTCTAAACTGGCTAGAGAATCCATTCTACTCTACTATTTAACCCATAACTGACCTAAGTAAATTCACACACACACACACAGTTCAAATTCTAGTTTTATTTTCTTAATATTTAAACATTTTTTCTATTACTGAAAATATACTTTTTATACAGTTTATGGAAAATAATATAAAATAATAAAGATCAGTATTAACATTTATCACTGTTTGTAATTTCATTTGCTGTACAAAAAGTTTATCCTGCCACTGAAGGTGACTCTGATCCTTGAACAATAGGTGTTTGAATTTCATAGTTGTGTTGTCATATCCTGCTATGGCAACAGAAATTAACTTTGAGTGAAATTAACAGTAAGGATACTGCAATTGAAATTACTTGCAGTGGAAAGGGAAGTAATATTAATAAGGCAGAGTTCTTAGGGTTAAATATTATTCAAACAAGTTTTATAGTATTCCAGAGTTCATGCCTCTATTTCATTACCTTTGGGTGAATGAGTATATGGTTTCATGCCAGACTTAGATTAAAAATGGCTCCTTAAAATGCCCCTTTCAGTTATTACCAACTTTACAGAAATTGTGTTCATAGATTATCGATGGAACTTTAGATTGTATAATTCTTATATAAGATGAAAACTAAATTGTTAGCATGGTATGAAATATTTTAAATCATCTTAATTCTCCCAAATTTTTATAAAAGAAACATTTTATCAATCAGTAAAAAAATAAAAAGAAACATTTTTAGTTCTTTTGTTTGCTCTTTCTCTAATCTTTTTTTCCTTTCATTGTCCTTTGTCATATGTGATAACTTACTGGCCGATGTGTTTGTATACGATTTCTTTGAGAATTTTTCTTGAAGGTTGGACAAGCTCAGACAACGGAGATGAATCCCCTGAAACATTATGGAATAGAGATTGTAAGATTTCTTTTGTCCCCTTCCCACCTGTCAAGCACCTTTCAGACACCTGAAAATTTCAGATCTTCTACTTCAATAAACAACTGAACAATACTGAACCACAAATTCCTTGTCATCTTTCCCTTGGTGTGTGCACTTGAGCAAAAACATCTCTTGTTAAATATTTAATTTGATTCATTCTAAACCTTCTACATTTCTGTGCTATTATCCTTAATTCTTTCTTTCTTTTTTAATTTTACTCTCTTTAACAAATATACTCTTTTAAATAATGTTTCATGTCACCTTCATAAATTATATTTCAAATTAAAAGTGGCCAATAACTGCTTAACTAGTTTTTTTTTTCTAAATTATACCTCTAATTTATAATTACAGTCAGTACCTGCCAACATAAAAAATGAATCCATATCTTTATCAGACTTTCACTTAACTATATGCCAAAACTCAACAAAATTGGGTTATATCATTGCATTATTAACCATCTCAGTTATAGCAGTCTTGACTACTATAGTCTTTTATAAGAAATATTTTTTATTCCTTCTCCTCCTTAGTACCATTAGACTTTCTTGTGGATTATAGGGCCACAGCTTCACCACACCAGGTGTTGCTGCTGTGGTTTTTGCAGCAACTAGGTTTTTATGGGAGGAACAGGTTTTGAATTCAAAGTTGGCCTTCTTCTAGACTGGTTGCTGACCAAGTCTAGAGAACCCAGTCTGTTCCACTATTTAACCCATAGCTGGAGGGAGAAAAGATGGATTCATACTTTACCCAAGGGTTATTTGTACAAAAGTGAAGGCAATGAGCTTGGTTAGAATTTGAACTCTGTACACCATTTCTATTTTTCTCACCAATAACCACCACACTATGCACACATTCTCTCTTCATCTGTTGACAAATAAAAATTATATGTACCCCGTGTATAAATGAATAACCATTAAAGTTGTTGATAGCAAATGTTTCTTGATAGAAGAAAATAATTCCCTGAATCTGTCCTCATTTGCCTAACCCCCAATAACTTGGTATCTGCTTGATGTTTTTTTTTTTTGTTTGTTTTTTTTTACTTTCTTCTTTGCTGTGTTCTTTCTCCTTCCTGTGGTTGTGGAATCATTCCAAATTTCCTTTGCAATAATTTTCTTTTGTGTGCCTTTAACACTTGCAATGTTTTATTACAGATTTAAAAATGATTTGAAAATCAATTTTTACATTCAGTTTGTTTCTCTTTTAAATGCACGATTTAAAATAATTGTTCCCATTCTCTGTACTGATCTCATAATTAATATTTTAGTTGCTAATCTCTACAAGATTGAATCCAAACATTTCTATCTCTACAAATATGAGCTATTCAATATCAGTTCCTAATATTTGGGTATTGTTGAACAGGCAGAAACATCATATAATTCAAGTCAGTTTAAAATCTGTTCCAAGATAAAACTTCTAGTAAGTTAAGTCTTACATTATCAATAATAATCCTGTAATGATTTTTTTTTTTTTTAATGGAAATATTATTTTTTAGAGTTTCTTGATTTAAGCATATTTTCTCTATTTGACAAACTTTGATTCTTTCAGTATTTCCACTTGCATTTTAACCTGTGTTAGCCTCTGTTAGTTGCTTTTAGGCTCTTAAATGCTAAGAAAGGCCTGTTACAGTTGATTTATTACAAAATCCTATTCTCAGCTCTTATCCTTCCACCAGTTGTTTATTCTCACCTTGGTGCTAAACTTGAGACTGAGAACCATGATTTAACAACTTCTGCTTGCTTGACTGTGGCTGTTTTGACTGACAAAAAACTACTTGTTTCTGTTGAAGCTCTTATATACTCTTTGATGTGTTCCATGCTACTGGAAGAGCAGGCACCTGGATAAACTTGAGGCTGCTCTATGGAGTGGAGCATGTTATATTCAACTTCAATTTTCACAGTATCAGCTGGTAATAAAACTTTCTCTATGTTTGTCACAGCAGCCTTCAGTCTCCGACCAACATGGCCTTACTGGCTATCTCTGTCTTTGTTGGTCTCTTGCTACCTACTTGTCCACAAGGTTCTCTACAATATCACTGAGCTTAACGTGAACAATGAGTACACTGGAAGCTTTCAGTTTTTGATTCATGCTGGTCTTGATATTCCAAAGGAACAATTATGCAACACAAATGTGATGACATTTCAAACAAACTCCAGCAGAGAAGGCTCTACCTCTGTCAACTACTGGCACTCACCTCAATGTGTATATACATCAATATTACAATATTACCTTGCATCTTAGTTTTTGATTGTGTGTTGCACCATTGTTGCTGCAGAGACACTGATCAACCAATTTAGCCTACATCAATTCATTTATCAAAATTTTTGAGATGGCAATTATCATTATATATTTTGCTATTCAAACACCTGAAGAAGGTTGGAGGATATAACTGCCAAAATGAACATGTTATGACTGCTGGAGCCTATTACGATTATTAAATTTGTCTCCACTAATAGTAATAAGATAAGAGTAGTTATTTTTTAAATAATGTATGTTCTTTGCATCCATTTCAAACAGCTATTGTTTTTTCTAATCTTTCTTCATTTTATGTTAAATGAATTATTATTATTATTATTTGTATTTTGGAGTTTGGCTAAGTTGTCAGTCTCCTCAAATGGCAGTCAATGTTTGCTGAATTTAATCTCTTTCCTTGATTTGAATATCACCTCCTCAAATAAAAAGGTTTGTTAATAGCATTTGGCTATTTGTTTTTAAGCCATGCCCAGTGCTCTTACCACGCTTGCTCCTTTGATTTTTAAAAAAAAATCCCCATTTCAGCTTCTGCTTTGAAATTTTTATCATTTCCTAAATCTACATTTTGCTGTCATGTGGTCTTTTGAAAATCTGCACATTTATTAACATAATTATTCCTGAAAACATCCATTCTTTCTTTGTTCTATTATTACTTTTGTTTTTATAAAAGGCAAATCTCTTAGAAGTACAATTGTTTGCTGTTTGACTTCCATAAAACTTACCTTGGAAAGAAGTGCAATTTATGTTTATCGTGATTCTTTTTTCTTTTTAGTTATTAATTCTGGTTTGCATCTCAACCTATCAAATATTATGTAGCCATTCATTTCACTTATATCACTCTTTTCTGCACCCCCATAGATCAGTGGTTCTTAACCTTTTCTTATCCAGAAATCCCCAAGATCTTGATAATCCATCCTGCACCTCTTAAATTTTCAGCTACTATTTAATGTTTAATAATTAACACAAATTATTAGAAAATATAGAAAAAAAATGTCAAATCATTTTAATCTTTTAATATTTTTGTTCTTGCTTCTTTTTAATTATTTTTGAAATGTGGAGAGCAAGGAGTATAGCATTAGAACTGCTTGGAAATGCTGCTCTTTGTGATGCACCCAAATTTTCCACAGTTTTTGCTTTGAGGGTCATTTTTGCTGCATTATCGTGATAGATGTCAATCTCCTTTTTAAAGAATCATCATTGTGTATGTCACACAGTTGAAATAGGGGTTCAATATCCAATCATTGATGAGTTCCAAATTTCCTGTAAAGAAATACCCATCAAAAGTATTTGATTGTTGCTGAAGATGTGCCTATACTGAGGTAGCAACATCTGAGAAGATAGACTGATTTATTCCGACAACTTTTTCCAGGGATGGAAACTAAGCCAATTTTCGTTTCTCAAGATTATTCATCCACAGTGGAATTTTTGCTTTGAAGGCAGCCAATTCTTCATGTGTAATAACAATGTCTGTATTATTTCCTTGAAGGGAAATATCCAGTTTATTTAATTGAGAAAAGTGTCTGTAAAGTAAGCTAACATTTGTAGAAATTCAGAAGAGAGATCAAGGTTTTCCTCTTCTAAAAAATCTCCTTAACTCAACATGAAAATGAAATTTGTTTTGCACAACATATCCACAAGACAACCATCTTACTTCTGTACAGTACAGAAGAATCATGTTTGGAATCACTACTTTCACAAAATGCTTGAAATAATCGATGGTTCAGGGAATGTTCTGATTGAATAAACAATTTTCACACAAGCTGACAAAACATTTTGCAAATTTTGGAGTTAAGTTTTTGCTGCCAATGTATACTGATGAAGCAAGCAATGTGTGATATAAATTTCAGGGATTTCCTTTTTCCTGTAAATACAGACTGATTTCTGAGCATATCATGAGCACCAAGAGCCAATGGCATTCATATTCAATCCATGTTTCAAGAAATTCTCTTTTATGAGGCCAAATACTTCCTGTGATTTTGAGGTAGTCTTCAGTGGTTTACAAATAAAATTTTTCAAAGACTTCTTCATTTGTGACATATTAGATGACAGTAATTAGTTGGCTGCAGTGAGTAACATATGTGAATTCATCCAGTTGCAATATTTTCACTGGACTTGCTCTGATAACATCAATCACTTACTCCAAAAAGTTGCGTCTCATATCAGTTCTGTTCCAGATAACATCATTAGACATTGGAACTTATGCCACCATCCTTTCCACATTTTTCTCTCAGAATGATCTTTTGACAATTTCCAGAACACAAGGCTTCACTAATTCTTTAGCAACTGTATGCATTTTTTTTTCTTTTGATTCACTTGATAGGCAACTTTATAGGATAATAGAAAAGAGGCTTTCCAATTGATGTAAATCCCAACTTTGGTAGAGTTCCTTGATGCTCAAAACGTACCTTCTTTGTCTTGAGCCTTTCTTTGTCATTTCCATCCTCTGTAACAGCATGTACGCTTTTAATGTGTTCATCAAATTTAGAAGATTTCAAATTTGCATTTGAAAAATACCACTGAACATAAAGTGCATTGAGGCCTTTCGGTTCCATCTTTTTCGGTTGTACAAATGAACCCAAGACAATAGTGATTATTGTTCCATTGACTTTTCTTGGACATTATTAAAATGCACCGTAGAAAAAAAAATGTATTCACTTTACTATGCCATAAATTCAACAGCAACTAAGTTGTTGAAATAATTGAATTTCTCAACTTTCGCATGAGTCATATGGATTGTGTTATCCAAATGGATCTGATTTTTAAATTAATCTTTATTTTAAATCTTCATCTAAATTGGCAATTTTTTTTGAGTTGTATGTGTTTTGTATGTGCGTGTAGCCCTTTGATCTTTGATGTTCATTTCTCAACTTCTGCTTTCTCTTACCACTTTTGTTTTACCTTTTAAGAAAGTTTTTTGACCTCTTCCTTGCACTTCTAAGAACTGAATCTTGCACCTCTTGGGGGTGCCAGCACCTGGTTAAGAACCATAGTCATAGATACTTTTGTTTTTCACTTTTTGGACACTACTGAAGTTAGCTTGTCTTCTTGAAAAAAATAGGGGAGTTCTTTTTAATTTTTGTAGATTGACATTCATTACATTGTACCTGACATTTGTCAAAATCAAAATATTGATCTTTTTTTTTTTGTCTTTCATCATTTTAGAAGAATGGTCCTGTCCATAATATACAGTGTCAAATCAATCCCTGACTTTTTTAAAAAGTTATCTATACTTTGTTTTATTTACAAATGTCAAATCTGAAACTTTACCTTACACTGTAAATTTCATAATTATAAAAGATTTTTGTTGCTTGTTTTTAATCTTTTTAAATATTTTTATTTTTGTTACACAAACAATAGCTTGTTTAGAATATTTTTTTTAAATAAATTGCATAAAATTGCATGTTCATTCTTCATTTTGGATAAATCCTTTTGTAAAAAATGTAAAACAAAAATCTGTTTAAAAAATAAGGAAAATCCCTAATTGTAAATAAAAAAAAACAAAGTACAAATAACTCTTTAAAGACTCAATGTTCAATTTCACAATGTATTTATATTATGAACAGGATCCCTTCTAAAATGATAAAAATCAATTTTATTTTTTTTTTTCTGCCAAAGAATGTTGAGCTTAGAGTAAGGTCCAATGAATGTCAGTCTACAAAAATTATTCAAAAATAAATTTTCCCTTTTTATTTGTGAACAGACCTGTTAACCTCAGTGGTGACCTTTTTTGTCAGGACTGTCTTTGAATTTGATTTAAAATGGAATTATTTTATTCTAGGAAAGACATATTCAAACAATAGAAAACGAAGATTAAGAAATAGTAGTTGTTTGCAATTTAAATTTTCTGGCAATTTATCATCAAAATTATTGTTAAAAACAAGGAAGAAAAAAAACAGAAGACTGAAATTCATACAAAGATATTAACAAAAAGAACTGAGAATTCTCATAGAAGAAAATGATGATAGAAATGTACATAGGTAAAATGTTATGAAATATGCTATTTCAACTTTTCTTTTTAAATTGTTATCACCCCATGCAAGACAGTAAAGCCACTAAAACATAAGGGATTACAGGGTGTGGAAGAATTAGGAACAGAAACATTAATGGTGAGCAGAAAGAAAGAGTAATCAGGAGGACAGTAGATAGCAATTAACATTGCTTTCAAATTTTTACAGTAAAGTTGGCTGGAAAGCACTGAGCCAGATGTGAGTTCCACAGGCGAGAAGTGCAAGAAAAGAAACTATTAGTGTAAAATTTACGGCTACATATAGCCAGTTCAACTGTAAATTGATGAGATCTCGATGCCAGTCTAGTACTGTGCTTCAATTCAAAAAAGTCTAGATAACCATAGTGAAGAGCTCATTCGAACAATTACCATGAAAGTATTTATAGAAAAGACACAGGGAATTAACCTTATGGTGGTGGGAAACTGATTGAAGGTGAGCCACCAGATCAGGACCAATAATATTTGTTTTAAAATATTCATTGTTAGTTTTACATTTCCTAAATATTCTATTTAATTTTGGACACTCAATTGTTTCCTTGTTTATCTGTTAGAATTGATATTACCTGTGATAATAGTTTGAATAGTTTACAGGGTAATATGGTGTGATTTGAATAGCACAGATAATGGTAAGGTATGAATCAGACTTACTTACTATCTACAAAACAGAAAATAAGCTGTTTTCTAGCTAGGAGAATAAAATAACAGATATTTACATTGGACAGTGAAATTTTTTTTTTTTTTTTTTTTTTGACCTTTACTCAATAGTTGAAAATATCTTGCTGCTAATCAAACCCTGTCAGCTTAGAGATAACTTCACATAGAAATACAAAAGCAGATCCCACTCCATCATTTTAATGGAAAATGTTGAAGAATTGGGCCAATGCAGGTCTGTTTAATAAATGTGGCATACATGAATTATTGATGAGAATGACATTAGTTTTTTTGTAAGTGTAGGATTTTAAATCATAGCATTCAAAAGTAACTGTTCACAGATGTTACATTTAAAGTCACTTGCATGTTTACAAAAGCTGTAAAATAAAGGTAAAGTTAAATCTATAGTTTCTGTTTGAATTTCTTGAATGGAAAATTATCTTTATTTACACTTGGACTCATCTTTGTTGTTACTTTCACAATGATTCAACCAGTATGCATTATGGTTTTCTTCAAGTGTCTTTCAATCTAGGGAAACCTCAGAGAATTTTGAAACTGAAATCTTTATTTAATGTACCGGGGGTTGATTGTTGTTCTCTTAACCCCCCAACAGAATAATAGCCTAGAGGATTAAAGTATTAGTTTGTGAATTTGATGGCATAGTAATTAGGAGTTTAATCCCTGGGTAGTACATTTGCTCAAACTTCAGAAACAGGTAAAATGTAATGGCTAAGCAGTACTAAAAACGATAAGACTATATATGTAAATTCCCTAATTTATTTAAAAGTATTGGTTCGTGAGTTTGATGACAGTAATTGTGAGTTCAATCTCTGGGTTGGGTAGTGCAGACTAAGACTCAGTCAAAATAGGGCAAGCAATAACCATAAAAAAAGTGTTTATTCATCAAAATATATCCCATCATATTCTATTGTCTGTTACCATTGTTGTACCAGAAATTCAATTCCACATTTATGCCATTTGGCTGATTTAGAGACAAAAAAATTCCCTGCACTTGTTTTCAACCTCATCCACATTGTTGAACATCCATCCTCATAGGATCTGAGCTTTGGCTCAGAAAAGATGGTGTGAGGTTTGGACTGTAGGCAGGTTGATGCAGCACTTCCAGCTCCTCAAGTTTGCGTTTGGTCACATATTGGTCAATCAAGTACATGCACTCTTACAGCATGACATGCGATGTGCTGAGGCATTGCCATGCTGTAGGTGTGCATGAGATTTCTCAATGAACAATGCTCAACAGTCAAATTAAGGTTCGTTCAAATCAAAATATTATTTCAGAATAATTAACATTGTCCAATGTGGGGAAATAAGCAACAAATTTCCAAGTCAAGCCTATTTCCATGTGTACTACTTAAACATAACAAAAAAAGATCCGTTTTTGAAATACATTGTGATGGGTAATGGAAAATGGATATTTTATAACAATATAGAACATAAATTATGGACAAGGGGAACAAACCACCAAAGGCCTATCTACATCAAAACAAAGTGATGCTGTGTATATGGTGGAATTGTAAGGAAATTTTTCTACTATGAGCTCCTTCTACCAAATGAAACAAGTAAAACAAGTACGACTCTCATTTAGTACAACTAAAAGTACTTGAAATTAAGAGAAAGGGTGTAATATTTCATCAGGATAACGCTAGACTGCATGTTTCTTCTTAACCAAATAAAAATCATTACAGTTTGGCTGAGAAGTTTTCACTCATCCATTATATTCACCAGACTATATTCACCTTTTAAATTTATTCTGATCTTTCCAAAAGTCATAATGAAAACAACAAAAATTACTTTGATGAAAAGTGAAAATGCCAAAATTATGAATGTATTATTTCAGTTATAAAATATTAAAGTATCTACAGAATGGTTTGTTTTTAATGTTCATTTATATATTTTATACTTGTTCTTCCAAATAAAATATGATCAGAGAATATTTCCCTTGACTTTGTATTTGATGTCTCTATAATAATTACATGATTATATATTCTTAATCTAACATTTTATAATTCTCTTTCTATATTTTCTCATCAATTATTCTCATTCAGAATGAAAGAAGCTATCCTCCTAATATGAGTTTTAAAACCCCAATTCCTGCAATGTAGCTTTATTTTACATTATTTCTAACCTTGATTTAGTTTTACTTTTGAAATCCCAAATTAACTACTTGTTTCTAGTTGTTAATATTATATGATGTTATACCCTTTAGCATTCAACACACTCAAACTCACCCCGTAAATATCAGCTCTCAAAATCTCACCATTTTTGGTCAAAGTCTCACTGTTGGCGTGAATTCTTGCATTATTTGTGATGATGCTGTCATATATTATGACAGAGCCGATATTTACAGGGCATGTTTGTGTGGGTTCAATGTTAAAGGGTTAATGTTATAATCCTGTAAAAAGCTCATGAAGTTCAATGTATCTCTACTACAACTCTGATTTCTGTGTGAAATGTTATCTTAAAAGAAATGCTTCACTTAATGTTCCATGATGGTAGTTGTAGAGAAGTGTTCAAAGGGCACTGATCAAATAAAACCATAAGGTTACATGCTTGTTATTTTTACAAGACTTTGTTTTACCTTACTAGCATTAGAGATAACTACTCATAATGCTTAGTTGGGGACTTAATGGTTTGAGACATTGCTGGAACGTCAGTATAATATTATACTGTACAATATGACTAAGCTGGGTTTCATTCTAAGAGATGTTTTCAAAGGTTTATATTTTATTTGAATTCACTGACTAAAGGTGTCTGATTTTTAAATTCTGTGTTGCAACATTAATATTCAAGTTTTTAGTTTTGAACATTTGTCTGTTTTAAGGAGTTATTGTTGAAATAACCATTGACCTTTGTTTTGTCAAATGTGAATTTAATGCTTTTTCTGACTTCAGAAAAAGTAGCAGCTGTTTGTTTTTATGTTTAAAATCTTTTTTTTTTTCTTTTTTTGTTTCTTTTTGTAGCCGCCTAAACTAGAGAAGAGCAAGATGGCTGATTACGTGAAGAAAGCAATGAAATCAGCCTCAGAATTTAACAGCCAATTCCAGAAAGAAAGGAGAGAAGACAGACGTGCATATTTTGATTTACAGACAATGGTAATGCCTTCATTCTTTTCATTTAACTTAGATTCTTTTCTTTTTTTTATCTTGTAAAAAGTGTTTTTGCTTTACTATAAGAAAGTAATGTTTTGATAGTAAAATGAATTCACAATTTATACATCTCTACATTTTTGTCTCACAGATCTACTAACCACATACAGCTTTTCAAATGATAATTTTTCTCCAAATTTTTTAATATGAAATTTTTAAATCAAAATCTATTCCTCCACAGAAATTGGGTGAAAAACTTTTAGTAAAAGCTAATTGATAAAAATTAATTGGTTTGATTTTATTTTCCATGAAAATAAAATTAGGATATTTATTTTTAATGAAATACTAATTAACACAAATTTAGTAATTTAGTAACTTTTTGCATGTAACAGTAACTAACTGATGTTTCGTTTATTTGGCACAAATTAAAATTTGTTTAATACCTATTTTAAAAAATGAAAAACAAACAAGTTATTAAAATAGATTTTAGACTTTAAAAGATTATTAACCTTTAGCACTCTGCATTATTATTACTTTCCTGTCCACTGCATTCTTTTTCAAGGCTGCTCAATTACAGTATCCTTATTAATTTCATTCAGAGTTGTTTTCTGTTGCCATAGCAGGGTATGACAACACAACTATGAAATTCAAATACACTATTGTTCAGGGATCAGTCACCTTCATTGGCAGGATAAATTTTTTGTACAACAAATGAAATCACATGCAGAGTGATAAAGGTTAAATGGTTTAATTGGAAATTGTTTGTTTTTTTTTTTTTTCTGGTTCATTTTATCAATAATACATTAGATTATTTCTTCTACTCATTAAAGTTGTATGTTTGATTCTCTATTTGCTTATTATTAATCTGTAGTGCATCAGTTCTCAAAATTCCTATAATTATTTGATCCCTGCGATAATTTTATTTTAATTCATTCTAATTCAGAAATATCTTCTCACTACTTTTCCTATTTAGGTAATACATTATCCTGCACACAAATACAAAAAGATGGATCCAGAATTCAGCAAAGTCACTGCCTATCCTGTCAGTCTAATCCCAGGACAATACCAAGAATATTATAGAAAGTCAGTGACACTTTTACCTCCACTATCTTTTTTTAATTCCATAAATAATTGTTGCTATTTTTAATTTCATTTCTCGTGCTACAATTGTTTCCTTTGTTTTTACGTCATTGCAGATACAAGCCAAATGAGTTGAAATATTTTCCCCTCAACACGGCAATCTATGGCCCTCCAAAACGAATTGTCAATCCTCTTGTCAAAGTTACAAGTGGGGAATCTGACGATGATGTGGATGATAGCCAAGAGGTAAAAACTGCTTCGGCGTCAATTCCTCTAACTTAATTGTCAATTCACAATATTCACAATACTGTAATAATAGTAACCTTTTGTTTTTGACATTGAATAATTGAAGAAATCAATAGATGAAAGGAAAATTCATTTCCACTTTTTCTATTATTAAATCGTGTATAAAATTGTGAAATAATATAAAAATCTTTAGTTTAGGACAATCTGCTTTGCATTCAAATTTAACAGTCTTATAGGTATTTGTAAGATATGAAGATTTACATTGTCTACATTTAGGCTAATTTCCTCATCTTTGTTGTTATCCTATTTTCATTGTTGTACCATCTGGTTTTCTTTGGGTGTCTGCCAGTCAAGGTAACCTTCCAGGAATTTCATACCAAACCATTTATGTAAGAAACTCTGAAAGATTATTCTCATTCTGTTGTCCTGTCTACGGATATTTAATCTTCTCCTTTTTATAGTACTAAGTTATTGCTTGCCCTGTTTCCACCAAGTCTGAGTCTGTACTACCCAGACCAAGGATTGAACTCACGATTCCTTCTTTAGTACTGCTCAGTTATTGCTAGTCCTGTTTCCACTTAGTCCGAGTATATACTACTAGAAATTGAACTAACAATTACTATGCCACCAAATTCCAACACTTTAATCCTCTAGGTTATTGTTCCACGAGACAATCCTGAACCTAGAACTTACACATAATGTTCATATTGCCTCCTCTGTTGTGTCTACTGCTGCTGCTGCATCCTTGCTGTCAAGCTTGACTCCCTCTGTTGCCACGTTTTCCCTGCTGCTACAGAAGCCTTACTGTCCAACTTGGCTCTCTTTGTCATTGCTCCTCATTCCTTCTTTATTAATAGATCCTATATGATATTTATATCTATGCTAGGCCTACTGAGGAAGTTATCATAGCCTAACACATGAGGTCTGATCAAAAAGTAGGCTTACAGCCATGTCATGTACCATCACTGAAGTTAAGCAACATCAAGCCTGATCAGTACCTAAATGGGTGACCACTTGCAAATACCAGGTGCTGTAAACTTGGATGTGTGGGTGGTGTAATAGATAATTGTTAATTGGATAGCCTAGTTCCAATTCCAGTTCAGTTCATATTATTCACTTATGTGCAAATACCCTTGAGAAAGGTATGAATCTACCTCTTCTCCCCCCAGTTATACGTTAATTAGTAAGGTTTGTATCACTAAAACATTATCTCAAAAAAAAAATTTTTTTACAATCTAAAAATATTTTCTGGCTTTAAATAACCTGCAAAGGGTTGATAAATCGTAGAAAACAAATCCATCAATCAATCAATGATCAAAAAGTATTGGGACTTGTGCTATAAAAAGAAAACTACAACACATATCAATTCAGTGTTTAATCTCCTTTAAAATAGTCCCCTACTGAAGCCACACACTTTATCCAGTGTCATTGCCATTAATGGAAACATTACTGGAACTCCTTTTTTGGGATAGCAAGCAACTGTCTTGTATTTTCTTGAATTTCTTCGACATCTTGAGATCTTGTTGCTTTCAGGTGGGATTTGATTTTTGGAAAGAGGAAAAGCACACAAGGGACGAGATCTGGGGAATATTGAAGTTGTATTAGGTGGGGAAAGCACTTGGCCAAAATGTATTTGATGCAGTTTCTCTGCCATGGAACCTCTTTGGCATATTGAGACAACGGAAGTGAGAGAGAACATTATATCTTAGTGTGCATCTGTGACAAAGTTTAAGGTTAATCTGTGTCACTTTGTGTACTTTAGCTCCATTACCATAGCAACAGTCCCAATATTTTTTGATCAGATATCTGTGCTAATTCCTTCAGATGTCTGATTCTCCACTGCTCATCTCTAGTATTTTTATTCCATTCTACAAGGGTTGGTTACCATCCTTTTTCCTCCATACATGATCAGACATGCCTGATTACATGGAAAAGCCATAATTAGGAGTGACACAATGAAATGTGATAATAACAAAGATGAGGACATTAGTCCAACTATAAATAACTCTTCATCCCAGAAAGTCAAACAGAAAATATTGTTTCTCTCTTCTTTGACTACTTTTCACTTTCTTTATACTACATTTGAATATTCATGAGATCATTTTTTTTCTGACAGATATACTATGGGTCTCTATTGAAATCCTTCAAATCCACAGATAGTTTTGAAATACCAAATAATAGTAATATATCAAATATGATTTATTTTACTGTCCAGATTTTTCTCACATTTTCCATTGACATGAAGTGGAATGATTATATTGAATTAATTACTAGGTCTGCCGGGAAAGTTGTTTCATTGTATTGTGCTAGACAATTTTTTCTTGTCAGAATCAATTTTGCACATTTATAGATTTACCATTCATTGAATATTGCATTTAATATTGTTGTCATAAATGATCCGGTGCTCCTATTATATATCTCAAGATTCTTGACAAATTCCAAAATAGTCTGTAATGTTATCAGTTCTGACCTAGCATCTTGACTTCAGTCACTTTCCCACCACCATAACACGGCTTTCCTGTCTTTTGTATAAATATTTTCATGGCAATTGTTTTAATGGGCTTTCGTCCTTGGTTCCTTGACTGCATGAAATTAACTGTGCTACTGGATTGGCAATTAGGTTTCATTGTTATACTGATGAAACAGCTAGAAGTAAACTGTAAGTTCTATTCAAATGATTTGTTTTTTTACACTTCTCATCTGTAGAACTCTCTTTCAATTTCTTGCTTCCCTGTCAACTACAATGTTCAAAAATTTAAGTGCAACATCAATCACCATCTTCTATCTCCCTCAATTCTGTTCTTTTATTGTCCTTTCTCCTCACTGACATCTTTTTCTTTTATCCTCCATTACCCCTTGCGTTTTAGTGACATTATTGCTTTGCATGGGGTGAAACAAAACAAAACAAAAAAAATGTTATTGAAACTGACAAATCTATTAATATTTTGCGACTGTATCTTCATCTGTTTGAAAATTATTTGTGACTGTTACTAGGATCAGGCAGATTCAGGATCTGATGCTGATAGCAATGACAACGATTCCAGTGACTCTGAAACTAGCAACCCATCAGTCTCTCAACCTTCTAGCAATCAGTCCCCAAGACCAAGGGCTCGTAAAACTCCTATGGAGCCCAAAGATTCAAAAGAGGTAAGTGTAATTAACTCCCAACCTTTGATCATTGGAAATGACCATAATCTAAAACAACCTCAGTTTGGTCATTGCAAATTCTCTAAATAAATTAACAGATGAATACAAATAGATATATAGCTGTTTGAAATCTAGGCAGTTATTCATTGCCTAAATGTCTTGATTATCCCTATTTATTGCAATGTAGTATTACAAAACCATCTGTCCTTGACTTGGCTATAATTTATGCACATGCCAAAGAGTAAGCATCTGGGGTATGACAATAGACTACATCCAGCAGCAAGGCTTATGTTTGGAAGATTGGAGGTTTTGAGGAGTGTGGAACCACCTCTTAGTTGCTGTTGTTCCCAGGTCCACCCTGACCCAGGGTGATAACACCTGTTAGGGTCTCAGCTATGAACAAATAGTGAATCTCCCCACCTCCACAAAAACCAACAATATATTTTTATAGAAAAAATGACAATTAATGAAACACTAAAAAAAATGTAAAAGTTTTATAGTAAAAGTACCAACAATAAATTTTATGATCTACAAATTTTATACCTTAAAAAAAAAAAAAAACAACTTTACCCTGAAAGCATAAAATTACATACAAAATATGTAGATTTCAGTATTAAATAACCCATAGAGATGTTGATGTGCAGAAAATCAACCAAACCAACTAAGTGTAAGTAAATGTATCATGTGACAGTCTGGCTAACTGGAGAGTGCCAGAGAAAAGCGATAATAACAACAAAAATTGTAATATGAGCACTGGTAAAAAATGACTGCTGAAGACATTAGGTTTATAATACCCAGAAATTCCTGAAGGACACATAGCACAGTAGATAAAAGCGTTAGTTAGATCCAGTGACAGGGCCCAAAGAGTGTGAGTTCAGTACCAAGTTAAGGCAGTGGAGATAACAGGAGATAACTGACATCCATTAGACATGGCATGTGGAACTAGAACAGTCTACCCCAGTGAGTGAAATAAAGGGTTCAGTTCGACATTCCAACCACCTGAGCGTACGGCCGAAATGTTGTGATAAACATGGCAAGAAAGATGAGAACAATAGTTCGAATAATATAAATAGTGTACATAATACCTCATCTCAGAAATATAGACAGATACCTGCACATTTATTTTGCAAGGTTATGGTATGTTACTTTGCAGACAGCGATTTGCCTTAGCAAACATAGAATAATCATGGAAGCAAGAGATATTATTCTCTCCTCTTGTCTATGAACAAATCCTTCACTAAATTGAAGTTAAAAAATTGATTATCAGAACCTGCAGCTCTTAAATAAAGAAAAATGATAAGAGATGATAAATCTTTCCAGTTCTTTCACTGTTTTTTGGCTTTGCACAACACATATTTCTTACAGCAGAATTAAACGTTACTTTAACATCAGTCGAGGAGGAAAAGATTCCTGGGGAAAAATTGGCAGAGATTGCAGATAATATCATGGATCTAATATCAACATATATCAGGCATCCATATTACTGAACCAGACACTCGAGCCAAGATGTTGGAAATACAAGAGAGGTTGGAAGATGAGCAGTTTCCCAATAGACAAGATAAACTTTTACTGTCACTCTCTTAGTAGAAGCATTTCTCCCAAAGATTGACAAGGAGGAATACAAATTGTTGAAAATGAATGTGATTACATTTTTAATAAATAATATTTAAATAAATTAACTTGCATTTGTTTTATATCCTTTCTGATAAAACAATTATTTTCTAAAGACCCTAATATATGTGGGAATGAATATTCCATTTACAGACAACCAATTTTTCTTATTCTTCATAAAAAATTTAATTATTTCTGTTGATTAAAATTATAAATCTTTTTTTTTTTAATAAAAAAAGATTGTTGATGTAGAAATATTTAGAAACTTTTGCTAATTTTATTACTTATAATTCTACAACTATTAAAGGAGTTACATAAATTGTCAGAATTTCACTTTGGGGCTCCTGGCTTGCTATTTCTTTAGTGTGTGTATGTACACACACATATATGTATATATATATAATATAAAAACACACACAGAATTAAAATGCATTCATGTTTTTTTGTTTATGTAATTAGAGAGATGGTAAGATAGAATATGTGAAAGAAATCATATTGAAATATGAATAGAATCTTTTTGTGTGGCTTTTTAATTGCATTAGAATTTTTTTCCTACTCAGATGAAGGAAGCAGCTGAATTCCCAGATAATAAAATCTATACAGATTACTCATGCAATTTTTTAAAGTTTCTTTTTTTCTTCAATTGTATTCTGAAATTTAATTCTACCATTTTTTTTATTTTGTTTTTAAACTATTTCTTCAATTACTACTTTATTGCGTTTTTCTTTTTATTCAGTCTTCAGAAAACCAGAAAAAGGAGTGCCGTTTCTGTCACAAAGGTCCAGGCAAAGGACGCGCCAAAAAAGATGAACTGGTCAGCTGTTCTGAATGTGGATCAACTGGTAAGTGTTACTTTTTTTTTTTTCTCTCTCTCTCTCTCCTTTTATAATAATAAAGATAAATTTATCTGCCCTGTGCCTTGGCCTGTGGATTAAGCTGATACATTTATCATTCTATTAATTCTTTTCCTATTCTTATAAATACTTCATGCCACTCTTATTTCATCATTTAACAACAATTTATTTAAAGAAACAAAAGCCAGTCCTTATTATTTTGGTTTTGTAATTACTAAATTTTTCTTTTAGTTTGCTCAAGGCATAACTTTTATTACATGGACTCATGTTTTGGTCATATTTTATTAGCTCTTCTCTTTAGATTCTTGGAACATTTCCTTAAATATTTGGTAGGAAAAGAAACATGTCAACATTTTACGATGATTTCATGTTCTCTTTTCCTTTGGGTAAAATAAAATTGTTTTTATTTTAACAACTATTTCTTATTAGTTTAATTTCTTCCTCTATCTAAGACTTCTTCTGGCCATGAAAACCATTTTTGAATTCTTAATTATTCTTATATGTTAGATGAATCTTTGCACTCACCTGTTGCAAACATCTCTCAAATGAAATGAGTAGAAATTGAGGAGATCCTAATGTAGCAACTAGGATTTCATTTTGAAAGAAACCCTAAACAGTTTTCATTTTTAACTCTGACTTGATGTGATCTCCCAAGATGAATTAAAACATGGTCTTTATTAAAAATTAGAATTCTTTAAATACATGGTGTCATAAAAATAATGAGTTTGTAATTTCACCAATTTCAATTAAAAAATTTGTTCTTCAATTCACTCATAAAAATACTCTAAGAGCAAAAGTTTTAATTTATGTTTTTGATGACCAAAATTCAATCCTAACTAAATGACTGCCAAATTTGTTATTCATTTGTTTTGTTTTCTTTAACAAGAACAATTTTTTTTCGATTTTTACCAATAGCAAAATAACACATTTGCTTTCTACTTGAAATTATCTGTATAAAAAACTTTCCCATCAGCTAAATTAATCAATTACTTATAAATCAGTAAATTTGAACAATTATTAGAAAGCCAGTCTCTCATGTAACTTTTCCTTACTTTTTGATTTAGTTAAAGTCTGCCTGACAATTGCGTCTAGCATTAATCAGCCTGATGATTGCGTCTAGCATGAAACAGCCTGTCGCCTCTGAGTGTTGACTTCTATGCTCACTTTTATATCTATATTTACATACGCTCTATCTATGATATTGAGCACTTTATCCCATAAATATAGCACACCTTAAAACTATATATATATATATATATATATATAAAATATGTTTTGGCCATTTTATCCAAAATTTTCTTCAAAAATTCCTGTTGTAACTGGAGCAATATAAGATGAATATTGAATTATAATCTTTATTCTTCAACAATTTGCCTAATTATTTAAGACCATGTATCAAAATTTGATTCTCAGCTGATACTATAAAAATAAAGAAAGCTGCTCGCATAATAATCACATATTTTAGCAAGAAAAACTTATTCTGCTCAAAATTGTAAAATACAAGGAAATTTCTAATCCAGGTCAAAATTAGCATCATCCTTCTCAGTTTCATTTTCCATCAGAATAGAAAAAAATTATTGTGCATACATGTATAACTAGATAAAGTGAGTTGTAAACATTTAACCTTCACCCACAGTTCAAAACCAGCATTGGAAGAACTGATAAATTTCACTCACTTATAGTTGAATACATTTTCTTTTTTATTGAAAAACATTTTAAAAATGGAAATTTCAGATATTTATAAATGTATGCTCATAAAGAAATAATATTTATTTTTAATTTATTAAAAAGTATTTATTAATAATTCTTAAAAATTCAAGAATTTGGTGGGACATTGCCTGGTGGTTTGTCTTCTGCTTTTATTGTTAGCTATTTTTATTATTTGATGTGTTGCATATATAATGTTTCAGTAATTTATTCATTTTTGCAATGGATCACTATAGTGTCTTTAATGAAAATGCATGTTTTGTCTGACACTGTTTTATCCTGTAATCAAATCTAGAGAAGATTGTCTTTGAACAGAACTGAATTATGCCATTTGTGAATTTTCAAAACATCGCTTTTTTTTTTTTTTAAATAAAATAGCTCAGTTTGTCATATGGTTTTATTCACTCTCGTATTTAAAAAAAACAAAAAAAAACTGAACTTTTGCAAAGGGAAACTAGTGACTTGAGCATCTTGAAAATATTTTTAATTCAATATTTCAGATATTAAAAAAAAAAAAAAATTCTAAGTCCCCTCTCTTTATTTTCTTGATAATATTCATACTTTCAGTTTTTCATAATTTTTTTTATCAAAACGGTTTATTTTATTTTCTTTACAAATATAAGATTTCTAATCACTTGTATTACAAAACTATTGACAACTGTCTATCAACAGTTTTACAAATTATTATTTCTATGCATTTTCTTTCTTCTTTAATCATCTTTAACTTTAAATTGATTAGATTGACACTAAACTTGAAACCTTTTCACTTAAGTTTTTATATATTCGATAGCTAACAAGTACCAATGTTTCAGCATTTAACACAAGAAAGTAATCCTTAGCTACATGTACAAATCTGTACAATAGGAATCTTTACATTGTCCAGGAGTACAGCTGCAGAATCTCTGATCATAGTACACCAACATGCAATATTTCTGTTTAACTATTTCTCCCAGAAATTATGCATTTGCGAACAATAATTGTACATTTATGTCACTCAAGAAAAGGGTTAATAATGATGTGTATCTTGTTCTACCCCTCCCCTTTATACAGCTTCTAAAAAAGAGAAATTCCTTTGACCATTTTTAGCTGATTCTTCATATGTGGGACAAATGAGTGTTTTGTCAAAAAGACAAAAAGAAATATCTATTGAAAATAGTTCTTCCTTTGTCTCACAAATATATAAATATCTTTTACCTTAGACAAGAATATATTTTTATAAACTAATCTCATAAAATTATTTATATTTTAAATAAAGTATTCATATCAATGGCTCTCAAAGCATTTATTTTGGTTCTATATATTGATCCTCAATAAAAGGTGGAAAAATCCTGAAGTTAATTGCACAATTATATTGAAAACAATAATTATTTGTTTCCAAAATGTAATTTTTAAGTTAGTCAACTCAGTAAAAATTATGGACTTGGCCTGTGAAAATAACTAAGCCTCATGATTCTCGAAACTTTGTCACATTTTATGACAACTTTTGTTTAGTAACTTTCCCATGTGGTCAATAAACTTGAAGAAGCAATTCCTTTTTCTTGCATCCTGGGTATAACGATAAACTATATCCAGCAGCAAGGCCTCTGATCAGGAGGTTTTGAGGAATGTGGAACCACCTCTTAATTGCTGATGTTCCCAGGTTCACCCTGACCTAGGGTGGTAGCACCTGTTAGGGTCCCTGCTATGGGCAAATAATTAACCACCAAACAGGTGTCAAAACACTATGAAAGTATAAAAAAAAAAGTTTATAGTAAAAATACCAGCAATACATTTTCATAGTAATTAAAATTGCCAGCAATACATTACTCTAAGGAAAAAAATATTACCAGCAATACAGTTTTTGTAAAAGAAATTACTAATGCTCCCAAAAAAATTAAATTTCAGCATTAAATGACTCAATAGGTTGATAATCCATAAATAAAACTAAACCAAACCTTTTTTGTCAATGCCTTCTTTAAATCTTTTTCCCCACAAAATTTCAATCCTTAAATGTTAATTATGTAAACAGTCAATTCTAATGAGCCCACTCGTACACTCAAACAATATACCAACATCCTATAAAACAGAATATTAGAACTGTATCAAAGAGCTGATTAACAAAATTTCTTCAATGTAGAAATGAAAAACTTAATTTATTTGCCTGTCAAGGTAGATACTGAAATTTACCCTCCCTATTTTCATTGTTTTTTTCCTTGATTCACTTAAATAATCACAAATCTTCTGGTATATCCTAACCACTGATTTAATTTTTGTGTAAACTTTTTACCAAAAACCTTTAGTAAGTCATAAATTCATCAATAGTCATTTAATTTGTGAAGTTATAGAGTTGAGGTTTATATTTTTTGATAAAAACAAAAAAAAATATAACTGTTTTAATTTGCATTCAAAATTTATTTAAGCAGAATTCAATTATTTATTCTACTCTCTGGTTATGTAAACTTTGTTTTATTATGTTATGGAATTTTTCTTTTTTAATTCCTGATTACTTTCAATATTTAAAAAGTTAAATATGAAATAATTTTATTTTTAAATAAATATTTTAAGATAAATTATTGTCAAGATACTTTTTGATAATTTGTCTCTTTTTGAAAATATTTGAGCTGCAGTCTTATTGCTGGTGTTGAGTTATAGGAAACCTTAAGAAAAAATGAAAAACTGCTTAATCAAAATAATTTCTTAAAACACAATACATAACTTTTTTGTTAAAAAGAATATTTTTTAGCCAAAAGAACATCATTGTCATATGACTGACCAGAATTGAATTTTACGTATTTTCATTGAAAACATGTTATTAGTCACCAATAATGAAAACCTTTTGTAGTAATGAACAGAGATATTTTAAATTTTTTATTAGTACTTTATTTAGACATATGTTGATGGAATCTATAATTATAACACTGTTGAAAAAGAAAGGGTTAAACATACCACAAACTGCATATAATCCACTATAAAATGTATATATTTCAATTTTCAGTTATACTTATTAAGCAGGAATTTTATTTTATATTATCAACATTGTTAAAAAAAAGCTTAATTTTATTAAACAAATGTAACCTTGAAAATTACTCCCCCACTTTAAACTGCTAAAATGATAAGATTTCCAAATGTTGCTACGGTATTTAAATCTTGGATTTTTGCCATTTTTGTAAATTAGTATTCCTCTTATCATAAGCTTTATGATAAATTGATTCCCCCTCCCCTCCGAAAAAAAAAATCTACTTTATCTCTAAAATTTATTGTAGATTATTTTTTAACCTCTCTTGATAAGAAAATAGGAAACATAGGTTTTCATTGGAGACAGGGGATTTTTTTTTTTTTTTTTTTTATATGCCTTCTTTTAATTGATGTTAAATGTACTTTTTTTCTTTTTTTTTTTTTTTCAAGGTAGTCATGTAGCTAAGAGCAAAATATCTTTTCTAGGGATCTGTGTTTGATATTATGTAAAATAAATTATCAATAATAACTGACTAATTAAAATCTCTATCCTTTCATAGCCATGATTTGAGTAGATCTAGGGTTTGTGACATTTGCACCATTTTTGCAAATAGCAAATTTACTTTGTAGATTGTATAATGCTATGTCCACATACACCATGAGATGCTCATTACATATGAAATACCCATCCACCACAACTATTACCTCCATGTTGTGTATATTTTTATCTCTCTGAATATATATTTACATATTTATAATAATATAATAAATGTGCACACGCATGCATGCACTCTTTTCCTTCTGTGGCTTGAACTGCACACATTGCTGCACTTTATTAATACAGTATTGCATTCTTTGCCTGACCTAATTGCAGACTTGTTGTTCTTTGTCACACTGATCATAATATATTCCAGTGTTCTTCATGCAAGTCTGAAAAAAAAAATAACAGCTTTCTTTTTTTAGGTCTATTCTGTGGGCATTGCAGATTTGACAAGTCATGGATGAACTGCAAAATCTTGCTCAAAGTTAAGATCACCACTCATTTATCTATGCTAATTAATTGTGTAGATTGTGTGGATTTTACATGTACACAAAGTGAATTTAGAAATTATGAAAGATTTACCAAATATCTGCAAACCATTTTCTCCCAAATCCCAAGATGATTGCTGAAATAATAGATCTGTTTTCATTCAGACACAGCTTAATTATAAGATGCATTCATTTAGTTTGTATGTTAAGAAAAAAAAATCATTTTTTGTTTTAGATCTATCAACTATTGATGTATGCTAATAGCATTCCTAACTAAAGTTCTGTTTATTAGGTTGAAATTGTTTTCTAACAGTCATTTTTTTTGTTTGTTTGTTCAAGTTATTTGCTTTAACTGACTTGGCCTCCTTAGACTGATAAATGATTTGTGTTTATTCAACTTACTTTATTAATGGATGAGAGTTGAACTTTGAAAAACTGAGCTAAGACGTTGTTGTTATTCTTATTAGACACACATATCCCAAACTGAAAATTGTAATAATGAATTGTGCTGTGTATGCACAAACATTTTTTAAGGAGGAAAACCACAGGGAAGACGTTCTAAGAAAGAGAAACAGAAGTGGAGCAAACAGAAGAATGTCCAAGAGAAGGGGAGGAAAAGGAGTATTGCTAAGAAGCAGCATTAAGGAGGAGGAGGAGGAGGAGGAGGCAGGTAAGGATGGGAATAATAAGACCAAATCTGTAGCCTAGAGAAAAAGAAAGAAAGGATAGAAGGAATTTAAAGCAAATCAGTTTCCACAAATCTAAAATGTTCTTTTGTTTTTTTTTTGTTTTTTTTTTTTTTTTTTTTTTTTTTTTTTGTTTTTTTTAAATATTACAGCTTTTAGCTTAAAAATGATTCCTATAAACATATGTTAATCTGATTAATGATTTTATTAGCTTCTTTTGAGAAAAAAACAAACAAACCCTGCAATGATTTGAATACACTCCCAATATGTAATTCCTATTCCTTTTCTTGTACTTTTTTTCTGGGTCAAGATCAAATTGTCATTTCTTCATTTCTTTTAGAACAATAATTTAATATTTTTTTTAAGAAATTGTTGCTTCAATTTGTACTCATTCCATCATTGCATTTATTATAAATTTGCATAAAGGATGAGCAGTAACCCATTGTATCCGAGAATTGTCTTCATCATTAACAAAATAAATTTTCACACTACTGGCTAGGATATGCAAATCTAAATTGACCCCAGTTAATAAAAAACTCTATCAAGTTATTTTGAATGGAATCAAATAGTGTCTAAGTAAGCTAACTTGTGTTTTTATTTATATTATGTCAGATTTTATTATGCAAGTTAATATTTTCACAATAAAACTGGTATTAACCAAGCAATGATAGTAAAATGTTCAGGTTATATTTATATGACAAATATACCATATTAATTTCAACTTATAATATCTGTTTTTACTAGAAATATTTATAATAATTTATTTGATGCTTGAGATTTTATTATGCATCTTGAGTTTTCTTCATCTTGTAACTAAATATTTATATAATAGTATAGCTATTGATATTTATTTTTTAATTTCAGATATATAAAGATTGTCATGAGTCATAAAAAAGATATTTGAAAAGAGAAACAAAATACTGTAACATTATTAAGTGTTGTGTGACTGTTTTTGAAATTGTTCAGACTGTTGTCTTCACCTTTATTGTCATATTCACAATGTTTTGGCCATTGTACATGCCAGCCTTTTTCAGGTGATATACATTGGAATTTTGAATCAGACCTTTTATTTCGTTCCCAAGGATACATGATCCATTGAATAAAAGTAATCCAGTGATTTGATTCATTTAGTTGCGAGTTCAATACCTGACCACATCAGAGGTGAACAAAAGAAAAAAATGAGTTGAGTTACTGAAGGGAAATAACTGAAACTGAGATATCCAGAAAAGGTATTGCTTATGGAACTAGAACAATCTAGCCCCATAGATGAATTAAAGGGTTTGGTTAGAAATTCCAATGTATATCACCGGAAGAAGGCCGGAGTGTACAATAGCCAAAACATTGTGAAGATGACAATAAAGATGAGGACAACAGTCTGAACAATGTAAAATAATGTAAATAGTAACAACACTTCATCTCAGAAATATAGAACCAATGTATTTTTGGAAATTACAAACAGTTGAACAATCAAAAAATAAATTAAAAACATTGTCAAGAACAAGAAACAAGCTGGCTTTAAAAATGTCACAAAAAGAAATTAAGCAAGAAAAGTGGGATGACAAGCAATAAATTATTTCAAGAATCTAGTGTTGCAAATGTGTACAAAAAGAAAAGATGCAAAATATTTAAGACCTTTAGATAAAGAAATGAATGACAACCAAAGTACTACCTTTAAATGAACATCACAGAAAAATGTGTAAGTTAGGCAAAGTTGTATATGAAAGCTGATTTGTCAACACTAATCTTTTGTAATGAATGTAAAGCTGCATTGGCTGGACATTATTGGGCTAAAGGTGGGTCCTACATAGAAATAGTCAACCAACATGACTTTAAAAAAAAGAACAGCAGTAATTGGAGCAATGTTTTGAGATAGTATTGACGACAGTAAAAGTTTGTTTCTTCAAAGTTGATGGCTCATGATAAATGCAGTTAATTATTGCATTGTCATGGACAAACTGTTTTTTGGGGGGTTGTTTTTGAGTGGTACGGGTTATAACCAAGAAACTTTAAGCTAAAAAGTAAATGCATGCATGACAATGCTCAGCTTCACATTCTGCAAAGATGAGCATTGTTAAAGTAGAAATATTAACAGAATTGACGAAAGAAAGTCTGATGAAGGTTATAGAATGTCAAGGAGATCAGACTAACATGTAAAATTAATAATTTATTCAGGTATGTGGGATATTGTATTAATCAAATGTTTCTATGGCCTATATCACTTGGGTTTATTTGTAATAAAACTTGATATTCCCAAGACAAGTTATTATCAATATTTTTAATGAGGATAGATAAGCTGAAACTCACATGTTGCTCATATATATTTAACCAAAATCAGTTAATTAATCATCATCATCATCATCATAACCATGTCTTTTGTCGAGGGAAGACTGAGATTAATCTTGCACAAAGCAAGGTGGGGGTGCTGCCTGACAGAGGATCTCAGTTTACCTCTCCACATATGCCTGTCACTAGCATCAGCTAGTTCTAGGTCCAATTTTTCTCTGTCCTTCTCAAAAATCATTTAACCTCCATAATAAAATCTGACATTATGTCATATCGGAAATTCTCTGGTACAATGGGCTAAAATGTGAGACAGCTAATTATCATCATCATCCTCATTATAATAAATAGTTTCTTTGCTTTTATGATGAAGTTTTTTTTGAGCATGTATTTTTAAAGCCAGATTCCTTTGTTTATATAAAGACTTGGAGCTGTCCTTATCAACCTCACTTTTTTTTTTCATGCTAGTTCTTTAAATTCTCATTTTTATCATCATAAATCAGAAAAAAATACAGATACAGTACAAACACCTGGCTGATTAATTACCTGTTGGAGTAATTTTTTCTTTTGTCTGTCTCAAAAAAAATATGTTCAAATAGAAATCCTGAAAAATTGTGATTGAGAAATGAATTATACTGTCAGTCAATTCTTAAATAACATTTCTCTAAATTTCTATGAACTGAAACTTGTGTTCTATTTAAATGACAGATTTGGATTTAAGATTTTAGAATTTATTTTTCTTTTTTTACTGGAAGTTCAAATTGAAATTTGTTTTGAAGACTCCCCCCCCTTCCTCTGCATACCAACAAAGTAGCATTTGCAATAGAACTCAAATTGGCCACACTGCTTAATTTAATCACTTGAAATATTTTATGAGTTCAATGGATATTCTATAAGTTAGCAATTTTTTATATATTTTTTTTAATTATTTCACCCAAGCAAGGCAATAAAGTTCGTATGATGCAAAGGGTTACTGAGTGTTAAAGAACATGGATAATAAAACCTGATATTCCTATTATCCATACTAGACTTATCTAACATAGGCTTTTCAAAACAAATAATTTATACATAATAAATACATTCAGAATGTGTTACAGGATTTGTTTTGTAGAAATAGTTCATAACAAATATTTTTTCTAATCATAAACTGCAAATAAAACCGAATTACTATTATTATTTTATTTTTTAATATTCACAGTTTCCACTAAGATTTGGAGAGTTAGCTTGAAACTTTATGAAAATGGATTATACTAATTGATTAACACAACCCAGAAATTAATTCTAGTCAAACCTCAAATAAGAGAAAAGAAATTTACAGAGGATAGACAATAATTTTGGCTTGGAGTTTTTGTTTATACTTTTTTGAACTGTTGGTAATTTAGTATATCTCTAAAAATTGGAAGTCTGTGGTTGTCATAATTGTTATCAGCTTTTTAAATTGTCATTATTTGTACAGTTGACAACCAGGGAGAGAGACCCCCCCCCCTTAGCATTTCAGGGATTTTTTTTTTTTTTTACTATTACATCATTATTTTGGCCTACTCCCCTTTATGCATTCACTTTCTTTCTCTCGTTTGAATCCATATCTAAAATAATTTATATCTTTTCATATTGGGAAATGAACTGATTAAATTCCTTGGTAAAATCAATTTTGTTGAATGATACACTCACCTTTGTTTTGACAACATTTTCCTCTTTATCATTAGCTTTAAGTCATTAATCATTAAATCCATTAAAAATCGTGAACTTAATTTAATATTATATTTAATAATCTTCGTTTGACTTATGTTTTCTTATTTTAGCTTAAAAATCTTAATTCTTACTAAATGTGTTTTAAACTCTTTTCTCAATAATAGAATTTTTTTGCAACATGTCTTAAAATCCTCACCATATTTAGTATTAAAGTTATCACTAACATTTTTGTTGAGATTTACAAACTCTGGTTCAATTTTGCAAACCAATCGATTAAATTTTAATACGCTTATTTGTTTGGAAAAATACTTTGACAAAAAACTACTTCACAGTTTAATAATTTCATTTTATGGTAAACAATATTTTTAAGAACATTTCCTTTTTAACAGCAAAGAATAAATTCTTAGGATAATCTTACTCTTGAGCATGCAACATACAGCTGGCCATGCATAAATCTTTCTGGAGCCAAATTCCAACTTTTTGAAGCATTTGGCCCTGTGATTTGTTCTTGCAAACTTGGAGAGAACTGGAAACTGGGTTCTTGTATATAAAAATTTAAAGAAAAGATATGCAAAAAACAATATTGCATTTTTATTAAATAAGTATTTGTTATTTTAATCATTAAATTGTTTTTAAAAGACTGGGAGTATTTTGTATGTTAAATAATAAACTTTTAATCTTTCAAAAAAGATTAATGAAAATTTATTGTACTATTTATTGTATGGCTATTTTAGAGGATGTGACAAATTAACAGAAGTCACAGAATTTTAGATAGATGAAAATAAATTATCAATGTTCATGGTACCATTTTGCAAAAGACCAATTAATTTTTTTCGGCAATTATTGTAGAAAAAAGTATTAAAAATGAACCCAAATCAAAGTTGACAGCAAAAATCAAGTTTAAAAGATTTTCTAGAATAAATATCTATAAGCTTTAACAATATCTCATGCAACAAAAGTTTTGTTTAAAAATAAAACAATTGTCTCCTCAGTGTCAAGTTTTAACTTTTATTACAATTTCTGTTTATTTACTGTTTGTTTTTCAATTTAAACAATCAAGTAATATTTAAATATAAGGCAGAATAAGATAACTATTTCTGGACAAATGATTTCTTATTTTTGACATGAATTTCATTAGAAAAATTAACATATTAATTCAATAGATTCAAATAAAACATTCTTTTTCTTGTTTGAATTTTGTTAGAACTTGTTTCCAAATTTCTTTAAACTAATATCCTTATCATTTTCCCCCAACATTTTGTTAGGGTGGTAGCACCTTTTAGAGTCCCAGCTATAGGCAGATAGTTAACTCCCAAACTAGGATCAAAATACTATTAAAGTATAAAAATAGATTTTTATCATAAAAATTACCAGCAATACATTTGACTCCTGACAAAATCCTTCTTTACAAAAATATGTCAATGAAATTTGATCTACAAACTGATTTCTTACAAAGAATACATGTTCTATTCATACGATCATATCCTAAAAAATCTTGTCTGCATTAAATAACCCATTGAGGTGTTGATATGCCATAAACCAAAACAAACCAAACCCAACATTTTGTTCATGTCCCCTCTGACCTTCTTTATATATCTGTTATACTCTGGAATGTTGTCCAAGTATATTCTGATAAAGCCTACACATGCCCAGTCAGGACATGTATGGGAAAGGAATGCATGTGCTCCCCTCAAAACAAGATTCCAGGGCATTCCAGAATGCAGCAAATAGCTAAAGAAGTCCAGAGGGGACACAATGATGAGGAAATTAGAACAAAGCTAAACACAATAATTAAAACATTTATTTTTGGATGTAGTTTTATATTAGTCTTAAATTCTAAACTTGTTTTTGACAACAGAAAGGTTTGATATTGGTATGTATATTTTGATGTGCAAATGTAAACCAAAATCATTTCACTATAAAATTAATAAATGTGTATTCAAAGGAGTGCTGAAAAATAATTGGCTTGATCCACTTCCCAAAATCTAACTGAATGACCAAACATCAGAATTTTTTTTTTGATAATCCCTTCTTTTCAGCACCCCCTAATATATTTATTATTTAGGTTAAAAAAATCTACAGAAACATGTAAACTATTTGAAGATATTTCATATCAGCCATATTTTATGTGTATTTACAAATATTCTTCATCCTTTAATAGATTTGAATTGTTTTACATTTTTTCTTTATAGATTTCATTCATTTCTACCCTGACTTTGTGATAAAAAGAAACTTTTCATAAATAGATCTTTTTAAGATCTAAATTGTAGTTAAAACAACTGGATCTTATTCCCATCCGTTCCTGTTTTTTTTTTTTTTTTTTTTTTTTTAGTGATCATTTTCATTACCTTGTTTCCTCGAGTTTGCTGACTGAAAATACTTAATTATGATTTAATGAGAAGAATGTTCAGACTGTGCTTTTATTCAAAAAGGAATAATTCATTTATCTCCATTTAAATGAACATGTACTATATTCTTTAAAACAGACAAATTATACAACATCAAACCTACTATAGAAGAATGGCAAGGAAAGATGAAGTAGTAATGTTTAGTAATATTCTAAAACGAAAGCTACCTCCAATCTGTACAGCATGCCAAGAACTACACATAATAAAACACAGATGAACAAATTGTAACTACTTCTGCCAAATCCATTTAGAATACTACCAACCAACCAACCATCATGAAAGAACTCTTTCATGGCATTAATTCATATAATATCCTACAATTTCTTCAAGAAATCAAACTGTATTCCAAAATATAACTTCAGCAAAACTACAACATAAAACAGACATATCACCACCTCTAGGAATTATGTCCACACAAACATGTATATGCACAAAAGCTGAGTATCATCTACCATGTAGTCAAATGTGAAAGCAGAATAACATATAACATGTTTTTATCACTTCAAAGTTCCCATGAAAATTAAATTTCGGCATTAAATGACCCATTAGGAGTTGATATGCTGTTAAACAAATCAATCAATTGAAACAGATAACCAAAAGTGATTTATTAGTAATTCGGTATAATTTTTTTTTTTTTTTTTTCATCTTCTTAAGGAGCAGATTTACTTACAAAAATAATTATTAAATCTCACTTGCAGGAATGACATAGGCTTTGTGTGTCTATGACTCAATTTCAAGAACAATGGACTTGAACATTCTTCTCACAACGAATTTTGATTTCTTATCCAATAGAAATTGTATAGAAATTTTATGCAACAATTCTGCTACATACAAACACAATCCATATTTTCTTTAATACTACAACTATTACCACTACCACTATTATCATCACCATCACTATCTTCACAGTGTAACACAAGTCATTCATTTTAGTTAACTTTTTGTCTCTTGCACAGCTGATTTATTGTTGCGCACCCACATGCACACACTCTTTTAAGCCGAAATGCTAACCTCTTCCTCCTTCCAACAAATGATGGCTGACTTCTTTGTCTTTTCTTTGTTTCTTTCCTTTTTACTCATCCCTTTCCCTAATAATTTGTGTTTTGTTTTCAATTCTATATTCTAATTTTTTCATTCAATTTGACTATCTGCACATGTTTTATTGTCATCTGCAGGTCATCCTGCTTGCTTGAATTTGACCAAAGCAATGGTGTCTATAATAAAGAGTTATCCTTGGCAGTGCATGGAGTGCAAGACTTGTGTTCGCTGTATGGACCCTTATGACGAGGTAGGTGTATGTGTGTGTATGCAGCCAAGCAGGGGTCTGCATCCTCACCTTCATTCCTTATTTATTCAATCCTTCTAAGCACCAAAGTGTTTATCATGAATTTTTGTTAGATTAATTATTGCCGATCATTATCAATTTCTGACTGGTATTTCTTCTAAATTAATTTTAGTCACCCTCATCTTTGCAACCACTCAGACTATTAGTCTGCAGCTTTTAAGAAACAATGCAGATTGGAAATAAAGAATATTTTCTTAGCAAGACTCCAATTCACCGAAACCTGCCTCAGTGGGAGTGGCTGCAATGTAAGGGCAACTAAAATTAAGATGGAAGAAATACCAATGACAAATTTATAATGACGATATTTGTTGCAAAAAGAACAGCTTTATAGAGAAGTGTCTGGTAAGGTAGACAGAATTTCAATCTTTGTTTCTATTCTTCAAAGTGATTTCTCACAACTAACAGCAGATTTGTTATGACTCTTTTGAGAATTATACCAAAATATATTTTAATCGAGGAGCCTCAAAACTTATTATGATACTTAAAATGCCATTACTAAATTCTTTTTTGTAAATGCTTTGTCCCTTCACAGAGCATAAATAATCATGACTCTCCACAGATTATTTTTTATTATTATTATTATTTGTGAATTGATGACTTGGGAAAGATGGAGAGAGGGCTTTCTCCACAGTTTTGGATCCAGAGTAGTTATTCTCTTAGATTGGCTGCCACCCAAGGCTAGAAAGCTCTGCCTCCCTTGCAATTTAACCCATGTTCAGGGGTACTAATTTCTTTGTCAATTAGTGTAAAGGTACAGCACAAGATTGTATTGTGCCAGGGGAGAGCCTTCTTGCTTTGAAAATTTGGCTTTTAAAATCCTTAACTCAAGTAATGATCTCTCTGTCAGCCATGAGGTAGTCCCAAGCCTTTTATATTTTAATAAATTGAATTTTATAATAAATTCAAGCAAAAATAATCTTCATCTGATTTTCATAGCTTAAACCAATTCCATCCACAAAATGGTCGACACATTTTCTTCATACAACTAACATTTCCCAACAATTTCTAAAATGTTTTAATCCAAACAAAAATACAAATTTTTTATTATAAACAATCAGTGTACTTTTTACTATAGAAATTGTATAATGCATTTTTTTTAATTGCTTTCTATCTTCCCATATCATTTTCCCTAATTGTTAATTAATTGTTAAGAGACATATTTCTCTGTACTCTGTTCCTTCAGGACATGATTGATTATGGTTTTCTACAGATCTTGTCTTTTGAAAATGACTCTTTTGCTTAATATAATATAGATTCTCCTTATTACTCCCAATTAAACCCTAAATTTTTTTTGTTGAATGCATGAAATGATTGACTTTGTCTATTCAATCACTTTTTTAATTGAAAATTTAAACAGTAAAGGATTAAATTTTTTTTTTTTGAGATAGGGAGGGAGAGATGAGAAGAAAACTGACCTTGAAATCCTTAAAAGATCCTATACAAATAGAAGAAAGTGACAGTTTTAATTAACATGTAAAAAGCCAATGTCACTTTTTTTTTGGTCTGTTTGCCTTCTTTTTCTTTTTTTTTTTTTTACTTTCTCAAGTAAAAAATATATATAAAATTAAAGTAAAACTTTGTAATGACTTGAACCTCTAACCTAGAGGTAAGCATGCATATCCATTATGCTAACAATCTATGTCTTAGATAAAAAGATGGAATGAAGTTCTTGATTTTTCATCAATGATCCCAGTAAAGTGCTCACCCACTACTTCACAATTTTTTTATTCCCACTTCATCATTGAAACTTTCTTTTGTATCGGCTGTCGATAAACAATCCTGATTGTTCTTTTAGCTGAAAATAAAATTTAATTTGGAACATAAAAATAATTTGAGATGGTTTTTAATTTGTAATTACTTGAATTATATATAAAGGTTTATTCAAGCAGTATGAATTTTTTCAAATAATTTTTATTAAACAATAATGACAAAGTATGTTCAACTTTTTATTTAGTTTTCCTAACTTTCAATTAACTTGTTTTATGTCAGAATTAACTTTCCAAAGTTCATTTATTGTATGCGTCCAAGTATTTTCAACTGTCTCTACAGTTGGTATCAAGAAATTGTATGTTATTAGAATTCTATGTGTAACAAATTCCAGCATTTTCTTAACCTGCTGGAATCAATTTTAAGTCACTCAAATGTGACATCATCTACAATGGTCAAACTGAATTTATATGTGCATTTTTAAAATACAAACACCAATATGTGATTTCCTATGGAGAATGACACCCTATTTAATGTTGACTGCTTCTCTTGTATTACAACAGTTTCCAGAATTTTGAGTCTTTCTTTGCTTGTATAAATTCAGTTTGACCATTGTAGATGACATTACCTTTAAGTGACTTGAAATTGGTTAGAGCAGACTAAGAAATACTGTAATTTCTTAAATACACAATTTCTTGTTAATAACCATCAAAAGTACTTGGATGGATACAAGAAATGAACTTTGGAAAGTTAGTTAATTCTGACATGAAGCAATTTAGTTAAAAAAATTAAATAAAAAGCTGGACAAACAATCCTTGGCGGTATTGTTTATGCAGTATCAATCACTATCTACTGTCCTCCTGATTACTCTTTTCTCTTCCTAATTCTTCCACACCCAGTAACCCCCTTGTATCTTAGTGACTTTACTGCCTTGCTTGGAGTGAAAGCTATATATATATATATATATATATATATATATATATATATATATATATATATATATATTATATATAAATCAATTTACAAATACATGAATTATTCACACAAAAACTAATGCAAAGGTTAATGATTTAAATGGCGAGACATCCATCATTGCAAACAATTCAAATAATATACAAAACCTCCGTATCCGTTATGAATGAAATGATCCTTGTTTATATAAATTTCTGCCGTATTAGTTCTTATTTTACTACAAGCTTTCGTCTGTTCCTACAGACATCTTCAGGTATAGAATAGATGTTGTTCTTGTTTTTTTCTTCGTAATAAGAGGACAACGAAAATATATGTATTGTTGTATCCGAAAATGCTATTGAAAATGAGTTATTGTTTTTGAACGCGCAAAAGCAATGCTGAGTTTGATTTTAAATTTTTAAAGGTTGTGCGTTCATATAAAATATAATGAGGTTTTTGTATATTATTTGAATTGTTTTATGGCGATGGATGTCTCACCATTTAAATCATTAACCTTTGCATTAGTTTTTTGTGAATAATTCATGTATTTGTAAATTGATTGCACGTTTATCGTAATTTAAATAACTGATCCAAGTGCGACTTTTGGATAATAAGTGCGACATTACTGTAATTATTGAACAATATAGTTCATACCACTTTGACAGAAAAATTTACCAGTAAAAAAAATTTGTTCATCACCATATTTTATATGAACGCACAACCTTTAAAAAATTTAAAATCAAACTCAGCGTTGCTTTTTTTAAAAACAATAACTCATTTTCAATAGCATTTTCGGATACAACAATACATATATTTTCGTTGTCCTCTTATTACTAAGAGAAAAAACAAGAACAACATCTATTCTATACCTGAAGATGTCTGTAGGAACAGACGAAAGCTTGTAGTAAAATAAGAACTAATACGGCAGAAATTTATATAAACAAGGATCATTTCATTCATAACGGATACGGAGGTTTTGTATATTATTTGAATTGTTTATGATGATGGATGTCTCGCCATTTAAATCATTAACCTTTGCATTAGTTTTTGTGTGAATAATTCATGTGTATATATATATATATATATATATATACACACACACACACACACACACACACACACTGTGATGTTAAATTCCTGTAAAACAACAAACCTACATTATTATTTCTGAGATTAGGTATTGTAATTATTTACATTATTTTCATTGTTCATACTGTTGTCCTCATCAATATTGCCATATGGCCTAGTGGATAAAAACATTGGTTGGATCCAGTCATTTGACCCAAATAGTTATGAGTTCAATACTTGGCTACTACAGTGGTGAACAAAAACTTGGTGAGTTGAGTTAAAGGGAGATAACTGACACACCCGGAAGAGGTATGGCACGTGGAACTAGAACAATCTACCCTAGTGGACGAAATAAAAGGTTCACTTTGAAATTCCAATCACCCAAAGAAGGCCGGAGAGTACAATAACCGAAACATCATGAATATGGTAATAAAGATGAGGACAACAGTCCGAACAATGAAAATGTAAATAATTACAATACCACCTCGTCTCGGAAATATAGACAGATAACAAACCTACATTTAACATTTTCTATGAATATTCATTACATTTTAAGACAGCAATTTAAAGTTTAAAATCTGTCAGCTCTTTGAATTTGTCTCATTATTATGGCTAGCAGTGTATCTTTTAAAAGATGTTGAGATTATAATTTTTAAAAAAACAAACTATAATATGATGAACCTTTGAGCAGTGTAATTTTTTTTCTGTTTTTCTCAAAAGTAGAGATGATAAAAGAAAGGTTGATATAGAAAATTGAAGAAAAAGGAAAGCAAAGGCCACATATTAAATGATGTTCATGCATATCAGACAATTAAAGAAATACAGAAAATAGATGGAAGTTTTATTGAGATTCTTTAAAAAAGAAATCCACTCATATAAAAATTCAAATGTATCTGTGGATTTTTACATGTCTTTTAAATAAAAAAAAAAAACTGTTTTTCTCAGTTGATAAATGAAAAGGACTTTATTCTGAATGTCAGGTTGATTTTTTTTTTTTTCTTTTTTTTCCTCCCAGGATAAAATGATGTTCTGTGACAGATGTGATCGTGGCTATCATACTTTCTGTGTTGGTTTGAAAGCAATTCCAACTGGCCGTTGGAAATGTACCAGTTGTAAAGGGATAAAAGCAGTCCTCCAATCATCAGTACCAGCAGCATTACTAATAGCCACACCAATCAAGGCCAAGTATGCAGATCCATTTGCTCAGCTTTCTTTAACATTTTGGTATTTAAACAAATTACTCATCACTGGTATATTTGACAGCCTGTCAAATGCAACTCGGACATCATTGACAGAGTTGAATAATTCAGCTTCTTTACAGATATTAAATCTTTTCTCTTTAGATAACTTTCTTATGATTTCTAACAACTATTCATATGTTTTCTGATTATAAATTTATTTTCATTGTAGTTTGATTTTTAAGTAATACTGTAAGTTTCTGTACGCCATTATATTCACTATTTGCTTTTGGTATCTAAAAATATTTTTTTCATTCATTCATTTTGGGGGTTATCTGAATTTTGTGTTCAGCTGGTAGAAACTCAAAAGTGCATAAATGATCCAAACATTTTCAGTTTCTATTACCATGAATAATCTAAATAATTTATTATTTTCTCATTCACTTTCTAATTAAACAATTAAATCTCCACAATAAAGGAGAGAGAGAGAGAGAGATGTATTCTTTATGGTTGTATTTTCATTGCTTACATCTAAGAAAATGTTGAAACTTTCATTATAATTGACTTTAGCTAAAATTCTTTATTAACAATGAAATGCCTCTCATTTACCTTGTGTCCTGTTGTGCTGTCAACTGACTTTTTTTGTTTCTATTTTTATTTTTAGAAGAAACTATCGAAAGCAAAAAAAATGGCAACAGTGGGAAGATAAATAAATGTTACAGGTGGGTTTAAAGGATGAATTTTTGAAAGTTTACGTCACTGATGATATCAAATGACAATTGTTTACTTGATAGGCTATCTTGCTTTGTTTTATTTAATCTTTTGTAGCATTTGGAAAATTTAGCTTTTAATAATGTCATTTTCTTCATGCCATAAAACATTTTAAAATATCAAAATCTAATCATTTTCTTCACCTGATGAACATTGTATATCGCCATAAATTATTTTTTAATAGAGAAGCCATAAAACTTAGATTGCCATTATAAATTGAACAATAAAGTTAAAAGATTGTTGCTTCTTTGCATTAAGTCAACATGGAAGTTAAATTTTCTTATTTTAAAAGTTTGAGATTTTATAAAATACTTAAACATTTGAAAATCGTTTCATATATCTGATGTTTGTTAGTTTTTCAAGTGAAAAATGTTTTTTCTTCTTCTTTTGCAGACGTCATTTCCCAACAGCTCATTATCGTTCCTCCTCCTCCTCCTCCTTCATGGGTTTGCTACTTCTCTCATGACTCTTCATTAAATTAAGTCAGACAATTGGACTGAACATTCATTTTCACATATATTTCTCTCTCTCTCTCTTACACACACACACACATACACGCTATTTGCTCTTCAATTTTTGTCTCAAATTACACCATTAAATATTTACACTGCTATTTCAAACATGTATTTTGTTTTGTCATTTTTAAACACACAAAAAACTTCATAAAATCTTCAATTACCCCCACCCCACACTCCACCCCTTGACATTTGTCTTCATCTTCCCACAATCTCAACAAACATTTTATCTTCATAAGCAAGTAATTAATATTTTTCTATTTTGATTTTACTTGGACCAAATCAATTTCGTTCATTTCATAAAGATCAAAGTCACCCATAAGAATTTGTGAGATCAATTCATTTTTCTGTTGTACAACACGCAGATAAACATTTCTGCATTCAATTTTTTGTGAAAAAAAAATCTATCACATAAAACACTGTGCTTTCTCTGCTTACTAATAAGATATTACATTGTTACGGCAACACAGATGCCACTCTGAAAGCACGCCTGTTGTCAGCATAACAATTAGATCAGGTTTGTTATTTGTTTTTGTTACCATATTTGACAGCATATCAGACACTTAAAAAATGCCTCAAAAAATACCTTGCATCTTATATATGAAGTTTAAATTTCCCACTGGCTAATTTTACCCCAGTACTCACTAATCGAGGCTATAATTTTATCTCAGATTGTCATTCCTCTCTAGAAACTTAACTCTATAATAATAACAGTATTTACTCACAAGATATTGTTATTATTACTGAATTACTGAAACTGTAAAAGGAATTATTGTTATAAAGTATTAGTGACACTTGTTAGTACTTGCTGATCCATCTTAGCTAAATATGCCTCAAAATGCTTGTATCATTAACCAACTGGAAACTCCAGATGAAAGAGACGTCACTGAAAAGAAAACCTGGTGATGGTAAAAAGAAAAACCACATGTAGGCCGCAGAGAAATATGCTCTTCATGTGACATGGCCACAGTGGAATATAGAATATTTTTCCTAATATGATTTTTTTTTTTTTTACTTTATATTCAGCTGTACGACTAGCTTTCTTTTGGCATACAGTAAGGTTTGCTGCTCTAGCTAAAGTACTTTTGCGGTGTTTGTAATCTACTGATAGTGATTTAAATATTACATGCTTAAAAACACTAAAAACTTTCTTTCTGAACAGTTGTCTAATATGCCATCAAATATGGTACCTTTTTTTTTCATGTTAGCTTTCTTTGGATGTTTTTTTATTTACTTTAAGAAAAAAAGAAAAAAACACATTGTAAAATTAAAGAATTCTTACAGCAAATATACATAAATTTGTTATTTAGTTTATTTTTTTTTAAATATTCATATTTTTTTTTCCTGTATTTCTTAATTTGCAAAGATTTGAGCCAACTGATGCTCCAGGTCCCCAACACAATCAAAATTTATGAAACATGGTGTTGAATAAAATTCCATAATTATACATTGGTGCATAGAATGATGTTTGTTTAACAAGAATTGAACAGAAACAAGAAAATGGACAAAAGATTTTAACATGAAATATTCAAATCAGTTCAAAGAGACATGATTGTCTTCATGTCAATGTGAATAAACATTAGTCTTGTATTTTGTCATTCATCAGATCTTGATTCTCATCTCTCAAAGCAATTTAACAACTTTTCAAACATAAGTATATTTGTAACTGGACGACTGCAGAAGGGGTTTTCGACTAAAGAAATTATTACAAATTGGCAGAAGTGTGTTAACAGTGTATACTTTGTTGAAATCCTGATTTCATCTTGGTAGACATATTAAACAATGGATTTTTCTTATTTATCAGCATAACATCTTCATTGATTTTGATATTTCATCTGCTGAGCAAAATATTGAAATCTAATTCAGTTGAGCATTTAAAAATCTCCATGAGAAAACCACAAAGTCATTAACCCTAACCCTGCTAGTGACAGAAGAGGCTCCTTAAAACTTAGTAAAACCCAAACAGATTTCTTTTACATATAAAAACAATAGCACACTGTAGGCAACAGTACTATGGTTATCGATTAGCTGTTTTGGTTAAAAGCTAGCTTAGACTCCGCCACAAGAATCAATGTTTAACTGGTAGCGCTACTATTTAGCAAAAATTTGGAAAACTTTTACTTTGTCATGTTTTGTTGAGGAACCAGCATCATTAGAAAAATAATTTTATTTGAAAAAAATATTTTCTGATGTTAGTTCCTCAGCAAAACTGGACAAAGTAAAAGCTTTCCAAGTTGTCTTATAGTTTAAGATTTTTTATATTGTAGAAGTTTGCTCAGTATCATTGTAAATATGGACAATGTGAGCATAGAAATCAATAGTCTGATGATTGCTTGAGATATGAAGCTGACAGTCACCAGAAGAAAGAGACATAACTGAAAGACACTAACCTGAGAAACAACATTAAAATCAAAGAAATATGCCCATCTTATGAAGTGTTGGTTTATTTATTTATTTATACATATATTCATAAACAGTCTAAAATTTAAAAGACTTTATAAACCAATGACATCCTTGCTTTTGTATATAAACATTTGCAACAAAATAAATCCTACATTTGCCTTGATAAAGTTCCTCATGTTTCATGCTAGATGCAATTGTCATGCCTGACAATTGTATCTAGGATGAAACAGCCTATCACTTCTGAGTGTTGACTTCAATGTTCACTTTTATATTTACATATGATAAATAAGCAAAATAATATTAAAAGAAAAAACTTGTAGTTCCAACAAATGATTTATTTTATGGAGATATTTCGACTAGCAGTTGCCAGTCTTGTTCACTCCTTAATTTGAGTAAAACAGTGCAAAGAAACAAGAAACGCTCAAGAATTCAAATCAAGGAAAACAAACCAAGTTGATGACATTTGCAACATAAGAGCAAGTTTAGGTTTTTTTTTGTCATATCATATTTTTCTTTGAAGCAGAGACGTCCAAACAGGATGGAGTTGTGCTGCATCTATCCTAATGCAGACATTTTTTGTATTTACTATTACCATTTGTTCAGCTACTCTTCTGTGATTGAAATGCTTTTGGTTGGTCAATTTTATTTCCGGATAGTCAAAGTCAATTCTGTGACCACCTTCTGTAATGGCATGTAATGTAATCGCTGAAGTTTTTCCCAATTTTTATTTTTCGTTATCATTTGAAATTATCACAAAGTCTTCAATGTTCATCCAGTCGTTCTTTCAATGATCTTGAAGTCATGCCCACATAACTTGTTGCGCAGTTCATGCAATTAATTTTGTAGATCAGATTGCCATTACTTGTAACTGCTCTTTCATCTTTTAATCTGATGAGCATCCTTCCTGTTGTGTTGAAAGAGGAGAAAACAACTCAGATATCTATCTGTTTTAAAATTTGTTGAAGAGCTTCCATTTTACTCAAATTAAGGAGTGACCAAGACTGGCAACTGTTAGTCAAAATATTTCCATAAAAATAAATCATTCATTGGAACTCCAAGTTTTTTCTTTTAATTATGCAACTAACAACAGAGACAAACATCCTAACTTTAAAAATAATATTAACATTAGACAAATTTTAGTAGATATCTCCAAAATTTTAGACAGGACTCATTGCAAGGAAAAACTCCAAATTCTGGAGGTGGTTGTAATAAAAGAGAGCCAACATTAAACAAGATGTCTTTCTCTATAAACATTGCTGCTGTGATTTCTATAGCAAATGAGTTTTTATATCAGGTCATCCCATAAGTTCTGTCCGAATTTTGAATAAAGAAAACAAGTGACCAAATGTTACATTTAATTACAGATTCAATCAACAATGCATTTTCCCTGATTATCTATGACTTCCTTCCATCTATTAACAAGCTTACTAATTCCATTACTGTAAAATTCTTTTGGCTTTGATTCGAAGAACTCACAAATGTCAGTTTTAACCTCTTCCTGTGTTACAAAAGCTGTTTCTTCCAAATGATTCTGTAAGCTACGAAACAAATGGTAGTCTGAAGGAGCAAGATCGGGAGAATAAGGTGGATGAGGAATTTTCTCCCAACCAAGTTCTTCAATCTTTTGTGACGTGATTCTTGCTGTGTGTGGTCGCGCATTGTCCTGATGAAACATCACCTCTTTTCGATTCACTAGAGCAGGTCTTTTTTTCCTCAAAGCTTGGTTCAAACACCCTAATTGCTGACAGTATATTTGAGCATTAATTGTTGCATCAGGTGGTAAGAATTCAAAGTGGATTATTCCTTGGTGATCCCACCAGATTGAAAGAAGAACCTTTTGCCCATGAAGTTCCCTTCTTGGCTGTGGCTGGGGTCCTTACCCTTTACCAAGCCACTGTCTACAATGCTTAACATTTCAATAAAAGAGCCATTTTTCGTCGCCAGTCACAAGTCTATCCAAAAAAGATGAAAGAAGTTGGTGAGAATGGAGAGAAGAGCAGATGTCAACTCGGGATTGAGGTTGTTTTCAGACAATTCATGAGCCACCTCTGAATTTTACAAACCATCTTCTGCAAGTTTTTTCATTCACACATTCCTCTCCATAAACTGAGTGAATGTTTCTAGCTGCTTCGGCTGCTGAGTTTCCTTTCTTGAACTCATAAAGCATTATGTGCCTCAAATGATTCTTGGGTACTTCCATGTTAGCAGGGTTTTAATCAAACAAAATTTAATTTTATTGTTCTCTGAAATAAAATTTGATCAGTTTAAATGCATCTAAACATAAAAATAATGTTCAGCTCCATTAGACATTATAAAATACTCTTTAAATTTTGTTCATTTTAACAAAAAGTTAAAATTCAAACAGAACTTATGGGATGACCTGATAGAATGGAGTTGCTACCCCCAAACACAACCAGTTTTGAATTCAGTTTTTCTTCTAGACTGGTTAACAACCACAGCTAAAAAGCCCAGTTCATCCTACTATTTAATCCATAGCTGAAGGGAGAAGAGATAGATTCATACCTTTTCCAAGGCTATTTGTGTAATGGAATGAACTTGACTGGAATTCAAACTGCTTCTGAGCCACTATCTATTACTCTTATATCACTTGCCTAGATTCTAGAAAAATCTTTTCTCCAAAGAAAAAGTAATTTTATAAGACTTCATCATAAACATTTTTAAGAAAATTTCTTTTCATTTTTAATAGCAAAGAATAAATTCTTAGGATTCCTTACTCTTGAGCATGAAACATACAACTGGCCATGATTAAATATTTTTTCTGGAGCCAAATTTCAAATTTTTGAAGAGTTTGGGTTTGTGATTTGTTCTCGCAAATGCAGGGCGAACTGGAAACTGGATTCTTGTATATAAAATCTTAAAGAAAAAATATGCAAAAAAACTATTGCATTTTTATTAAATAAGTATTTGTTATTTTAATCATTAAATTGTTTTTACATAGTGGGAGTATTTCTCATGTTAAATAATAAAACTTAATTTTTCAAAAAATAAACAAAAATTTATTGTACTAATGTGGCCTTAAACTAACCCAGTCCCAGATATAGCCTTGGTCATGTCATTAAATACCATCTTGTCACTTCAACTGCAGTCTGGTTACTAGCATAAGGCAGAACTGTTCCTTGTTGAAGAGATCTTCTCAATGCCGAAGTTGGGTTTGCCGAATCAAGGAATTAAGTACATATGTGTTGCAATTTGCTACTAAAATTGCACCATGGTAAATTTTAATGGATCACCTACAAGTGTGGTCTCAGGTTTCCTCAGATGCTAAAATCAAAAAAGAATGATGCAACACCAGATTTGATGATAAAAAGATAGAATAAAGACAAACTTAAAGTTTTATTTTCCTTAAGCTAGACAATACAGCAACAATCTTTGAAAAAGTTCATGAGTCAATAAAATGCTTGGAGAAAGTTAAAAAAAAAAATGTATTAATTAAATTCTTTAGTATGACTTCCCTTTTAGATTCACGAGAAAGAAAAAAATAAGGTGTTGTCAAACTTCCCAACACTGTGCTATGTGTCCTTAAAGACACCTGGTTAAGGCAATGGAGAACTTGCATAGAGGAATTAACAGGAGATAACTGACATCCATTAGACATGGCATGTGGAACTAGAACAGTCTACCCCAGCGAGCAAAATAAAGGGTTCAGTTCAACATTCCAATCACCCGAAGAAGGCCAGAGCATACATTGGCCAAAACGTGATAAATATGGCAACAAAGATGTGGACAATAGTCCGAATAATGTAAATAGTGTACATAATACCTCATCTCAGAAATATAGACAGATATATTTTTTTAACTTACTCTTTTAATCTTTGAAAAAGTTCATGAGTCAATAAAATGCTTGGAGAAAGTTAAATAATTAAAAAAAAAAAAAAATGTATTAATTAAATTCTTTTGTATATGAGTTCCCTTTTGGATCGACGAGAAAGAAAAAAAAAATTAAAGTTTTGTCAAACTTCCTGAATTATTGTAAGTTCATTCACAAAAGAAATGACCTAAAATTAGCAATAGCAGCAACAGTTGTTCTGGTTTGAGCGGAGTTAAGTAGCCAGGGTCTTGTTCTCAATGAAACTGTAATCTCTACTCCTCTCTTGATAACTATACTTTTTAATGACTGCTATTAGCTGTTTATATAAAAATTAATATTCTTCTGGAGAAGGGCAGAGTGCATTGGGAGACAAATTCACACCTATTGGAAAATATTTTTACAATATTAGACTCATTGTCCTCCCCCTTAACCGATACGCAGTAGGGATTCTGGTTTTACCTGAATAAGAATTTCACATTAAGATCAACTGGCTTTACCCAGCAGTTCTCGGCATAGTATTTCTCTATTTCTTCCTTTTCTTTCCTTCCTGGTTTTGTTTTATTCAGAAGTAGGTGTCAGGAAGCTTTATTCAACACTGTCCACTAACCTTTTAACCACAATTCTCGATAAGAGCGTATTTGTTACTGAAAGATTTAGATAATTGAACAAATTACAATGACTAATTGCATGTAAACACATCCCATACATGTTAACATTATATTTTCCTTCAGTCAAATTAACAAATCAAGTTTCAAATCCCAAAGGATACTTACATTTTCAATATTATCGGTTTTTTTTTTTTTTTTTAAACCACACTTCATACTGGTACACTAAGCTACCTAGTAAAACCAATTGTACCCCTTCACTTGTTTGCACTTCTCCCCAAAATATGGTTTCAATTCAACATGGTATGGCTATTTTAGAAGGTATGATGGACTAAGAGATGTCACAGAATTTTATATATAGATAGCTTTTATGCTTTCCTTTGTGTTGCACTATAGATTGACTCCCACTGTTTCTCATGTACATGCACTTGTTCTTTCAAGTGTTGTTTTACAGATTTCTTCTACCTTATTTATAGGATTTAATAATCAAAACTTATTAGAGAAACCATCCCTAACAGAGTTAGGAATGCCTGTTTTTTTTAAAATCATTTTACTGATTCTATCGTCTATGCCAATTTTTCTATTGTTTAAATTAATATTATATTCCCAGTCAATAGGGATTCTTTTTATTTTTGGAACTTATCTTTAATACTTACCAGTTTTATCTGCTCAAATCATTATTTTATTTTCAATTTCTTCTGTAATTCATTACTGCACTTGTGAAATTTCAGCTTTTTTTTTTCTCCTCAATATGACAGTGTGGACATAGAAAGTAACTCTGCATTTTCTGTCTATATTTCTGAGATGAGGTATTATGTACACTATTTACATTATTTGGACTATTGTCCTCATCTTTGTCACCATATTTATTACAACGTTTCGGCCATTGTACGCTCAGGCCTTCTTCAGGTGGTTGGAATGTAGAGGAGAACATGACTAAAGACGGTGTGTATGCTATCCCGCGCAGCTGTGGAAAGAAATATAAAGGGGAGACAGGCCACCCCCTTAAGGTAAGGCTTCAAGAACACCAGAAAGATGTAACATGAAGGTAAGTAGAAAAATCAGGTGTGGCTGACCACATATAGAGGGAAAAGGGAGATCACCACCCTCTGTGGGATCAGGTTGAGATCATAGACAAAGAACACCATTGGAAAATTCGTAAACTTAAGGAATCAGCACATGCTAGGCCACAAAAATCTCCCGAGCTGACCAAGCATAGAAATGAATACAATATGGGAACTAGTAATAAGGAGTGCCAGAGAAAAGTGATAACAACAACAAAATTGCAATATGAACTCTGGTAAAAACATGATGATAACAAAAAAAAAAAAAATGGTTGCTGAGACATTAGGTTTATAATACCCAGAAATTCATTCTCAAGGACACAGTGGATAAAGGTGTTAGATACAGGACCCAAAGAGTGTGAGTTCAATACCTGGTTAAGGCAGTGGAGAACTTAGAGAAGGGAATTAACAGGAGATAACTGACATCCATTGTGGAACTAGAACAGTCTACCCTAGTGAGCGAAATAAAGGGTTCAGTTCGACATTCCAACCATCTGAAGAAGGCTGAAATGTAATAAATATGGCAACAAAGATGAGGATAATAATGTAAATAATGAACTCAGCATTTTGTATAACACACAATTATTTGTATATGAAGTTAATTTATATTCTCACCTTTTTAAGAACAAATATTGTTTATTTATGGCTGTTCGTATATTTAATTTAATGTGTACAAAGTCCACAACCAAATGGGGAAGCAATCATAACCAGAACCAAGTATTTGTTTGCTACATTTATCTTTCAAAATAATCTCCATGTCAATGCACTCAATTCAGTGGAAGATATTAATCATATATCAGGTCATCCCTAAGTTCTGTCCGAATTTTAACTTTTTGTTAAAATGAACAAAATTTAAAGAGTATTTTATAATGTCTAATGGAGCTGAACATTATTTTTATGTTTAGATGCATTTAAACTGATCAAATTTTATTTCAGAGAACAATAAAATTAAATTTTGTTTGATTAAAACCCTGCTAACATGGAAGTACCCAAGAATCATTTGAGGCACATAATGCTTTATGAGTTCAAGAAAGGAAACTCAGCAGCCGAAGCAGCTAGAAACATTCACTCAGTTTATGGAGAGGAATGTGTGAATGAAAAAACTTGCAGAAGATGGTTTGTAAAATTCAGAGGTGGCTCATGAATTGTCTGAAAACAACCTCAATCCCGAGTTGACATCTGCTCCTCTCCATTCTCACCAACTTCTTTCACCTTTTTTGGATAGACTTGTGACTGGCGACGAAAAATGGCTCTTTTATTGAAATGTTAAGCATTGTAGACAGTGGCTTGGTAAAGGGTAAGGACCCCAGCCACAGCCGAGAAGGGAACTTCATGGGCAAAAGGTTCTTCTTTCAATCTGGTGGGATCACCAAGGAATAATCCACTTTGAATTCTTACCACCTGATGCAACAATTAATGCTCAAATATACTGTCAGCAATTAGGGTGTTTGAACCAAGCTTTGAGGAAAAAAAAAAGACCTGCTCTAGTGAATCGAAAAGAGGTGATGTTTCATCAGGACAATGCGCGACCACACACAGCAAGAATCACGTCACAAAAGATTGAAGAACTTGGTTGGGAGAAATTCCTCATCCACCTTATTCTCCCGATCTTGCTCCTTCAGACTACCATTTGTTTAGAACTTACAGAATCATTTGGAAGAAACAGCTTTTGTAACACAGGAAGAGGTTAAAACTGACATTTGTGAGTTCTTCGAATCAAAGCCAAAAGAATTTTACAGTAATGGAATTAGTAAGCTTGTTAATAGATGGAAGGAAGTCATAGATAATCAGGGAAAATACATTGTTGATTGAATCTGTAATTAAATGTAACATGTGGTCACTTGTTTTCTTTATTCAAAATTCGGACAGAACTTATGGGATGACCTGATAGATTGACTTATTAGAAATTTTCAATCTTTACTAAAAACGACCCTCAGGACTTTTCTATTTCTTTGCCTTCTGTTTTTTTTTTTTTCTCTGACAAATGTTAGAAACAAATCTGAAATTTTTTACACTGATTTAAGTCTCAAATGTTTAAGTTGTTTGATCAACTTTGCCAAATTTGTTTTAATTTTTATGCATATACAAGCCTTCTTACACTAGAAAATAATGTTTTATTCACAATTGCCAAGAGCTGCGGTGAATATCTTAAGCTTACAATAATATGCACCAAAGCTTGTTTTAAAAGCTCACGTTAAGCAGTTGTAAATGGAAGCTGACTAAATGTATTTTTAACTTTCTTATTTCAAATGTATCAAGTGCATTAACATCACAATTTCCAATCTGGCACATATTTGTGGTGTTAACCATCAACTGTGGCAATTTTTAAGAAGACTTACTAAGAACAGTAGGAATGTCAGTTGACTCTGGATAGATCTTTTGTTTAAGTGGCAAGTTTACATTTTTGTGGTTATGTCATACAGCCCCCACAGGGTCACGGGTTCAATGCTGTTGCATTCATTGAGTCACTGGACATGATTATCAAGCCCCAACTCAAATGGGTGACTGCCCATGTTGCAGTGGCACTGTTCTCTCCCATATGATCCAACACATCATCCCCCCCCCCACACACACACACATTTGATGTACTTGTTCTCCTGCCTTGACTACTTTGAGAGGTTGTCATCTCCCCATTTTTTTTAGTTATTTCACACTTATTCTAAATAATGTTTATACTTGATGGATCTGAGACATGGTTTAATATTGTGAATATTTGATGTAATTTGGTACAATGTAAAAGCATTCACAGCCCAAAGTAAAAGGTATTCTCTGAAGATATGGGTGTTTGATTAAAAAACAGAAACTTATTTTAAAAGTCTTTTTTTTTCTATTTTAAAGCATTTTTACTGGATAATGATTTTTTTTCATCTTTTCCTCCAACAAAAAAACTGTTAATATGGCTTTTTGTTTGTTTTTCGAAATAACTCATTCATAGAAAGTTTTCAAACTGTTGCTGGCATATATTGTAGAAATTCGTGCCAGATTCAAACATGAATCCTTAGAAAAGATTGTGTCATGCTTCCAGAATGGTATCAATTTTATATTTTGCCATTGATATTTCCCCAAAATTTGACTGATGCTACAAGAACAGATTCCTTTTATAAATGAACCAATTGTATCTTAATAGAAGATCTCTGTGGCTTAAACAAGAGAAGTATTTTACAAGTGTTCTATTGGATGTAAAGTAATGTTTTTTTCTTTTTTAAATGAAGAGGTAAAATGAACACAGATGGCAAAGGCAAAAAGCTATATTTCTTAATTTAGTTGAATTAATAATGGAAGACACTGAGTTTGTTAAATAATTGATAAAAGATTTGATCTATTTCTTTCTTAAGAGATGACAATGTCAGTATAACTTGTAATAGTTGATCACCAGTTGTACCATTGTTTTGGGACCTTACTGATATCTAAAATTTTTAATTTTTATATAAAAATAAAAGCACACTTTTAAAATACAGTATATTGTGACACTATTTAGCTATGGTAATTGGCTAACTAATTAATCATAGAAATTAAAAACAGGAAATACTTAAGGCAAGAAAGAGCTATATTGAAAGATAGAGTGAGTGACATTAAAAAGAATTTATTTTATTTACAAAAGAAAGATACTTTTCGCAAAAGACAGAAAATCCGTAAGAAAAAGCGAGACTGTGATTCTGTCAAAATTAATTAATGTCACGATAAGGGAGTGATGCGCCAAACAAAACAGAATTCTGAAAGAAAAACAAAGCCGGCCAACGCATGCGGCCATAAAAAAAATTTGGCTTGGGACCACCCTAGAGAGTAGGTATTAATTATCTTTCAGAGATATCATTTAACTTTAATTCCTGGTTCCAGCAAGGGAAGCCATCTGGTATATGCATGAATCTTGACATGAAAAGGAAAATCAAAAAGAGATCATTATCATTGCTTATTCAAACTGTTGACGTCAGACATAGCGTCTCGAAAATGAGCATCTGGAAAAGAATTTAATTATCAGGTAAACACGACCACCCAGTTAAAAGTTGACTAGCAGAGAACCCAGAGTCAGGTTTTTTTTTTTTTTTGACAATGATTAATAAGTCAGTAGAAGTCCGAGCTAAGTGGATTTGGGCAATCTGGGATTTGTAAATGTTTTGGCCTAAGGAAAAGAAAAAATGGATTTTGTAAACAAAATTCTGGAATAAAGCAGAGAGTTCGATCGTCAAGTCGAGAAGCTCGGCTTGATTCTTGTTGGGAATTGAGAACTGTCAAGGAACTCAAACCACGACAGGCCCGACACCGGAGTTGGTCGGTGTCCATATAAATGAACGTCTTGAAGCAGCTAGTGAGTTTCAAGAGAGTTTGGAGTTGCAGTCAGTTGAAGACCAGCCTCGCAGAAGCTGACCGAAAGATTTCCACATCCTCTCAACTTAGTCTTCCTACCAAAAGCAAGTTTTTATTGACGAACAATTTAAAATACTATAACTCACTTAAGAAACACAAAAAGTGTCACGAATCCATAGAAACGGGCTGGGAGAGAAACACACTCTTGTATTCAACAGATAAAGATAATGGTTATTTCTCAACATATTTGAACCTCTTGAATTTGTTTTATTTTTTTTACTCACGCTTGTGCGGTATCACCTTTACCCCGGATTCAGCTTGCACTACAGCCCAATGCCTGATTGATTTTGTCTACCTAAGATCAAAGTCACAACGTGTGTAGGTTAGACTTGAGATCAAAGCAGTTACTTCGGTAACCAGACGTTGGAAGTGAGCTGGGAACGACAAGTTGGTATCGAACCGGGAACGACCAAATCAACCGGGACACAGGTTGGTGGCAGCAACAAGTCAAGCCCAAACGCTGGTGGAAGAAACCTTACAGCTTCACACTGCAACTGGGAGTTGACCACGGGCAGACGGCGCAGTGTCATATATTGATGTCGCAACCAGTGGACGTCACATATTGGCACTGGACTGCGACTGCTGGTGGGTGTCACAATAGCCATAGCGGAAACAAATGCTGTGCACCATTTTTAAAGTCCTAATAAACCTACCAAACCATGTGTAGCTTTCTTAGGATCTTTAGACTAATCTTCTGATCACAAATTTAGTTTAGGAGACAAGAAAGAAAGAAAAAAAAAAAATAATCAGTTCTTGTGCAAAAAAATTTCTTAGATGGGATTTGGAAGTCTGATACCAACAAGAAATAAAAATGCATTAACCAAACATCATAAATTTATTTATTTATTTTTAATGCACTGAACAGTTAATAAAAATAAAAGACTATCAATCAAAAATTTGTTTAGTCGGCTTTTGCAAGAGTTTTGTTTTTTGCTGAATTTCAGTTTTAGTGCAAAAGCCAAGGACTTCCATGTAAGGTACTATGAAAACAGAAAACAGCCTCTCATTTGTATTATAGATTGCTAGCCATTCTAAATTTAACAAATTTGGATCACACATCTGACAAATGATACAGGACTATTTTAAGAAGTTTCAAGGACTGAAATAGACACACACAAAGTGAATGGTCATCAATTTCAATAAACACAAACTTTGTGATTTATGTTTTGATTATTTAACAGATGAGATATTCAAAGAAAAGTTACAACTGGTTCCAATAATTCATGTCACATGGATCAGTTGAAAGCAGTGAAGAATTCTAAGTGTTGAAGGCTAAAAACACAACTGAATGCAGGTCTGGCTATGTTACATATTTTGTGTACCATTCTATACAGTTTGGAGTTCCACTACACTTGAAAATGTTGAATTACACACTTGAATTCTTACTGCTACACATTTTCTGTGATGTAATGGTTTTAATGAATAGAACTAGAAATAGAAATGTTCACAAAAAGACAACCCATTTTAGCCAGCCCTACTACTCATGGCTTTCATTGAACATGGTATGGAACACAATGATGTTAATATTTTTTCAGTTCATCTAGTTTAGTATTCATCTCCTCTTCCAATTTTGATATCTCTATGGACTTGTCCTTTGCAGATCTTCATATTGCATTGGACTTTATGATATTTGTGAAGTTCTGAATCTGCCCAGCTTTCTTTGGATAGCTGTCAGCTGACTTGAACAAATCTTGTGTGCAACTTTCAAGCTTGTGTTTTTTGGTCTTCAGTTCTTTAATTTCCATAAGCATGAATTTCCTTTTTTTGCCCAGCTGCTTCTTCCTGCTTTTTTACTTCACAGCCTCAAGGTATTGGTTGTATTCTGTTCCAGCATTGGAAGCACTGCAGGGAAGAGTCTTAGTCATGGGAACATTCCCAGCACCTCCAACTGTAGCCAAATAGTCCACGATAATGCACTGTGAGACCAGAGTCTGCTGTTTCATATTGTCAGTGAAAATTTCCTTATTAACTGAGAAACCTCTCTCTACTGAGTTCTGTCCATGAGAAGAGTACCAGCATTCTGAGAACATTTCACCGTTTTTTAGATTCTATGTTGCTAGACAAAGAAGAGAAGAACAAAGTGTCCAGACGGTTGACATGGTTGCTGAAATTCTTGAAAGCAATATTTTCAACAGTCTTTTCCTCAAACTCTTTGTACTGACTGATGATTTCATCACAATTACACTTGCTGATTTTTCTGTCCATCATGTAGGAAAGACATCTTTTTAGACTGACATCTGTGGTAGATTTTTTTTTCACAAATGGATCCAGTGTTCAGCCATGCAAGCGACTTTACAAGAGGGTTTTTAAGGGGAGACTTTGCCAGAAGTTTCTCAATGAGGGGGGTGGAGTGTAAGTAGCCCAATTTAGAAAATTCCAGGACTATCCAAGGAGCTTTGGGGCTATTCCTGTTTTTCTATGACTTTTCACACCCTGGAAAAGGCTCTGTCAAAGGACCTGTATGAACCCTGATGAGATATTATATAAATAATTTTTTTTTTTTTTAAGACCTACAGTCAAATATATTGTCACACACAAAAAGATTTTCCCAATTAAAATGAAACATTGTTCAAAATATTAAGCATTAAAAAGAAAACCTTAATGACTTCTGAACAAATAATGAAATCCAAAAGATGAAGAGCAGAAATAAAATTGTTCAAACAATTTATTCTTTCTTTTCGGATACAGATTCCGCAATCATCAAAACATTCTGCTGACAGAAAAATGCTAATTTATTCAGGTTCTTCCACATTGCTTCGTCTACTTGTAAAAAGAATATCAAGGTTTAACTGGGTCAAAGTGAGTATCTGAAATAGACAAGTTTTCTTTTTTTATATTCAATTTTCACAAAAACTATTTCAAATGCATGGCAACACAAAGGACATTAACTTTGTTAGAGGTTAAAATTCTAATAAAACTTCACCGATAGAATGTTTTCCTCTTGACATTGAAATTCCGACAGAATTTGGATCCAATCTCTAAATTTTTTCAGTTATTTCATCATACAAGGTTTTTTTTTTCTCTCATCCAAACGAATAAAAAAAATTATTCATTAAGAAACAAGTGGGATTTAATTTGATAATGTAAATATTTCTAAATTTTAATTGACCACTTATATTTTAAAATAATAACTTGTACAAAAAATAATAAAAGTAAACAAAAAGTTTTCAATTCAAAATTGACATTTCCATTTTCTTAAGGTTTTCCAGAGAAAAAAAAAAAAAAAAGGCCTTAAAATGGTTTCCTTAGATTTATGAAGTTTTTCAAAAGAAAATATTGCCCTATGTGGAATAATTAAACTGTTAAAAATGACATGTCAATCTTGATAAATGTTTTTTTTATAATAGAAATTAAAATCCAAAAACAATACCCACAAAGAGTTCCATATTGAGCAGACCCCCCCCAATCAAGTATTTAGGAGGCTATAAATAAATCAATGACAAAATGGATTGCCTAAACCCTATTTTAAATTCATTTAAACATAATTACATATGTTGTATAAATTAAACTTGGTCTGAACCTATCAAATGAAAACATTCCTACATACAGAAATAACATATATAAGGACTTGGACTATTTCGGGAGGAAAAAAAAAAAGTACTTACGTTCTCTCTTAGCTCTGATAGCATTCCACTTCTCCCAATTGGCAGGCTGGTTTGCTATTAAAACAAAATCAATCAACTAGACAATATGCAATTTTTTGTCTGACAATTTAAAAATTTAAACAACACAGAAAAATACAACTAAAAAGAGTTTATCTTTAAAGAAAAAATTAAAATTTGGAATTTTTTTATGCTTAATTATGAAAAAGTAAATAAATTTTTTACTGACATTTCAAATTGGTAATTCATAAATTACTGTTAGGTAATAGCAAGCAATATTTGTAAATAAATTAATATCTAAAATTTTTATTTTTCACTCAGGGCGTTCTCACTAATTCTCCAGGAGAGAGAATTATGAAAGTGACTAATAATTTTCTTTAAATGGTAAGCATTCACAATAAATGTTTGCTAATCCTTTACAAGTATAAATCACTCAAATTTATTTCCTATTAAATTGTAAAACAAATAAAAGTAGTAGTAGTTGATCAAAAATCAGTCAATTACTTTCAAGATTTAAGAAGAAAGTTATTTTCTTCATGTCTAAAAACTTGCTTTCTCAGTTCCAAAAGAAACTTGTCTCAGCTTAGACCAGATTGCAAACAAAAAACAAAACAAAAAAAAAGGGTTGTATCATTGACATCAGTCTAATTTAGAGATTTGGGGCTTTTTTGGGGTTTGAAAATTCCATTTGTGTTATAAGAATGGTCAGTGCATTGTCTAAATGGGAAATATATTTTTACTAAACAAGTACATGTGTCTTGACCATATGAATATAGTAATCATATGAAACTGACTATTGCTCTTGAAACAAGCTATAGAATAGGTCAAAGAGAGACATGATTTTTGATGAGATAAACATTTTAACAGGTTAACAATTAATACTACCATAACATGATAGCACAAGCAGAATTCAAATCATGATTAAAAAGTAAATTTGTTTGGATGCATCTTAAAGTGTATGTATGAAATAAATTCACTGTATTCAACAAATGAAAAACACTTCATTAGGCGATTGTGGATCAGTCAAATGTAATTCCAATAACAGTAGTTGGGTTCGTTTCATACAAAAATTGAGTAAAAATAACATGACTAAAAAAAAAAAAAAAAAAAAAAAAAATTTAATTAGACGATATCCATTTAAATGAGTTAAATAGGTTAATACACATCCGTCGGTATTTATGACAGACACCAGCCAATCATATTCCAATGAGGGGGAACACAGGTGTACGCATATTCCATTATATCAATAAGTTATTAACAACTTGGTTGCTCAGCAGAAAAAATATCTTTTCATGTTTATAGAAAAGTCAATAAATACTTGTAACAGTGCATTTCAAACTTTTCAAAAGGGAAAGGATTAAAAAAAAAAAAAAAATTAGAGTTAGCTTACCAAATTTATGGATTTTCAGGTAAAGAGGAGATGTAATGAGGATTGCATAGGCCAGGTAACGTGCAAATCTGGCATTTGTCCAGTGATACTTCCAAGGAAAACGCATTACTTTGGCACTCATTGTGTATGGGTACCGCATTTCTGCAGCCATTTTTGATTCTTAAAAAAAAAAAAAAAAAAAAAAAAAATATATACCCCAAAAGATTATTGATAAAGTTTCACTTTTACAGGATCTTATGGAAATAATCATGTTAGGAAAGCCAGGGATTTTAAGATAAGTAAGGTGACTTAGTCATAAAGTAATATCAAGCATAGAAAGGACATTATTCATAAAGGATTTTCATAAAAATCAATAAGTTTGTTTTTATATATATATATATATATATATATATATATATATATATATATATATATATATATATATATACACACATACACACCTTGGCTGTTTTGTTTTGTTTTTTTTACATCAACATGGGACTATAAACTAGATTGGAGAAAAAAATAATTAAAAAAAAAAAAAACGATTTGGAAATTCTTGCAAAAATCAGATAATTATTGTATTTTGATGAAAGCTTCAGGACTTCATCAGAAATTAATTATTATATGTGTCTTTAGGAAAATCTTTGTAAATTTTTTTTTTTTCCACATCTGTTACTCCCTACTAATTTATGAAATTGGGAAATTCTTTTTTTGCATGGTTTAATGTTGATATTAGTTATAAGTACAAGTCCTCAGAGAATTTGAATCATGAAATATTTTTGTCAACCCCACTACAGAAAATCTGCTATAAAACCAAGACATAATTTAATTTGAAAAAGTTTCTAATTGCTTTTATAAATAAAATATATGAGCACTATTGGCTTTAGAAAAAAAAAATTTTTTTGGTGAATAACATTTTTACAGGAATTGGTCTCTTTCTTTTAAATTTTAATTAGAATAATTTAGAAATTTAACATTCTGTATTAATTTGTAGTGGTCAAATGATGGTGTTATTAAATTAAAACTATTTACTAATCATGAATGGAAAAGCTTGCTACAATTCAACAATCCGCAATATTTTAAAACGAATTTCAAATTTATTTTATGTGTATAAATGTTGATTTTTGTACATATGAACATCCATACACAACATTATCAGAAAATAAGAGTGACTAAATAAAATAAAATAACTAAAGCAAATTTAAAATTTATTGGTAATTTTCCACAACAGGTGTCTTTGGGAGTAAGGCTATAGAACCAAAGTACCTAAAATTCAATAAAATATTATGAGGGTGGGTTGAAAAGTTCATACGCTGACTATGAAGGTGCAATTCTAGAGCTATGAAATCTTGCCTGCACTAATTTCTACTCTTCTTCATTAATAATGACATTGTTTCTTTCCAGGTAAACTGACATCTGACTGTTGAAGACTCCAAAAATAACTAGTAGCAGATTCTCTTAAAAATGGACAGTGTAAATGTGGGGAGCTGAATTTAGGAGAGTCTTGAAGATGACTCAAGTTGTGGATGTCTGGCAATTGCTACCACCAAGGAAACCATTGATCGTATTCACCACATGTTGATGGATGACAGACAATTAACTATAAATCAAATAGTCAATGCTATTAGCACGTCCTGTAAGAGAGTTTGAGAATATGCTGCACAATGAACTTGGCACGACAAAGGTTTCTGCTCAGTGGGTCCCACCTATTCTGACATCTGATCAAAAGCGCACAGGCTGCTCACATCACAGGAAAATCTGACATTATTTGAGAATGATCCAGCTGTGTTGCTTACCTAGGATGACTGTTACAGGGAAGGTGATAGCCTCAGTTTTTAGGGATGCCAAAAGCATTATTTATTGACTATATTAAAAAAGGGCTACACCATCAATGGAGAGTACTATGCCAACTTGCTGAGGCAGTTATGAAAGGCTATCAAGATGAAATGCCCAAGAAAACTGATCAAAGGGGAAGTGTTTCATCAGGACGATGCTCCAGCACAGAAGTCCTTGGTTTCAATGGCTGCTGTGTGTGACTGTGGCTCTGAACTGGTCGATCACCCTCCCTATTTTCCTGATTTGACTATCATCTGTTCCCCAACATGAAAAAACACTTGGCTGGAACCAGTATTGCAGTGATGATGACATAACTTCTGTTGATGAATTTTTTGACCAACAGGATGAACAGTCAGATGTCAGTTTACTGGGAAAAAAACAATGCAATTAAGGAGTTAAAATGAATGCATGCAAGCTTTCACAGCTCTAATGTCACTCCTCCATAGTCAGCCTATGAACTTTTCAGCACACCCTTGTAGATTGCTGAAAATATTTTAAGTTTTTGAGATTCCTAGGTAGTTAAATATTATATTAAAAAAAAGAAAAAAAAAAAAAAAAAGGCGTGAACATTATATTTGTCAAGTAATTTTTATAGTTATGTACCTGTTGGTTAAATTAACCAAACATCAGTTTGTCAATAGAGCTGTCCACACCTCATAAAAACATCCATCTCCATGTTAAAAAATGCTTTACTGTGATATTTTAAATTAAAAGTAAGTATCTGTCTATATTTCTGAAATGAGGTATTGTAGCTGCAGTAACACAGTAAGGATGTAACATGAGGAGAAATAGAAAAATCAGGCATAGCTGACCACATATGGAGAGAAAATGGAGATCACCACCTCTGTGGGATGAAGTTGAATTAATAGACAGAACATCACTGGAAAATACAAAAACTCAAGGAATCAGCACATATGCTAGTCTATAAAAATATCTTAAGCTGGTAAAAATACTTACTATGGACATTAAATTCATTAAGTTTCAAAAATTCATTCAGGACACATGGTCCAGCATATAAAAGTGTTGGTTGATTAATCCAAAAAGTAACTTGACCCAAAGAGTTGAGAGTTCAATCCCTGAACTAAGCAGAGAAAACCTGGAGAGTTGAGTTATCAAGGAGAATTAACTAAATTCAAGAATTAGAACAATCTACCCCCATGGACTAAAAGATTTTGATTTGAAATTGCAACAAATCTCACCTGGAGAAGGTCAGAGTGTACAACCTTTGAATAAAGATGAGGACAACAATCTGAATAGTGTAAATAAGTGATATTTGTTTCAATTCAGATTAAATTTTAAATCAGCTAATCTTCCTCAAATAAAGTTTCAGAAAAGTATATATTATTTTTAAATAAAGAAAATTATGTTGTTTTGACAGATATGAATGATTTTATAAATTTACTGATTGCAGATTATTCTTTGGATTTTATCAAGTACCTCTAAATATATAGCAGGAACACCAGACCAGATGCGGCAATAATATTCAATGAATGGACGAATGGTAGACTTATAGATATGTAAGATACATTCTGTCAGGAAAAATTATCTTGCAGACTTAGCAACTGATCAAATATATTCTTTCCACTTCATGTCAGTCCAAGAAGGTATAATGTGTCACTCTGCTGAAGATTAGCATCAACCTTACAGATGGAAAGTAAAAAAAGGTTTTTTTCAGATGATTAAAAGAAAGCAGTTTCATTTTGGAGGTGTTAAGCCATAATGCTTATCTGAAAGAAGACTTTGCAATGTTGAGATGCTTAACAAAGTCAGATGATTAGAGCCTCTAGTACTTTGCCAAAAAGAGGTAGAAGGCTAACAGACCAAAATAAGGATCAGATGGTTCACCCAAGTCCTTAAAGACAAGAACTACAGAAGATTTCTAAAAAGCAGGAAAGCAAGGAGTAAAGTATTTATTTTAGTTCAGGAGCATATTTCCTAAGGACTATTGCAGGGATACCATCAAGTTGACATGCTTTGTGGGGTTTAGAGGAGATAGCAGAAACTATGGGTGGAGTTCTATGCCTATCGCTCAATAGAGACTCGGTTCTAAGTGGAAAGTCAGGCAAAGGTACTCCAGATGAGTCAAGAGTAGAATTTAAAGTAGATTTACAAACAAAACATTCTGCTTCATCATCAGCAGATGTTAACACCTCAAATTGAGTGTGTGCGTGTGTTTGAATAGAAGACTTACTCTTATTTAACACTATTACACAGCTGCCAATAGTCATGTTAGAAAAACTTTAAAAAAAACAAAAAAAAAAACCAACTTAACATACAGTCCAAAGGATGACTCTTAAGGAAAATTACAAGAATTAAATCATTAATATTTACTTTCTGTGTATTTAAAGCATAACAAGGACAGACGAATGAATAAATTAAAAAGATTTCATGGTTCAAAAGTAGTCAATATTATTATTGGATCATAATTATTATAAGAATGATGGTTCGTTTCATAATGTCTTTTCCAGTTGTACCCTTTCAGCACGGCAATGGTGTTGTTGCAAACTAAACAATGTATCTTTTAATTTACCATTGTGCCAAAATATCTTTCCCCCCCCCTACCATTTTTCTTGAAACACTTACGCTTCTTAATTCAATTTTCTTTTTCTCTTGGCTAAAGGAACACTGGCCATTTTAGGGTTGAAGTAGTAGGGAAAAAAAAAAAAAAAAAAAGAGATTAATTTTCAAAATTGATGACATGGAATCTGAAAAGTTACTGGTACATTTAAATGGCTAACAGTAAAAAGAGATAAAGGAAAATGTAAAAAACATGTGATTTTCTTGAATGCTGTAATTACTATATTATAAAAACTGCAATTTTGGCTGTTAAATGACCAAATTAATATCCTCCGTGCAGTCCACAGGTGTGCTTATAAAGGACTGTGTACGGCCTGCAGGCTACATGTTTGACATGCCTGATCTACACCTCATGTTTTAAAATATTTGCCAAAAATCAAGGAATTACTGATTTAAACAAAATTTCCAGGACTCATTCATTAGTGAATGAATATTTTACTGGATAGGTCATTTTATTAGAGAAAAAAAATGGGAGGGGGGGGGGGGTTATGTTTCACACACCTCTTTTCATTATTGCATGTGTACTTTTTTTAATTTGGTGAATGTTTGTCCAAATTTTTTTTACAGTTATATAAAAAGAAATCCCTGAAGATAATATTTTTGAAAATTCAGGCTGCATTTTGCCAAAAAATCAATTCAGTAAAAAAAAAAAAAAAAAAATCAAAATAATTTTTTTTAAAAATTGGTGCTTGCATTATTTAATAACACATTTTCTTTCAAATTCAGCAGGAAAAAAAATGCAAACTTAATATTTATTTTTAAGAAACTACTTGTAATCTTTCAATGCAATTTTGAAATTAATACTGTCACTGTTTGTCCCAAAAGAGTTTATTTTATTAAAGAAAAACATGTTTAGTGATTTTAAAAAAATCTCAAGTTTAATGCCATTTTTGAGTGTGAACCTTTTTTAAAAGAATCTTATTTTATTTTTTCTTTTTCGCAATTATTAAGATTATTTTTGGCATGGATGTACAAAAGAAATATAAATTGATATCTTGTGTTGACTGACTAGTCAATATCAGAGGAATATAGGTACCTCCATGAGATCGCTAAAAAAGAGCATAGAATGATGAAAAAGATGCCAAACTTGATGGAAACAAAATTTTATCGTCTAAATGTTTGTTATTATTAAGAGGAATAATCAAAGTATTTTGGGGGTATTTTTTACATTTTTTAATCGTTCCTAGCACGTCCGAAATTTTTGTTAAAAATCTTCTTTTTTTTTTTTAAGTCAGCAAAATTGACAGATAATCAATCACATCAACCATTTTTTTCCATTTTCAAAAAAAAAAAAAAAAAAACACACACACACACACACAACAACTTTGGTCTTTCCTCTTAATAATAACAAGCAAACATTTAGACGATAAAATTTTTGTTTGGGTTTTTTTTGTTTTTTTTAACTTAATTATCCCCCCCCCACACACACACACACATGTGCGCGCTTTTTTCGGACAGAGGTAGAATTACAACAACATTGTTTCTACTTTGTCCTTTGACATCACAGGCTAGCTAGCATAAAACATTATTTTCATTCTGATTTAAATAAAAAGGTAAGTATTACTTTTAGAAAACCCAGATTGTTTGTAAATTTAAGGATAACTCAAACTTCGAAACATCTCTGGAACAAAAATCAGATTTTAAAGAGAATTTTAAATTTGTTGTCTACATTTTCTTTTGTATACAATGGAGGTTCAAGGAGTTAATGAAGGTAAAAAAAAAAATTTAAAAAAATACTAATTCTTTTGATGGAAATTAAATTTTCTTTTAATTTAAATTAGCTTTTTAGAAAGTTCAAATGTGTTTTAAGTTTGTTTTTTTTTTTTTCAACTCCGTGGCAGTAGCTAAGCATTTTTAGGTGAAGATGAATGACCTTCATGTCTTTGGTACGTTTTTTTTTTTTTTTTTTTTTCATTTTCGAGAATGAATGAATATAAAGACGGTTATTTTTTTTAAATTGATAAATAAAAAAGTAAACAATTTCCACGTTAACCCACCAGATGATTTTGAAAAGAGAGAGAAATAATACAAATTGAACGTCACAGCAAGAACTGAAGACTGCTGTGTGAAAGCAAAAAGGTTTTTTTTTGTTTTTAGGAAAAGATGCGATTGTATCTTTCTTCAGAAATTCTAGAATTCCTGGTGGTAAGGAAAGAACTAAGCAAATATTTAAATAAATAAAAACAGGCACAATAAGGGTAATTTAGGATTTATTTGTATTTTTACATTGGAAAACTAACATCAATTGTCATAAATAAAATAAGTATTTTTTTAAAACTCAAGAAATCGAACCCCCAATTTAGATCCACTTTACTCGGTTCAAATTTTATGAAAAAGTTTCTATAGAAATTCAAGTGAATCACATCAAATTACATTGGTTCTCTAAACCGAATCTTAATCTTTTTTTGGCAAGAAAAAAAAAAACATTTTTTTAAGTTGGTTAAACAACCATACCATTGACCAGGGATATAAAAAACACTTTTTTTTTTTTTTTACATTTACTAAAAAATAATCATTTAGACAAAAAACAAAATTTACATTCAAACTTGTAATTTAAGAAATTTATGCATGAATTTTTTTTTTAATGTTGCAATGTTTCAAAATCGAATTATTGTTCAAATTAGTTCAATTAAAAAAAAAAAGTTAACCAAAACATTTATTCATAAAATTTAAATTTTCAAGTTCTTTCTTCCGAATTGAAGCAAATTAAATTCTTTCATCATAAAACATTTCATAAATTTAAGCAAAGAATAAAAAAGTAATTTCGTCAATGATTAAAATAATTATTGACTGAAGGTCAAAATTTCCTTAGGTGAGTTTCCTTGAGACCCGAAGTGAAAAAAAAAATCGTATACATTAGAAATTAATAAAAAAAAAATGGAAAATATTAAGGAAAAAAAGGATGGCCATTTAAAATGATTTATTTTTAATTTTACGAACGATAAAATTTTTCTGTACAAATATATTGAGAAGGTGATTTGAGTAACAGGAGGACATGAATTTAAATGACAATTATTTAAAAAAAACACTCTGAAAATATTTCTTAAGTTAAAAGTAAGAAACGACGCGTTGATTGAAAAAAGGAGATAAATTTGAATTGATTAATCAAATTAAAAACGTTTATTTAAGGCTTAAAATGAAACATTTTAAAAGAACTTGGTAATCAGCGAAAATCTTAAAGAAAAAGTGTCATTTTTAACTCTACGGCTTTACTGAGGAATGTCAATTTTTTTAAGATGATAAAAGAAATATTTAATATTGAAAATAATTTATAAACCATTTTAAAAACTAAACAACGATAAGTGATGACATTCAGCTTTAAGACTTCATTTTTTGCGGTCAACAGAAAAAAACAATAACAGATTTTACTAATCTTAGAACAAAAATAATTAAAGATCATTAACATGGATAAATATAGATTCATGAATTTATTTTAAAATACGGTTCATCCTAAAAATTAAGAGAATCATTCTCTCTATATTTCTAGTTTCATATGACGAAGAAAAGTAAAAACGACCTTTTATAATTCGTTTCAATCAAAAAAAATATCAGACGACTTTTCTTTTTTTTTTTTAAAAAACATACCAAGAAGAACCGAAATATACACATATTTCAGCAAGTAATATACAATTATTTAAATTACAAGTTCAATATATAAATAAAGTAAGAAGTTTGATGAGAGAATATTAAATGCTTTCTTACCTGAAGTTTTCATGCTGACCTTGGTCGTCCTGACTGAAGCGGAAGAAGAAACGAAAACGAGACTGGAAGGAAAGAGCAAGGACAGATAACTTTGTCTAACTTCTCAACAGGGGAGACAATCGTTTCGTCACTTCCCGAACAAAGGTGCTTGTTTAATCAGCAGACAAGCGCCATTTTCTGTCGGCAATTCACTTGTGCTGTGTCACGCTGTTTCGGTGTGACCGAAAACCAATTTTATTCCACTGCATTGATAAAAGAAAAAATAAACCATGAAGATGAGGAACCATATGACCTCGGCTTCCGGAGTAATATCCTTGCTTGATGAACCGGACGAACAATTAAAGGTATTTGCTCTTGAAAAGCTAAACAAAATTGTAGATGTGTTTTGGGCCGAGATCGCCGAAGCTGTTATGAAGATTGAAGTTTTGCATGAAAGCCGGGATTTTCGTTGTCGGGATCTGGCAGCTCTGGTTGCTTCTAAAGTCTATTATCATCTTGGGGCTTATGAAGATTCTCTAAAATTTGCCCTGGGTGCTCTGAATTTATTTGATGTTACCGATACATCGGAGTATGTGTCAACTATAAAAGCAAAATGCATGGACCAATATACAAAACTTCGAGTGGTGCATGCAGAGAACCAAGGTGATCCTAAAATGATTGATTCTCGACTTGAAGCTGTTGTGAATCGAATGTTTCAAATGTGCTTCGAAGACCGGCAATATAAACAAGTTGTTGGAATTGCCTTAGAGACGAGGAGGATTGATATGTTCGAAAAGGCTATTACAGAGTCGGACGACTCCTCTGCTATGTTAGCCTACAGCTTAAAAGTTTGCTTATCTCTGATTATGAGCCGGCATTTTCGTAATGATGTGCTTCGTGTATTAACCAAACTTTACATGGGTTTGAAATCCCCAGATTATATCAGTGTTTGCCAATGCTACATATTCTTGGATGACCACAAATCTGTAGCAGACATTTTGGAAAAGCTCATCAAGGGAGATGAAGAATCCCAGTTGAAGGCCCTACAGATAGCGTTCGATTTGTATGAAAGTGCTACTCAACAATTTTTACAGCAAGTTCAGAACTGGCTCCGAGCAGTCGCTCCAGCCCCCTTGCCGTCCTCTAAAAAGATCTCGGACGAAAATAAACAAACTGCCAGTGGGGGCGAAGCAAAGGAAGAAAAGATGGAAGTGGATGAAGAAAAGACAGACAACTCGGATCAATCTGCATCAACTGCTGGTGCTTCTTCTTCTGCATCAGCATCAGCATCTGCATCTGCATCTGCTACACCTGCCCAATCACTGACAGAAGAACAGAAACAACTCCAAGAACGACTGGTCAAACTTTACACCATCCTAGGGGGAGAGAATACCATTGGATTACATTTGCAATTTTTAATCCGTAACAATAAAACAGATTCTTTGATCTTAAAGAATACTAAAGATGCTGTCAGAAATTCTTTGTGCCACTCTGCCACAGTCATTGCCAATTCATACATGCATTGTGGCACCACATGTGACCAATTCCTGCGTGACAACCTTGAGTGGCTGGCCCGTGCTACTAATTGGGCTAAATTCACTGCAACAGCAAGTTTGGGTGTTATTCACAAGGGACATGAAAAAGAAGCCTTGAATCTCATGTCTACATACCTTCCCAAGGATTCCAGCCCTGGATCTGCTTATTCTGAAGGTGGAGGATTATACGCTTTGGGATTGATTCATGCCAATCATGGTGGAGAAATTGTCGAGTATCTTCATAACCAACTCAAGGATGCTTCAAATGAAATGGTCCGTCATGGTGGTTGCTTAGGCCTTGGTTTAGCTGCCATGGGCACTGCCCAGCAAGACATATTTGAACAATTAAAAGTAAACCTTTACCAAGATGATGCTGTAACTGGAGAAGCTGCTGGCCTGGCTATGGGTCTTGTAATGCTGGGAACCAAAAATAGTGATGCAATTCAGGATATGGTTGCCTATGCTCAGGACACCCAGCATGAGAAAATTCTGCGGGGTCTTGCTGTTGGCATTGCCTTAACTATGTATGGACGGTTAGAAGAAGCTGATGATTTAATAAATACCTTGTCCCAAGACAAAGATCCAATCTTAAGATGGTCAGGCATGTATACATTAGCCATGGCCTATTGTGGATCTGGTAACAACCAGGCCATCCGGAAACTCCTGCATATTGCTGTCAGTGATGTAAATGATGACGTGAGACGAGTTGCAGTCACATCCCTTGGCTTCCTTCTTTTCCGCACACCTGAGAAATGCCCGCAAGTTGTCTCTCTTTTGTCTGAGAGTTACAATCCACACGTGAGATTTGGTGCTGCCATGGCTCTGGGTATTGCCTGTGCTGGCACTGGTCTCAAAGAAGCAATCAGTTTGCTGGAACCAATGACTAATGACCCTGTTAATTATGTACGACAAGGAGCACTCATTGCTTCTGCCCTAGTACTCATCCAGCAGAATGAGGTCACTTGCACCAAGGTGACACACTTCCGACAACTCTACACAAAGGTCATCTCTGACAAACATGATGATGTCATGGCTAAGTTTGGAGCTATTCTTGCTCAAGGAATTTTAGATGCTGGTGGCAGGAATGTTACCATTTCTTTACAGTCTCGCACTGGACACACAAACATGGAAGCCGTCGTAGGCATGTTAGTGTTCTGCCAATTCTGGTTCTGGTATCCACTGACCCATTTCTTGTCTTTGGCATTCAAACCAACTTGCATCATTGGGCTTAATAATAATCTAGGAATGCCAAAGGTCCAGTTCCGATCAAATGCTAAGCCTTCCACATTTGCTTATCCGCCACATCTGGAGGAAAAGAAAGACAAAACCAAAGAGAAGGTGAAAACAGCTGTACTCAGTATCACTGCAAAGCAGAAGAAGAAAGAAGCTGAAAAGAAAGAGAAAGAAGAAAAGATGGAAGTTGATGAAGCAAAGTCAGAGGAAACAGATAAGAAAACAACCAAAACAGATAAAGATGAAAAGAAAAAAGATGACAAAAAAGACAGCAAAAGCAAAAAAGATGACAAAGATGAAAAATCGGAAGATGCGAAAGATATCGAAAAGAAACCGGAACCTAATTTTGAATTGTTAGACAACCCAGCTCGTGTGATGCGAGCTCAACTGCGAGTAATCAGTAGTCCTGACTCTCCCAGGTATACTCCAATGAAAGACGTTACTAGTGGGGGCATCATTATGCTGCTGGATCGTAAGCCAGAAGATCCTGAAGACCTAGTAGAACCTATTGCTGCTGGCGGACCCAAAGTAGAAGAGGAAACAGAACCAGAACCACCAGAGCCATTTGAATGGACTGAAGATTAACCACTCATATTTTAATTTTTTTTTTAAATTTTTTTTTTTTTATCAACCATGGAATAATTGTATTCAGTTGGATCAGGTGGGCTTTTTAGTGTATGAATGACATTAGACAAGCAACACTATTCTTCATTTAAGTTTCAATACAAAAAAACAATAACCACAGCAGAGAAAAGAAAAACTCTTTCTTTTTCTTTTTTTTTTTTTTTCCTTGAATTGAGTTTAATTTGCTCATGCTATTTTCCTCCTTTCTACATTTAATTAAAATAAACTGTCATCATTTCTTGTGCAATATAAATATGCTACATTCATCTTTTTTTTTCTCTCCAATATAGTAAAAAAATAAGAAAAATAACTTTTTTGTTTAAATTTAAGAAATAAGACGTCTAATTGTAATAAAGCACAAGAAATTATTTGAATTTTTTATTATTCTTTTTGAATTTTTATGTTTCTTCTACAACTAAGCATTATTAAACAATATAATTAACAAGCAGACTCTATCTGAAAGAAACTAAAAAGGTCCCCAGCACTTGTTTGTTCCATCCCACTGCCAAATTTCTCATTTATTTAATCTGAATTAACCTAAACACTCTTTCATTGAATAAGTTTATTGCTAATTATTAGAAGCTACAAAAATAAAATATTTCATTTCTTTATCTGTTAATATTTATTTTCTAAGTTAAAAAATACACACAGACATGTTGTTAGAACCTAAGAATGTTACTTGAAAATATTGACTTAATAAATAAACACCCTCCACAAATTTATCTTTTCCTTCTAAATGAAGCTTGTACAAAAACATTCAGTTTTCTTCAGATAGAAACTATCAAATATCTAATTGCAATTAATTTATAACCATTCTTATTAGAATTAATGTGTTATTGTTGATTTCATAAAATACGACTAAACTCTTTATCCTATGCTTTCTGTTTAATTCTCAAATTGTTTGAGATTTTCTAAGGGTGTCTTATTTATTATCATTATTTTCACTGACTTTAGTTTTTGATGATAGCATGAATCAGTCTCATCATTTCTCTCAGAATCCATCTTTTATTGTCAATCTTTCAATTCATTGCATGATTAAATGGTATATGTATATTTTCTGTTTGTTCTAAATAACATTTGGTTTGTAATTTATAAAAAAAACTACTAAGTATTGGTGAAATTTGTGTGTATATATATATATATATATATATATATATATATATATATATATATATATATATATATATACATACACACACACACACACGTTTATATTAAATAATGCAGTTAACCAAGCCTCAACAAATATGTGTAAATTCATTAATTAAAATTGGTTAAAAATACAAGTCCTAGTAATTAAGACCCATGTTAAACTATTAAATCATAGGTACAGTGTGTGTTTGTGATAGAGAAAGAAGTTCCTGATGTCTCCTTTTCTTCTGTTTCTCAAATTGTGGCTTTTAATAATTCTAAGTAAAATCTCTTTGCCAAATTTGGAAGAAGAAAAACTTTTAAATAGAACATGGTCAGTAGGAAAGATCTAATTGCATGAATATACCAAATTGACTTCATTCTTTAGTAATAATATCTATCACTATTCAAGCTTGTTTTTTCTGAAGATGCAAGAAACATTCTTAATTTCTATTGCTAAATTATTGGTTGAAATTTTAAAATAAGGTAATTTTGGTTATGCATTCATTGTCACTGGACAGTTTTTTATTCAATTTATTTTCTATAAACATCTAAGATAGAAATAAAAAATTTTTTTACTAAATATAGGTAAAAAACATTCTACGTTACACAAAATAATCTTTATTTTTAATTCACATCTTTACATTGCAAATTCTTACACTAACTTGGTTTTTAGAGTTTGTTTTTTTTCCTTTTTCCACTAAAAGGCCAACATAGTGTGAGAAAATCTAAATCTGTTTATTTTTCAGATCTAGTTTATAGCAATTCAACAACCAAAAAAAAAAAAAAAAAACAGTTTACTTCTTTATGTTAATTCTTTGTGTAATCTTCAGACTCAGTCTTGGGTTGAATAATTGTCTTTTGAATTGACATAAAAAAAAAAGATGTAAACTAAATTGACAAAGTGCTTCTCACTATGGTACCATCTTGGATCCTCTGATTTCCTCATTCCAGAAAATGCAAATTGTTTCTCATGAAAACATTTGCAAACTTTATATTTAAATGTTTTCCTTGTGTGCTACTACTGTGTAGTTTTAGTCACTTTTTTTTAACAAACCCACAGTATATGAAAAATACATTTTACTAATATCAATTTGTTCAACATGAAAATGTTAATTTATTTAAAATAAATTTAAAAAATCTATAGAAAAAAATAATCTCTTTCACTGTATATACTTATTCTGACTTGGCAGCAAGTTATAAATTCTTTTTTTGAAGAATTCTCCATTCAAAGAATCAGTTCGTTGAAGCCGCCTTCAATTTGATCCTGGTTGGAAAATTTCTTGCCAATAACGAAAAAAAAGCAATCCTTAAGAGAATTAAGTTGAATCCATGAATAAGATGCAATAAACTTCTCCAAAGTTGACCAATTCAGCTTCAATGGCATCATTTTTGTCACATGATCTCCAGTGTTAACATTCAGTAAAACCAATATTTTCAAATTAGCAAACTGAGCACTGTGTTTTGAATGCACTACTTATATATCGGTGTTTATTGTTTGATAACTTAGAAGGAAATTCTGACTTATCAAATCATGGCCTATCAAATGTTAATCCTAACTTAGAGATGTTAATGTATTCATTTTGATTTCTCCTTATCTGTGTTCAATCATTTTACACATCTACCAGTTACACAAAATCTATTTTATATTTTCATCCCAAGAAAGAATACAAAAAGAAATCAGTTTCTTACCCATTATTTTTTTTTTCTTCCAATCATTTCATTATTTAACAGTTTTATTTCCATACAAATTATTTAAAATTGTTTCAATCAAGGCATCAAAATTTGTTTTGAGTACTTTGAAATGTTTGAAATCATTTCTGCTAATCGTTTTAGCTGACCTTTCTTGTCTTTTTTTTTTTCAGCTGAAATCTCAAAATACAAATTTTTACTATTGGTCATCATATTTTTCTGTTTTATCTCTTTTTATAGCTCAGATTGAACTCATTCAAAAATGAGTAGATGGACAATATTTATGAAAATAAATATCAAATGTTTACTGAATTCTCAAATATTTCAAAATCAATTATAGATATTATTTCTAAAATAAAGTTAAAATGTCAATTTTATACCAAGCAATTTTCTGAACAACCTTCTAAATGGTTTAATATCATAAGTACACCCTACTTCTTTTTTTATTCCTAAAGTAAGATTTCAAAATATCTACTAAGTTTTATTTTTAAAGTTCTCTTGTAGGTTAATGTTTATCCAAGCGCCATTGACTAGTAGGACTACCTAGCCTAACTATAATAAATATTAAATGTAAATATATATCATTAAATAAGAATAGTTATTAGCTGAATTTTGATCTGAATATTTCAGTATAATGTTAAATATTCACCATTAAGTGCATTGACAAGGAAGGAAATAATGTTGAAAAATATTCATAGTGTAAATAAATGTTTTTGGGGTTTTTTTCCCTTGTTAGGCTGCAAATTTTGATGTGTCTATATGTATCAAATTATTCATGCCCTTGCAAAATTTATAACTTTAAAAAAATATTGTCATTAAAGGAATGCTTTTTATCTCTAGCCAAAATTGATATATAATGGCAGAAGAAAAGTGAAAGAAACAATACATGAAAAATATGAAGGAAAAAAAAAAACTATTTCATTGAAATATTTGATTATAAATGACATGTCCAAAATGATTTATACCAATATCTTAATTTGAAAACCTTTATTTGCTGTCAGTTTTCATGCATCATCACCAGATTTCAACAAATCTTAGAGATTTTCATTCTTCTGTTGTATTTAGTTCTCCACAGATTCTTAATTGGGTTTTGGTCTGGACTCTGGCATGGCCACTCTAAAATATTGGCATTGTTACCGAAGAACCATTTCTTGGCCAACATTGACACGTGCTGAGGTCTTCTTTCAGCCAAATGAATTTTTTCGTCCCAAATCTGAATATAATGTCCTTTGTTCATGATTCCATCCACTTTACCCAGATGACTGACCCCACTGGTTGAAAAGAACATCATGCTGCCACCTTCATGCTTAACTTTTCAATTTTGAGTTGAAAGCTTCACCCATTTTTCACCAAATATGCCACATACCTGTACCCAATAAGTTCAATTTTTATTTCATCTGACCAAAGCAAGAGTAAGATTAGCATTTACAAGCCAGGCTTGGAACATTGGAGTCTTCCTTGATTGCCTTCCATCGGGGCCTGCATTATGAAAAATTCCCTGGAGATATATTGATACCAATCATTCAAACAAGTCAAAATGTCCTTAGTAATGATCTTAGATTGATCTTAACATCTATGAGGACATTGTTGTCATAAAAACTAATACCTTGGGTTTCCTTACTTTTGATGTTTTTCACAAGGTACACATTATTTATTTCTTAATAATACTTTGGTCTGGCACTTAACACTTGCTCTGAGGGTCATATTGAGGCATGAAATTGAGTCACCATGCAATGTTGATTTCTATGGCTACACTATGTTCACAAACACTTTATCTATGATACTGAACACACTTCTATAAAGAGAGAAAATTTTAAACAATCTAATTACATATATATAAGTAGATTATTAAGTTTATTTTAGTGTAGCTCAAGGCTACAATAGTGGAGCATCCAGTGATAGAATGTATCAAAATTATTTTGTTAATTTTATGACCTATGTATCTTAATCAGCTTGTATTTTTCTGGTGTAAGCAAGAGTGAAGAGTAGATTCAGGTCAACAATGTTATAAACGCAAGTATGATAGCACAAGAAAACAAGTAACACCAGTGAAGCAAATGGAAATGAAGACAAGAAATGTTAATATAAAAGTTTTTGTATTGCCAATACAGAGGATGTGGGCAGATTGTCTCTTTGTTGGCAAGGGAAACGACTTGGAGGAAGGGTAGAGTTTATAGGGCATGGGTTGATGCATGTGTTGGGTCAGTTGACCAAGGTCATTGGTGATGATGTTGACTACTTGCCGATGATAGATTTGTTGAAAGTTGCCCATTCATTGTGATTCTGTTTCAGATGTTATAAGCAACAGTCTTAAAAGCAAATGTAGTGAATCACAAACTCTTCTTTTTTTCATATTTTTTCTTTGGCAGCAATATTTATGTTTGACTCCTTTTATATTGTATTATATATATTTTTTTTAAGATTTGTTTTGTGAACCAGATGTGATCCTCAGAGGCCCTGCGCAGTGGACGATTATTATTTTTTTTTTATCCTTTGTTTTGCTTTATATTTACATCCGGCCAACATGTAGAATGAATCAGAAAGAGATCTAATTTGAAATAGAGTATAACAAGTAAGAAGTGGAAGGTAAGTAGTAAATATATATTTTGACAAAAGACCACTTGTAGCTGCTGACTTTCCTATTGACTTTTTGTTGGGTATGTTACCTCTCTATGTACAAATCTTCATCAATTGTGTGTAATGCTTATTTCACTATTCAAAACAGTCATTCTATTGCCACAAGTTAGTGTGACAATAAAAGATTTATTGAGGGTTTATATATATTGATTTATGAAGAACATATGACTCAATATTCCTATGAGATAAACTTATTGAAAAATCTTTTGATCTCAATTCTCTGCATGAAAACATTGTTTCTACCATTACATTGGCAAGAATATTTCTTATAAAGTTCTAGAAAATTTAAAATGATTCTCTTAAACTCAGAAATTTGTAAATGGCTAAGCTACTTTCTGTATTATTAAATAATAATCATTACGATATTATGAAAAATGAAGGACACAAAACATTGATTTGAATCCTAAACTTTGAAAGAGGCATACAATTTCCCAAGGTTCTGTTAGGATATTAAATTAAATCTTTCAAGCCCAACTATAATGTAAACTCTCTTATGTGGGAGGTTATGAATTGTAAATAGATTTTTATTAGATACATCTGTCTTCTGTCTAAATAAATAAACTGAAAATTCTGTCTGTCCATGTGCCTAAAACTTTTCTAACTCAGGCCACACTTGCTCTATATAAACATATACCTTTTTAGAATCAGGATGATCCCAGGACTGAAAATCTGCCCTTCATCTGATGCTTGAACAATCAGCATTGTGATTTGTGCCTGGATAAGAGGGAACAGTTAAAATTTCAGATTTTAAAATCACTGAAAAAAATTAGTGATTTTTAAAGTTTTTAATTTATATCGAGTTTAAAGTAACACAAGAACTTTGTGAATTTAAAATTTTTTGTTTTAAATTCAGTTTAAAATATCTTCAAAACATTGTGAATTGAGGAAATCAATTTTATTTTTTCAAAATGCCAAGGAATCAGAGTTAAAGTGAGAATTTTTGTCATATGAGGTTTTAAAGTCACGTGGAGTTTGTGATTTGAAGAACTGAATTTTTGACTTAAGTTTGTATCTTTTGGCTGGAATTGAACTTATATCCCAAATCAGAGTTAAAGTGAGGTTTTGAAGTTCCATGGAGTGAATTGATGAATTCAAAGTTATCTCTCTAAAATTCTCATTGCTGTTTTCTAAGCTTGACCACCACAAGAGCTTAAAAACTACATGCATCATTTTCAGTCGTTAACAATTTGCAAGGAATATTCAAGTTTTACTAAAATGTCAAGAATCTATAAGGGGGAACTGAAAAGCTCTCGGTCTAGACAAGAAACCCTTTCTAAAAAAAAAAATTCTAATTGGAAGGGGTTCAGCCCAAAATCATTTCCAAAGTTCCTCTATCTCAACTCTATGTATTTAATAAATATATTAAAAAGAAGAGAAAAACCGCAAACGTTTTTGCTTGTAATGTGGATTTTTTTTTTAAAAATATGCTTTATTTTCCATAATTTTGCTACACAGGTTTCTGGTCTTGCGACCTTCATCAGGCAAAGTGTGAAGATTTCCACATATTATTAAAAATAAATAATTTTTTTTCTTATGTCTTTCAATGTTAAATATTCTCGATATGCGACATTCTTTTTTTAGTGTGTTAGTGACCCAAATGTCTTTCTTGAGTTTTCTCTTCTTTTTAATATGCACACTTTTCTCTCGTTGGAACTACTATAGCCTCTTCCCCCAGTGACTTTCAAGATTTCATTCTAGAGATAAAAAAAGATTTACTAGATAAATGAAAAATACTCTTCAGAATTTTGACACCTGGGATATGTTGCAACATCATAATCCTCGTTTCATATAAATTTTTAACAAACCAAAAATCCGTTAATATTACATTTGCATTTGTATATTGATTTCAACAAAATTTTATCTTCTTTTTTTGACTTGATTCAGTAATTCCATAGAACTTGTAAAGAACAAATTCGCTTTTCACTAACTGCCCCCAAAATAATTATTAAAAAATAAAAAGTTGTTTCAAAATTGAACATCCTGTCTGGTTGCAGTAATAGAAATCGAAAATCAATGTCAAGTAAGGACCGGTTTCTCTTTTTATGTTAACTATTCCACCAAGGAAACTGATGAGACATGGTTTATATTACTTAGATTAATTTACAATTATCCAGGATCATTTAAGATACATTTATTGGTATAAAGATAAGCAATGCAAAAACAGGGAGATGTTCATTTTTAAGCAATTGCCATACTGGAGAGTCTTTGTGTGCAGGTCTATCTCAAATTCACTGTTGCTTGAGGATGAATCATCTGCTCTGCAGATTACAGAAAGTTGCTCTCATGCCAGTCAAAAATCCTTATGCATGCAATCAACCATGATGAAGTGCAGACTGATGGTCCAGTCACTTTTCCAGTTGCAAATTTAGAGATACAGCGGCACTAAGGCAGTTTTACCCACACGACTTTTCCTGTCTTGTATATATCATGCTCTGTTGTTGGTTTTTGTGACAATACTGCATCAATATCTTTCAGTCTAATCTTGTAGGAATAAATTTTGTTGGTGGGTGCAGTATAGGTTGGTGCTATCATTCGGTGTTGCATTGTACCAATATACATCTTCCTGTATGATGCATCACTTACTTGCAGAAATCCAATTGACAATCCTGTGATATCTTTCCATGATCACATGTCCTTGAAGACACATGACACAGTCACTTCCTTGTAGATATAATTGACCCATTGATAGGAAAGTCTCCTTCATATGTCTGGAACTTCACCCACTTCATGTAAATAATGAAAGATGCTCCCATCCTATCCAACCAGATGGTGAGTTTGGACGTGGTGAGTTTGTTCACCAAGGTTGAGATCATAGACAAAGAACACCATTGGAAAATTCATAAACTTAAGAAATCAGCACATATGCTAGGCCACAAAAATCTCCTGAGCCGACCAAGCATAGAAATGAATACAATACGAGAACCAGTAATAAAGAGTGCCAGAGAAAAGCAATAACAACAACAAAAATTGCAATATGAGCTCTGGTAAAAAATATATAATGATAGCAGCAAAAAATTGCAATATGAGCACTTGTAAAAAAAAGTTGCTGAACACATTAGGTTTATAATAATACCCAGAAAATTCATAAACAGATGTACTCAAGGACACATGGCACAGTGGATAAAGGTGTTAGTTAGATCCAGTGACAGGACCCAAGGAGTGTGAGTTCAATACCCAGTTAAGGCAGTGAAGAACTGGGGAAAAAGAGGGGAATTAACAGGAGATAACTGACATCCATTAAACATGGCACGTGGAACTAGAATAGTCTACCCCAGTGAATGAACATTTGACATTCCAACCACCTGAAAAAGGCCGGAGTGTATAATGGCTGAAATGTTTTAATAAATATTAATAATATAGTCCGGATAATGTAAATAGTGTACAATGAGCTCACACAGCAAGCCCTTCTTATAGAATATAAACTCCAGCTGGTGAATAACACTCTCAGTCCTGCCAAGCTAACTGTCACCAAACTTCTGCAGCTTATCGGGATCAAGTAGTGCTTTTGTCTGTAGTGGGTGATGTCCATTCCTGACTAGTTTAAGTGTACTTCCAGTTTTGTCACCTTGCCAAAATATCGGTGTATTAGCATACAATTAAAAAAACTCCAGTATTTTAAAAAAAAATTAGAATGCTTTTGTGAGTATAAACGTGTTTATTTTTGTAAATATGAATGTCCATACATGAAATTTTCAGAAAATAAGAGACGTACCTATAGTAAATTTATTGGTAATTTTCTAACATTCCTTCAATGTCTTTGTAAGTAAGTTTATAAAGCCAAGCTACTTCAAATTCAATAAAATGTTAGAATGCTGAAAATGTTTTAAATTTTTAAGATTACCAGGTAGTTAAAAAATACATATATAAAAAAAGATGTTCACATTGTATGCATCGTCACTTTTTCAATTATGCCCTCCTTACTTAAATTTCCCAAACATCAGGCTGTTAATAAATCACTCAACATGTCAAAATACACCCCCTCCATCATAAAAGATGCTTTTCTGTGATATTTTGAACTAAAAGTAATATTTGTTTTAATTCAGATTAATTAAACATTAAATCAGCTAAGATGTCCTTGACTCCTGCTCTAGATGTGGAAGCAACAATCTGTTTTGCAAAGTACCCCAGAATGACTGCTGTGATGATGGATTTCCATTATTTGATGAGAATCTCATTTGTGCATGGTAGCACTGCACATCTGTAGAATTGATTCAGCTTCCTTTCTTAAGGATTTCAGCCATCTTTGTTGACACTTTAGTGAGACTATCAACTTTATTCTGGTCAGATCTAACTAGTTTCATGACCAAGTCATACTCTGATTGGTGCACAAAGACGATCTGTCTACTAATTAGCATTTCACATGCTGCCTTTGTATTGTATTCACTTGTGCTTTGCTAGTCAATATGTTCATAATCCAATGGTGAGTACAAGTGAATTCAGTAACTATATGCAACAGTTGCTGCTCATTGGAAAGCCAGTTTTACATCCTTCAATACTGCATCGTGTTCAGCAAGGTTAATATGCCAGTTATCACTTTCTGGTTGTAAATCAGCATGCATCCTCGACAATATCCCTGTTTACTTCCAGCACTACTCCTGCAGCCAAAGAACTTGCATCAACCCTAACCCTCCCATCTCCTAACTGCTCACGCATGCATGTTCCATTGGATTTAATGTGGAAGATAAAACTGTATGAAACAGGCTGCTAAAAGTGGAAATATCAAAAACACAAAACACAAAACCTAATCAACAACTTTATTTTCCAAATCCCACTCATTTTGGTTTTGTTTTTCCTAATGGAACCAGAAATGCTTACACTTCATCATCAATGACATTATGGAATATCTTCCTGAAGTAATTTCTTTTTTTCTTTATTACTAACTTTTCAAATCCTAAAATAAATGATTATATATCAAAGTTTGTTTTGTTTCCAGTCCAAAGTCAATAACTCTCACTTTATGAAATCAAACACATTATATCTTGGGGTATTTATTGTCTGCCCACTTCTAGCTTTTTTCAGTATTTTCTCTTCTATTCCTTATGATTTACTTGAAAATCCTTGTAATGATCACAACTTGGTTTCTTTCTTAAAAGTCTATTTTCAAAACCTGAAAATGAAATCCCTTGTTTAGTTTTCACAATATATGATCTGGTGTCAGTGTCTGCTGACTTAATCATTCCTTTCTAGCACTGTGTAAATCTGGTAAACTTCTTTTCCATTCTGGTTTTTGCTAATCTTTCTTTCTGATTTGTGCGAAATCAGGCCATTCTGGTAGTAAAATTTTAAGATCTAATGGTAACATAGTTCTTATTTTCCTTCCCACAATTAATTCTGTGGTACTGATTCCTATGGCTTGAATTGGCATATTTTAGTATGGCCATTTATGCCTGCAATGTGTCTGCCTATTTCAAAATTCTCTTAGCTATTTTAACAGTGCTTTCTGTTTCTCTATATGATTAAGGATAATGTGGACTTGATGTTATGTGTTTAAATCCATAACTGTCTGCAAAATCTTTGAAAGCTTGTGAATTGTTTCCCATTATCACTGACAAGTTCAATAGGAATTCCTCAAGGTCATGTCTTTTTGTATTCACACTTTTCTTTATTAAGTTTCAATCTGGCTTTTTCTAATGTTTTGTTGTGTTCTTCTATAATTCTTCTGTAGATTAGAATATCAATAATTTTTTTGACTCTTTGAATATTTTTCAGTAATTATGATATCCTTCTTTGAAACATTTTTGCTGCTGGTGCTATATCAAAAGGTAAACTTTTGAGGCAATATCTCCCAAAAGAAGTAATGAAAGACGTGAGTAGATAGCTTTCTTTACTTAATGGAATTTGGTAGAATCCACTGGTAGCATCCAATTTAGAAAAATTTTAGGTTCATTTAGTTTAGGAGAAATATCATCTAAATTTAGTAACATGTGATGTTCCTTTTTTCACTGCTAGATTCAGCTTCTTCAAATCTACATATATTTGGACTTTTCCGATTCTTTTTATTACGGGTACTATAGGTACACACCAATCAGTTGGTTCTGTAACATTTTTAATCATTCCTTTGTTTTCCAGTCTATTCAATTCTTCCTTCACCTTTGATAAAATAGCAGATAGGACTCTCTGGGCTGTTGTTATGCAGTAGGGTATAGTGCCATCTTTCAGAACTATTTTAACTGGGCCTCCACTGATAAAACCATTGACGTCAAAAGAAGTTACCAATTGGATTTTGTCTAAGTGTTTCACTAAATACATTTAAGTTGTGGCAATAAGTTCTCTCCCTTTACACATTCAATAACATATATTTCCAATTTATATTTGTCCTAACCTATTTCTGTAGTGGTAGTAAATTTACCAATACACTGAACTTTTCCTCCAGAACTTGTGAAGGTGCTGCTTATTGGTTTTAAAGAAGGTTCTTCCCTCAAGTTTTGTATGGTTGGGTTGAGATAATGTTTTATGTTAGTGCCTGTGTCAATTTTAACCCACATTATTGTTTTGCAAATATTGAAATTTTTGTACCATAGGTCATTTGTCTCTGTTAGCACTCCTCGGAAATATTTCATTTACTTTCTGTATCATATTAGATTTGGTTCTGCCAATGACAATGTTTCATTTTTCTGCATTTCTTACACTACTTCCATTTCACTGAACAGTTTTTAAAATCATGTTTTTTGTCGCCCTAGGTATGACGATAAATTACATCTCTGCGTCTAGGGTTTCCCTCTGATCAGGAGACTTTGAGGAGCGTGACAAGGTCCACCTGACCCGGGTGGTAGCACTTTACGTCCCAGCTATGGGCAAATAGTTAACCCAGAAACTGAGGTAAAAGGTATTATTAGGTTTTACTATCAGAAATACTTTGTAAAAAAATTATTAGCAGAAATAAATTTTTGAAGAAGAAAAAATATTACCAGAATATGTTTTTTGAAAAAAACAAACTATTACCAGCAATATTTTTGAAAAAATATTACCAGCTGTACGTTTTTGAAAAAAATAATATTACCAATGTACGTTTTTTCTTTTGTTGTAGTTTTTGAAAAATAATATTACCAGCTGTACGTTTTGAAAAATAATATTACCAGCTTTTTTGAAAAAAATAATATTACCAGCTATACATTTTGAGGAAAAATATTTCCAGAAATAGATTTTGACAAAACAAAAATATTACCAGAAAAGAAAAAAAGTTGTCGGCATTAAATGACCCATTAAGGTTGATATGCCGTAAAACAAAACAAACTAAACCATGTTTTTTGTTACATCTACTGCAGTTGCTATTATTACTGTTTTTCCTTCTGTATCTCATGACTTCCTTTGGGACTTGAGTTCATCTACATTTTTCTCATGTATTTCTTCCATTTGAGATTTTACTTGTTCACTTCTCCTGACCATTTCTATAGCTTTCTTCAGTTTAAGATCAGAGATTAGCTGTAATCTTTCAGATAGGTACTTATTCTGTAGTCCTATCACAAGATGATTTCTGATTTTGTTACTTTTAATTTTTAAATTTGCATTTATACAATGTGATAATAAAGGTTCCCACTGGATTTCCTGGTAACTGAATTGAAAGATAAAATTTTGCCTTTTCATGTATTATGTTTATTTTATTTGATGTAGGTATTGAATTTTTCCAAAGCTGAGTTGTATACATTTACGACTTGAGAAAGAGAATGTCTGGAATATATTTTCTGCTTCACTTCCCATGCACTATACTAATGTACTGAGTTGAGATTTATTATCTTCTTCTGAGAGTTTCAATGCTTCTTGAAAGTATTGAAATCTCTGTGACCATTTTTGACAATTTCTTCAATTTGTAAAGTCAAACAATTCTGGTGTACAATTGAAATTTTTTTGTTTGAATTGTGTCCTGTTCTATTACAAAATATTTTCCTCTTTTAGAATGAATCCCTCTCTTACACTATGTTCCACTGGGCTTAGGGTGGAAGATAAAAACTATATGAAACTGTTTATTTGTTTTATTTCCAAATCCCACTCATTCTGTTTTTGCTCCCAGCATTCCCTGTGGGGCTTTTCAACAAAAGCACTTCTAGGGGACATTGGAAGTCATGTCATCTCATCCTTTGTTATTCTAGAAACACAGACACTACTATGGGCCAGCCACAAACTGTAAAAGGACTCACAAATTTCCTACATAGTGAAAAAAATACTTTGATGAGTGATAATAACCAGAATTTGTAGGACTTTGTTCTCACCTTTTGTTTGCTTTCTGATGGCTCAGGTAGTTTCTCATCATGTGGTTTGGGCCATTACACTTATAGCATATGATGTTATTGTGTGAATTCTCTAGGAGGACTTCTTTTGTTTTGCATTGTGTCCATGCTGATGCTATTGTTGAACACACATCTATCACATCTTTCACTATTGCCTATACTCAGGCCAGCATGGATGACATGCAAAAGGTAGCCCTGTCAGTCATAGCCCCAAACAGAACTGAGAGCTTCCATAATTCTGCTAGATACACATCCAATGACTTGCCATGTTTCAGTCACCTTGCCAGAAATTTTTCTTATGCTATAAATAAATCTGTCCCAAAAGCTATATAAAAGGCAGTTTTAATCTCTTTCTGAATTTGCATTTTCCTTGTCTGTTTCCTTGAATGGTAGACACCAAATATCAGAAAGGGAAAACGTATTCAGGCAGCCTCACACCAAACATTCTGCAAATGAGCTCTGCTTTCTCCATTCACTCAACAGGCCAGTTGTCGATCCATCAAATTCAGGGATCAGCTTCAAATCAAACGTGCCGTCTATTTTCGCTGGTTCCAAAATAGCTTGTCTTGAAAATGAAGAGTTACAGCAGCCTCTTTAACACTCTGACAGTCGCCAACATACCAACGGCTACTAAATGTAAACCTCTAATAAACTAGAAAAACATTTAATAGTATACAAATTGCATTCCATCAAAAAATGAATTTGGAAAAAAAACTTGAATCTAGTATGGTATTTTGGGGTTCCTATGCATCCTGGAAAAGAAAATGTAAATTTTCCAGGACTGGTAACCCTGGAAAAATGGATGTTTTTTTCTAAAAAATAATCTGGAAAAATGTTTAGGTTGTCCTGGAAAATTAAAATTAGATAATTTTAATTTTCCAGGACAAAATACAAACATTTTCCAGATTATTTTAAAATCACAAAATTAATGTTATTGTTACAGTTAACAAATATACTCTGGATTATTTTAAACATAACTTGGGTTTGATATTTTGCATTCAAAACTGGATAATTTTTAAATGTATTTAAATATAAACGGGTTTCGAATTTCAGAATGAATATAAAAGATTATTTCCCTTGGATTTCAGATTTCGTATTTCCGTTTCAATTTTTTTATAGTAACCAAAACCTATGTCTGAAGATTATGAATACAAATTATTGTTCATTTACTATTTTTTGTTAGTTTGCAAAATGACTCACTTGTGACTTGAGGAATAAAATAGTTAATTTTGACTGAAAATATTATTAGACGAATTAATTGTAAATGTCAATATAAAACTTTTAATAGAACATTTTCATTCAAAATTTTGCTTTTACAAGATAAGTACCAAAAAGATTTAATTCAAAATAATGTTTATTTTTGTTTTTGAATTATTTGTCTAATAAAATTTGTGCTTCTAAGAAATGTAATTTAAGTAAAAATGAATCTAAGTAGCGACTATTTTTACTTGTTTAAAAGAAGACCTGCAAGTTGTCAAATTTATTTTCTTGAGCTCTAATGTAAAGATTATTTACTAAAGATATTTCTGCTAAAAATATTTCCTTGGGCTATCTCATGAGTAATCTTTTATATTCAGCAAAATTTGGTCACATTGTTATTATGCCATTTGGTATTCAGAAGCAGCTGGAGGAGCTTTTCAAATTTTAATGTGTCACTCCACTGTTCACTAATCATGATCAAGAGATCTTAAATGTCTTAATCAGTGGACATTTTTCCAAGATTCTTTGCTGTTGTAGAGAGTTAGACATTTCTTTCCTGAACTGTATGCCCAGCAGTTGGTTGCAAGAATCTCAGAGGAATAATATTTGGTAGCAAAGCCATTGTCAACCTCTTTTAATGGTACATGAAACTCTTTGTTCAACACATTAAATTTGAGTAATTGTAAGGGTTTACTGTTGGCCTTGATTACATCTCTCTTCATGAAGCATGAAAGCAAATTAATCAGGATGGATTCAAGCTCTTTTGACAAAAAAGGCAACATGGGAGCCTTCTTTTAAAAACCTTCAAGGAAGGGTCTGAGTAGTCTTGCCATATAGATAAAAAAAACTGTAGCTTGGCTTCGAAAAGGGTTCACCAACAGCCTTTTTAACTAAGACATTGATGTTGGTTCTACCTTGTAGAATTTTTTGGAGTGATTCATAAATTTCTGTACAGATGGCCATATCTCAATGGCCCACTCTACCATTGGCAAATTTTCTATCCACCTGTGAGGACAAAATTTGAGAGGGAATTTTGAGGTTTTTATGATTTCAATGAAATCATCCCATCTAGCTGATGTATCATGAAAAATCTGCCAAAGGGCTCTTAGGCTTTCATCAATCTTCCATCCTGTCTCCTTGCCCTGTTGAAAACTCCCATGAATTTATTGAGACCACAGCTTCCAAGGTTTACTAACCTTTGAACATTTGGGTCCTTCTTGCTTTTGTCCTCCTCAAATAATCTCATAAACTTCCAGTTTACTTGTGGGCAATCTATAGATATTTTTAGGAGTTTGTTTGGATCAAGTGAAAATAGTGAATTCTTCATTCTCTCAATAAGCACCTCTACTTGGGTACGTCCCATAAACTTGAGAGTCCAGGTAATTTACTACTACCTTCTCTTCACTCTCACTCAGGTACTGAACAATTAAGTCCCTTTGCTCAGTCTGAGTAAACGATGTAGCAATTTGATTGTCTGATGCATTTTTCAAAGTTCCTCTCTGAAATAGGGCGCCAAGCCAAAACAAATCAGGTTATGCTGCTTTGGTTGCACTACATGCAAATTTTTTGGCAATGTTACTGTCAGGAAACATCTAAGCAAACAACATGTCCAAATCTGATCAGGAGTTGAAAGAAAAATGAGACTGTGTCATTTTTAGCACTCAGCAGATTTCTGCTTCCAAAACAGCTTCACTTGAAAAATAATTTTGGGTGTAACTTGGGATGGAGCTATACTTTCAGAAGTTGATGGTTGAACTTTACTCTTTTGACTCTCTGCCATTGTTGCCTGCTTGCCAGCTTCAGAATTCTGGTTGGAAGGTTGATTGAAGAAATCAATCATTTGTGGTTCACTGCCTTGACCTACTCTTGCCTTGTGTCCCTGTCCTTTGGCATGGTTTTTAATGGCAGTTTTACGTGTTGGAAATTGTAATAAAGGAAAAAAATTGATTTACCAAAACACAGAGCTAAATCACAAACAAATATTTAATTTACTAAAACACAGCATAAAATACAAGATATACAATTGTGGCATACAAAAACAGAAAACACGGAGTTTACGGGTGAAGTGTTACAAGGGAGAAGGAAGGGGAGTCAAGTCTTTACCACGTTAGGGCTAGCGAAGTAATCTAAGTGCTAACTGGAAATCCACAAATGTGAGTATATATTGAATAATTGGTAGTTTGGTCAATGAAAATAGCCAAAACTCTATTTACCAGATTTGTTCCAAGGGGTTCTCTTTTGGGGTTTTTGTTGGTCGGCAACTTTTCATAGAGATTCTTTTGGCTGGATATAATAATCCTTGAATCAAAAAGCCGGAGTTGATACTGGCAGAAATTTCTTTTCACCAACTGACAACCCTTTTCCAAAAACCTATTTTTATAGGGGCTAGTACCTAATTAGCATATTTCTAGATGTTTCTCGAATCATTTAGATTTTTCTTGAATATACTAGAATGATCTAGAATTTTCCAAACATTCTATTTCTAATTTCTCTATTTTACAACTACTTCATGAATGAAAACATTTTTCTGTTAACAAGTAGGATTCAGTAGAATCCCTTACTATAGAAATGCATCCTCGTAATGGCAGATAAACCAATCAAATCAATCATTCGGGGTTGACTGCCTTGACCCACTTTAGCCTTGTGTCCCTGTCCTTTGGCATGGCTTTTAATCCCATGTTGCTAATATCAAATGAACATCACCAGCCACATGTCTTATCCAAGTCTCGAACTCTGGATTGTCATTCCATTCCTTGTTAAACTTACACATCCTTGACATTTCTGTCCTGATGACTACTTCTGTAAATTAAGTTGAAATAAATTATCAGAATTAATAATTATGCTATTACATTCAACAACATCATTCAACATTAATACTATTCAGCAAGTTGATAAAAAGGTTTAACAACTATTTTTAATTATGAATATCTGAGAAAAATCATAAATTTTATTTACAACAAAGATTATCTGGGAAAATAAACAGTATTTAATTGAATACAAGATTACACCTTATGAAAAGGGATATTCATTTAAAGAAACTTTCTTCTTTGATATGTATTAATTTAATAGCAATAAAATCGTGAGTACACCTCGTAGGATTTAGTTTATTCATTAAAGAAAATTTGGTCAATTTCTACATAAGGACCCATTCAAGTTCAGTGGGAAAAAAAATTTCTAGTAATTTTTTTTTTTTGTAATTAAATCCTCAAACTCACTGCAATTTTAATATTTTTTGAAAAAAAACCCCAATTATTTTACATTTTAAAAGTGGGTGGGGGGTTTCACCTTCACATTTTAATGTTTATGGAAACCAGACTGGAAATTCCTTTTGTTTTTACTTCTGTCGGAAGTGTGTGTGTGTGTGTGGGGGGGGTCTTCCTTTTTTTTATATACTTGCGAGTTTTGAACCCAAGATACATCATCATTAACCTTACATCATAAAAAGGGTAAGAATAAAATGGGTTACATGTGTCAATATTAGATGTAACGGGAAATTATGAAACCTCCGTGAACAAGTGCTATCCTACAAAAATTTAGAAAATATCCTGGAAAATAATTTCCTAAAAAGAATAAGGACCCTGTTTACATGTACAAAAGACTATCTATGGTAATGTGAAATTTATCAAATGAACTTTGTTATAGAGTACGAAAAGTTTTTCTTCCTCCGTATGAGTTCGAATCCCTTGTCGCCAAGTTGTTATAGAGTAGTTTCACAGTGGAGGCTTGTATTTCACTAAGTCGGTCCTAAAACAGGTTCAACGTACAAAATATTAGGAACTTGATATAATAGTTAATGACGCAGCAATCTAGTTGTGGTGGCTGATACTTTAATATCCGACTAATGGTCGTTCGACATCAACTGACTGACCAACTTCCTGAGCGACTTAGCGATTGACTCGTTACTATTACTACTACTACTTATTATAGGTGGGAGAGTCTATTGACTATAGAATAGGTGTGTTCTACTATAACAAACTTAAAACCCATTTTTATTACAAATTTAAAAAACTGCTTCATTTCTTTTTTTTATGGTAAGGTTCACCCTGTATAAGGCCCGGGGGCCACTCAAGATAGAGAGTTACATTAAGACAGAAGTTAGCAGCTCCAGGCCACATCCAGACTGTGAAGGATTTTTGTCTGGCCCACCAACTTAACACCTGGACACTAATTATCTAATTAATTTGTGAAGTAAGTGGCAGAAAAATATCAGTAGGAATTAATTAACTTACAATGTGACAAATTTTTTAAATCAAAATTTCATTTTGAATCCACTGCTGACTTCTACAAGAAATATATTTTGCCAAGTGGAAAATATAAAAGCAAAATAATGCAAAAATGATGGTATTATTATTTGGAAGTATGTATGCTTGTAAACAACTTTTTTTTGAAAATCAAATATACCAAGAATCGTTTAAGAACAAGGTTGGATGATGACCACCTGGATAATGTTTCAAATATTTCACCTTATTTGGAGAAGTTATCAAACTATAAGCAGAAACACATGCTTTATTAAATAATTTGTCATTTCTAACTCTATTTTATTTGTAGTAAGGAATATTCATTTTTTGTTGATAGTGTTTGTTGTTATCCTGTTATTCCTACAGAGAAATAAGGAAATTTGTTTAAATAATATGACATTAATTTTGTTGTGTTTTCTTTAAACCACCAGACCAAGGCAGCCTTCTGGACAGAGTTGTCTGAGGTTGAGACAATTTATTATAGTAAATTTGATATCATTCCCCACTCCAAGACACTATATAGCTTTCTGATCCACTCCCTCCAAAAGGTTGCAAAATCCTGTGTTAGTAGAGTAGTTTATATGGATAAGAGAGGAAGATAATGATTAACTCTAGACTTGAACAGATTAAGATTGTAGTGATTGGGGAAACATCCTCTTGGGAGTCTATTCCACAAGCTGTTCAAGTGAAACTTACTTCTCACTGATAGAATACAGAGGTCCAAGCACTTTCCATGGAAGTAGTGATAGAGCAGTGAGACACTTGCCACATCCCACCTGTGAGAGAAAGGTTGGAGGGTGGAAAATAATTCTTCTCCAACAAGGACTTGGAGATGTTTTTAGAATCTATCAAGACTGAAAAGTGAGGACTGAGTAGCTCCCACCCAAATATGGCAGCAATACTCCCTTTTTGGTTTGATCTGGCTCTTATAATGGTAGAGGATAACATGGAGAGGAGAGTCAGGTACTTACTGGATTAGTGAAGGGAGCCAATCATTTTACCTGCATCTTTAGTGAAGCATCGATACTTATACATTTTATATTGCAAGATCATTGTTGGCATTATTTTCTCCAAATGACTAAATTTCTCCATTCAATTCTTACAAGAAAAATGAATCACTTATGATATCAGAAAATCTTATTCAAATGAAAAAGGCATCTTTTTGAGTTTAAATTAATAAGAATTTGTTTTATGCTTAGGAACATTAATATTGAAAAAGAAATAACAATCAACTTTAGTTTGGAACATCAAAATAAATTTTAATTCTTTTCTCAGGATTCTAATAACTGAATAAAAGTTATCAAATTTTGGCCATTGTATTTGAATTTCTTAAATGAAGTATTGTTAGTTCTAATTAATTTTTGACTATTATTTATTTCATTTTAATTTCAGTTGCTTTTATGACAGCACCCAAACTGAAATTCTACAATTAAGAAAGCAATAATGATAAAAAATAACAAATAAATCTTTGCCATATCCTGATAAGGGCTGAGTATACAAATCTTGCTGGAGGCTAATTCGTTTTTATCTATCCTGTTTGCTTAAAGAACATTGACTGAAGATTTGGGAGTTGCAATAAAAAGCAACAGAAATAAAATTAAAAAAATACTATTCAAAAATTTAGTAATAAAATGTAATGACTTTAGAGGACTGAGGAAGAAGGAAAGAAATTCACAAGCCTATGGGAAATTTTCTTTGGATCAATGAAAACCTTGCCTTCACAGAAATTAGCCAAGAAGAAAGAAAGAAAGTAATGAGCCTATGCAAAGTTCTTTTTTATATAAAATGAGGGCAAAAATTAAATCAATAAAAGAAGAATGTCTGAAGTCATGTGAAAGGTTTCATTTCAGCTCCTCGCAATCAACATTGAAGTACTTGCCAGTGTAAAATTACTTGCCAATTATATTATCAGCCTTTTAACCAAGCACACGGCACTTCAAAGAACTTTCTCTCAACAATCCAAGAAAGCTAAGTATTTCAAAATATATCTCTTTGTCAGAGTTACCTCCTCCTAGGCTCCTTAAACCGGAAGAGAACAGGTCATTTCGACCTTGACCTTTTTGGTTGTGCTCCCTATATGCTGTTAACCCTTGGTAGAGACTAGCAAGTTACCTTTTCAGTTTAGTTATATTACAAGCCTAGTCGTAATATACTTCTAGACATTTTTAGGCCTTAGTTTCCTTTTAGCTAATCTCGACTTATTTTTTTATAGAGACTTTACTGTATTAGTTCATCAATTCTCTTGCTAGTCTCCCTTACCACAAGACAGTGACTTCTCACTAAATTTAGGGTCGGCGACTGAAACGGTCAGATACACAGGCTCCTGGCCTCCGTGGCCAGGATGTCGACCCGGGCTGCGTATTAAGTTACACTCCCATTTTTTTTGTCTGCCAACTTGATAGTTGGAAACTTTCCTTCTCTCTCTACTTCGCTCTTACTTCTGGCTCCTTGCCAACGTTCGACTCTTGGCATTCCGTCCCTACTGGCTGCCTGCACGTCGTCCATAACCTTTCCCATACACTATGTTAGTAATTATTACGGGAGGTTACTAATATCGGACTTGACCGGCAAACACGCAACGCCTGCACTGGACCTTTGACATGCCCGAACGTCATCGCAACGCCAGTTCCTGTTTCCTTCCCAACACGTCAAGTTGGCATCCCGGCAACGACCAACATTAACCTCAAACTGTAATGACCAACAGCGATCATCTGCAACGACCGACATCAACTTCAACTACAGCGATCATCTGCAACGACCAGCAGCGACCACCTGCATGACCAGCAGCGATCACCTGTAACAACCAACCTCGACCATCAATGCCTGCACCGGAACATCTGCATCTCTACCGTTCTGACCACCTTTATTACTTTCGTAGAATAAATTAGCTTATATCTTATATATCCTTGTTCTGTCGTCTATGTTGTTACATCTTGCCAGATTTAACGTCATCGAAAATGCTAGCGGGCCTCTCGTGACCTCAATACGGGGGCGCTCAAGGGGTCCGCTACATCTTTGTCTACTTTTGAATGTATGCAAACCATATATCCCTTTCCTCATCTTTCATTAATCTTCTTGGCATGGGTAAATCAAGTGTTCATTTTAAGCCTCACACCACTACACAGGAAGAGGTTCATGTTTTCTTGTTATTGAATGCAGAGAACCAAACAAAATGTCTTCCTGTTCTGGGTATGACGATAAACTACATTCGTGTCCAAGGTAAGACGATAGACTATGTCCAACAGCAAGGTCTCTGATCAGGAGGTTTTGGGGAGCATGGAACCACTTCTTAATTGCTGGTGTTCCCAGGTCCACACTGACCTGGGGTGGTAGCACCTGTTAGGGCCCCAGCTATTGGAAAATAGTTAACCCCAAAACTGAGGTAAAAAGCATTATAAAAGTGTAAAAATAGGTTGTAATACCAGAAATACTTTGTAAAAAATTATTACCAGCAATACGTTTTTGATATTACCAGCTATACATTTTTGAGGAAAAAAATATTACCAGAAATAGATTTTTGACAAAACAAAATATTACCAGGAAAAAAAAATTGTTGGCATTAAATAACCCATTGTGGTTGATATCCCGTAAAACAAACCAAACCAAACTATCACTAAGAATCTATTTTTAAAATTTTGTTGGCATTAAATAACCCACTGAGGTTGATATGCCATAAAACAAAACAACCACACAACCAAAATGTCTTCAACATTTGATCATTTAATGACGCAGTTCATATTTCCTGACTAGGAGCGAGGAGAAAAAATATTAAAAAGAATACTACCAATAATTTAGGATATAATGGATTAATTTTCCATAATTAAATAAAAAGTTGACAACCTAATTATATAGCAGTGTATCCTTTTTTTAACAGACCTCTACACCAAAGTTTAATACATTATCCATAATATGCAGTTGCACTTTTGTTTCAGATGTAATAATGACAAATACAAATATTGAAATTCTAGCAATTTTAAACTGAGCCACAAAAGCTGTTAACAGAATTTGATAAGATAAAAGAAATGAAACAATATCTGACCAAACTGCCCAAAACTGCTAAAGAGTTTTAAAAATGGCAACTCATTCCTTGAATCGTTTTTTTTTAAAATGCAATGCCCTTTCAGGATATAGGTTATCAGTTGTCAATTATGATGCTTTAAAATGCAAACTTAACCATCAGCATTTGAAGACTTTCAGAAAAGCTTGGATTATTAAAAGATACCATATGTAAGACATTACATCTTAGATATTATTTCACAGGTTAGATATTACATATTATATTCTATATTTTACATATGTAGATCATTCTTATTCTACGTACTGTGTTCTTTCTGGATGCGAGCAATTGTGGCTCTCCAGAACATCTTGTCTTTTGTAGCTTTTAGTAAAGTTTGTCTTTTTGCTATCTTTCCTAATTGCTGTTTTTGCCAACCATTTGCACAAGCTTGTTAGGTAGATGATGCACTTCTTTCCTCTGTTTCTCTTGTCCTCAATATATCCTGTCAGTTTCAAATTCTCCAAGCTGTCTTTCCTCATTATGTGCCCTAGAAATTTCACCTGTCTCTTTCTGATTCTAAGTAGAAGTGTGAGGAATTTTTCCTGGTTGCATGTTTTGCTCAGCAGTGAGAATGGAATGAACAAAACCCAAGGCTCAAAATAACTGTTCAACAGCTTTTATTTCTGTTTTGAAAGAGAATGCAAAATAGTAGTATTTTGTGGGGAAAAAGTGGGGTTTCCCAGTTAACAAAGTTCTTGAATACAGTAGTTGTTTTTGTTGAGAGAGATTTCTCTGCTAGTTCCCACGGGCCTCATCTTCTGTAGAAAGGGTTGTGTGTAGTTTTTCTTTGGTGGTGTCTTGAAAGGAGATTTCTCCAAAAGTTTCCACAAGAAGAATGAAAATTTTGAATCAAGCTGCCAGGACAGGACTCATTTTCTGCAGCAAGGGTAGCCCTTCAAGCTGGTCTTGAATGTAATGAAAACAAAATGCAGACAGAGCAGCCAATCATTAATCATAATGGTATCTGCCCCCATTTGGTCAAAGAGACAATGTTTAGTGTGTTGTCTCTGCAGAAAGACAGCATATGACTGCCCTATCAGAACAGAGCCTATGCATACCCTGGAAAATCTGGTTATGAAGAAAGAAAGTGTCTACCCGCTTCCCCATGAGATAGTCAGGATGGTGAGCTGAGCAGCGTCAGCTATGCAAATGATTCCTTTACTAGCCAACCCCTAAAATTTTAGGCTTCATAAAAACAGCCACATTTTCTAAGAGGACAGCTTGGCAATACACTGTCCTGCTCACTGATATCATCTCAGTTGCATCTCTGTCTTTGAGCAGAGTTCAATCCAATTGTGTCTCTGTGGATGGGGCACACCTGAGAAAATATTGACAGGTGCCTGGGGAACAGCCACCCGTCGCAATAACCCCTCATTGCACTAAAGAGGGGGATCAGTAGCAATACCGGTGCCAGTGCAACCGATAGCTATGGGAGCTGAGAAATTTTTGACCCTGGCCTGTGTGTACACTTGGGTGCCCCACATGAAACTGACCTTGTGTCACATCTTTTCACCAGTACAGCAACAAGTAAATACTGAAAGCTTAGTAGTTGCTGTGCAATACGAAGGATTTTTGTTTGTGTTAACCAGTGTCGTTTCAGATTTGTTCATCTGTGTTTCTGGTGTTTCGGTTGCATTCATCCCGTACATTTGGAGTACCCATGTGGAAGTCTTGCCCATGTCCTGATCATTGTGACTCAATGTTTGATTCCAGTGCTGCTAAGTTTTCCATCCCTCTACCCAACCAATAAATAAAGAAAAATTCTTTCATTACCACATGTCAAATGCCTAACAAATGTCAAAATTGCTCTAGTTGGTTCCATCCTGCAAAAGCATTCACTAATCTGAAACAAGATTCAAGCACCTCGGAAAAGGTTTAATTACACAATTCCTAAATTACAAACTACAGAAATCCACATAATTAAAAAAAAAAAAAACTTCCTTCATTTTCATAATTTCCCTTTTGTTTCACTTATTAACAAATATGCATTTTAATGGTGTTGCTGCTCCTCGCTCAAGTGAAGATTGCTATTATAGCTTGTGTATCTGGCATCTTATCTATAGTAAACAGCAGAATCAAATGATCTCAACAATTTGCTTACCATATCCCTTTCTTAAATGGGTCGATATCTAGTCCTGTTATAGAGGTACTGAAAATTTCTTAACTTGAACAAGAAGCCATGAAAAATAAAATAACATAAGGTTTTCAAATTTTGAATTAGAGAATACTTTAGAATATTCTAAAATTAAAGAACTCCCTTTGGCTTCATGCTTTCCAGTCAACTTTTATCTGCAAAAATTTAAATGCAATGTCAATCACTATCTACTATCCTCCTGATTACTCGTTCCTCTTCTTTCATATTAATGTTTCTGTTCCTAATTCTTCCATACCTAATAATCCCTTGTGTCTTAGTGGCTTTACTGCCTTACATGGAGTGATATTGGAAAAAGAAAAAAGAGAAGCTTAGTGTGCAAAGGAAAGGTAAACTACAGAGGATGCTAAGTGATGTAATTGTTTGGCTTTTGTTAATGAAAAATGAGTTGATATTGTTATTAATTTTTTTTATATGTATGACAAAGTTGAGAATTAAATTTTTTTTTAAATCTAGCAGATTTCATTTAGATTCTTTAACTTTTCATCACTTTTGTTAATAGATATCCCACATTGTGATAATAGAAATCCTACCAGGAATGGTAAAATGTTCTAAGAGCCAGGGTGCAAATTTGCTGTAGATGACTTTGCAATCAAGGTAATCTCTAGATATTTTCATACATTTTAGTGAATTTTTTCTCTTTTAATCAGAGTAGCATTTTTTTTTATGTCAAAATTGTGGTCAGTCTCATTACGATGGGCACCAACGTCACAAATTTAGTCCAATCAAGTCCTAAAGGATGAAACTGTACACAAGAAAAGTTTTTCCATTATATATATATATATATATACATACAATTTTTAATTTTTTTTAATCTAGCCGATTTAATTTAGATTCTTTTACTTTTCATCACTTTTGTTATTAGATATGTGATAATAGAAGTAAATAACTTTGCAATCAAGGCACTCTCTAGATATTTTTGTTGTAGTGAATTGTTTTTGCCTTTGATAAAAAGAATCTAAATGAAATTGGCTTGATTAACAAAAAAAAAAGAAATTTAAAATTCCCAGCATCCCTCATCCATACATATATGTAGTCACACCAACATAACAAATTTAGTTCAATGAAGTTGTAAAGGATGAAATGTGTCACAAGAAAACTTTTTCCACTTTGTCATACATTTTCTCCAATATTGTTTTTGAGATATACAAATAAATATAATTTCTTATATATTATTTTAGATTGTCTTTTTATTTTCTTTATTTATTTTTAAACGCCATTTTCTTTTAATTTTTAAAACTTTTCATGGTTATCCATAAGCATATTGGCTTGATATAGAAGCATTTCTTTTAAGAAAGATATTTGGAAAAATTCAGAGTGTAAGTTAACATTTTGACAAGAATCATTAATGCACTTTCAAGAAATTTTGTCTAAGTTATTATCTCTTTTAATAAGTATAGCATTTTCTCCATATTACTTCTGTGTATAAATCCAGGTTACTAAATAAAATCTTTACACTTGCCTTGATAATGTTCCTCAAGGAACAAAACACATTAACATAAAAGGTTTTCCTTGTCTTTTCTTTTATTTATATTTTTATATATACAATTTTCTATTAAGATCTGAACTCATTGCAGGCCAAGGTAAGATGCCAATCTTGCTTTTAAGTCAATTTCTCATCATTGCACTTGTATGTTGAGGGTCATTATCATATTGAAAAGTGAAACAGTCTTCCAAAAAGTTACCTGGTAGATTCTTTTAGATTTTTCTTTAAAATATCGTTGTACTTTTCTTTCCATGTTTCTAACAATTTTAAACAAATGCTTCATTCCATTTCCACTAAAACACTCCCAAAGCAAAAGGCTTTTACCCTATGGAAAATGTTCCTTCAGTTCACCACAACACTAAATGTGCCTGATTCCAACCAAATAATTCAATTTTGGTCTCATTGCCCCATAAGACTTAATCTAAAAGAAATCACTCTTTTTTCCAAGTAAAAATGTGTAAATTCCAATTCAGCCTTGTCACAATGACTTGAGCAAAGACATTTTTCTTTAAAGGTTACTGCTGAGAATGTTTATTGAGTACCCTGCTTAATGTATGTGACACATTTACTCAATTGTTTGACAAATCAAAAACAATCTTTCAGCACAAATTTAGGCTTTTTCTTGCACTTACAATCTTTTTGTAATCTGAGTTTAAACTTATAAACCTTTGCAGGAAGAGTGGAAATGGGTTTTTTCATATATCTTTTCTATATCATGTCCAGTTAACTTGAATACTGAACATTTTGTAGCTTTTGTTTCAAAACTTATTCCTGACTCATACACTGTCATGTGTGCAACAAAAGAAATAAAATAAAGGAAAGCAATTGAAATGACAAGAAAACCAACTAAGTAAACAAAAACAAAGATTCTATTATTAATTTTAATCATTATGGTCGGTGGGCTAAAAGAGAAAAAAAAAAAAACACAAATGCTTACCAGCAAGAAGTTAAAAATATTTCAAAATATCTTCAGTCAGGAGTTGCTGGATTTTTGTGTTATAGTTTACATGACAGGTCAGCAAATGGTAGTAAACAGACTGCTCTGAAGCAGATTTATTCAATAGCTGACTTAGACAGGGGACGAGCTTAATTCTGGCACCAACCAACGAATACAAATCCTTGGATGAAAGACCTCCACTTTGTAAGGTCATGTAACCACATCAAATGACTCAGAACTCAGAGAAGTTCATAAAACAGATTCCTTTAACATATCTATTCACATTTTTTGTTTTAAATCCAAACAATTTTCACTGTCAGTATGTTGTTGATGATATCCAACTTGAAGTGACCAATACACTGGTTTATGGTGGCAAACTTAAGTTCTTTTAAAAAAATTTTAGCTCATAGAAACAGCCTAAGACTATCTTGACATAACATGAGAAATATATACTTAGAATTTCACAACTAGTTAATTGGAGGGGCAACAGATAATTTTGACTTTGCAAGTTTTATGTTGTATTTGTAATTAGGTATCCTGAAATGAAAATTTTATTTTCAATATGTTTAAAAACTTTAATACATAGAGAGCATTACAAAAAAAAAAAAAAAAAGTGCCAAATTTATTGTTATCTCAATTAACAAACCAATGAATGTGTTGTAGCCATAGCTTCCCATAAACACAACTACAATATCTACCACAGGGAACAGTGTAGTAGGACACTTGTTGCATTCAGAACTACCCACAATCATTGCAAGAGAGTTCTAGAAAATGCAAAGTGTAGCTATACACAAGCAGTCCAGGTTGAAAGCAAACAAGTTGGATCCCCAGGAGTTCTGGAAGATCTCTAACCAAAATTTGAATCGAGATAAAGTATCAGTGCTTACTATCACTAAATGGTCCTGAGAGAATCTCATCCTCATCAGATAAAGCAAAGTTCTTTGCTATGATCTTTGCCTCTAACTGAATGCTAGATGAAAAAGGCCCTTCCTGAAACCCCTCCCGTTTCACAAAGTACAAACTCAGTAATATTTTTATCACAGCCTGGGAAGTTTCAGTACTTATCAAAAGTCAAGACAAAAGAAAAGCTACCAGCCTACATAAAACCCCAGTGGCTGTACTTAATATTAACCCAGAGTTATCACCAAACTTAGTGAACTGCTGCTTGAAGGAGAAATTCTTCCCACATTTGTGAAAGGTGTCAAGTATATACCCTGTTTTCAAGCATGTGGGTGAATACTCATCCCCATTCGCAATATAGACCATTGGCCTCCTCAGTAAACATTTCAAAACTTATCAACAACTTGTTGATCACCTCAATAAGAACAAATTCTTGAGTACAGATTTCAATCAGTTCATTCCACTGCAGATATCATGTCATTACTCACAGAATTTACTGGATAAATACATCTCAAGGACTATCGCATTAGACATTACAAAGGTCTTTGACATGGTGTGGCATAGAGGGTGACTGCACAAATTCCCTAGCTATGGATTCCCTGGAAGAGTGTTCTCAGTTACCAAATCCTTCCTAACAGTAGGTAGTTTTTAAAATGATGTATGTTTGCAAAAGTTGAACTATATATATATTCCCATTTCATTTTTCTTTAAGAAAATATAACTTTCATTTTAAGTTGCAAAATAGGACTTACTCCCTAGGTTTAAATATAAAAAAAAACTGATTACATTTCAATTTTTTTATGGGCCTATGTGCCAAAGCATATCCAGAGATTATATTATATATATATATATATATAAAAATGAAGAAATATAGTTTTTAGGTGTGCTATATTTATGGGATAAAGTGCTCAATATCAGAAATAGAGAATATGTAAATATAAAAGTGAACATTGAAGTCAACACTCAGAGGCGATAGGTTGTTTCAAAAATGTTTCCAAAATAATTGCCCTTAAATTCACATATCAACTCAATACTAATAATAAAATTCCCTTCCTTGACATATTGATAAACACAAATAGCAAATTTACTATTTCACCATATAAAATCCAACCAGCATAAATTCATGTACACTTAGCTACAAGAGTGAATGTCCATATTATTACAAAATAGCAATTATAAAAAAATCTTATTCATCGTGCAGAAACTAATTCATCCACAAAACAAATTGTTTACAGTGAAGTAAAGAATATAAAACAAACACTTAATAATAGCTTTCCAAACTATATAGTTGATGAACAAATAAGATGCTTTCTTAGAAGAAATACTAAGCAAATAGAACATAATACTGCTTCAACTAATCCCAAACATATTAATCTCCTATATCGTAATCAAATGTATACTAATTACAAACATGAAAATATACTAAAAAAAAAAAAAAAAAAAAGTTGGTAAATACCAATATCCTAACAAAAAAAAAAATTAAGTTAATCATATACTACACTAAATCTAGTATATCCAACTCAATTATTCGCAATGATTCTTCTCCCCTGGTTAGCGATTTGTAAATAACCAACAGTTTACAAATTCAAGTGCCCTCTGGGAGATTGCATCTCCAATGAATTAAATAATATTTATGTTGGTCACACCACAAACTTGCTTTCATGATGCTTGACTCTACATTTGAATGACAATTCTAACATTTTTAGGCATTTAAACATGTCTGGCTGCATACACAATTCCGGAAAATCCTTGTTGACAACTACTTAAACATGAAAACAAACAAAAACTAAAAATTCTTGAAGCTACATACATAAAACAGTTGAAACCTAACCTGAACAAAATAAAAGATGAAAAATCCACAAATATCCTTAAATGTCTATACTTGATAACAGAAGCCATTGGTTTATTATACCAATGGCTTCCCATACTTAACACTTCTTGTTTTCACTCTCGTGTGGTTACATGTAATGTCATGGGCCACGGTGCGATTTTTGCTTCCAGTGCACAAGTTTGTTGTTGGTTGGAAATCTTCCATGCAAACAAAACAGACTATTATTGTTGCTATGTCCGTATATGGTTTAATTTATTGTAACGTAATTGTCATCTTTGATGATGGTTTATGTAAGCTGAAAGCTTAAATAGGATTAAAAAACATGTATCGATATGGTGATTTCTTTCGTCTTCCAATGATAATGTTATTAAGCTTAGAAAAAAAAAATTACAGGAATTTGCTTAAAATAGACAAAACTTGTCTATATTATTTAATTAATGAAAAAATGCTGCATATGGATATAGATCAGACAGTATGAAGAAAAATAGATACGGAAAAAAACAGACAAAAATCCATATATACAATTATGCTGTTTTAATGTTAATATGTCAACGTCGGACGTTTTGGTCTAATAAACCATCTTCATAAATTATAACATTATCATTATCGTCTTTGTCATGTTGTATTGATAATGATATAATTCATAAATATGTCCTGAAGATGGTTTATTAGACCGAAACATCCAACGTTGACATATTAACATTAAAACAGCATAATTGCATATAAGGATTTTTGTTTGTTTTTTTTCCGTATTTTTTTATATATATATATATATATATATATATATATATATATATATATGTCATCCATAGACAGTTTTGCTGTATCACAGCTCATCAGAGTGGCTAGGCATCTGATTGCCTCAAGCCGGGATTGAAACCCAACTGATTTGGCATTGATCAGAGATTCTACCCTCAAGTTATCACGACAGAGAGTAAGGGAAATTTTAACGTCTTTCATATCGTAATGAGGTTAGTGACTAGGAGGGCTCAATTCTAGTTGAAGAGCATTCCATTAGCAACAGCAGCCACTATTTATAAGATCATAAAATCACCCTTCTCTCCAAGAGCTCAATCGAATTATTTCAACAGCATAAATAAACACATCCTTCAATTAATGTGCATTGTTAGTGCTAAAATTAGATTAGTACATACATAATACTCAATTAGTGCAGTAAAACATTCTTCTGTTTAACCATAGTTGAAAATTGATTTTTTTTTTTTTTTTAGTTATCAATGTGCACATTAATTGAAGGCTTCCTATATTGTAGTAAGATTCCTCCAAAGAATCACTCAACACCACTTCTAAAATCTACTATTTCCTCATATCTCAATGACCATTGATTATTCAAAGTAGCATCCATTGTCATGGAAATGAAAAATGGTGGCCGTCACAAATGAATCCAGCATAAGGGACATCTTGTTTCATTAAAAAAAAAAAAAAAAAAAATGTAAATAAAATTCAATCTCTAAAATATTGCCAGCCACTAATGTGAATGAAATGAAAGACCATTAAAAGGAAAACTTGATACTTTTTAAAAAATTTCATTTTAATTTTTTATGCTAAATTTAAAGAACTAAAATATATCCAATATGAATTCAGATTATTTTTAAGAAAATGCTTAAAAATAACCAAGGCAAAAATGATCAGAGCATGAGTTTGGACAAAATACAATAAGTGCTTTATAAAGTTTTAAAATACATTAAAGAAAATATAAACTAATTTCCAATAAAACAAGTTAGATTTAAAATGGGGGTTCAATTGATAATGTCTAGTCAGCAATAGGTTTCAATGAACCAGTTACAACAGTTTTCAATCTGTATACACCAATGGGCACAAAGATATGAAATCATTTGATTATTAAAAGATCAGACCTTGCTTTACAAGGTGCAATTGTTTTTTTTTTTAAGTGTTAATTTCTATGATATTTCAACATAGAAGTTTTTGTGAAAGACTTCAAGTTCACCAAATTGACAAGTGTCATGCAACTATTTTGACATGTGTAGGGAGACAACTCTGAATGTAACAAGTTTGAAAAACATCATGAAATTGTCAGCTCTGAAAATGCAGAAAAAGAAATGGCTGTTGTCAAAATATTGGCAATTTAAAATGATTTGAAATAAAAACTAGTCGCCACAAGAGAATTGTGTCTCTATAAGGAAAGATTAAAGTTTATATACTAATTTTATCAATTAAGATCATATCCTTTACAGAAAAAAAATTCAATGTTTGAAAATTTAATTTTAAATTAAACTGATTGTACCATACTTTAGCACCTCAAAAGAATAGATATTTAATATGGACATATAACATAAAAAGTGAAAAAAGTCTTAATATTTTGCTGCAAACAATGCTCTTTGCATTAAGTGCAAAAGATAAATTCAATGCACAGATGAATCATTTTGCAACTATTTACCCACCAATGGTAAATTCAAAATACTTGGTAAATGTAGCCTTTCTCCAAGTAAATTTTAAAAATATATTAAACGGAACAAATCATTTCAGGATGAGAATCAAGATTTTTTTACTCTATTATGGACTACTTTTGGAAATAGACAAGTCCTTATGAAACTGTAAAAGAAAAATATTGTATCTTAAAGAGTGATCAAAGTAGTAACTTAATACATTAAAATTATGAATTAACTCATTTGTTTAATAAACTCAATTATTAAAACTTAAAACTGCATTGATAACAAAAAGCTAGAGCTTATTTTTCCTTTGTGTAAATTTGCAAAATCTATGTCTTTGGATTATAAAGATGCTTTTATTTTGAAAATTTTTTTTGAAGACAAATCTAACAAATAAAAAATTAAAATTTTTTTTATAAACATTTCTTTTTCAGGGTCAAGTATTCTGATAATACTAATCAATTTGCAATTGTCTAAAACATGACATTTTCATTTGAAAAAATAAAAATATTCATACATACTAAGGCTTAAGAGTTACAAATTTGATGAGCCAAATAAAAACATTTTTTTTAAACACTTAAATGTTAGCATCAGTTAAATTATTATTATTTATTTATTTTAGGACAGGTCATAAGACTTATTGAATAATTGAGACAATAACTAAAAGAAAGGTGGATATAACTATACATGAACCCATTTTTAATTTTAAATTACAATATGCAATTAAACTGAACATTCTAACTTATATTTCTAGTTTCATTTAATGTGCAAATCAAAAGCCTTAGCATATGTCAATCGCAATTTTTTTCAAACTTAAAATGCTGAAAAACCTGCAGTGTTTTTAAAAATTTATTTGTCAATGGCAGATTGTGTTATCCACACACTATACAATGTGGCATTTATTCTTCAACAGTGCCCTTTTCTGACACATAGATTCCGTCCAAGAATTTTCTAATGTCCTTCTCTTTCACAGAGGTGGACTGCTGAATGAGTGCAGCAGAACGAGACACAAGCTCGATGTCGTTTCCTTCAAGAATGAACTCGTCCTTTTGGGCTTGAGAAACAGAAAAGGCGACTCCAGGTAACATGTCCACGTGACGCACATATTTCTCACCAAGGAAGTTACGAATTTCTACTGCTTTGCCTTGGTCTAGGATAACAACGTTGATGGGGAAATGAGCGTACACCGACCTCATTTTATAGCTGAATCCTTTTGTTACACCCTTGATCATATTTTCAATGTGACTGCATACAGTGCGTACTGCAGCCAGTTCCTTCCTCTTACCAAACTGTTTCTCTACCTTGATGTAGTTGCGAGAGGGTTGTGTGATGGTGATGAAGAGATGGCGAAAACTTCTGTTGAGCTTGCCGCGAGGACCAGTCACTTCCACCTCCCTAGATTTGACCCGCACAGATACTCCCTGAGGGATCTTTATAAGCTGATCAGCTTTGATGGTCTTCATCTTTATTTGCAATAAATACCTGGAATAAAAAAGGGGAATGTCTAAATAAGTTATCTGAAAGCAGAACAAAGTTTAATTTTACCATTTTTTTAAAATACATCTCTTCAGGACATACAAAAAAATAACCTGGATAGTTATGATTGTTTATCTGTGAACTGCCAGTTCTTTGGAAAGTTGGTGTCATCCCATACTGCCTTCTCCAATTTGGAATTCAGAATTTTCCTTAGACTGGTTGCTAGCTAACCCATAGAGCACATTCTACCCAGTTATTTAATACTTAGCTTTGTAGAGGATTCACGACTTCCAAGAATATACGCACAATATTGTTATTGAATGTAAATATCAATATTTGTCTTTCAATGATGCTAATGCAAAGAAACTTAAATTCTAAATATTCCCACTATAACAACTTAAAATCCTCTAATGCATAATTGATTTAAAACTTGACATTAAACGTCATACATTAAACACAATTGAAATTTCACAGGAAATATTCAAGAGTCCCAATATATTTGGATAGGCGGGTACAAGAGGAGGACAACACTAAGAAAACAGTCTACCTACCTCATGTGGAGGGGTTATCAGAGAAAATACAAAGGATCTGCAGCCCACATAATATCAGGACAACCTTCAAGAGCTGGACGACACTTCACAGATACCCCTCTTGAGTAAGAACCCCCCACCCCACACACACACACACAGAGGAAAACATGAGAAAAGATTGTGTGTACTCCATCCTCTGCAGCTGCAGATAGAAATATAAAGGAGAGACAGGGGAAGTGGAAAAATCAGGCGTGGCTGACCACATATGGAGAGGAAAGGGAAATCACCGCCCTCTGTGGGATCAGGTTGAAATCATAGAACATCATTGGAAAATTCGTACAAAAAATCAGCAAATATGCTAGGCCACAAAAATCTCCCGAGCCAAATCAAGCATAGAAATGAATACAATATGGGAATCAGTAATGAGGAGTGCCAGAGAAAAGCAATGATAACAGGAAAATTTGCAATATGAGCACCGGTAAAAATGGTTGCTGAAAACATTAGGTTTATAATACCCAGAAATTTATACACATATGTCCTCAAGGACACATGGCACAGTGGATAAAGGCGTTAGTTAGATCCAGTGACAGGACCCAATGGAGAAGGGGAATTAACAGGAGATAACCGATGTCTAATGGAAATCAGTTATCTTACAACAGTCTACCCTAGAAAATAAAGGGTTCAGTTCGACATTCAAACCACCTGAAGAAGGCCGGAGCAACAAAGATGATGATAGTACGAGCAATGTAAATAGTGTCCATAACTCATGTCAGAAATATAGACAGAAATATTCAATGTTAATTTTAAATCAATTTTAATTACACGTCGAAAACGAACAGCATATTCAGAGTAATCTCTGCTGCTGACGTTGAAAAAAAAAAAAAAAAAAAAAAAAAAAAAAACTTTGGATCCCCCATACACACACAAAGAAAAAAAATCTAAGTTTTATCCAGCGATAAAAAAAAAAAAAAAAAAAAATCTAAAAGATAATTTCAAAAGCCAAAAAAAAAGAACATTTTGTTCCGAGACAACGTGCTATTGAAAGTGTCATACTTTTTTTTGTTTATGAATTAATACAATTTTGTCACAAAGGTTCGAGAGATGGGCACGAATTTAAAAGTTAAATTTTAAGAAAATAAAATGATAGGAAAATAACGAGTTTTTTTTTTTTTTATTACTGAAAAGTGAAAATGAATTCAAATGTATGAAGCAAAAAAAAATGACAATTTAACTGAAATATTAAATGCAATTATTATATTCGAAGACAGACATGGGTTTAAATTTTAAAATTATATCTTCATCACCAAGATTTTTTTTAACAGAGTATAACTCATTAGAATTTTATTTAAGAGAAAATAGCAATAAATAAACAAAAACTGATATAATAATTAAAAAGATGTGAAAACATCCGGAAAATATAAAATATGTAAACGTTTCAATTGGCTTCATAAGTGTCATGATGATAAATATTGAGGGTAACAATGTTAAAAATATTAAGTAGAAGACACCGGCATTGCTTTTTAAAAAGGCTACACGTGCATTGAACATTGAAAATTCAAAGTAATTATAAAGTTATAAAAATTATCATTATAGATCCATAAAAATAACTGACGGTAATAGATAAAGACAAAATGAAAACAACTCCATCTATATTGCTTTTAACAACAGCGTACGGAATATAAAATCTCATGTAACGATAAGTAAAAACGTGTTCAAATCTTACGCCTCGCATCAATATGGCGCTAGAAGCCTAAAACAAATCGGAGCTTCAAGTTTGATTCGATAAATATGCATTTAAACAACACAAAAACATATAAATAGGCTTGTATTTTAAAATAAAAGACTCTTACCAACAATGTTAAGTAATAGTTATGTGTTTAAACCCAAATTTTGAAATGAATTCAAAGTGTAAAATATGAAGATAAAGTACATACCTGTCACACAGGGAACAGGAAAATCAGAAAGAACGAGACTTGAACATCACGTGTGCATTGACGAGATCAGATGAAATATGGAAATTAAAAAAATATATGAACTTTACAAAAACATTTTTAGAATATATTTGTTTCTTTAATCGTTAAAAAATATTTTATTTACTATTTAAGAAATAAAATAATATAAATGAAATTTTATTTTATTTACTCCGTAGCTCTATGTTACTAAGAGTAACTCTCTAATGTGAAAATAACAATTGTCTGCTATTCACTTCCGCTTGTAACCGGGTTGCCGTGTTGTATTTTTCATATTTCGGGTTGGGCGGATTTTTCGAATAATGCCTAGTAGTAACGATATTACAAAGTTAGACTTATATGCTCTGCTAGAAGTGACCGACAATGCCACCAAGAAAGAGGTAGGCTTATTATAAAGTTGATTATAAATAATTAACTCTAAAATGTATAATGCTACTTTCTGTGTAGCCATATAAAAACACTTCTTAGCACATGGTTTGTTAAGCAGTAACACAAATAAATTATTTTTCTTCAATTTCCGTGAAAATATATCTTAAATTATTTATTAAAGTTAACAGCAACCAACATACATATTTTCAGTAATTTCAAAACAACGATTAACGACATCAATAGGATCTTAGTTGAATTTCGTTTTTTTTTTTTTTTTAAAATGTTATTGTTAAGTTTGTTTAAAGTAAACTTAGTGCTTCTCTATAAATCTTTAATAAATAATAAATGTTTTGTTTTTTTTTCCAGAATATATAATATTTATATTCAGTTGTTTAAAAAAAAAAAGTCACTGCATTTGATTTTGTCGCGTCATTTGAAACTTTCCAAACAAAATATTATTTTTAACTGGGCTTTTTCAGACTGAAGAGAAAAGTCAATAAAATAAAAAAATTAAACCTATGAGTTTACTTTTTAAAATACTCAAAACAAAATCGTAAAGCCAACATGTTAATCTGCATTTTTTTAATGCAACTATTTTTTTGTTTTTCTTTTAGATCTCTAACAAATTCTTGACAGCCTCAGGTGCTTATTACTTCAAATAACCGCTTTAGACATCATTAAATGTATCGAATTTGTTTTCATTGTTAGTCAAACGTTGACACCAAGAAGTAGATTTTCTTTATTTTTGAATTAGATTGTCTCTCCGTTAACTCCCTTTTCTTTGCAACAAAAGTTCTCTTTATATTAAACTTTTAAGTGACAAGGTAGGCAAATTCAATAACTATGAAATAAAAGTCGATTGAAAATTGATTTAAGGGCCGTTCTTGAGTGAGGTTTGGGGGGCTAATACCTCCTCCTCTATATTTTTAAAATACGTTTAAATAAGTATTAACTAATAAAATAATGGGTCCCAGTCCAGAAAGCCCCACTGCAACAATACCAGGGTCGTACTTTCTGGAGGGGATTTAGGGGGCTAAGCCCTCCCTCTCCATTATTTTTAAAGTATTTTTTCAAGCAAATAAAATCGATTATCTAAGTTAAAGTTAAGTTCTTGTATCTTCTTTTCAAATTATTATTTTAATAAAAAAAAGTAAGTAAATAAATTAAGTTTTAGCCCCTAGTCCCCACTCCAGAATGGTCCTAAAATCAATTTTCAATCGACTTTTATTTCAAAATTATCGAATTTTCCGTTACTGAATCTTCCATTAGTTGACATAAGTTCACAATATCGCCCATCATCATAAAATGTGGCATACTGACTAATAGGAAAAAAAAACAGATCTGCTCAATGCAAGCTAAATTACAAATCCAGCAGATGTTTGTGGCTTCAATACAAAAAAAATATCAACTCTCTGGCTGCAATTTTTGAGAAGCATACTTCTTCTCCATAGTCCAACACCTTTTTCCCCTACACATGGGTTTGTTTTTCATTCCAGCGAGAACACCTACTTTGAGGGGTGAAATGCGTAGCTGGATAGTTTTCCACTCTATCTTATTATCTCCATATCTGTTTGGATATTATTCTACACTAGAAATATCTCTGAAATATCTCATGGTTTCCCTATTTAAATTTTATGATGAATCTTCTTAATACTTCATTTAATCATTGAATAAGAAGCTCATGGCAAGTTCTATGACAATAAAATATCTATAGAAATTCTCCTCTCACATTGTTAAATATTTGAGCTTAACAACTTTAACAAAATATTGCAATAACAATTGTAAATATGAATGCTGGTTATTATTTTAAAAAGTAAGGGGGTACAAATGAAAACCTTTGAAATTAGGAACTTTTCTGTTTCACTGAAACAGACATTAAACACTTCTATCTTCCCTTATTTCTTTCATTTTCTCACTGAAACCAATTAGCGTCTCTGGTATGTCTTTCCATGCAATCAAAATGGAATAGTCCATTATTTATGAGATACTGGCAGGCTGTAAAGGTTGTGCTAACTAAGGGAGGGGCAAGCAGAATTATTGTACATCCTACTATCACCAGCACACACACACACACCTACCTATATATATATATATATATATATATATATATATATATATATATATATATATATATATAGGTGTTGATAAAGTTCTTGTGCTGACCCACTTACAAAAATCTGACCAAACATTTTCTTAAATTCTTTTTTGGCCATGCTCAGAATGTTTCAGTATCACCTCACAGTGCCAAATCATTTTTAAATATTTTTGCCTCATTTATTAATCAAATAACAAATGTTTCTCTTATTTCTTTATTGGTTTATTTAAAACATTAGAGTTCAATTTAAATAGGCAAAAGTTGAAAGTTACTGCATCTTGCTTACCTGAAACTCTTGAAAATAATTCATATATTTACCAGAACATATATCAACATTTTTGTCATTTTTTTTAAGTGTTAGATGAAGCATTTCCATTATAATTATTTCATTACTAAGCACAAAATCAAAAATAAAGGAATGGATTTTGGCAATATTTTTATCATCAGTGCTTCTGTGATTGAAATGTATATAGTTACATCTATGAATAACAATCTCCAAAGACACTGAATGCAATTTGAAATCTTGTTTACTTCTTTATCTTCTGTGCTGTTTTCATCTAATAGTTGAAGAATTCCTTCTTTCTGTCACTTGTACATACTTTTTAACTGTACAGGAAGATGTACCTTATTTCTTTGCATTATGGAAATGTTAGAATTCAATCTGAAATTAATGTGATTGGCATTTCAGATTAAATGTATCCAAGATAGAATCAACAGTTATGCAAGAAATGAACTGAAATACTTGTAGATACTTTTGATTTTTTTAAAATGCCATGTCCTGAAGGGACATGGCATTTTAAAAGTCATGGCTCTTCACAGATTCCTTTTCTTTATCTAATGAATTACCATGTGTTCTTGAGAAAGATAGTCATGTGGTTTCCACAGCTTGAAATTCAAAATTTTAATTTTCTTAGACTGGTTGCCTAATGTACAAGTTGTGTGGGTTATGTAATGCATATTGGCATGGAAAGTGAAATCAGCAAGGCATGTCCAAATTCCATGGTATTTCATTTTCCAGCCATGGCTTAAATAACTGATGTGACATGACATTTAAGAAAAACCAATTCATAAATAGAAAGGTATTACATTAGGATCAGTTTTTCAGAAGAGTATAGAAATTTTTATACACCTTTTAGGTACAGAGATAAGTACATGAATATGATAATAGTAAAAATATAGGTATGACAACAAATGTTAAAACGGGATTGATTTTCTGACTAGTCTTTCCATGCTATTGAAAATAACAAGATATGAAATTGATAGTTTGTTAAGGCATTATTATTATTAGAACATTTTCACATGTGAATTTTTAATTTTTTTTTTTTTCAATTATTGTTGTACTCTGTTCTTTCAGTCATTTTTCCTCTCTTAGCTTTATAAACATGTCCAGTCTGTCATTGTGATAATAAATACATTGACACTTGACATCATCAGTGCAAAGAAAGGAGATAACTCTAGTCCAGTAAAACATTTTAAAATATATATATATGGTGAGGCAAAAGTCGCACACCATAGGGGTTAATTAATTAATCATGTTTTACATATCGAATTTGTTTTGATAGGTCCTGTTAAATGGCTACTGAGATCATCAGACCTCACACCCTTAGATTTTTCTCTTTGGGGGTCTTTTGGAAAGAGTTATTTATCAAATGCACCCAAGAAACATTGAGGAACTTAAAGAAAGAATTAAATAGGATTGCAATGAAATGACAGAGGAAACTCCGATATGTTAATGAATCAGGCAGGCACAGAATTGAAATGTGTTTTTGAAAGAGAAGAAGGAGGACATTTTAAACAGCACATATGACAATTAAATAACTAGTAAATAAAATTTTGATGTGTAATTATGCTTTTAATAAATTATCCCTATGGTGCATAACTTTTGCCTTACCCTGTATGTAAAAGATTAATACAAATATAAAATGTCACTTAAATGATTGATGTTTATACACACACACACACAAGTGGGTGCTGTGAAAACTCCTTGAGTCTGACCAAAAAGCCCTTCACAAAAAAATTGATGTTTAGTCATTTAGTCAGGTTTTGGAAAGTGGCTTGGTCTGAGAACTTTTCAGTACCATATCAGAAATATTTGGAGGATATAAATTGATTGAAATTCATGTAACTTAAGACAATTTTAGTTAGATTTAAAGTAAGACTTACATGTTTGAATAGTTTATAAAGAAATCAATAAGTATTATTATAATAGAATACGGTTTTGTTCTTTAGTTGTTTTAATTTCACTTAAAAGCTACCATATAAATTTGATTCAATAATCACATCCTATTGTGTACAAAATGGAAAATATCTGATTATATTAAAGGGAGATAAATTAGGGCTGTTTTCTTCTTCAACTTATCTTTCACTTTTCCTTTATAGATCGTATCAGCTTATCGAAAAAAGGCCTTGAAATGCCATCCTGATAAGAACCCTGATAATGCAAATGCAGGTAAGAAACACGGGGGGGATGGAAGTTTCTCAATAATGATTGTTCTCTAAACTTGTGAAGAAGACTAGAGTTGATATTCTCTACCAAGTCTACTTGTCTATTTTCTGATCATTTTAAATCATGAAATGTCATATTTAAATACCATTCAGCAAAGTTTAATTTCTTAATTATTTCAAAAGTTAATGCACATTAAAAATGCTGCTACCCAATATTATAATCTCTAGAAAAAATATATAGTGGCAAATGTCCATTTGGTTATGAGGATAACTATCCCTGCACCATAACTATACATCTGCTGTCACTGTTCATGGGCTCATTGAAACCAGAAAAGCTTTTAAAAGTTGTATTAAACTGCTGACAAACAAATTTATTTTGGTCATTTGTTTGTCCTGTGTTTTCTAGATTGATACTATATATCCCATCCTGTGTTTAGCAAGTTTAGACTTGTTCTTTGCATTATACATATATATATATATATATGTGTGTGTGTGTGTGTGTGTTATTTTTAATTTATTTTGTTTAAACATTGTTTTTGATGAATACTTATATTTGAGTAGAAGCTGTATTTTTAATTAAACATTATTTTTTATCCAACTACATCTACTGGCCTGAATATTCAAGAAATTTTGTCAGAAAAATATGTCCTCTAGCAGGATTCAAACCTGCATCGCCTATGGGGAATCATCATTGGATCTGATGTGCTTAACCACTTGGTCACGTAGGACTTCCAGTCAAACAAAGCCCAAATAGTGCCTTTTGAATGCACGCTTCTCTACCAATTCTCCAAACATCCATACCGGCTTTGTATCGTATTCTAATGTAAACAAAGACAATTTCTTTTAAGGAAATGGATTAAATCCAACATTGTTATTTTTAATTTATTCTGTTTAAATGTTATTTTTGATGGATACTCATATTCAAGTAGAAGCTCTGTTCTTTTAATTAAACAGTATTTTTTATCCAACTATTTTGACTGGAAGTCCTATGTAGCCAAGTGGTTAGGCACATCTGATCCAATGACAATTTCCCATAGGGTATGCAGGTTCGAAACCTGCTGTTGGACATATATTTTTCTGACATGATTTCTCAAATATTCAGATGTAGTTGAATAAAAAAATACTGTTTATTTAAAAAACAGGGCTTCTACTTCAATATGAGTATCCATCAAAATAATGTTTAAATAAGATTAAAAATAACAATATGTTGGATTTAATCCAATTCCTAAAATATATATATATATATATATATGAAGAAATATAGTCTTAAGATGTGCTATATGTCGCCTCTAAGTGTTGACTTCTATGTTCACTTTTATATATATATATATATATATATATATATATAGTTTCATTAAAATGTGCTGTCCATGTTTGGAAAATAAAACATTCCAATATCTCTAGATACATACATAAAACAATCCATACATTCAGTTACAAGTAAAAAATAAAGTCATCCTTGATAATGATTAAAACTTGTGAAAAGCACTCTGACATACAGAATATTTGGAGAATTTCGCATAATTTGTCCAGTAAAGAAGAAAATTATAAGGACACGAAAAATTAAATAAAAAACTTAAATGTAGTACCTTGTCAGTTGTTATAATGAAACTAGTATAAAAGAGGGAATTGCTGCCCAAATGCACACACACACACACACACACACACATATATATATATATATATATATATATATATATATATATATATATATATTTTTAAAAATTATTATTTTGCTCTGTCAGTGGAGTTTAGGATACACTGTCTCCCCTGCAGAGGAGTAAGATCCCTTCTAAAGGGCCACTTAACAAGACTCAAATGTAAATAACCAATATTTACCTATCCCCAAACCAAATACATGCTTATAGAAACAACCATAAATAACCAATTTTTACCTATAGACTGGAGTACAGTTTGAAAACAAAAATTGATTTCGACATAAAATAACCCCAAAATAGTGGATATGTTATAAAATCCACCAACCCAATTCTGTTGCTCTGTTAAACACAAAGTATTCTTTTATAAATTATGTCCAATGATGTATTCCTTATTCTTATAAGTTGCACAGTTATTTCCAGTTTAGTCTAATAAACAATTTCATGTTAACTTTTTTTTTAGATGACTTTATTAATATTGTTAAGAATAAACCAAAAATTGAGTCTTTCTGCCGTATCTAGACTGGAGCTGCCCAGTTCCTATTTTTCCAACCATGACAAAGTTCAAAAGCATTTATGCAGCCTTGTGGGTGATGAATTATTTTTCACCCTACAATCCCTTTTCCAGAGATGAAACATTGCTACTTGCCATTTTCATGACAAATTCAGATGAGCTACATTGCTTAGTTCCATCAGTTCAGACCTTCACAACTAGGACCCACCATGCCATATACACAGAGTTGACTTGTCTTCATTTCTTTTGGATTCCACTGGTAAGGAGGAAGTTCTACTTAGCTTCTTCTCCAGAACTGTTATGTTGTGGAACAGACTCCTAAAAAGATACTTTCCTGATCAGCTTTGCAATAAGTACCAGACAGACAAATTATATCATTGTTGTGATGAAAACTGTTGTTTGAAAAATATTGTCAAGTTTAATAAAATTTAATATGTACTCAATGCATAAAGTGTCATTGTTGGGCTGAAGGCTCAATCAATAGCACTCCACAGCTTAAATGCTGCCCAATAGGGTGTCTTATAAGCTAGTGCGCTATATATATATATATAGGTTAATGGTTTAATGGACAGAGTTGAATCACACCAGGAAACAATAGTATTAAAAAGTGCTCAATATACATGAGAAAAAAGTATAAGTAAAAATAACATGTAGGGCTTTTAACTTTAATCATGAGGGCAATTAAAATATTCGACCATATATATATATATATATATAAAACCATACCAATAGATATATAATGCTAGACTACCCTTTTTTCAGTTGCATTCTAGCCATCTGAACATTGTAAGAGTGTGAAACTCCAGTAACCATTCGGGCTCTCCTTTGTTTAGTGTTGATATTGTGAAGCATTTTTTGCTCTGTCTAGATAATCTGGGCAATGAGCACTTCACGTTACTGTGTAGGTAGATGTTTGCCTTTTGGTCTTTCTTTGTTTTTACTTTCCTTGTTTGGGATTTATTTTTGTCTAAGATTTTAGGTCTTTTTGCAAGTTGCCTGTTGGTCACACCAACAGAGTTGGTTTTCTTTAGTGTGTGTGTGTGTATATATATATATAAAAAGAATTAATGGATATTATTTTTTAATCCAAAATATTTTTTTTTATCTCAAATGTTATTTTTAGTGGATACCCATATTTGAGTAGATGCTCCATTTTTTTTATACAGTATTTATTTTGTCTACTGGCTTGTGCGCTTGAGAAAACTCAAAGAAAATATGCCCTCTTGAGAAAACATTTTTTCATTATGTTTTATCAAGTGTGCAGGCTAGTAACCAAAATAAATCCTGTTTTAAAAAAAATACTGAGTATCTACTCTAATATGGATATTCACTAAAAATAACATTTGATGGTAAAGAAACGTGTGTATGTATATATATATATATATATATATATATATATATATATATATATAGTTAAAATCTTAACTATTCATTTTATTTTTTCAGCTGTTGAATTTCAGCAGTTATCCAGTGCTCTTCAAATACTTACTGATGTTGCAGCAAAGGTAAATTAAATTTAAAAAAATATTTTCTTTCCTTTTTCCAAAGAACATTAAAAAAAAATCTTTCTGTATTGATTTGATATCAATTTATATATCTATTTATAGAAATATTTTTCTTTTCTGTTCAGGCTGCTTATGACAAAGTATGGAAGGCCAAAAAAGCAGCCAAAGTCAGGCATAAAGAACTTGACAGCAAAAGGAAAAAACTCAAAGAAGGTTAGGCTTTTTTTTTCTTTCATTTTTTTTATAGTTGGGGCAGGATGTGTGTGTGTGTGGGGGGGGATTGTATTTAAATACATGTAGAATTGTTAAAACTTATTCATGTGAAACAAAACAAGAGTTTCAATCTCCCTTATAAGTTCACAAAAGGAGATCAGCATTGAATAAGTAAGAAGTGATTGGAGTTTTTTTTATTTGTGAAATGAAATATTTTATTTTGGGATTTCAAGAGTATACAGCTATTTCTTCTCTTTCCTCTTGTTCTTACTACAACAGCAACTAGCAAACAGATGCAAATTAATTCAGGACTCCTTGTTTTTTGGCAACTTAGGACAAGAATTCATGTTTTAATAATAATAATTAAAAAATGTTGCTTTTAATCACAACTTAGGCTGTCAATCTATGGCAAGGAGCTGTTAAGAACTTAAGATCAAAAGTATATTCTTGTCAAAATTAATAACAATCCGCAATAACTCATTTAAAAAAATAAATACAACTGACAAAAAAATGATATTTTCCACATCTATATACTGCCTTATCAATTTATGAATTTATATATTAACATGTAGAAAGACAACTGACCTTTTCTACCCTAATTGTGCAACATGGACTCATCCATCTGCTATGAGTAGGACATCTGCTCATAGAAACAGTCGTTGCACAGTGGGTTATAAGGCATAATTTTTTAGTTGTACACATTGCTGCACTGAACAATGGTATTCTCTATTACTGTATTATTAATGCATAATTCTTTTGTGATTAAAACTGTTCTTCAGTCAACTTTTGTTCCACTGTTTCCTAAGGTTATTATTGTTAAATAATAGTTTAGCAGATTATTATTTTTAGGGAGAATTGTATCTCAGTTGCAACTTCTGGAGTTTGACATTCGAGGTCAGACACAAACCAAAATAAGGAAGTCTATTTTCATTGGCTGAGAGCTCTCTTTCATATCTGAAATGGCTCCCCAGGGATGGGGAACAACCCCACTGGATAGTTAGTACATGTCGACACAAAACTTTTAGTGACTTCCCAGCCAGGAGAAGACAAGTGAGAGGATATACAATATTATTAACCAGAACTACAAGCTTTATATGAACGTTATAACAAATATAAATATATATAATATATATTGTATAAATTTTATTTAGTTTTCAAAAACTAAAAATGATAATTTCTGTTGCTAGCATCCTTATTGTTTATAACAGAAATAAACTTTTAAAAAGTTTTAATTGCATTTTTCTTCAAATTGTGAAATATAATTAAAAATTTCAAGCATTTTTGTTTACAGTAACTGTTATTTGACAAATGTTTGTAAAATGAGGACATTTTGTTCAAAACCACATTTATTGCGCATTCATGGAAGTGACAAGATGTCTCATCAATATAACTAATTTTACTGTTAACACATTTAGATTTATATATGGTATACACTATAGAATCAGTTGTATTTTATAATTTATTTGAAAATAAAGGACCACTTATCTGACCTGTGAAAACAATCTTCAACAAGGCGTCATCCCTACGACAATTTTTGATAAAATCATTAAATTTAATTTGAGCAGATTTTGAAAAGTTTCTCATGTATTCACAGCTGGTTTATGACCTTTTGGGGCTCTTAGGCTAATGAAATTATGGAGCCCCTCTCACCCCGGACAATGCCATCCTCTAACTTGTCAACACCTGCCTTGAATATATTTTAGTAATATTTACATAACTTGAAGTAAACTTATTGCAAATTCTTTAAATAAACTGGAATAGCTATCTTTTCTCAATAAAAATATTCTTCAAGAAATACCTTCACTATTTACTATTTATTGCAAACCAAATTAGCAAATATTTCAACACAACCATAATAAAATTCAAATATTTATTTTTCATGAAAATAATTTTGAAAAATTATTTAAAAAATAAAAATGAAAATTTAAAAAAAGTAATGAAAGCATTTCCTTCAACTATATAAATATGTTTAATGCCAACTTCAAATATTATGTTTTAAAGATTCACATTTATCTTACGACTTTCATGAGAATGAAAAAAATCAAATGTTTTTTTGTTTCATGAAAATAATTTACCAAAATAAAATTAAAAGAAACACAAACAGAAAGAATTTCTTTTAACTTTATTTGTTAAGTGTCATTTACAAATTTTCTATGCACTGTTGATTATCATACATGAGACAATGTTTACCACTTTTTAAAGACAATCTATCTGTACAAAAAGTAATATGTGCAAAATATATTTAAATTATTTTTTTAAAAATTAATAAAAACAATCTTATTGACTAGTTTAAGAAGTTATTTAGCACAATATCAACATTTTAGCGGCCATGAAGCATTAGGATGATTGTCTTTAATTATAATTTTTCTCGGAAATCCTGCACATACGTAGGAAAAAACTCTAAACTTGGCAGGGTCATATCTTCTAAAGTAGACTTGAAACCCTCACAAAATTTTTTGGTGAACTTGAGCAGACATTGTAGATGTTAGGCAAAAAATATTAGGAAAATTGAAGAGGACATATTTTCAATAGACTGGCCATAAGCTACATAGGTGAAAAGTTGTTAATTTTGGTGTCATCTATTTGGGTGAGTAAAATAAAATTTTCTATCAAGTGTAGGCTTGAAATAGTTAAATATTTGGATTCTACACTTCTTATTTGCCCTACATACCAAATTTCAGAAATATTGAAGGTATGGAAGTATTTTTCTTGATTTTTAAAACCCCTGAAATTCAGCAACATTGTGCGGCTTTAATTTAGAGGCAAAATAGGAAAATTATACCCCCGCTTAAAATTGGAACAGTAAAGTCTAGCAAAAAATAATTTGGCACACTTTCCTAACTCATGAAGGGGTACATTTGTGCCAAATTTCAAGTAATTCGGTGTCGGTGGGTGTAATGCCCTGGTGAATTGACATGGAATGGACCCACAAGGCATTTTTACTCATATTTTAATATTAGTTTTGATCTGTCTCATAACAATCTATGTCAAGATATTATTTGATTGCTTACAGCACAAATTTCTCTTTATTCTTTGCCAGTCCTGGATATGATGATAAACTATATCTGGTAGCAAGGCCTCTGATTGGGAGTGTGGAGGTTTTGTGAAGCATGGAACCACCTCTTAATTGCTGTTGTTCCCAGGTCCACCCTGACTCTGGGTGGTAGCACCTGTTAGGGTCCCGGCAAATAGTGACCCCCCCTAAAAAAAACAAAAAGAAAACACTATGAACGTATAAAAATACCAGCAATACATTTTTATATAAAAGAAAGACCAACAATACATATTTATAGTAAAATGACCAACAATACATTTTATCTGTTGTTGAAGGCATGCATTTACATTCAAATTGTTTAGATTTCAGCATTAAATAACCCATAGAGGTTAATATACCACTAAACAAAATCAAACACCCAACATAAAAGAACATTCATAGTATTAATCCACATAATATCCTACAATTTCTTAAATTGTATTCCAAAATATAACTTCAACAAAACTACAACATAAAACACACATATCACTGTTTCAAAAATTATGTCCAGAAAAACATGTATATGCACAAAAGTTGGTATCATCTACCATGTATTCAATTGTGAAAGCATAATAACGTATATTTTTATTCCTTCAAAGCTCCTAAAAAAATTAAATTTTGGCATTAAATGATTCGTAAGTAGTTGATATGCTGTTAAATCAATCAATCTTTATTATTTGTTAATGCAAAATAACTATTCTAGATTGTTACATGACTCATGTATGTGTTGACATACAAGGAAACCATCCATGCTTTTTTTTTTAATTTCAGATTTAGAAGCTCGAGAAAAGGCTTATGATGAAAAGAAGAGTAAAGAAGAACTTTCTCAGAAAGACTTGCAAGCTGAGGTAAAATGATGGTGGCATCATTTAACTTGATTTGCCTTTTTATCAACAGATATTTTGATATGATTTGAAATCAAATTGATAAAGTAATTCCTTCATTTAAAAGCTTATCTGCTTATTTTTTATTTTATCTCAACAAACATTACTTTTTCTTTTTATTGATTTGCTCTGTGAATCTTTATTAATTTTTTTACTAACATTTATGTATTGTTGATTTCTAATCGTAATTCCCAGAATGCCATTTCATAAGTAGGCAACATAAATTGAAAATAATCAGCTTCTGACATGACTTGAACTCCTATCCCTCATTATCACTGTTTTTCAATTTTTAGAAATGACAAGAAAAGTAACAATTAAGTAATTCTGACTTTTGTGTTAGACAAAAACAAAACAAGTTTTAAAATTTAATTATTTCACATCAACCAGGTTTGGATTTGTGTGTAAGCTCTGTAGTCTTCTCTGTGGAGTACAGGGACATAGTTTCACACCTGCTAGGGTTTGCTGCTATATTTTCTATAGCAACGAGGTTATTTTATGGGGTGAAGTTGCTAGCTCTTCTCCTAGTTCTCAATCAAAACTAAGAGACTACAGTCTGTCCTGCTATTTCAACCCTTAGCTGGGGTAGGAGAAGATAATATATATAATAATAACTTTTCAAAGGATATTTGTGTGAAAGTAAATTCAACAGCTTCAGTTGGAATATAAGCTCAACATATCAATCCCACTTCCCTTGTTGATAACCACTGTGCTATGCATATATTCTATTTAATGCATTATAAATGAAAACTGCTTTAAAATACAGACAAATCAATTATAGTAAATCTTTTGAGCTGACTTGATTCTTATGAGATTCTTTTAGAAATTATGACATTTTTTTTTTTTTTTGAGAAGAAAATCCATAGCAAAATAAAACATTCTTGCATGAGAAGGTTAGCAACATCTGATTGTAGATAGATGCATTAAATTTTTGTCTTAATTTAAACTATTCAAAACAACAAATAAGACTCAGTCCAGGAAGCTGAAGGTAAAGAAACACAGATTTCATTCCGTCTTTTGTTCTTGCAATGTTTTTAGTATCAATCCAACTTCATTCTCTATTTGATCAGTTTGATTCAATGGCATTTGATTCCTAAACTTATCAATTCTTTGAAAATAGTAAATGCATTAATGAAAGACAAAGATTTAAAAAGATTTTCCTTGAGTTATCAATTGATATTTATGATCCAAGGGGAAGTTGGAGTAAGAAACAAATTAGACACAGGTTTGGAGAAATGACCAAAGATTTATTTTCATTTACAAGATATGAAAATGTCTCTGGTCATATAGTGTTGCGTTCAAATGTACAGTGTATGAGGCTTGAAAAAGGACTGTGTTTAAGCTCGCTGCCTGCTTGTTGGCTATCAGTTTGGGCTTGTCGCATTGATAGTGGAGTCCATTCTCTTTCTGTGTTCACAGGAGGTTGTTTTCACAGCCTAATGGTCAGACAGGCAGTCAGCCATGCTTTCGGGTAGCCTCTATGGTTAGCTTGTGTCTGTGAAGTCACTCTCTTTCTGCTTTCTCTCCGCTGTTTGGCTTCTCTTATAGCCTATATAAGAGAAATGCACAGACGTAATTGTAGACATCTGTAGTGAGCAAGGATGCATTGATAATGGCCAGCACTCTGGTATATTTGTGTTTCTTTAAAATTTGTTTTGAGTAGAGTGCAGCAATGTGTGTGTGGCTTAGCTAGATGAAAATTGGTATGTAGTTAGAAATACATGTTTTTATAATAATTGTATAAATTTGTCTTTAAGTTGTTATCTCCAACTATGTGGAAATTGTGTTTTTCTACTACATTTATTTGTGAATCAGCTTTGATTTTTTTTTGCAAAGTGATGCATCTTTTTTTTTCTTCTTCCTCACCAGATCGAACGCTTACAGAAAGAAGGTTCCAGATTGTTAGAGCAAGAACAACAACTTCTCAAAGAACAGATGAGGAAGGAACACCAAGAAACATCGACTGCTCAGAGTATGTAGATTCTTGATCATTGTCTTCAGTTTGGATTTCTTAAGCAAATAAAGCAGTACATACTTTTGTAGTTTTAAATTAAAATTTAGAGTGGAGAATTCCTACCACACCAACAGCTAAGATATAAGCAGAAAAATGACCACCATATTGATAAATAAGTAATTTATTTAAAAAATACAAGTAGAATTAAGAATATAATAAAAGTATAAAATCAAGAGCTTTAGGCTTATGCCCACTTCATATTGAAACATCAGTTCCTGTTTGATAACTGAAGTTAAGCAGCATGGTGCCTGGCCAGTACCAAGGTAGATGACCATTTGGGAGTAACAGGTGCTGTAAGCTAGGATATGTGGGTAGTGTAATGGATAATGGCTTGGAACTTAATCGGAGAGCTGAGTTCCAATTCCAGCTGGATTTATTATATTCACTTACGTGAAAATACCCTTAGGAAAGGTATAAATCCACCTCTTCTCTCCCCAGCTATGGGTTAATTAGTAACACATGTATCACTAAAACCATTATTATCTCAAGAAAAAATTGTATACAGAATATTTAGATTTGGCATTAAATAACTCATAGAAGTTGATATGCCGCTAAACAAAATCAACCAACCAACCGAGAGCTTTGTTGTATCTGTTTATCTTTGTGTGTGAGAAAAAGAATAAATGTCAATAAAAAAATTAGCAGTACAAAGTTACAAATATAACTATTCAAACCATGGTAATACTAATTAAGGATTGCTTACATCACCAAATTAAATGATTTCTCTCTTTAAAATATTCAGGTTATGGAATTTTGTCATTTAACTGTAAGTTATTTGATTACTTGTTAAATTTTGAGATCTGCTGCTTGTCCAAAGTTAATAAACGAATCAATTTTTTGTTTTTAATTCTTTATATTTTCCAAAATGACTAAAGATTTAAAAATAAAACAGGATCTCATTTTCTTTCATGAAAATTGTTTTTTTTCTTATGCTATCCTAAAAATGTTTTTTTTTTTTTTTTTTTTTTTTTTTTTTTGTAGGTGTCCCTGGAGCTCTGCCCAGGCTGAAGGTAAAGAAACACAGATTTCATTCCTTCTTTCGTTCTTGCAACGTTTTTAGTATCAATCCAACTTCATTCTCTATTTGGTGAGTTTGATTCAATGACATTTGATCCCTAAACTTATCAGTTCTTTGAAAATAATAAATGTATTGATGAAAAAAAAAGATTTAAAAAAAATTTCTTGGGTTATTTATTTGTGAATCACCTTTGATTTTTTTTTTCTGCAAAGTAATGAATTTTGTTAACATTAAATAGAAAACTAATGGGTAAATCTTTGTAAACAAAACACTTCATAATAAAATCTAGAGAAGATCCAAGTGCGCTAAATTGGTACATTATGTGAGACCATTTCTGTAGAGTAAGTGGCCATGGTTAAATGTAAATAGCTGAACTGACCAACAAACAGAACTGACAAAGTTTGTAATAAACAAAACAAGAAAAGAACAGGACAAAAAAATAATACTGAGCAAGCAAACGATATATGCAAGACAAAGCAACAGTAATAAGGCAAAAAGTTCACAAACTAAGAATTGGTATTGACACACAGAGCAGATTTGGATTAACAAGCATATTGTTCTGACTTCAAGACAAGACAGATCGGGACTGAGTCAGATGAAACAGAGAACTAGCCTATTTGATTGGCTAGGAAGAAATCCCAGTTTACATTTTGTGTGCGTCTGCCTATAAATTGGAGAGGAGAAAGTATTTTCTATTCATTTCCCAACAATTTCTAATATGTACCCTTAGAAATTCTACCCCAAGTAATTACATGATTGTTTTTGTATTTTATGTTACGTAAGATTTATTTGCTAACCCTGTAGTTCTTGAAAAATGTTTTACAGTTGACATTGATCAGAGAATTAAATTTCTTTATTATGAGAAATATTTTTATGATTTCACCAATTGGTCTTTTCAGGTTTTGTTGCATAAATTCTTTTAAATAGGGTTTGATGTGATCAAATCCACAAAAATTTATTTTTTTAATTTTCTGCTACCTTGTCTCTTTAGATTTCTGTTTAATTAACTAAAAATGAACTTAATTCAAGTCATATCATACCTTAAATATTAAACTATCCAGTCTATATGCTGATGAGCTTATAAATCAAATATGAAAACTTTTATAAGCACAATTTACTATTTAAAATGCCTGTAAAAAAATATGTTAATATTACAGCAAACTTGATTAATTCAGTTATTTTCATTACAATTCTTAATTTGGTAATTTATCTTATTTTGCATTCAGCTTTCATTAATATGAGGAGAGACTGAAATGTCCACTTCCCAAAATCTAACCAAATCGCTAAACATCAGTATTTCTTTTGGAAGACAAGACAGTATGATATCAAAATAATGTCCTGATATTATTAGAAATAATAAAGAAATCTTTTTTTGTCATAAGAATTATAGAGAATCATTATTCATTAACATCTGTAAATAAGTATTTCATTTTCTGTTTTCTACATTTTTATTCTGGCCACAGATCAAATGGAAAGCAGCCAAGGGAGACAAAACTAATGGTGGATATTCATTAGAAATTTTGGAAAAAATATTCAGTGCAGTAAGTTATCAAATTTTGAGTTGAAATTGTTTGCATCTAACACGTTTCCTTTGCTATATTTTATAAAAAAAAATTTTAATTTTTATAATAAAATGTCTTTGTGTATTACTGTTATTGATATGGAATTCTTTTTTACAAAAATTACAATTATTCACTGATTGACAAGCAATCAGCCTACTGTTGGAACTACTTCAATTCAGATTCCAACTTTTAGAGGCAATACTTACAATAAAAGGCAACTTTTATCAGGTCAGTAGTAAAAAGACATTTAATATTAATTACTTTTAAACTTAGCTAAGCTTGTAACAAATTATCTAATAGCTGACTGATTTAGCCTCTCTTGCTTTTGATTAACTGAACATTATTATTATTAACAGTCCAATGATATTACAGAAAAAATATTAATACTTTTTCAACAGTATGGCACCAATATTTACCTACAGAAGAAAGATTTATTCTCCTATTTATGTTTTCCCCATTATGGGCATTATTATATCCCTGATATAACAACACTGTATTTCACAGACAGAATGGAATGGCTGAAAGGAAAACGAATGACAAGCATCCTTTGTTCTCAGAGAGACTTTTATACCATCAAGACGTACACAAAACTATATATACATATATAAACATGTCCCACGCAGAGGATACTTCAAATATACAAATCAACCATTCGCCCTTGCATGGAGTATTGCTGCCATATATGGTCTGGGGCACCTTCTGTTTACCTCGGAGTTCTTGACAAGAACCAGAGACGGATATGTAATATAATTGGCCCTGATCTGACATCTCGTCTACAGTCACTCTCTCACAGACGCCGTCGCCTCTCTCTGTCTTTTCTACATATACTTTCATGGTAATTGTCCGATGAGCTGCTTTCACTGGTTCCCAGACTCCATGAATTCAAAGCGCCCTCTGAGGCTGGCATCCGCTCCCACCCTTACACTGTAGAAACTTTTAAATGTAGCTGTCTCTTCTACTCCAATAGCTTCATACCTCACCCTCTCGCCTGTGGAACACCCTTCCCAATTACTGTTTCCCTGAGAGCTATAATCTCCAACTATTCAAATGTAATGTCAATCGACATCTCCAGTTACCTTGATCTATCCACTATCCCTCTCCTCATCCTTTCTTCTATTACTCCTATCTGCTCTTGCTCCTAATATTCTGCAACCCCCTGCATCCTAGTGGCTTCACGCCTTGCTCGGGGGCGTAATGCTTAAAAAAAAAAAAAATAATATATCACATATATCTACAGAGTATAAGGAGAAACAAAAAGAAAGGGTCTTACATATAATATAAAGATACTCCTATATCTGAAGAAGCCATGTTTAAGACTCAAGGTTCAAATGGGCTGGATTCATCTATGTCCCAGATGAGGACATATTGACATATTCCATGGACGGGAAACAGCGAGTCTTGGGTTTTCCCAAATTGAGGACTGCAAGCTGGAGTTTCATTCTATATCTGGGAAAGATATATTCCCAAAGGGAAATACCACCCCGGACTTGTAAGCTGCTGAGGGAGGAAGATTTACCCTCAGCCTGCATCCCTTGGCTCAGGTTAAAAGACATGGTGACTGCTGTAAACAAACTGAAAATGACTGGTGCTTTCATTGCTATATGGAGTGAACTCATTAAGCAGCCGTCATGTAACTCACGTAACTTATTTTCACAAAAGGGAGATAAGCAGCTTATGTATCCCTACAATGTAATTAAACAGCATTCTTTTCCTTAGATTTGACTTTTAATGAAGCTAAAGTCATTGACATTTACCCAATTACAAAAGTACAAGAAAAGTAATTGAAGAATTACTTCATAGCCAGATTGTTTGGAAAGTAGGGAAATATTCCAAAAGTGGAATCAGCCAGAGTCAGATCACATTGAAAATAAGAATTTCACTTTTAGATTGGAATTACCTGATTATGTAATTCATTGATAAATGCGAAAAGGGACAAAATTCCATTGTCGTCAGGTTGATTTGAACCAATCAGAAATGTGTATTCATGCAATAAAGCAGGAAATCTTCAGCTTGGTATATATACATGCAGAAGAAATCCACTTACCTTCAAAAAGTTGAGGGCATCTGCTTTGCTGATGTCATTGGCTCCATGTAAAGAAAAAGAGGGACAAACTGGCTAGCCATGGTTAAATGCAAAATAAGTAAGAGAACTGACCAATAAACAGAATTAACAAAGTAAGTAACAAGAAAAAGAAAAGAGCAGAGCAAAAAAAAAAAAATATAAAGCAAGCAAACGATATATGCAAGGCAAATTAACAGTAATAAGGTGAAGCAACTGTAATATAGCAAAAAGTTCACAAACTAAGAATTAGAGTTGGCACACAAAAGCAAGTTTGGACAAGCAAACATAGTGTTCTGACTTCAAGACAAAACAGACTGGGACTGAGGTAGATGAAACTGAGAACTAACCTATTTTATTGACTGGGAAAAAATCCCAGCATGCTTTTGTGCACTTCTCTGCTTATAAATTTGGGAGGGGTAAGTGTTTTGTAGTCATTCCCAATAAGATTGAAAGCAACACAAACCCATTGTGTCAGTTATAACAGAAAACAGTTGATTGAATAGCACAGATGTGTTGTCTACAGATTAGCGTACCTTCCTGCAAACACATATAAAGTCAGTGGTAGTGAACAAGATGAGGTGGAAAAAAGCTGCTCACGGAAAAAGTGAATTTATGACTATTTGTATTTGCTACTTTCGAAGTGTAGCTGTGTAAATTTGTAACTGTTCATTTTGTTTTTTCTACAATATGCTGATGATGCAACTATTTACTCTTGTCCTAATGGTAAGTCAAACTGGTAGCTGATCTTAAAAATGAACTTTGATTTATTGTCAACTGGGGAAACAAGAAATGGCTTCTTGATTTGAACACCTCCAGAAACTATAACTAAGGTTTGTTCAGCATAGTTGCAATATAAACCACAGGTGGGCTCTGTGGGTTGAGCAAGCATCTGTAGTAGAAATTTGCTAGCTTACCTGGCAGACAGGTGTGTATCGGGAATGAGTAGTAGCCTGCCAGTGATGGAATAAATAATATTTACACTATTTACATCGTTCAGACTGTTGTCCTCATCTTTATTGCCATGTTCATGACATTTCAGCCATTGTACACTCCAGCCTTCTTCAGGTGATATATGTTGGAATTTTGTACCAAACCCTTTATTTAGTCCACAAGGGTAGATTGTTCTAATTCCATGTGTCATGCCTCTTTTGGATACCTCAATTTCAGTTTAGTAACAATATCTCATGTCAGAAATATAGACAGAATAAATAATAGTAATACAATAATGTTATTTATGATAACAACAAACTTGCTACACTATTTACATTATTTGGACTATTGTCCTCATCTTTGTAGCCATATTTATTACAATGTTTCGGCCAATGTACGCTCCGGCCTTCTTCAGGTGGTTGGAATGTCGAACTGATCCCTTTATTTCACTCACTGAGGTAGACTGATTTAATTAACGCCTTTATCCTCAAGGACACATGGCACAGTGGATTAAGACGTTAGTTAGATCCAGTGACAGGACCCAAAGTGTGTGAGTTCAATACCTGGTTAAGGCAGTGGAGAACTTGGAGAAGGGAATTAACAGGAGATAACTGAAAACTGCCATCCATTAAACATGGCACATGGAACTAGAACAGTCTACCCCATCGAGCGAAATAAAGGGTTCAGTTCGACACAACAACCACCTAAAGAAGGCCGGAGTGTACAACGGCTGAAACGTTGTAATAAATATGGCGACAAAGATGAGCACAATAGTCCGAATTATGTAAATAGTGTACATAATACCTCATCTCAGAAATATAGACAGATACTGAACAAACTTTTCTCTTAGCATTGGCTTTAAAACTGTGCTCAGTGTGAAATAAACAGTAGTACAAGTTGATTCTGGAACTGTGATATTGCACTCATGTTAATGTTTGACATAATAAATAATGACAAAAAATATTTTTTGAGGAGTCTAGTTTAAAGATTAAGTTTACGTTTAAAATCGTATCATTGGAATTCCATTTCGGTGACCAGTGAAAGCCTTAAAGCACAGCCTTACAAAATTTATAATTTACTAAAGCTTCACAAATTGTATATGGACAAGATGCATGACACAACCACATTATTACTAAATCATTGTGTAATCAAATATGACCTTCATTTACTTCAAAGGGAAATTATACTGAACAATTTAGCTATATTATGATGTAATATGTTATACAGTGCAGTAGTTTTAGCGTGATTTTCAATAAACAATGCAAACTTTTATAAAATGTCTTATAATTTGTGCCCAGCATTATTATGGTGTTATATACACTTTTATCTATTTTTTATTAGTCATGATCTAACAAATCTTATTCATTGAGTAGCTGTTTTTGTAATATTTTACAAATATTTTTTTTACATAGTTTTTACTTATTAAATACAGTAAAAAAAAAAAAAACAGCATATTTTGCTTGTGGCAATTCATAATTAAAATTCTGGTTTGAATATATTTTCCATTCAATATTTCTAAGATATTAACATTTGGATTTATTCTTGAAATAGTAATTTTGAATTTTTTTAAAGTCAGCCTCTAGCAAAAACCTGTGGAAATAAGGCATTTCTTTTTTTTTCTGATGAACTTTAAAACTAAATGCTCCGAAATTGGTAAAATTTATGAATCAATGTTATTATGCAATGTTGATTTTCTAAAAAGTGAAAAGAAATCGACCTTCCCTAATAGACGGCTATTATACGAGTATATGAGAGATGTATACACATAAGATTATCTGTTTAAAAAAGTGTTTTTATGATAATTTCTGTTATCGAGATATAACTGTCATTAGTTTTTAATTTCATTCATGGTTGTCTCGATTTTTCTCTTTTTCACAGTATGGTGAAGTGACGGCCCTGGTTGTTTCAAGTAAAAAAAATGGATCAGCTATTGTAGAGTTTCCAACCACAACCATTGCAGTAAGGGCTCTTTGCTTTTTTTACTAAGTTATCTTGAAAGAAATAAACTGAACTCTTAGAGGAATACCTCTTTGCATGGATTATTTTTAAAATATTTCCTTTTCTTCTATGAATGAAAACATTATCTTATATAGATGTCTACAGCAAATATCCATTTTTCTTATTAATCACAAATTTCTTTTCTATTTTAACCAAATTTTTTACCCTATCTTATCATCAGTATTTTTTGTGGCTGTCATTGTCTAAGTCAACAGTTCCCAACCTTTCACATGGAAAAATTTTACACTGCTCACCTGTATAGAAAATATTTAAAAGTATACTAAATTTGTTTGGCAAAAGTTTGTTATGAGATCATAACCTGACTTTATGATATAAAAATATACCAAAGGGAGGTAACAAATAGTGCTGACATGCAGTGGCTGCTGCTGCTGCTACTATCATATTAAAGAACAAACAAGAGCAAACTTGAGCATGGGAAACTATAGAGGAAATATTCACTGTTTGCAGGGAAACTTATATCTTATTTAAGATTATTCCTATTGAGCTTCCTATTTTTTTTTTTTATACAGGTTCTTCACATATCGCCTTTAGATAATCGGAGGGGTTGTATATATTGAAATACTGAATATATTGAAATACCTTTTTAATCAAAATTGTATGTCATTCACCAAAATTTCCACTTGCCCACCATTTACTGTTCAATTGCTCATTACCCACCCAATAGTTGAAATGGCCCAAGTTGGGAAATATTGGTCTAAGCATTCAACTTAGTACAAACTTCACTTCCAGGCAGAAGGAACACAATGATACACATTGTCTATGATGAATACAAAATTTGTAATTGTCACAAGAAGAGAAGGTCTAAATATTAAAGTTAGGTTTCATTAGAATAAATATTAAAGTTAGGTTTTCTGACTTTTTTCTTCATTATTATTAATCTTCTAAATCCAGATTAATTAATTTAATGCACTGAAACCATGAATTTCAATTTATTTTATTAATAACTGCATTTGGTGATTGAGTACATGTTCTCAAGATCTATTTCTGGTAATATAAACAAAATTGCTTCCAAATAGAAAAATATTTTAGTAATGATGTATCCACACTCCCACACATGTTGGCATCACTAAATTTCAAAATGGGGATTAATGTTTTTGCTATTTTTTTCACCAAATTATTAGTTTTTATTTTTTTCTCTCTTTAAACAATATGCATTTTGAATAGAATAATTCAAGTAAAACATTGTATTATAAATAATATTTTTTAAAAAAAGTTATTGTCACCATTATGAATGTGTGTATGGTAGCATGAGAGAACAAACAAAACAACAAATATCGCTAGTGAGGCAAACATAAAAGAAAACAAGAATTGTTGAGATAAAATTCTTAGTATTGATGAGTATCAAGGCGGAATGTCTCTTTGCGGGTGAGGGAAGCAACTTGGAGGAAAAGGAGAGTCAATAGGACCTGGTCAGGTCAGTTGACCAAGGTTATTGATGTTGAATTTGTGTTTTGTGAGCTGGATGTGATGCTCAGAGCTCATGTGTAGAGGGCAATTTTTTTTTATTTTTGGTTTGCTTTCTTAACAGTTATATCCAGCTAACAGGTTTTTTGTTGATGTGTTACTGAATCAGAAAGAGATAAAACAGATTGTAACATCACTTAGCTTAAATACATTGTTCAGAATGAATTCCTACCTTTTATTTGTTAACAAGAATGCGAATTATGACATTTTTCTATCGAAACTGAGGTCATCTTGACATTATTTACCTATTGTCTTGGGGTCTTTTTTTTTCTTCAAAGATGAAATAAGATTATTCAATGTTTGTACAAATAAATGACTGTAAATAAGGCACCATCATCCTGACTGACAAGTTGTTTTGTATTGTGACAATGCACTTCTACGTGTTACTGCACAAGCTTTGATGACATCCAAGGTTGGTTGTATACGTATACACTCGGCTTTCTATGTTCATAGGTTTGTCTCACTGACCCTTACACTCACTCCCCCACTGTCTCAGTGACAGCTGGCTTACACACTTCCAGTCCTTTCCTTACTCTCTGCTGACTTCCTGACTGACTGATTCATTATACAGATACTGGTTGGGGTCCCACCACCCCTATCCGTCTACTTGTGTTACACAAAAGAGACCACCCATTCAGCTTTTGGGTGATCAGTTTTTCAAAGGACTCTACTTTTATGATTATCTAAAACCACTAACAAAATTTTATGTTTGCCAATTTGAAGGCGGCTGGAGACAGGATTCCTGAAAAATCCTGGTCATTAAATTGACTCAAAAATAGACGAGAGACAAGATTTCAAAGAAACTCTGGTCATTAAATTGACTTAAAAGGAAAGAGAATTTATCTATTTATCTCCTGAGGATGTGTGAGAAATCATATTACTACATTATTATATATATCAACAATTTATACTAAAAATGTTTTTTAATTTTTTTAAACATAATTTTTTTTTATTGCCCAAACTGTATATTACAGTGAAATTAGAAGAAAAAATGTAATTTGTTTATGTTTTGAAAATGTAAACAGGCAATGGATTAGCACTTAAATAAAAAAAAAAGTTCAACATCCAACTGGTTTTGACATATTCCATTTTTATATACTTTGTCAGATATTTCACATCAGTTATTTACTACATGACCCTTATGCAAAAAATATTTTCAAACTATCCAGAATGAATAAACAAACACTGGGAGTTTGAAACAAACATTAAAACTTTTTCCAAGTTTTTTTTTGAAACCAAATCTTACAAAAAAATCTGCTTCGTTTTTTTAACCTGCAAAGTTACAAGCACTAAATTATGACATCTACAATAAAAAGTGACTTTGTTGGTTTTCTTTTTGTATTATAATTTAAAATTATAAACTGATTTTTTGTTTGCACTCAGATCTGAAGTAAAAGAGAATATTGAAAATAACAAATAATTTTTCGAGAAAATTAAATAAAATTTCTGTACAAGTTTAAATCCATTTTGATCATTTACCACTAACAATGCTTTATCTTAAACAATTGCTAAAAAGGAAAGAAAATTATTTTAACCACAGAAAAGAAAAATTATAAAAATGAAGAAAAATAATTAAAATGTTTTTCAAGGTTTAAAAATATTTGGTGGGGATTATAACTTTTTTCTTTTTTACATTTTTCTTTTCATCAGCAAAAGGTTTTGCTCTGTGAACATGGTCATGAAGAGAATCCTTTGACTTTCTCTTGGATTGATGCAGCTACTGGCCCTAAAGTTACCCCACCTCCAGTACCCAGCAAATGGGATAATGATGACGAAGATGACAACTTTTTGATACACAAAGTAAGACACCAATTACTAATTAAAGACATTTGTAAATTTATTGATGGCTTTCTATAAAGTGTTTGAGTTGTACAAGGTGAGTTCTGATCTCTCTCTCTCTCCATGTCATCTGATACCACTCTTCATTCAATACATTGGCAAATCCCAAAGTTGAATATCTGTCAAAAAGAAAAAACTTGTACAAAGTTTCACACAACAACCTTCTATTTATTTGAGTTTTCTTCTTCGTGCTACAGAGACAACAATGTTAGGAATATTAATGACAAATTGGAAAAAAATTTTTTTGAATGACATGTTTTGTCCTTTAGGCCTTCATTGGACTAAAGTGATGTTTATGTTAATGTAACTACATGTACATGAAGGGGAGGGGACATTGAACTTTTAGAATTTTTTTTTTTAAGATATGTTTGGGTCTATAGTCTAGCCAATTTTATTTAGTTTCTTTTTGTTTGTTTTTATCACTTTTATTATTAAATATTTGACGTGATAATAGAAGATCTGCCAAGAAAGTTGAAATGTTGCATAAACCTGGACAAAAATTTACTGTGGATGACTTGGCAATTAAAGCACTTTCTATATACTTTCACCTTAGTAAATTGCTTTCTCTTTTAATTAAAGTAGCATTTTAAATTGAAATTATGGCCAGACTCATTATAGTGACCAACAAATGCATTGTGTGTTGTTTTGTAAAAGATCCCTTTTGTCTTCATATAATCTTTTATTTAAATTCTTTGAGGTCTCTCCTATGTATTTCTTGTGGCAGTCATTACAGGTGATCAGCTTCAGGTTTTAGGCTGTTATTATTTTGTTTTGTATTAAGTCTTTTATTGTTTTCTGAATTTCTGAGATGAGGAATTATCATTATTTACACTATTTATATTCAGACTATTTTGTTATTTTATTACTGGAACTTAAAACATGTTTCTATCTATTGTGCCATTTCTCTGACCTTCCATTCATGAAGGTGTATATTAGATGATCTGATCTAGGTAACCAACAGGGAATTCTGAACTGAACCCTTTATTTAATCTCTATAAAAAGTTGCCGACCAACCAAAACCCAAAAGGGGTAGACTGTTCTTGTTCCACTGCTCCTGTTTAAGGATATCTTGTCTAGTTCTTATTTAGTACTGTTCAGTTATTGCTTGCCCATTTCCACTGAGTGCAAGTACACACTGCCCAGCCCAAGGATTGAACTCAAATCCTAGACAATGACAGGTGACCCAGATGGTGCTGTTATTTATACAACTTTTTAAAAATAGAAAAAGGTTAAAATTTCGGAGGGCAAAATTCAACATTGCTTTCAGAAAATATTGTCCATTTCATAAAACAAATAAAAACAAATAAAAATAGATGAGGACAATAGTCCAAATATTTCAAATAGTGTAAACAGGTCATTTTCATTGTTTTAGAAATAGTTTTTGAGTTTTCATAAAATTAGTAAATAAATTTTATGTTGAACTTAGATAAATTCTTCACAATTGTTTTCCAAATTAATAGTTGTGATAGTTATCTATGTGAAAAAAAAGTAAACAAGGAATAATGTTCTGGTATGTAAAAATTTATATATCATTTTTTCCCAGAGGTGGCTTACCACCATATCACATTGAAACACCAATTCCTGTACAATCACCAAAGTTAATCAATGTCAAGCCTGGTCGGTACCTAAATGGGTGACCACTTGGGAAAACCAAGTGCTGTAAGCTTGGATGTTTGGGTAGTGCAATGTATAATGACTTGTTAATTGGAGAGTCGGGTTCCAATTCCAGTTGGCTGCATTATATTAATTCATGTGCAAATACCCTTGGGAAAGGTATGAATCCACCTCTTCTCCCCCCAGCTAGGGGTTAATTAGTAAGACTTGTATCACTAAAACCATTATTATCTCAAAAAAAAAAAATGTGTACAAAATATTTCGATTTCAGCATTAAATGACCCATAGAGTTTGATATGCCACTAAACAAAAGCAACCAACCAACTCCCAGAGACAACAGTGTGAAAGATTTCTTCGTTGTCATCATATCTTGTATCCAAGAATTTAATTTCTTCTTTACTGATTGTTTCCTTTATGATGATGGCGTTGATGACTAAGTAGACCAATTCTTGCCTGGAAGAACCAATGGCATTGATGACATTGGTAATATTGGTGGAGGACAAAGTCGAGTTTGTCAAGCCTTTCTCTCGTGTTGTTTGACTTCTTTTTTTTCTCTTCTGGTTGTTTCAAAGTTTTTGCTTCCAATGGTGATAGAACATCACCAGTGTGGGTATGGTCTTAGACTTGTGTTTCAAACAATTTAGACTCAAGTCCAGTGGCTATCAGTGTTTTGAGTTAGTCCTTATATCTTTGAAGAGGGCAACCCTGTGGTCTTTTCTCTGAAGTGACCTCACTGAATAAGACTTAGGTTAGAAACATTGATTCTTTCATTCTTGCTACATGTCAAAGATGGTGTTTAATGATCAGCGATTCAATGCTTTGACTGTTGGCTATTTTTAGGACTTCAGTGTTGGTCACATAGTAATTCCATTTTGATGTTCAAGATTGAACAAAACTTTTGCTGGTGAAAGCATTTTAATTTTTGGATGTTGAGATGATATAGAGTCCAGGTTTAGCAAAGTTGAAATGACAACAGCATTATAGATGATAATTTTTGTTGTTAAGTTCAGATATTTGTTGTTGACTTTCCAAATATCCCATGTGCAGCTCCACTTCTGAGGTGCACTGGTTTGATAAAAGGTTGCCTAGATATGGAAAATTCTCTACTTGTTCTAGGAGTGTATTACAGATGGTAATATCAAAATCTGTAGTAGAGACTTTGTAATCACAGATACAACTATAGTACGCTGTTGAGCAATGCTGGTGTCAGATGTCTTCGAATAGCACTTGCATTAACGGTACTTGCTCGATAATACTCGCTTGAACAGCAATCCATATAATGAAATAGTATAGGGAATAGCGGTTCGTATAGCAATAGAGGACAGAGCAGAAATGGTGATCCAAATAGTAATAGAGGATAGACTAAAAATAGCAATTGATTAGACACATGCTGCCTCCCATATATACGTTTCCTCTATGGTCATGTGGTCCACTTAATTCAATAATGGGATCACCTGTGTTTGTTCTCCGGCGATCTATGTTCAAACTCAAGTGTCAGCAGTGATACTTTATTCCTGTATAATAGTTAGACTTTAGATCAAAGTCTACAAAGATTGAAAAGTCCTCCATCATACCGATATCTGATATCAACTTCTGGATTGTCTGGAAGGAGTTTGTGACACATTGCAGTCAGATACAAGTAGAATAACGTAGGTAAAACCTAAATTGAATTCATCATCTCATATTGTAGAAGTTTTTAGAGTCTTTTACACTTATAGTCTCTTGAGTTCCTTCAGTTATTTTCTGCACTTGAATATCTTGAAAGAGATTAAAATTTTAAATGCACTTTCTATTAAAACAATAAATAAATGCAGTCATAATTCTTCATAAACAGTTACTGAAAGTTAGTTTGCCAATTGTTTCATATTTAATTCTTTCTTTTTTTGCTTGTCTAAATATAATTTTAATATAGAGAATTTGAAAGTGTTTTAATTTGCAATAACTAAAGTTACATTCATTTTAATTAAAGAAGAAATTTTTTAAAGACTTTTTACTAGAAGTTTCCGTGATATAAATACATTAAATGTGTGTACATCAGTTGATACAACTGGGTTAGTCAGTTCTCAGTGATGTGAGGTTTTTAGAAAATAGTACCAGGATTCGTATAAGTCCTGGAAACATTGAAAAGTCCTGAAAAATTGACAGGGCCTTTCCCAGGGATAGAAAAGTCCTGGAAAAACAGCAACAGTCCAAAATCTCCTTGAAAAGTCCTAAATTGGGCTGCCCACACACCCTTTTTCTTAATACATGAAAGTCAAAATGACAAATCTCAGAAATCTGTCTTTTTTACAAGCTAAAGAAAAGTGTTTTTTTAGTCATCTTACTTATTATAAAACGCAGATTGTGTGTGTGTGTGTGTGTGTATGTGTGTGTCTGTAACGTTTATATATTGGATCGAATTTCCTACATTTTTTAGCCGATTTCAACAAAACTTCACAGGACTACATAAAATTACGAAATTATGAAATTTTATCAGAAGTGTACATAAAATACTATAATTTTATGTACATTTATTACATTTTACTGTGTTATTTGTATTTCCATTCATTTTATTATTAATTTTGATATTTCATTTATGGAAAAATGTCATAACTGAGATTAATATAAAAATAAGATCATATAAATTAAAGTTTAGCAGTAGTTAAATTTCATAAGATGATACTGTTACTTGTAGGTACCCTTCTCAGTTGAAATTGAAAACTCAAATTAACTTCTCCATACGTGTTTTTAAAAGTAAAGGGCTTAACAGCGGAGAACAATGCTGAACTCAAATAATGCAACTAAATTGTATTCTGGTTGGTCTTCCGAACTTGATAATTACTGTCCGACTATAAACACAAAAATTACATTTCTTAATTACCATGGCTAATCTGATTGGTCCAAATTATACAATTTTCAAAGCGCTAGACAATGACAATCTCACATGGACATTTTGAAAGGTTGATGTTGCTTTTAACTAATGTTAAAATATTTTTCAAAATTCAATTTAAAAAATTTTTTAAAATCTTTTTAAAATTAAAGAAATAAGAAATAATTGTATTTAAAATTCAATTTTCATTGAAAAAATTTTTTGCTTTCAGAAAATATTGTCACCCCCAAATGTTGTCTATATTCATAAAAACAAATTAAAACAAATAAAAGCATTTGAAACTAAATAATATATTTGTTTTATTGAGTTTTGTATGTTACAATTCACAGCTGATTTTCAGGTACGTTGGCCAAATAAAAAAAACAAAAAAAAAACATGATTTGCATTCTTCAAAGCCTTGTGCTTTTAACTATTGTAATCACTAAAACCGATGGTCTCAATTTCTAGAGTTTTTCATAAAATTATTTATGGGGTGTTAATAAATATAAAAAAAAAATATTTCTGCCATGACTTTAATAAAAAAAAACATATTTATAATAATTTTGATCATCTGTGAATAGTTTCTGAAAGTTTCATTAACATCTGACAATTATTTTTATTTTTGCAAGATTTTCCAAATTAATGTGTAAATACAAAAAAACAGCTAAAAATTATCTATGTTATTTACTACCCCTTGTTGCGACAAAAGAGAAACAATGTTTTTAAATCAAAATTTAGAATATTCTAAAAGATGGAAAAATTTAAAAAAATAATTAAAAAAAAAATTTAGTCTATCCTCTTCATAAAAACATAAGCATTTTGACGATAAAATTTTGTTTTCATAAACTTTGGCGTCTTTTTCATCAGACTATGCTCTATGTTTTTTAGCGATTCCGTGGAGTGACTTAGGTTAAAAACCCAGGTTGTTTGTGTGTGTGTGTGTGTGTTCCTTTATATATGGGATCGGTTTCTTACATTTTTCAGCCGATAAAACAAACATCCACTTTTTTTTTTGGCAGGTAGTGTTTCTTATTGTCTTGCACACTTTTTTCTTTATTTATACATTCAGAATGCTTTAAAAATTCCATTTACAAGACAATTGTTTATAATAAAATTCTAATTCTATTCAATTGGGGGACTCATCATAACGATTGAAAACAATGTTTTTGTTTGAATTTGGGTTTGACCAATTCGTAAAAAAAAAAAAACTAAGACATGCGTGTCCGACAACCTAAACAATAATCTAACGATCTCTACTGATTGTACGAATCGAAAAATCGGATAATTCTTTATCTTTAGGGAAAGATAATTCCCCATGCTTTAGGGCCGTTTTTACAATTCCCTTTGCAATTTGTTACAAGGCAGATCAATAAGGCATTGGTTCTATTTGAAATTAATTCAATATTTAAAAGAAAGTATTAAGAAATAATTTAAAAATGCCGACGTAAGAAATCTGATAGACAAAAAAAAACAACAATATTTGAAGATGATAATTATTAAGGAAAGAACACAGTACTTGTAATAAATTAATAAATCCTAATAAAGTTAATATTTTTTGTATTAGAAACAACGAGTGGAAAATATATTCAAATCAGAATTCTAATTATGAATCACCACAAGCAAAATATGCATTTTTTTTTACTGTATTCAATAAGTAAAAATCATAAATTGTAAAAGATTACAGAGAAAGGCTACCTAAATTTTTCAACCAATTTCAACAAAACTTCACTTTTTTTTTGGCAGGTAGTGTTTCTTATTGTCTTGCACATTTTTTTCTTTATTTTTACATTCAGAATGCTTTAAAAATTCCATTTACAAGACAATTGTTTATAATAAAATTCTATTCACCAATCGATAGACTCATAACGATTGTAAAAAAATGTTTTTGTCTGAATTTGGGTTTGACCAATTCGTAAAAAAAAAAAAAAAAAAACTAATTAAGACATGCGTGTCCGTCAACCTTAAACAATAATCTTTGTCAATTTTATTTTTCAGTCTTTATGATGGTCGATACTTGATCTATCTCTTACTGTTACATCCCCGGGCAACGTCGGGCTCTACTGCTAGTCAGTAATATTTGGCAATTATTGCAAACGATGCTTTGGAACAAGTTCATGTCCTCATATTTACTTCTGTATTTTATCGTCTAGGTGATGAGAAAGAAAGAATATGAAGACATGTCTACTCCTAGCTGCTACCCTCACTCAACAAGAAAAGAGGAAAAGCAAAGATAAAAGGTGTCAGAGACGAGTAAAAATCTCCCATCAAAGAAAAATTAATTTACACTCATTGAATTCGTAATTGAAAGGAAAATAATAAATTATTTTACAGTAATAAAATACATTTTAGTAGAATCTCTAAAAATTTATTAGCATTTTTAAAAATTTGAGCAATTGAAGAAATGTTATTCACATGTCAATTTCAAAAGTAAAAAGTCCTTTTGATCACTGGTCAGCGATGGGTGAGTCCATGCCGAAAAAAATAGATACTTTACACGTCCCGTTTCAATGTGTATCTATGTGTAAACTAGGTTTGTTTAAATTTTTGCTAAAAGTAACAAGTTTGAGACTCAAATTTGACTCAAAGAAAATGTAGATGGGAAGGATGATAGAATAGAAAATGTGGGGTTTGATGTGTTTTAGCATAGGATAGAAAATGTATCTTTGAAAAAATAAGAAGAATGTTATTTTTAAAGTTTGTAATCTAATAATGACCTGTAACTCTAGCTTTTGTTGTAAGTGGGGAAAAAAACGATGAAATATATTAGAACTTCTTTGGCTTTTGTTGCTTGGCAACCCCGTCCCTTTACTTTTGGCTAGAAAATGTACAAACATGTAAACGGCACCTAGATATTTGGCCAAATGTCATCAAATTTGTGAATTAAAAAAAAGGGAAAAATGTCCCCAGACCAAGTCCATCCCTGCAGTGCTGTCAAGCGTGAATAATGTTTTATTTCCAGTGAAACTGCAGATTTTTGTGTCTGTTTGGAAAGACATTGAACCATTTCTGATAAAATATCAGAGCGATAAGCTATTGCTTCTATTCTTTGCAGATAATCTTTTAAACATGATCATGAAACTGTTAAGAAGATTTGTAAAGGAAGAGTACACTAAAAGGATAATTATATTTTCCAAACTGAATGAATTTAAAAATTTTGTCAAATCCAAACATGCATAAAAAAAGCTACAAAGACAATGTTCATCACCCTCATTGAGAAACTTCTGGCAAAGTCTCCCCTTAAAAACCCTCTTGTAAGGTTACTTGCATGGCTGAACCCTGGACCCATTTGTGAAAAAAAATTTGCCACAAAAGACCATCTAAAAAGATGTCTTTCCCTCATGATGGACAGAAAACAAGTCAGCAAGTGTGATTATGATGACATCATCAGTCCGTACAAAGAGTTTGAGGAAAAGACTGTTGAAAATATTGCTTTCAAGAATTTCAGCAACCATGTCAACCGTCTGGACACTTTGTTCTTCTCTTCTTTGTCTAGCAACATAGAATATAAAAAACGGTGAAATGTTCTCAGAATGCTGGTACTCTTCTCATGGACAGATCTCAGTAGAGAGAGGTTTCTCAGTTAATAAGGAAATTTTCACTGACAATATGAAACAGCAGACTCTGGTCTCACAGTGCATTATCGTGGACTATTTGGCTACAGTTGGAGGTGCTGGGAATGTTCCCATGACTAAGACTCTTCCCTGCAGTGCTTCCAATGCCAGAACAGCAAACAACCAATACCTTGAGGCTGAGAAGTAAAAAGGCAGGAAGAAGCAGCTGGACAAAAATGGAAATCCATGCTTATGGAAATTAAAGAACTGAAGACCAAAGCTTGAAAATTGCACACAACATTTGCTGAAGTCAGTTGACACCTATGTGGAGAAAGCTGGGCAGATTCAGAACTTCACAAATATAGTAGTAGGGCTGGCTAAAATGGGTTGTCGTTTTGTGAATATTTCTATTTCTAGTTCTATTCATTAAAACCATTACATCACAGGAAATGTACAGCAATCAAGAATTTTTGTGACATTCACAAACCACGAGTCATCTAGATAACTGAAATGTGTAGCAGTAAGAATTCAAGTGTGTAATTCAACATTTTAAAGTGTAGTAGAACTCCAAACTGTATAGAATGGTACACAAAATATGTAACATAGCCAGACCTGCATTCAGTTGTGTTTTTAGCCTTCAACACTTAGAATTCTTCACTGCTTTCAACTGATCCATGTGACATGAATTATTGGAACCAGTTGTAACTTTTCTTTGAATATCTCATCAGGTAAATAATTAAAACATAAATCACAAAGTTTGTATTTTTGAAATTGATGACCATTCATTTTGTGTGTGTGAGTTTCAGTTCTTGAAACATCTTAACATAGTCCTGGAAAATTCCTGGAAGTTTTTTCATACTGAACAATTATTTTGTCCCAGAAATCAAAATTTCCTCGTTTATTTTATAAATTGAATAATTCCCACCAGTTAATTTTTCCAAGCAGCCCTTGTATTTGGAATAAAAGAGTACATGACAAAATGTCATATGCAGTTTTTGGCTTTCATTATTAGATTAAAATTTCTCATCTGGAGAAAGGCATTTTAAGGAGTCAATTTCTATTTACTGTGTAAATATAATAACCTAAATTTTAAAATTAAGAAGATAATGTTATATAAATATTTGTTATAGCATAATTGGATATAAGAAAATTAGTTTTTAATCAATACTAGCATAGTACCCATCAAAATGAAAGGATTATATAGTCATGGGACAGTGTCCTGCCTAGGATCAAAGTGTTATTTGACACTGCCTATGATCAGTATTACATACACACATACAAGGGTCATAGACTGACCAAGATACTCTCATGGAATGTTACCAAATGAGGTTTATTTTTCAACATAGTCACCATTGTGGTCAACACACTTCAGAAACCTTCATAATGCCAAGTTCATTCTGCAAAATATTCACAACTGTCTCAGAGAATATGCTAATAGCATTGGTTATTTGATTTATAGTCATCTGTGGCCATGTGGTGAACACATTCAATGTTTTCCTTGGTGGTGGCAGGTGAAGGCTGTCCAGACCTTGGGTCATCTTCCAGATTCTCCCTTCCTCTCCTAAATTCATCTGACCACTTTTGCACAAGAGCATCATTCCCTGATGTAGCAACCATATCATCATGAATGTTCTTGGGGGCATTTTCTGCAGGTACTTGATAACACCATGATGCCAAAATTTGTCCATTTTCAAGAGAAATCGTTACTAGTTACTTTTGAAACAGTCTTTGAACAGTCAGATGTCAGTTCACCGGGGAAAAAAAAACAATGCATTAATTTATGTATTATATATATCTATAATATATATATATATATATATATATATATATATAAATCCCAAACTAAAATAATTTAAATATTAATTGCAATAAAAAAACTCAACATCATTTATTCCCTTTCATTTAATAGACATTAAATTATGTCACTTAGCATATTCCATAATTTTCCTTGACTTTTCAGTTAAACTTATGAATATTCACGAGCATTTGTTAAATTAAAAAAAATTTCAAACACTAACATTTTTCCTTTTGTTTATAAATTCTTGTTGCAAAATAAAAACCTTTCATTTGCCTTGATAAAGTTCATCAGAGGAGAAAAAAAGTTTTCCTTTTGTCTTTATTTATATTGTCCTTTGACAGGTATATATTTTAGTTATATCTGAAACACACACACACATATATATATATATATATATATATATATATATAGAGAGAGAGAGAGAGAGAGTCAACAACTGCACATCTGTTCCTTATTCCATGATAACGTTATTGAGCAAAGTGAGAGATGGGAAGAAGTTATGAAATGTAAGTAAAAAAAAAAAACTTGTGAACAATGAAAAGAGGCTGAACAGAGGGAGAAGAACTGAAACTAAAAGCTTTTATTACTCCTTTTACCCCTTGGAACTTTTTAAGTGGGTGAAGTCCACCCCTCCCTTTTGGAATATGATGCCCATCTTATATAGTTTGATAAAATATATAGATTGGATTTTGTTAGAATTGATTGAGAAGAAAATGTAAACGTGAAAAAAAAATGTTATATTCTTGGCACTTTTATTCATTTTGTTTTATAGACTCCAACTCAGTTTGGCCAACAGACTTATATGTACCAACCAATGACTGCCCAGGAGAGAGACTATGAAAGTTTAGTACTTCGGAAGCTGAGACAAGCAGAAGAAAGAAAACGCCTTACTGAACAAATAATGAAAGAAGATCAAGAATCGGCTTGAATGTGTGTGTTTGTATGTTTGTGAGCATATGATTAAAATTTCTTTTTTTATCTAAATTAAACTGTTGTTTGTTTAAAAAGAAGCCAGTTTTAAAATGGTATTTATTGTAAATTTGAAAAGTTAAAATTAAGCAATTCATTAGTTTTTAAAAAATTTTCATTAGACAAGTGTAAAAAATGAGAAAAAAGTAACTTTGGTAGATTTGTAAGCAATCCCTTGTGTCATTTGGGAAAAGAATCATTCTAAGAATTGTTTGGAAGGGAGTCTTTTTGTTGATCATTTCAGCTGATCCATTCTACAGCCTTCTTCAGACATATAATCCATAAGAGCTCAATAGTGAAAACTTAGAAAATTAAAGCAATATTTAATAGTGTTGTATTTGTTCGAGAAAGCATTATCAATTAGTTTCTGTTTCTTTTTATCTTATTTCTATTTATTACAATTCTCATATCAATCTTCATATAATTAATTCAAACACTATTACATCTAATACTTCTAGTCTGCTGGTTAGTTTTTGTCAGCTAATCAATATGGGGTGTTGTCATAGTAATACATACTCCTAAGAATAAGTGACGCAAGTTCAAGTCTTGCTAGAGGCTTAGTCTTTATTTCCAGTCCAATACTGTTTAAAAATTAGAAGAATGAAATCTTGACGTTTTGATAAAAAGCAACTGAAATAAGATAACAATATTTATTTTGATAGAGCATGGGCACAATGGCTACCAAAGAGGATTGAGGAAGATGCTAGTCTTATGTTGACTGTTCTGTTTTTAGCCAGATCTTTCTTTCATCCAAACACACAGTATTAAACCAAGCATGAAAAAAAGTCATCCTTTACTCACACTCTCTATCACTATAATATTGCATTTACTTGACAGTCTAAATTATAGCAAAATATACAAATTATTTACACTATTTACATTATCTGTCTATATTTCTGAAATGAGGTATTATGTACATTATTTACATTATTCAGACTATTGTCCTCATCTTTGTCACCATATTTATTACAACGTTTTGGCTGTTGTATGCTCCAACCTTCTTCAGGTGGTTGGAATGTCAAACTGAACCCTTTATTTCACTTGATGGGGTAGACTGTTCTAGTTCCATGTGCCATGTTTAATGGATATCAGTTATCTCCTGTTAATTTCCCTCTGAAAGTTCTCCACTGCCTTAACCGAGTATTGAACTTACACGATTTGGGTCCTGTCACTGGATCTAACCAACATCTTTATCCACTGTGCCATATGTCCTCAAGAAATGTCTGGTTAGTAAAGTCCAATTTGCTGTTTATAAACACACAACCTTCAATGATTTTTCTCGATCGATCATATCTGTTCATGAAATGCTTCTCTGTAGCTAAATGGTACAGCACATCAAGTTAAATGACGGTTTCCATATAGGAATACAAGTTTGATTCCTGTCAGAGAATGTATATTTTCTATGAAATTTCTCAAACATTCAGGCCTGTAAATGTAATTAATACTGTCTAATTAAAAACAGAGCATTTACTTAAATAAATTGTATCTATAAAAATAACATATAAACTGAAAATATATTAAACAATAGTCAGACTTAATCCATTTCATTATATATATATATATATATATTTCTCTTTCTATACTGATTGTAGACTTTAAGAAAGCTGTAAAATGGATTGACCAAAATGTGGTACCAAAAAATAAATAACTCTTCAAATAAACAATTTTTGATTAGCAAAATGAAAAAGTATAAATCATTGTTTGTGTCCTCCTAACAAGATGACTACATGTAATTCTTAAGGAAAGAAAATACAATGTAAAAAAAAAAGATGAATTCAAAAGAGAATTATGATGAACTTCCCTGATTAATCTTTCTCGTAAATAATTTTATTAATTAAATCCTTTCCCAGTTTAAATGATTTTAAGCCATTTTCTAGACTGAATATTTAAAATTTTAAGACAAAAAAAGAAGTTAGAAAAAATGAAACTAAAAGACAAGCTGATTGGAACAGGAAGTGAATTTGGCTTTCTTTCAAATTGTTCCTTTTCTCACCCCACCCCCCAAGTCAGTTTTGTCTATTCAGCTCAAAATATGGTATTTTTAAAGGCAGTCCAAGTCATTGTGCACCTCTTGCCTAAAACTGGAGGCCTATCTCCAAATTCTTTCTACTGAGAGAGAAGATTTTTAGTTTCAGTTTGCTGCTGTAGTCAGCTTATGGAATTCAAATTTTGCTTTTAATTTTGGAATAACTTTAGCTTATTTAATGGAAGGAATTATAAAATTTATTTGGTTTCCTTAAGAGTTTCTATATCATTTTATGTTTATTGTAAAAAAAATAATTTTTTTTTGTGCAAAATTCACTAATAAAATGTAATTTAGGAAACTTGATTTTGTTACTTGGAAGTTAAATTCTTCTCTATTAAATTTTTATTCATAAAATCAAATCCGTTAATGATCAACTTGATTTATATTGTCTAATCTGTATTTGTTTTTAACAAATAAAAACAATATGTTGAATTCTTACCACGATTCTTATATAGAAATGTAACCTTTTAATTTTACTTGATGTAAAGAAATAATTTATTAATCCTGTTTTTTCTAGTCTGTCTTTTTACAAATGTTAAAAAGTTTCTGCCAAGAAAGAGAATTTCAATCAGGTTTTGTTGCATCATTTTAACAAACTTTTCTTCCATTCTGTTTTTACGCTGCAGAATTTATTTAAAAATTCTATTATTTGTTACATAAAGTTAATTTAATATTTTTCTTTGATATTGTTATAACAAATATATTGATGATAAAATTTAATTTTTTAGGAGTAACTTGTTTTTCTTTCTAAAAGAAAATATGTTGAATTTCAGTTTACTGTTAAAAAACATAAAATAGGAGCAAATATATTTTATATGATAAAATTAATGAAAAAAATTTATGTAAAGTTAATAAAATTCAATAAGTTTAATCCCAAATTTTTAGATCTTGTAAGCAAGGTGTACAAATGTTAACCCTAACTGTGATGCTAATCCACAAATTTTTAAGAGTCAATTGTTTTTCCACTACAATAATTTTAAAGAGTATATTTATAAGAAAATAAGTCAACATAAAAATAATTACTTTATTTTTAAATAAAACAAAATAAAAAAAAGTTACTTTTCTGTTTATTTTTTTCATGTCATATTTTTGGTCCTGAATTTATGGTTCTGTTATAGTTTTTTTGTTTCATTCAATGATTAAAATGCAGATAACATTTTTGTAGACCCTTTTAACAAGATGGGAAGTGATGGATCCAAAACTCCACCAAATTGTATATTAATTGTAATCAGAACTTAGTAAAGAAAAAATACACTAAAATTTCAAGTCAAATTAATTATGTCCTTAATCTCTGTTGTTTTCTTTGAATTTCTTAATCTGACTACAGCAGCAAACAACCTCAAACACCAACCAAAACTAAAAAAAAAAAAAAAAACTGTTCCCAGAAGTATGACAAGATTTGAAATAGGCCATGGAGGCCTATTTCAAATCTTGTCATACTTCTGGGAACAGTTTTTTTTTTTCCAATGACTGGTCTTGACTTGCACTACAGCTTAGCCTTAAATAATGCCATAGCCCAAAATGAATTTGTATAATTTAAAAATACAATGAAATGAAAAATGTTAGATAATATCAATGACTACAATATTCAGAAGAAATTTCTTTCATTTCCCTTCAAAAGTTGAAAACTTAAACTTAGATGAGGAATCATTTTTAGTTCACTTAAATATGTTAAATATCTTGGTGGGTAAAGAAAAAAAAATGACATTTTCGCTGAAGTATGAAGTTAGCTCAGAGCTAAATATAAACCTTTGTAAATTCAACATTAATACTTCCATGTTGAAAATATTTGTTGAAATGTGCCAAGTTTGGTACAAGGCCAAATTTAAGGAACTATCAAATTTTATAATATTTTTACAATACAAAAATAGCATAGATAACTATTTTACCTCCTGTTTAAAACTATTAAATTGTTGGCTAGGTTAAAGAAGTTTACTCTATCACCTCCTGCTACTTCTGTTTGGCTGAAAGCCAAGGTATATAAATGTTAGCAGCTGACATGTTGAAGTCGGGTGTTTCAGTTGGTGAATCACTATAAAAAAAACAATTGGATGCAAATATATTCACAGAAAATAAGTGGTGTCCATTTGGAGAACAGTTCGTTACAACCTCCTTCCACCATTAGCAGCAAAAACAATAAAAAAGGTTGTGTATACAACATAAATTAATAGAAGAAAAATTATAGATCTTAGAAGATACTTTGATTCATTGTCAACAATTTCTTTTAGACAATTTAAGCATAATACTTTTTATGCACACATTTTTTGCATAGACACAAGTCTCTTTACATTTAGATGCAGAAAAATAAATTTACAAACATCCAATTGGTTATATTTGAAACATTAAGTTGTGATGTAAATATATTGTAAATAAAATCTGCACTTTTAAAAAGTCTCTATTGTTTTGTTTTTAATTCAATCATTCTAAGTGAACAAGTGTATTGTAAATCATTTAACTCCTGGAATATTTTATTTTCAACTACATGAACATGCTAAGTTCAATGCCCAAAATTTGGCCAATCAAATCTGAAAATGATTCAAGATAATTTCTAAATGAAATCAGTGAAAGCAAAATTCTCCCAGTCCTAAATTTATTAAAAGTATTCAACAGAAAAATATCAAATCACAAGATGCAGTTTGGCCAAAAAACATCCACTTTCTCAAAAGGCCCAGAACAAGTCTAGTTGTCATTAAATAATTTAAAATAAAACTTATTTTGCCCAATAGCAGTAAAAGGTTATCAGTCTTGTTCTAATTCGCTTTGGTGGTAAGGAGATGCTACAATAGTCAAATCATTTTCTTCAATTGAATCTTAAAATGCTCAATGTAATTTTATGGTTAACATGTAAAGGTCATGAAGCATATAAATGATTCACAAATTTATACACAATGAAACATTTACAAAACCAGATTATCTTAAAAAAATTACTTATAGTTCTAAGTCATTGCACTATTCTGCTTTAAATGTCACTCTGAACCACCGTTGTGAAATGAAAGTGAGTGGTGATCACAGTGGCACAAAATATGCTAACTGAATGAAGACTTCAGATATTTCAACTAACTAAAGCATGTGCAATTTTAAGCCCAGTTTTCACATTTATTGTGCATTTTAAAACCTATAAAAATAAAGAAAAATGCAACAAGTTAAAAATATATTTTATTTACAAATTTCAACAGAAAAGAAAATTTTGAAGCATTCATAGAATGCAACTTGTTTCTGCCACAAAGAAATAAATTTGCCTAACATCGAAATTCTTCAACCTATTTCCAGTACATTTTGAAAATTTTTTTTTTTTTTACAAATGATTTATTAAGAAAGCCAATCAAGGGATATGTTGAGAGGAAGGTGAGAAGCAAATAAAGAATTTTTTTACCAAAATTAGTACAATTTCTTTTAGGCTAAATATTGTTTACTTTTTTTCAAACCAAAATTTGAAAAAATGTTTTCAGTTACTAAAACGTCAATGAATGTAACCAAAATTATTAAGTTAGTATTAAAAAAAAAAAAAAAAAAATGTAAAGTGTAAAAGTCCAATAGGTAAATCAAAGTCTTGATTATTTATCAAATTAGCTTTATATAAGGTAAAATAGTGAAATTAGCTGCTTCCATACAGGAAATATTTGGCATTCATTAACAACAGTTTGTTTTACTGTCGATTGAAATTTATAAAACCTTTTTTTTTTAACAGTTTTTCCAAAAATTAAACTTTCAAGTCCACTGTCATTTCTCTTTCTAGTATTGATAGGAGTTTCATTACAAAACTTGTTTAAGGTATTTTTAGTTTAAATTATGTACAAACATCAAATTGGTTTTGGATGATTTGAAAATTATTAGCAGTGAATTTGGAGAATAAAGAAATCAAAGAAAAAGTTTTTTTTTTTTTTTTTCAAATTTTTGGAAATCAGACATAATTAAAAGTCTTATTTCAAAACAAGACATCAAAGAATCTTGATAAGACAATCATTTGAGAATTTATTAGTCAAATATAAAATAATTAGTTGTTGGGTTTTATGAATCAATATTTCTGTTTTCTCTTCATATAATTCTGGCCAGCTTCCATTATAATAGAAAAAGTTGCAGTAATTGTATCCCCTTCTTCCGTACGCCAATCAGAGGAGCAAAAGATCTAAAAATTTCAGATACTTTCTATAATTTAAATAAGTGCAGTTAACATTCAAAATGTTGTTCACTGCCATTAAGACTGTTGCTATCATTATTCAATCCACATCAATTAAATACATTTTTGCAACAAAATAAAGTTCATATTGTTAAATGTTGAGTTATTTATAAACTATTTTAAGATTCTGAACATAATAGCAATGTCTGTATTCTACTATAAACCATAAAGATTCAGTTGAATTGTTTATTAAATATCGCACAACGCCAACAGTATTGAGCTCTCAATTCAGAAGTAACAAACTCCAAGATTAACTTATTCGCTATTAAACGACAATGATGTACTTTAAAGATTCTTTTAAATTAAACTTATTTTAGATTTACAATAATAGGAAATAGCAAATCCTATAAAAACTTATTTTTCTTTAATAGTTAAATTTAAATACCCAGCCAATATAAGCTTAAAGGTTGACCATGAAAAATGAATGAACCATTATAGCACTTTGGCTGTCAACTGAACTCCATTGTCATCAAAGGGAATGGAGGTCAGTGATGCACTAAAAGTAGTTATAAAACATATATCAAGAAAAAAGGTGAGATCAATTTTCTTTTATGTGACAGAAATGGTCTATGGTTTAAGAGTGAAAGGTCATTTAGTTGGCCCGTCTGGCATGGAGAGGATGAAATTCTAGAAACCAGTCTCTAATCATTCTTCTGGATATGGAACCATCTGGAAGTCTGGGAATTTCTGGATGGAATTTGATGCCACCTCTTAGCTGTTTGAAGGAAGCAGAATTTTCTGGAACGAGATATAAAGAGATATAAATACCTTTTTCATCTTTGGTTGATGGATTGATATCCAAGTTATAAAATAAGAATCTTTAAAAAGGTGTTAGCAAATAATGGAAATTGCTTACCGCTTACAAAGTTTTGAAGTTCTTTTGCATCAACATTTCTCTGTTTCACAACGAGAGCAGTTGGAACTTCTCCAGCCTCAGCATCAGGCAGCCCAATCACAGCAGCATCTAATACTGCAGGGTGATTTAATAACAAGTCTTCAATTTCTTCAGGGGAGACCTACACAAGCAAACCATTCAAAATCTTGAAAAATTTGTTTTCAACGTTTATGACAAAAACATTACATTTCCTGCTTTTTAACAAATTGTTTCTTTTGTTACCTGGACTGAGTTTTTAAATTGAAAATATTTACTAATCCAAGGAACTTTGTTAAATTTGGATGAAGTTAGTTTTATGTTAGATTTTATTTTAGGGAATGGTAAATCCACAAGTAGACAATTGTAATGATGGTAAATTTTGGAGTCATATCCAAAAATTTAATTCTTTAGTATATTTTTCTAATTTTACAAATAGAGGAAAAGGGGTGAATCATTTTATTTGCACTGCAATCCCAGTTATGAAAAACTGCTTTGTCACTAGTTTCAGGGGCAAAACAGATAAACCTTTCACATTCTAGACATCAATTTTTTCTTGTTAATTCTTGTCAAAATATTTCTATAAAAACATTCATTGCTCGGTAGTTCTTTGATCATGCGTAGTACAGACAGAAATATGTTAAAGAAACAACAAAAAGTGTTGTTCAATTCTGTTTTCCATTGGTTTCCAGATTGAAAACTAATTCATTAATGTTTTAAGATATATTCCTGGGATGGTAAACCCAGTTGTTTCTTTGTAAAATGATGATAATGGTAATTTTTTCTCCTTGCCTCAATTGGTAGATCATAGCATTTCAATGAATATATAAAAGATTTAGACATAATGATTTTATTATAACTAATATGTTGGATATTTCTATTTAGGGTTTTGATGTGAAAAGATTCACAACTTTTATGGCACAATTTTGGTTGTTGTTAGTGATGGCAAAAGCTTTGCAGGTTTTTTTTTTTGTACCCTTTGCTGCAATATTATTATAAGATTATACTATGCCAAGAAACTCAATGAAGATCTTTGAAGTTTATTATGGAAAACCATGTACTCTTGCAGAGAATATAGGGAAAAATGCTTTATTGCATTCGACTGTTAAGTTAGGATAAATTCTGATGCAAAGCAAACGGTTTTATTGGATGCTTTCGATCAGCCTTTATCTTCATTTTGTTCACAATATGATGAAACTAAATATACAGTATTAACCAAGAAAGATGTCAATTGATTAAATTTGTTGGTAAATTGCAATAAACCACAAATATCTGATGGCCTATGCATACAAATGGCGAAGATGGTTGCTAAGGCTTTTTAGAACAAAGATTGCCCTTTGAAAATTACAAAAGGTCAGGAACTTATTGAGAGCTGACGTATTGAAGAAGTGATGAGAAGTGAAACTAGCACAAAACGTTTGGTTGTCAACTGCTGCTTCATGAACTACTGGTTTTTAAAGAAAACTACAGCATCAGTCTACGACTCTACATAACAAAACTACTCAACAAAAGCACAGTATTCTTGAAAAAGCTGTGAATTTTGAAAATGGTAAAATGCAACAAAAGAATACCAGAAACTGAACAGGGAATTCATCACTGTGCATCATTTCTTGCATGGAAAGACTTTGAGAGAGGCATATCAGAATGTTCTATGATTGGCAGAGTAATAATGAAGCATCTGAAGACACAGAAGCAATTGTGGAAGGATCTGCTCAGGCATTTTGTGGATTGTATCAAGTTTTTGGTGACTCAACATCTGGCATTTTGTGGACACTGAGAAGTCATTGTATCAAGGAATAAATATCAGTAATTTTCTTGCACTCATTAAGTGACTTAGCAAGTACGGCTCTCCGTTGCAGCGTCACTCGGATTATGTCAAGTTGCATCCACATTCTGCAACATTTTTGTCGGAAAGATACAGAATGAGTTTATTGAGTTACTGGGCAAAGAAGTATGTCAGTCTATGTTACAGAGAGTTAAAAGAAGCAGATATTATGGGATTATGTTCAACACTGGCTCAAAATTGGAACGAGATAATCTTCACGAATGACTGTCATGGACAGACTATGACAATGTTGCAACAATGTCTGGGAAGATGTCCGGTGTCCAAAAATGCATATTACAGAGAAACCCAAAAGCAATCTGTGAATTGTGAGACAAGCATTGTTTGAACCTCGTAGTAGTGTATGCAGCATCAGAGCACGTGTTTGCTTATATCATATTTTGGAGTTCTTGATTCATTGTACAATTTTTGTTCCAGCTCAACAATGTGGTGAGAGAAACTGAAGGAGACAGCAGGGACGGCTGTAAAGTAGCCCCTTGATACAAGATGGAATTCTAGGTGCAATGCTCTTCATGTTGTAAAAACAAAGCTGGATGACATAGCTAATTTGTTGGAGAATATAGCAAGTGACACTTTATTATCAGTTGACAGAAAAAGCGATGCCAGATGCTTGCTGCACATAATGCATACTTTCAGCTTTCTATCTATGCTGCCATTCTGGGAAGACATCCTGACTTTCAGCGACTGAGTACAGAAGAGACTTCAGTGCCCTAAAGCTGACATTCAAAGTCTGCAACAATCTGTTTGGAATAAACAGGATTCTCTCTGTAAAAATTCAATTGAAAAAGGCAAGGAAAATTGCTTAGAATGAGGTATTGATATTGGTCAACAGAGAAGGGTGCATCGTAAAAAGAGAATGGCTGGAGAGGAGATGAAAGATGTGCCTCTAAATGTGAGAGAAGAAACGGAAGGCATTACTGGTCAGGTTGAATATAGAACTGAAAGGTTGGTTTACAACATTGAGTCAGTTACATGAGCAATTTGGGTTCCTCTTGGATATTGAAAGCCTCATTGACTCGAATTAAGACATAGTAGAAAAATGCATAGTAGCTGCTGCAGCATATGATGATGATTTTGATGGAATAGAACTTGGTCGTAAAATTACAGACAGCTGAAGCTTTATACAAAACAGAAAAGACAGTGCCTTTGTTAAATCAAAAACTCCAATCAAGGTTTTCATCTTCACAATATCTTATGGCGATGATGTCTTTCCCAATTTACAAATAGCATTGCTGTCTCTGTGGCATCCTGTGAGCACACTTTCAGCAAACTAAAATGAATAAAAATCTATCTCTGAATCAAAATAGGTCAGGAACATTTCAGTAATTTCAATTTATTAAGCATCAAAAAGGAAGAATTTGGACATATAACTGTGGATGGTGTTAATTGACAAATTTGTGACCCCCAAGCCTGGTCATATGTTGCGACTTTCAGTCATGCTTAGGCGTTCAGGTAACTTTTGATACATGACTGACGAGGCAGATTTTTTTCCCCACAGTAGGTTGCCATTTCTTTCTACAAAGTTGCCATCCAAGTCTATAGAACCCAGTCTGTCCTGCTATTTACCCATAGCTGGGGGTTGGGGACAGAGAAGAAGAGGATTCATACCAAGGGTATTAACACGTAAGGGAATGTAATGAACTTGACTGGAATTCAAACTCAGCTCTCCAATTCCTCAATCCGAGCTGCTATCCATTACTCCACCGTGACTCTTGCAGCTTTACAAATTCAAATAGATGAAATGAATTGCTCTAGTCTTAACATCTTTGAATTCAGGTTTTGTCAATGCACAGTGCTTGTTAGTAGCCGTGGATCAAATAAAAATGTATTTGAATTGTATTTAAATACTTTTTCAGAGCATTTGTATTTGTGGGAAAAAGCATTTATATTTTGAAATTTTGCCTAGTTTCAGAAGATTTTTTTTTTGTATTTTTGGAATCTGGGAGAAAATTACTTGTATTTATATTTGTATTTCCAATTATATTGTGTGAATAATCGTGAGAAGTATTTGTATTTGAATTTCTAAAAAAATGTGTTTGATCTATCCCAGCTTGTTGGCCACTGGTTCTGGTAGAGGGTGCTGAGTCAAGTTCTTGTCCCTCTCACTTGGACCAAGACCTCGGCACACCACTGATCACGGGGGATATAACATGTCATATCTAATTATACAATGCACCAGTTTTAGTGTGCGTGTGTGTCATGAGTTGTTGGGTGGTTGTTAGCAAAAGGATGAGGGCAAATTGAAGATACCAAAATCAAACAAGTGTGGAAATTTAAATATCTGGGAAGTGTTTTAACAGAGGACGGAAAGAGTGACACTGAAATCTGAAGGCGGATTGCGATAATGGGAAGCATTCCAAAAGTTAAGCAGAATAATAAAAAATAGAAAAACTTCACTAGAAACAAGTAAAAGAGTATGAAACTGTTACGTGATATCTGTCCACCTGTATGGCAGTGAGTGCTGTACAATCTCCTCAAAGATGAAGAAGAGGCTTGAAGCAACAGAAATGTAGTTCTACAGAAGGATGCTGAGAATACCATGAACCAAACATGTGAGCAATGGCAAAGTTTTAGAAAAAATGAAAACAAAAAGGAAACTTATACTTAATGTCAGGAAGAGACATTTGAGGTTTCTATGACACATAATGAGGAAAGAAGGCTTGGAGAATCTGATACTATCTTCAGGATAGATTGAAGGAAAAAGGGACAGAGGAAAACAATGCATAACCTATTTAGTGAGCTTAATGATGGAATAATGTTTAGGAGAAATAACAGAAAGACAAAATTTATTAAAAGCTATAAGGGACAGGAAGTTGTGGAGAGCCATGATTGCCTACATCCTGAGGGGACATGGCATATAGAGAAGTCATGGGTTGGCATATTCTAGACAAAAAACTTGTTGTCACTGAACAGTGTATTTATTTATTATTTGTTTTTCCCCCATTTAAATAGAATCATTAAATTGATCTTTGGGTCAAAAGGTAATTTGTAAAGTAGAGTCAATGTGTTTCAGGAAAACGTAACAATGCTGAAAGTGTTATACATATCCAATTTATAATGAATGGCATTTCTTGATGTTATAGAGTTTTAAAATCCCAGCAGCAAAGACATTTTCACTTGTGGAAATATGAAAAGCCTCACCTGACAGCCTTTGTACTTGATGACAGACTTTATTTTGTCAACAATTGTATAGTGACCTTCTGCACTGCACATGCCAATGTCACCTGCAATTCAAAGAAGCAAAGATTTTTACTTGTAAAATCTCAATGCCTGTATTAGATAGGTGCATAGATTTGTACCTTCATATGTAGGTTGTACATAACATTTTTAAACCTTCTTCTAATGTAAGAAACCTTCTACGGATTGACTATCATTAATACACTATCATTGGAACTGCTAGAGTGACAGATAAGTGATTTTGGTAGATTAAAAACAGTTTTTCTCTTATTTCTTTATGTCATAAACTTTAGATGTAAACATGACACTATCAATATTTTTTTAAAAGTTCTATTTTAATGAAACACTTCTTGTATTCATTGAAACCAGGACTGCAGCTAAACATCATCAGCTTTATTTACATTATTTGGACTATTGTCCTCATCTTTGTCACCATAATTATTACAACGTTTCGGCCGTTGTACGCTCCGGCCTTCTTCAGGTGGTTGGAATGTCAAACTGAACCCTTTATTTCGCTCACTGGGGTAGACTGTTCTAGTTCCACGTGCCATGTTTAATGGATGTCAGTTATCAGTTATCTCCTGTTAATTTCCCTCTCCAAGTTCTACATTACCTTAACCGGGTATTGAACTCACACTCTTTGGGTCCTGTCAGCGGATCTAACCAACGCCTTTATCCACTGTGCCATGTGTCCTCAAGGCAGTGGAGAACTTAGAGAGGGGAATTAACAGGAGATAACTGACATCTATTAAACATGGCACGTGGAACTAGAACAGTCTACCCCAGTGAGCGAAATAAAGGATTCAGTTCAACATTCCAACCACCTGAAGATGGCCGGAGCATACAACAGACAAAATGTTGTAATAAATATGGCGACAAAGATGAGGACAATAGTCTGAATAATGCAAATAGTGTACATAATATCTCATCTCTGAAACATAGACAGATCATCAGCTTATAATAGAAATATACAAAGGATATGTATAAGTACATTAACAGGGTTTAAAAGTGCTCAAAAACAGCTGACACAGCAGCTAGCACCATGAAACAGTTAGTGGCAGGTCAGTGTGGCAACCCAGAAAATCTGAAATTCTTATTATGTTGGAACACTGATTGAACCAGATTACTGACTGGCAGAAATTAGTGATGGAAGATGTGTATCTACCTTCAGTTGGAATAACTTTTTATACATAGCAATGGGAAAACAATTCAGAGATAAGAAAAAAGATTTGGGGTTTCAACAGATTTTGAATATTCTTCAGGCATCTATGTTGACATTTTACTACAGCAAAGACATTGTTGCTTTTCATAATTAAAAACAAAACTAAATACAACAGAATTATAATAATAAGAGAAGTTTAAGCACACACACATATATATATATATATATATATATATATATATATATTAGGGTTATGAGTTTTTTGTAACCCTGTCTTCCTGTGTCATAAATTGATGAACTTTTGTTCAAAAGTAATGAAAAATCACAATTTGTTTTAGTTCTTGAAAAAGGTCACCTCCAAACCGAAAATTTGATTTTACCATATATGCAATAAGGGTAAAAAAAGAAAAAAAAAATCAAAATATTTCAGAAGCTCTATTTTTCCCATTTGCTAATATGATTAATATTTAAGAGTTCATAGCTATAGCATAACATACAACCTTACAAATAAACAAAAATATGTTCTAGAAGGTTCCATAAAATCATATTGCTACTATACTTACATGGGATTTTAAAGATTTCATGTTGTGGGTGATATTTCTTTAAAAATAAACAAAATTAAACCCCTTTTCATTATTTTTTAACAAAAATTCATCAAATTATGATACAGGAAATCAATTATTTAAAAAAAGTTAAAACCCTACTATATATATATATATATATACACACACACACAGTGTGGAATAAATATCTCCAAGAAATAACTTCCACATAATGGTAAGATATTACTGGCAATAGTGTCTTCATCTAACTAATGTTTTACCATTATGTGGGAGGTATTTCTGCTGCATCCTCTGTGCATATATATATATATATATATATATATATATATATATTTATTTATTGTGTCATAGTCATAGGAGGGTTTTATTTTAACAAAATACAAAGAAAAAAGCTATTAAAGCAAGGAGGTACTGGAAATTTTACATGTTCTTACTGCTAATAATGTTGGTGGCCTGTGATAACTTAAAGCTAAATTCTAACTTTTTGCACCCCCAAAACATTTGTCTCTGCTATAGCTCTGATTATTTATATATATATATATATATATATATATATAAAGAGACAGATAGATAGATAGATAAATAGATAGAGCTATATATATATATATATATATATATATATATATATATATATATATATGTAATTCAAATTTGGATGAGAATCTGATGGAATAAGACAATTTGAAAAATTTTATTTTAACATGTTTCACTGGTCAAAGTGCATCATCAGATAACTGGATTTTATTTCAACCAAATCTGAATTGATGAGACACAACGTGAATCATGTTAGTCATATAAACATGTAAAAGCAAGTAAATCTTTGTAAATTTGATAATAATAAAATAGACTAACAATGGTTGATAGATAAATAAAAGTTCAAAAGGACTTCAAGATATACATTTCCACTTGTCAGATAAGTTAGAAGATAAATACTTTGAACTTTTTTATCTATAAGCATATAAATAGAGGCATATACACCCAAATTTAAACAATAAAAATTTAATTATAAACCTAATCTCCTACAATTAATATTTTAATAGCACTCAACTTAAGATTCTACAAAATGAAATAAGAAAATGAAAGAATAGCCAAGTGAAGACAAATATCTACTTTACCATTTAAGCATTAAAATCACTTATTTATATAAAAAAAATGAAATACAATTTTCCTGACTAATGAAAAGACTAGAACACTCAAAAATTGAAAAATAACCAGAAATCGAATAGCAACAAATGGCTAAAATTGAAAGAAAAGAGGAAAAAGCTAATGAGTAAACATAAAAAGTAAAGGAAAAAAAGAAAAAAGAAAAAATTATGATACTCTACATGTACGTGAAGATGGGTGCACGTGCAAATGCACATCCGCACAGATGAGCAAATGGGTGCAAATGTACACATGCTTACACACACTATAAAAAAACTTGTACCAATGATAAGTACATATAAAAAAGAAAAATTGAGAAGTATAAGTAGTCAATTGCAGATACCCCCCGATGAGTGGATAGATGGATCCATCTATGAAACTCTGGAGTTGGGATGCTGAAGGTAGCCTTAAAAAAAGTGACAAAACCTTTACTTATATGAATTCTATATATATATATATATATATATATATATATATATATATATATATATATATATATATATAAATTTAATCTTTGAAGATAATATTAAATATTTCTGATCTCTTACTCCTCTGCATCTTTCAGTTTTGTTCATCACATGACTTTACATTTATAAGCCGTGGGTGTAGATAACATTTCTCCATTTGGATTTTAGGATAGTTTCACCATTTTCATTAGGCTCCCAATTTTATAATATTACTAGCAGTAGAGCCCGGCGTTGCCCAGGGATGTAACAGTAAGAGATAGATCAAGTATCGACTATCATAAAGACTGTAAAATAAAATTGACAAAGATTATTGTTTAAGGTTGATGGATACGCATGTCTTAATTAGTTTTCTTTTTTTTTTTTTTTTTCACGAATTGGTCAAACCCAAACTCAAACAAAAACATTGTTTTCAATCGTTATGAGTCTATCTAGTGAATAGAATTTTATTAAAAACAATTGTCTTGTAAATGGAATTTTTAAAGCATTCTGAATGTAAAAATAAAGAAAAAGTGTGCAAGACAATAAGAAACACTACCTGCCAAAAAAAAAAGTGAAGTTTTGTTGAAATCGGTTGAAAAATGTAGGAAATCTGATCCCATATATAAACGAACATACACACACACACACAAACAACCTGGGTTTTCATAATAAGTATAACTCGATATGAGTTGTCCCCCTTTAATTCTGGCGACAAAATCGTGTTTTATCGTGTTTTCAAATGGATTTCGTGCAAAAACAATTGTGTTTTTCCAATTTTTGGCACTGTCAGAACCACCGCAAGGTAATTTTATGTAGTCCTGTGAAGTTTTGTTGAAATCGGTTGAAAAATGTAGGAAATCCGATCCAATATATAAACGTACAGACAGACACACACACACACAATCTGCGTTTTATAATAAGTAAGATAACTGTAAAATATATTTAGTATGTCTGCTTCAAAATTGAATGTAATCTTTGTTCTTAAACTAAGTGAATCTTTATTGATGTTGAGTGGTTCATTTTATATCTGTGTGTGTGTGTGTGTGTGTGTATGTGTAAGTGAGAGAGAGAGAGAGAGAGAAAAAGAGACCTGTTCTGATCCAACCATCTCCCAACAGCAAATTTTCATTCTCATTATAAGATTTCCAAAACTTCATTGCCACACTTGGTCCTCTCAAACAGATTTCACCTTCTTTTCCAGCTGACAATTCTTCATGAGTGTTGGGATCAATAACCTGAAAACCATAACAAGAAAAGACACAGCATTCAATTTTTATTGCTTCCTTTATTTACAGTCTCAATAATGCAACTTTGAATCTGTCGGGTTACTTCATCCTGCTTTTCAAAACTGCTACTAGGCCTATAAATACTCTGTGATAAAATTCCATCATTCTCTTCTTACTTTTTTTGCTTACACATCAATATGTAAATCTTTCTTGGAGAACACTTTCCCTTTTGGGAAACACAGGAACAATACATACACACATTCACATAGACACACATACTTTGGACCCAAAAGGTTTTCACATTTATTTGACACACACACATCGTTGTCTTTGTCACTTGTAACCCTTTATTGTTAATACATTATCATTTGTTTGTACATATATATTGGTTCTTGTTCTTTCTTTATATTTATTTATGTGGACTCATATCCCAAGTCTGCCATGTTTGTTGTGTGAATTTCCGGAGACATACATGTTCATCTTTTAATGCATACACCAGCTCGCAACAAATCCGTTAGACAATTTATCAAATCTTGAAGATCCAAAAATAAAAAAAAATTATAAACACAGACATCAATATCAATAAATATTTATAGCAATGTGAACTTTAGCACAAAACTAAACTTCCCTAAAATAGAAAGCAACAATAGGCAACAAACAAGTTAACCACAGTATGACAGAAGGTTCTTGCAAATATTAATCAGAAAAGACATTCTGCTGCTACAAGTAATTATCATTCCAATAATGCAACCATTATGGATAATATTATTTTCTTAAGAGAAAAGTTGAAAAACAATATTGAACAATTTCTGAGATAAAGAATTAGACATTACGATTTACTTGGGACAGTATCTGATTTTGGTTGTTGCAATTATATTTTGGCCATTATAACCTCTGACTTTCTTCAGATTTGTTAATACTTTTGGAATTTCAAACGAAGGTCTTCATTTAATGCACTCGGTTTATTCTGCTGCCTCCGGCCTTCCTAGGGATGTGTTAATAAATTGCACTGGGATTCAATACATCCATATACCGTAAGCCAATCTTTTCTAGTTGATATCCAATTTTTATTTGCCACCATCTATACAGGAGATTATAAAAAAAGGGATTATTCATTGTCGAAACAGAAGCCAAACTTGTTAGGGGTGACACATACCAACAAGAGATACTCCATAATCGTTTCTCCAGGTCAACTGCTGATGTACTTATGATATTTGCAGAAAGAGTTTATTATGCTCTAGATTAAAATGGTGAATCCCAGGCTGTTGTATTGGACATCTTGAAAGCCTTTACACTCTGGACACTTTTTTGAACTGATCCAGTCTTTCCTATCAAATCGTGAAATGAGAGTTATCCTGAATGGCCACTTGTCTTAATCCTTTCATATTAACACAGGTGTCCCCCTTTGTCCTACTCTATTTTTAATTTTCATTAATGACCTTCCTGATGAGATCAGCTCTCAAATTGATATCTATGCTGATGACACAACAATTTACTCCTGCCTCGATAAGGTCAAAATGGCAGCTGACATCCAAAACGACCTCAAGTCTGTAGTTAACTGGGGCAAAAAATGGCTTGTAAATTTTAACGCCTCCAAAACTAAACTCTTTATTAATCATCTGAGAGGCTCCTTGCTGCCTCCCATTAGCATGGCTGATGCTATCCTCCAGCAATGTGACTTGTTGCGCTCACGTTCTCTGCTTATATGAAGTGGAAAGACTATACTGAATCCATTGCTAGGTCAGCTGCTAAGAAAGTCTGTTCACTATATCAGGTGAGGCAATTTTTCTTTCCAGAATCTATCTTACATATCTATAAATCTACCATTCAGCCATCCATGCTAAGAATATTGCTGCCACATATGGCCAACTGCCTCTGCTATTTACCTTGAGCTCTTTGGTAAGATCTAAAGAAGAATCTGCAATATTATTGGTCCTGATCTGGAAGCTCAGCTCCAGTCATTCCCATTACCATAAGGTTGCCTCTCTATGTCTTTTCTATAAATACTTTCATGGTAATTGTTGGAGGAGTGCTTCGCTATGGTACCTAGACTTTATGAATTTAAGCACGGCACTAGACTAGCATCGAGCATTGCTATAAGTTTGGATGATAAATGTCAGAAAACAGCCAATGGTCTGTCTACTTTACATCAGAGACACATGTTGGAAAGGATTTAGAGGATCTGCAGTCCATCTAACATCAGGAGAGTGTTCAAAATCAGTTTCACACTTCTTCAGACCAAAGCTAAGTCTCTATCAAATGAGAGCATAACCGAGAACTGCATGTACAGCATTCCATGTAGTTGTAGCACAGAGAACATAAAGGTAAGACTGGCTATTCTCTAAAGATAGGATTGAAGAACATAAGAAAGTTGTACTTCATGAAGAGTCTATGAAGTCAGGTATGGCTGATTATGTGTGAAGTGAAGTTCCAGGCACTAAACGTAATAAATGTTGAGAGTCCTCTATCCGAAATGCTTTGGTTTTCAGATTTCTTCAGATTTTGGAATACAGGCTATTTCATTTGTATATAGCATCTATAAAATGAGGCAGCTTGGGAATGAATGGAACGTAAACATAGCTACAATATCCCTTTACATTTCATAGCACAGATGTATAGATATATACCCTGAAGGTAGTTTTATATAAAATTTAATAAATTTTGTGTACATACTGATGCAGGTAATGATGCTAGTCACGTAATGTTCACACAGATTTTTAAATGGTGAAATTAAGATTTCGCTATAAAAATAATGTTTTGTACTTTCTGTACTTGTAAAAAAAAAATGATCACTACTTACAAAAAGTATATAAATGCAGGACCTTTTGACATTTTTAATATCTTTACTGAGCACAAAACACATGGTAAGTAATCCACAAATGAAGGTGGTATTGTGACAATTGCTAACAAAAAACTGGTGCTAAAATAGTCTACGTAGATGGGCTAGGGAACCCCCACCCAGGGTAGATGAGGGTCACTCACAACAGCTGCACATCACCTAGAAACCTTTCCAGGGTGTTCTGAAATTTTACATTTGTGGCAAGTCATGCCAGCACCTGAGAAACTTTCAGATTTTGGAGGTTTATGGATCTGGAAATTCAGATAAACGATATTCAACCTGTAGAATGAAGTCAGAAGTGAAGAAGAAAGTGATTGAAAGAATCAGCACACATAATAAGTACTAACAGCCTCAGTAGACCTAGCATAGAAACAAACACCTTATGGGATTCTTTGATCAGGAAAGAACAAACGTAAAGGTTTAAGGTTTCAAAAAATGTCTCTTATGGAGTAATAGCCTCATGGACATAAATGTTGCAGTTTATATGATGGTTATGAGTTACATCCTTGGGTCAGTGGAATCCATAATCTTTGGTTCAGTGGAACAAGTAGAAGTGAAATCACAGGGACAAATTAACAAAGGATAATATAACAGAAGAATTAACTTAATCCCAAGATATCCCCTTAGCATGGATGACAGAATCATCTCGCCCTGTGGACTGAATACAAGATTCAACTGAAAATTCAAAGAACATTACCAAATTTCACAGATACCTGAAGAATGCCAGAAGTATATGGTATGACTATAAAAACTAGAATGAGGATAACAGAATAAATTTTTGGGTGAGCTTTTCCACAAGAGCTGACTCACTCAGATTGTTTTGAATTCTTCACCTCCAGATGACAGGACACTCACCTTAACCTCCATACCAGGGATAGGAACCCCAACAGATCCACTTTTCCAGTCATTGATGGGTGTGGCCAAACCAACTCCACAGGCTTCTGTCAATCCATAACCTAAAATAGAAAATATGAACACATTTAATATGTTTTATACTGAAATTTATATTCAGGATTGCAAACAATTCTAATTTGTATAAGAATAGACTTTTAATGAATAAAATTTTGGTGATATGATCCTTTTGTTATTCAAGTGCCAAATACTAAAAGGAAGATGTAATATCACAAATTATGACAAAAGTGGAAAGCAAAACTTAGGTGAGTTAACAAGAGTTCTGTAAAGAGTGCAGCAATTTTGTAAATATTTTAATTAAACTTAAAAGTTGTTATTTACTAAGCTAAACACAAGGCCACAAATAGAGGATACCTCACTACTCCATAGCAGGGTGCACCCACAAACTGACCAAGTTAATAGTCCACTTTTAACTTTACTGATTATGTAAATTCCAACTGACATCAAATGCAGCAGATTATTGGAATTTGGGCAAATGTTAACCTTTGCCAAAATTTGCTTATTAACAAATAGACTACAAGAGGTCAATTACAAAATCTGACATCAAATAGCAAATTTATATTAGCCAATTTAGTCGATAACATTTTTCATGAGTTCATTTATAGCTTCAATGGAAGTCTTAACATTGTTTTCACACTAAAAGTATCACTGTGAACAAACTTGTTGCTGCCTCCAGATGAAAATATATCTGAAAATGCTAAGCTTAAGATAACTTGTAGTCAAGGTCAATAAAAACTGCCAACCCCGAGTTATCTATTGGCTGGCAGTCAATGTTTTAAATATTCCTCAGATTTAGGAATTTTCATAGATATTAGATTTTTGTAAAAACCTCCCTAACAATATACAGACAATATTAAAATGCTTTTACTCAAAGTAACTTCAAGTTTTATATACTTCAAAAAATATTTCCTTAATAGGAATTCTTTTTGGTCCCTAATTGTTTTTATTAACAAATTCCAGTGTATATCACCTGAAGAAGGCCAGAACATATAACGGTCAAAACATTGTGAATATAACAATAAAGTTGAAAACAACAGTCCGAACAATGTAAATAGCATAAATAGTTACAATACCTTATCTAAGAAATATAGACAGATGATAAATGGTTAAGTTATGATTTACAACTGCTTTTTTGTATTAGAATATTCAAATGACTTTGTTAAATTAAAACAATACATTGTAACAGTTCCACAAGGGATATTAGCAATACAAATTTTTACCTTGCCTAATATGAGGAACGTTCAATTTTTTTGTTAATTGTTCAACAAGACAAGGCTGAAGGGGTGCACTCTGGCTGAAGACTGTTTGAAGGCTAGAGAGATCCATTTCCTTCAGTAAAGGATGGTTATTCAAATGCCAGAGCATTGATGGTGTTGTCATTGTGAAAGTGCCCTATTTCAAAACAAAAGAATTTAGAGATTATAGCAAAGCTTTTTTCATTTTCTTCTCTTAATAGCTATCTCTTCATACACATACAAAATGAAATTTTATACTTTGTCAGACAAAGTATTTTAAAATTGTAAAACTCACAACCCTTTCATAGTAATTAATTCTTTACCTAGTGTAGCATGAATGGGATTTTGTCACATTCAAACCAACAAATACCAAGACAAAAAAAAAAGTGATAAAATCATTTCCAATTTTACAAAAAAATCAACCATAGAAATTGAAACTCATCCACAGAGAATTCTTCTTTGAAAAAATTATTTTAAGCTTTTAATAAAAAGTGTATTTGTTACCATTTTCTGGCATCAATTTTGATCAGAGTTCAACAAGTGACAAAGATTAAAATAATAGTAAAATTATGACATTTGTTCAATCCTTTAAACATACCAGAAACTTTCTACAATTTAACCAAAAAGAGAAAAATCTAACTCAGTTTTCTTAACCATTTAATATGCAAAAGTAACTATGAAAACTGGGAAGTAATATTGAATATTTAAGTTGGTTTATGAAAGCAAACATTAATTGTCTTTATTTATACACAAAAAGTGAGTATTGAAGATTACATCCTTAAAGAAACTCAGCAATCAACTTATTAATCATAAGTGTTAACTATGCTGACTTTTGTGGCCCTACCTAGAATTGAACTTATCATCCTTGGCTGACAAATTTCTGAAGATGTTAGACTCCTACTCATCAGTTTAATGGATGTGTTTTAAGCAAGGGCAGTAGCAGGCTTGTCTCCCTTCCTGCCAAAGTGGATTTAACCCTTGGGCATTATTTAAGTTTATTGAAATTTCTCCTCAGTTTCTCAATTTCTCCTTTTCTATTTATCTGGTGAAGTGCAGTCACTCAGTTTATTGAGCAAGATCTTAAGAATCTAATTAAATATGAGAAAATTTGTTGCTTTTTTTCAATCGAGGAATTCAAAACTGCAAAAAAGATTAACTTTTCACTCTTGCTTTACAAATTACAAACATTTATAAAATCTTTCATATATATATATATATATATATATATATATATATATATATATATATATATATATATAACTTTATTTCCTTACATGGAAGATGCTATTTGGTTCCTCTGAAACAATTCTCAAAAATTCCTCCAGACCAAAAATTCCAGTTTTACTCTACTTAATTTTTATTTTTTTTAAATTTGCAAGTCAAAAATTAACTTGCATCTCTAAAACCAGATCCAAGCTTGATGACTGGAAATCCAGTTTATTAACTTTAAAAACAAATTATATTTTAAAATTACTCTAAAATAATTTGAAGAAAAAGATGTTACAATTTAAAAAAAAAGTAGTTCATACATTGTACTTTTGAAGTGCCCGCAAATAGGAACGTGCCTCAAATCTGTTTAGGGTTATGATGGTAGCACCCTGTATGAGAGAAAGACCAAAACCAATCACAATGCCAGTTGCGTGAGTGACAGGAAACACCATGACATTGTGATCTTTACCAGGTTCAAATGGAATAAAATCAGGTTGCCTGAATTAAAGAGAGAAAAGTTGAACGAAAATACAAAAAGGAAAAAGCAATGTATAATGTTGTTGTTCATTCAATTTTAATGTTGATGACTGATGCTTATGATGTAAAATGTTTGAAAACACAAATACAGTTTAAATTTATTGTAAAATTTTATGATACTTGACCTGCATGTTTTTATCCCAAAGCAAAAGAAAAAGCTTATATTTGAGGTACAAATTTTTAAATATTGTCAATTTTTTACCTTTTTGGAAATATTATCAAGAATATTAGCAGCGAAATTACCATCATGGCCAAAAATTCACAATGTTTAATTAAAACTTAAAAGTCAATATTGTTTGTATAAATTTTGCTGATAAAGTCATCCTTGCAATCAAAAAGAAGTATGTAAACTTTGTAAATGTTTTCTCACCTCAGGGCTTCAATGGCTGAAATTAGATTATAATGAGTGAGAAGGACAGCTTTTGGCTTGCCAGATATTCCAGCAGAATATGGCATGAGAGCAATGTCTTTGCTGGGGTCAATAGAAATATCTGGAAAGGAGAGTTTGGCTGTTTTTATTAAATCTGAAAATGGACGACACCCTTCAGCTTGTCCCAAGACAATCACCTCCTGCAAAAAAAATTAAGCTATATTATAAAACAAGAAATATAAACATGCACACATATGCACACACAAACATACAGAGGAAGCAGTTATTTCACATATCTCAAAACAGCTGCACATTTTTTTTCAAAACCATCTGCAGAATTGTCTTTTGAGATCAGTTTCACTCATTTTGTTGAATTCTATATGGTTTCATCCATTGTCCAAAATCTTAAATGGTGAGTTTAGCTTTGTGAAAATGTTACAGATCTTCAACTCAGGACTATTGATAGGTTGATAGACTTGGATGATATGATTAACCATAGTTGGGATCATCACATCAATGCAAACAATCCTTTCTTTAGCTGTATAGTACGTACTTCACCAGGCTTACATACAGAGTGGAATTCAGAGATTTCTTTCCCCTAGACTGGTTGCTGTAGAACTTGATCTATCCTGTTATTTATCCATAGATGGGGCGAGAAGTGATGGATTAACACCTTTCCCAAGGGTATTAGCACATTACTGAATGTAATGAACTTGACTGGAATTTGAACTCGGCTCTCCAATTCCTCAATCCGAGCTGCTATCATTAACTCCACTCACTAGGGATGATATGATATTTTGTTGAAAAATTGCATGAGACATGATGAATGGGCCCTCAAGATATTCAAAATGATAGGATATTTTCCTGATAGTCCATGGAATTCATTGACAGGGCCCACAGTGGAGATTACTGTGTTAGCATGACCAGACATTGGCCTTGTAGTGACACTGGCAAATTAATATGCCTAATTTGCATAAGTGCAAGAGAAAGCCTATATAACTCGTCACTGAGAATAACGGTGGACAAAGACAAGCTTAGCAACCGACTAGTGCTAAACTTCGACTTCACATCAGGCCTGTTATTCACTTGGCAGTGAAAGCTACCAAGTGTGTATTTTGCGACTATTGCATTTACAGCGAAATTTTGCTTGAAATTTGGACTTTCATCTTTGGAAAATGAAATCTGCGATTGACAGTGGAAGAGAAGATTTGGAAATTCCACACGCCATCTGGAAAATATCCTGTCATTTCAAATATCGTGTGGCCTCATTCATCATATCTCATACAATTTTTCAACAAAATATCGCACCACTTAGTTCTGTCCAACCTATCTACAGCCCAGAGTTGATGACCTGCAACATTTTCACAAAGTTAAACTCACAGTTTAAAGAGATTTCAGATGATGGATGAAATTAAAGAGAATAAAACAACAAAATAGTGATCTGCAATGAGGATTATGCAGGCGGTTTGGAAAAATGAAATAGACACTGGGATACATGTGTAAAGCTCTAAGGTAAATATTTTGAAAAAGGATTAAGTTATACAGGGTAAATAAATAAAGTAAATTTTAAAAATCTATGTTAATATTATACATGGAAAACTTAATTATAAATTCAAAAGGAAAAAACATTTATAGGAAACAATTTGCAATTAATTGCAAAGTACCATATATACTCAGTTATCATGGGAATTTTGAAGCTAATTTTAAGGGGATCACATCATACATGAGATATAAAATTAACGTATGTACTGCTGGCCTTGGCTATGCTGTTGACCAAACTATATATCCATTTACAACTGTAGTAAAAAAGTACAACAATATTTAAAATAAACGTGATTTTGATAAAACTGATATTTTACTTAAATGTATCCAATAATAATGCACGTAATAGTCACATAAAATACAAATATAGCAAATAGGTATCTTGTCCATTGTTTACATTTATAAGATGTTTAGGTGTTTCTTGTTTGGTTGGTTATGCAAAGAGTATAGTATTACTAACGATACTTTTAGCTACGACCAAAACTGTCCTTCTCAGGGCAACATACTCCAGCTACGACCAAAACTGTCCTTCTCAGGGCAACATACTCCAGCTACGACCAAAACTGTCCTTCTCAGGGCAACATACTCCAGCTACGACCAAAACTGTCCTTCTCAGGGCAACATACTCCAGCTACGACCAAAACTGTCCTTCTCAGGGCAACATACTCCAGCTACGACCAAAACTGTCCTTCTCAGGGCAACATACTCCAGCTACGACCAAAACTGTCCTTCTCAGGGCAACATACTCCAGCTACGACCAAAACTGTCCTTCTCAGGGCAACATACTCCAGCTACGACCAAAACTGTCCTTCTCAGGGCAACATACTCTAGCTACGACCAAAACTGTCCTTCTCAGGACAACATACTTCAGCTACGACCAAAACTGTCCTTCTCAGGACAACGCTCTTCTCACCATCTACATGAACATGCAGAGATATTTTTTGCCTAGTGCACTGAACTTTATTTTTGTCGATGTATTTTCTTTGACAAAAATAAACCTATCAATATATTTTTTTTTACTCAAGTCTTTGTTTTGTTTGTTGTTGTCTTTTGTCATTCAATATCTGTTTGCAGGCCAATATACCCCCGCCCTCAACAAACCCACCTTTCCCCAAAGGTCAGTGATTACTCCTTACTATTACTACCACTACAACCTGTTGCATGTTACTAGAGGAGGAGGGGGGACATTAACCTCCAATTACCCTGATAAAACTGAGAAAGGACCCCAATGAATTATGAAGAGATATTTTGATTTTGAATTTAAATTTCAATTAAAAAATGAAATCATAAAAATGACCTCGCAAAGACATAGCCGCATCTTTGCAATGGCCGCCTCCTTACAATTTTATATTAACAATATTATATTAAAAAATTACAAATGACAAATATTGTGAACCCTTCTTTTAAAATGTTTGATTTTTAACAGTTATATTGTAGGGAGATTATTGTTAATAAATAAAAATGAAAAATAATAAATATCACAAATAAAATAAAACAAATAATATCAAAACTTTGTTTAAATTAAAAGAAATAAAGTTCTCCAAGAATGCAACTGAAAACTTTTCTTGCTTGACAACGGATACCTCATGCCAAAAAAAGCCAAACTCATTCTCTTTGCTGACTCTTGCTTGTCATAAGATGAAATGACTTTCTTCCTCTATTAAAAGCAACCTTAAGACATAACTAAAATACACACGTACACCAGTGCACAAAAATAAATAAAATTATATGATTTTATTTTACAATTTAACATACTTTTAGTATTGTTTCCTTCTATATTTTTATTCCTGTGTCCCTGCTAGTACGATGTGAGTGACCCCGCAATATTTATCTAAGTAATTATGGTATATTTAATTTAGAAAACACTTTCAAATATTAACAAAGCAAAAGATGCTTTCATTGTAGATAAAAATAAACCAAGATTGGTGTATCTTGGTTTATTTTTATCTACAATGTAGATATCAGGGAATTTTCTAACCCTTCCATTATGTGTAATTTAAGAAAACAATTCTATAAAGCCAGGGTAAGTATTATACCTGAGTAATAGTTAAAGTCAAAAGGAAACACAACAATGAAGATTTAAGTCTAAAAGACAGGAGTCATAGTAATGATTAAACAATCCATTTGCCCTTTTTCTTATGGTTACTGATGTAGATCTGCTATTATTTCAAACTCAAGACACCTGTCACGAGTGTGTGAACTTTTTCTGTTGATTGGTTCTTCCATTGACTCCAAGTAGTCACTTATAATGCATTACATATTATAGAAACTATCTCACTTATTGACTATTGTGGTATGTGTGGGCTTCCTTCAGCAACAGCAGTGGAAATAATCAGCAGGTTACAACCAGAAGTCCTAGAGGTCATAAAAGCCTTGAATAAGCTGTTTCGACCACTTTTTCATTTCTCATTTTCAGCAGCCTCTACATTCAAGACCCACCCTCTGTTCAACGGCCTCTACATTCAAGGCCAGCTTTTTCCCACTTTTCACTTTCAGCAGTTTCTACCTTCAAACCAAGCTTGAAGAGCTACACACAACCCTTGCTGCAGAAAATGAGCCCTGTTCTGGCAGCTTGTCTCAGATCTTTCGTTCATCCCTTGTGAACTGGCAGAGAAAACTCCCTCTGAGATACCTACCAAAGAAAAACTACACTCAATACCTGCTACAAAAGACAAGGCCTGTCCTAGCAGTTTCACACTCAGATTTCTTGTTCCTCCTGTGGGAACTAGTGGATAAATCTCCTAACAAAAACAACTACTATACTCAAGAACTTTTTTAACTGGGAAATCACATTTTTTCCTTGCAAAATGCTACTATTTTGCACTCACTCTTTTCAACCAGAAATAATAACTGTTGGACAGCTATTTTCAAGCTTTGGGTTTTTGTTTAGACTACCAAGAAAAAACATTCACACAAGCAGGAAAAATTCCCAACAATATTCCAAGTCCCTTATGGGTTTTTTCCATCAGAGTCACACTTTTTGAACTTAAGAGTAGTGAACAATATGGAACTCCATATCTACAATGAAATGTTTGTGTCTTCATCTCAGATAAGAAAATGTTCTTTGTGTGGAGATTACAAGATTTCAATGTTTTCCCCCCGTTGTCAAGTAGCTGAAGTTTAACCCAAGAGTGACACAAGGTCGCATTTTAGTTTACTTAGGACTTAATAAAATAAATTAGAAATATATTTTCATGAAAAGATGTCAACGAAAAAGAAATTAATTTTATTCCACAAATTTTTTTAATTCTATAAAATGATTTCATAGCAACAAGTTGCCCACATGTCAGATTAGCAGAGTGAAAAGTTAAATAACATTAGATAAATTAAACAAAGAATCTTGTACCTGAATGTTGTCACATTTTTCTGAAGCAGCTTTGGCTCGGATAACACACTCAGGAGTTGTAATCAAAAATTTTGCCCGACAATCTCTCAATTGGTTGGTTAGTTCAACTGAAAAGTTTAAGAATTCATAAAACATTATTATATAAAAAACATTTGTTAATTTTGCCAGTTTTTCTGTCATGCTAAAGCAAACAGATAAAGAAAATTCATCCATATTTATTACACTGTCATCTTGCTGTTTGAATATACGATTAAATCAATTTAGATAAGTTGAATTTCTGTTATAAAGGAAGAGGAAAGAAGAAAAGCAAAGCTCTGTGTCTGTGTGTAAGCATCTGCTACAGATATGATGATAATGATAATTGCTGCAGATATGATGATGATGATGATGACTGCTGCAGCTGCTGTCACAATAATAACAACTTTTTTTTTTTAAACTATCATCACTCCAGTTATTTTATCAATTAAATGTAAAAATGTTTGTATATTTCAACCCAACAAACAGTTGAATTGAACTTATAGCCTGAATCAGAGTTAAAGTGAGGTTTTGAAGTTCCATGGAGTTAATTGAGAAATTCAATTTTTTTTTTTCAAAATTATCATTGCCTTTTCCTATGCTGGACCAGGGGCCTCCTTAGTCTTAGGCTGGAATCCCAATTAGTCCTCTACAGGAGTCAGTTTAAAAGTATGCACGGAGTGTGGCTTTTAAGCTAGTAATTAATATAGTAGTTTTTTCTTTGGTTAATCCAAATTAAAACAAAATATTTCAGTGCTCTCATCCTCACACAGTTTTATGAAAAAATATATATTCATTTATATCTTAAATTTGAATGAAAGATGAACAATAAATATTACTGTACTACAGTTTACTTTTTCTTTTTTTAGTCTGGTTCTTTTTCTTTGTAAATTTATACACTCTCTTGTCTGGTACAAGGCTAAAACAATTGGACACTCAGAGAGGAGTAAAATCACTAACTGCCAGTGAGATCGGTTCCTAAACCAAGTACTTTCTTAGAATCCATATATTAATCCATAAACCATTCAGACAAGCATCTCAGACCTTGAGGATGGAGATATTAGCTTCACTGATAGAAAAATCACAATTAGTAATTTTAGAATTTCAAATGACATTATTCATTCATTTATCAATATGCATCTTCATCTCTACTAAACATTTCCCATATTCCTCCAAGAACTGATGATGTTAAAAACTATCTTAGTACCTACAGCTCCATCAACAATTCCAGTGAAATGACAAATATTTAATGTCAATAAGGTCCAATACCAAATATTTGACACAGTTTAAATGTACTTGTCACTGCCAGTATTTAGCTACAAATAACTTTACATTGCTTTTCCCATGACCAGAACAATGCAAAAACTTAACAGTTGAAGAATCAAGTGAAAAAAAAATGGCTAAGCCCAAAAAAAAATAAATTTTTTTCCAAGGAAAAAGTAAGATGCTCATCAGACCAAAATGTTTCTGAAAGAAAGATTAAGATTAAGGAAGATTTGTAGTTACCAACAGACATTTGTGTCATTGCAGGACTAATGATTCCACCAATGGCAGTGACTCCACAAAAAATAGGCAGCATTTCAGGAGTATTGGAACCATACAAGCAGACAACGTCCCCTCTTCGAAGTCCAAGACGAAAAAAGGAATTTGAAACTTTGATGGAATCCCCTTGGAGATTATCATATCGGAACTTTTGTCCTGTGTCAGCATTGATCTTAATAGAAAAAAAAATATTTTAAAAAGAAATAGGGAGAAGTTATTTTTGGATTTATTTTTCAAACAATTACATCAAAATTTGTAGAAAAACAATAAAAGCTTTTATGAAATGTTAAATATTGTCAATATCAATAAAGTTATCAAATGCTTTCAAAACATTAACCAAACCAATAAGCCAGTGTAGAGATGCAGAAGGCAATAATTTTCCTTTTGACAGTCTTGGGGGCTGCTCATTGGTGAGAATATAATTAATTGCTACTTGGCTGCCCATAAACAAAGTTGCTGCTTGGCTTCCCATGGAGGATGATGCACATCCAATGTGTTCTAAAGAAGAACTGAAGAGAACTGTAATGTCTCCTTCTTGAGAATGTTACAAGCAAAACTTTCATTTTACTTGTTTCCTTCATATATTGCTTGCCTTTTTATGTTTGCTTTAATTTCTCTGGATGGAACAATTTTTTGACATATATATATATATATATATATATATATATATATATATATATATATATATATATATATATATACACTGAATGTTACTATGCTGCATGTTTGTCTACTCCAATTTTGTATATGGAATGTTTTCATGAATTTTTTCTCATTTTTGGAATTCATTTCTTTGTGTTATTTTAGTCTTTTCATCTTATTAAGTGTTTAGTGTATCATGGATATATTAATGCCTAATGTGGGCCTTAGAGAGTAGAGAAGACTAAAATATTTACTCTCTCTAAGCACCACATTACCAGTTTAATAACACATGTGAATGTTTCGGTGTATTTGATGTCACATATTCTTTTCAAAGAAAATAATCCTTTTTTTTATCAAGACATAAGACTAAACTTCAACATAAGCACTCTCTGAGATGAGTAACAACTAAATGATTAGAATGCTAATGAAAACAACAAAAGGTCATATTGTATTTTTCAGTGCATAAGACATACTTTCTTACCCCAAACTGACTACCAATGATATGAATATGATCATATATATAATTAACAAATTGGAAACTTCAGAAATCCATGGTAATATTTTATTTTGCAAAATTGAGAATTCAATTTCGCTTCATCAGACTTGTTGGTTTCAAAACAATGAAAGGATTCAAAAATTCTTTCAGGAATCAAACAAAAAAATGAAAAACCAAATTTAACAGAAGTTGTGTTTTAAGATAGTTCCAAAGAGTAGCAAGGGAAGGAGAGAGGTATATGTCTCTATGAGATGCAATAGTAGTATTGATGACCTCTTATTCTCTTCACGTAACTCCCCTCCCTTCATCACATGTGATCTCACTTTATAAAAGACCCTCTGACCTGGGCATCTATCGCTTACACATCTTTCTTTTTATGTATGTGTATGCACAAGCATACTATTGTACTTCTTTGCCTTTATATCTGTGTTGGGACATAGATTTTTGTATATGCAAAATTGTGTGTCCCCATCTGTGTAGATAGGTACAGGTATGTATTCATGTGTTATATGTTGTATTCCCTCATAGGTAGGTGCATAGATTACACGTTGTGCATATATCTGGGTACACTTGATGGAAAACACTCTTAACTGCCTCTTTACAGTTATATAGTTAGTAATGTATTTGAGGACATCTTACATTTTATCGAAGTATTTATTTAGGAATGTCCTCATCAAATATGTGCATAAATGTTTTTGAATAGAAATAGATAAATATGTGAGTATGTGTGCATATATGTGTTTGTATATACATGTGTGAACACATTTACGTGAAAAAATATATGTGGAGATTGATGCAAATATGTGTATGGATGTAGGCACATATGTGTATGTGTATTTATATGTGTATATAGAAGAATGTGTATGTATGTAGGTATATGGATTTGTGTATGTTCTCTAGCTCTCCTTTTCCTTCTACTCTTCCCCTCTTTTTCCTTTTTCTTTCTTGAAAAATCATCTCCACTCTCATCTCTTGTCTGGCGAATAAGAGGTCAGCACTACTACTATTGCATCTCCTACAGACCTCTCTCCTTCCCTTTCTACTTTGTGGAACTATCTTAAAACACAACTTCTGTTAATCTTGTTTTTCATTTGATTCCTGGAAGAATTTTTGAATCCATTGTTTTGAAACCACCAGGTCTGATGAAGCAAAATTGAGAATTCAATTTTGCAAAATAAAATATTACCATGGCTTTCTGAAGTCTCCGATTTGTTAATTAATTATCACTTGCTCTGTTATTACATTGAGCTCTTGGGATTTATATCCTCCCTGGAATTAGCCATACACATTACCAATTAACTTATATTATATATATATATATATATATATATATATATATATATATATATACACACACACACACACACACAAGTCATGCAATGGGTATGCTATACAAGAAAGGAATATTTCCTTTTTGCATTTCCTCCATTATGGGCATTATTATATCCATGTTATAGTAACACCTTAATACATGAAAAGAAAAGGAATGACAAATATGGCTTGTTTTCAAAGAAGTTTTTAAACAGCTAAGTCATACACCAAATTATATAAAATTATTTACACTTGACCCGCACACACAGAAACTGTAACACATGTAAACAACAACAAGCAGAATGAAAATGTAAAAGAGATAAAGGGTCTTACTTATAATAATACCCAACAGGAATTTGAGCTGCTGGAGGGTTCTTCTATATTTCTGGAGAAGCTAATGGCAACTTGATCAGGCCAGATTTATTTTCTATGTCTTTGGTGAGGACATATTTCCCAATGGGAAAATGGCAGGTCATGGGTATTTTTCAACACAAAGACTATAAGCTGGAGGTAGTTTATATATATGGTGAGGACATATTTCCTAATGGGAAAATGGTGCTATGGGCAAGTGGGCTGCCTCTGTAATGGCTGAAGTAGTTTTAGTCTTCCTATACCCAAAAAAGCAAGACTCCAGGAGGCTAACTAAATGACTGACTGCTTTCATCTGTGCATGAACTGACGTCACTAAGCGGCTGTCACATGACCCATGTGACTTAATCTTAACCAAAGGGAGATAATCACATTTTGTATCTCTACACCATGTATAAATATATTTAAATAAGCACACATAACTTAGAAGGAAAAACCTAACGGGCTATAAAAACAATTGGCAGTTATACGGCAGTTTAACGTCAACTTCAACCTCTTGTTTTTAAAAATAAACTCATTAAAACTTTAATGAAGAAGGAATAGAACAAGTGGATGTAACAAAAGGATTTTGCTAGGATTCCTACTGGACAAAGGAAACAATTGACACTTACTCAGCATGTGGATGGATAACTCATGAGAAATAAGAACTAATGTATTAATTAACTTATTACCCACACCTCCATCAATAATTCTAGTGAAACGACAAATATTCAATGTCAATATGGTCCAGTACTAAATATTTGACAAAGTTTAAATGTACCTGTCAGTATTTAGCCACAAATAATTTTACACTGCTTTTTTGTAGGTTTTGAACAAAATTAAATAACATTAAAGCTGTTTTTATTATTTATGGTAGTTTCTTATTTTGCTGTTTTGTGTTTAGAAGACAAGAGACTCTTTAAAGCACCAGACTGAATTTTTGTTCAAAATCTTTCAAATATGAATGTAGAACAAAGATTTTTCAAATGTGGTGCATAGGACTTACACACCAATGCATCTTATATTCCAAAGAATTATGGTACATATAAACATTCCATCTGTTTTGTATGATAGATTAATAAAATGCATTCAACCTGAGGATTCAAAAATAATTATATATGGTTAGATTTTGGGAAGTAGATTGGGCTGAAAACTTTTCAGCACCCCATCTTACTAAGCAGATGAAATCCCTTTGTCCAGATTGTAAATAATGTAAATAGAAAGTTCAGTGTTATACACATTTCGGCTATATGGCTGTTTTCTTTGATAAAAGTGGGTCAGTGTTAAAATTAACATTTTTTTCTTCCTATCTTAAACAAGTGGCAGATGCGGTTATGACCTACAAACAAAATTCTCTTCCAATTTTTTCAATATTAATTTCATACCAAACACAATTGTGTGATCAGATCACAGAAATAGATTTATTAGACACTCATGTTATTTTTATAGATTGTTTCTAAAGTTAAATTCCCTGCACAAATCAGCAAATACCAATTTATTATAACGATTTAATTATCAATATCTAAGTTGACTGAATAATTCATTTATGATAAACCGATGGCCTGTGACAAGTGGTTTCGTTCACATAAATACATTCATTATTTCAATTTTTACATCCAAGAATTGAAATGAGAATATTTGGAAAAATAATATCTCAAAATTTAAAATTTCTATGTTTGATTTAAATTGTGTTATTATAGTCTGCAGGTTTGTTTGCCAGTCTAACACACACACACACACACACAAACAAACTTTTTAATTCATAATAAAAATACTGTCATAACTTCAGTTGAAAGAACAAAATATACAAAAAATGAAAATATACAATGAACAATGGAAATTAGCCAATATATTTTTGTTCTAATACAACACATTGTTATTTTTTTAAGTAAAGTTTTAATAATATGTGGGTGGGGTACAGAATTTTATTAGGGCTTTAAAAACGGACATTTTAAAAGTACTTATATAAATATACATATATATAGGAGGAGGAGGAAGAGGAAGAGCAAGGATAAGAGGGAGGAAAAAAGAAAAGATGTAATAATATTTCATCCATTTGGATTACAATTTTTCAATATCTTTTTCAATAACATCTGCCTAACTTTTGTTCAAAAAAAGGAAGGAAAATATTAATTAAAGCTTCACTCACTTTAAAAAAAAATTCAAAGGAATATTAAAACTCAAGACAGTAAGATTGTTTTTCTTTCTTCTTTATTCTTTCCTCCCTTTCCTTTCATTGGGTTTTCTTTTCATTTTTCTCTAAACTTTTTTACCTACCCTCTACATTATTTCTTCCTTTTTTCCCTTTCCTTCGGTCCCTTTTTTTTCCTACTTCTATTGTTGTGTGAGAATGCAGTTGAGAAGCAGTTGATTATTTTTTTATATTAACTATTCTTAATTTGATTTGGCAATATTTATTGAATTAACATCAATACAATAGTTCAATATATGAATTGATAACAAATAAGAGAGAAAAAGAATTATTTTATTTCCATAATTATCAATACTTTATTATAATGCATTTTGCATAAATATTACAGCTCTCCCAGTTAAGACCTACATGAGGCTCCTTTAGCAGATGCCACTGCTAATAAATGTTTTCTGGAGCCTTCTTTACATTTTTCTCTAGCTTTTTTACTTACCCTATTTCTTTTTCTTCCTCTCTCTTGCTTTTCCGAATTCTATTTTTGTTTGGGAATAAACAGATAGCCTCCCCACGAAGACTGGATGCAACACAAAGACATTTTAACATGGGGAGTGCTATACGCATACTTATGCATATGGGCCAAGGACATGATCACTGTCATGCTGGCATTGGTATTACACCAACCTGACCACTTTAGTGCAATGAGGAAGGTACTGCAGAAAGCGTTGGAATCCCCAGGGCTGAGCAACGTCTATCTAAAATGAGGAGAATCATAGCTCCACTTACAGCACAGGGAGCATTAACTAGACCTCAGTAAATCCTCATTGGCTAATGGTTAACTCTGATGCCAGGTAAATAAGCAGATAGCCAGTGTGTATGGGACATCTTTCCCAGAGTGTACAGACACCACCTTCTGATTCTAGACAGAAATGTCAGAATGCAACATATTGATCCAAAGTAAAATGCACAGATATTCTAACCTGAGGCAGAAATGCTGAACCATATGTAAATAATCCTATCAATTTTGATGAGTACTATGCTTGCAACTCTTCTTAAGCATTTGTAGAGTGACAATTCTAATTAAAACTGTTGAGTACCTAGTTAATGCAATTCATTCTTGGCTTAAGTGTTTAAGAACTAATGTATTCATCAGAGCTAATATTATCCAATCAAGATGATAGGAATTATATATGGTAAGGGTGTTTTTCAGCATGCTCACGTTGCTACTGAATGTGACACAAGGTCAAGGTTTAAAGTTGGCTTAATGGCAATACTGCAATGTCATGGAAAAATTGCTCAAGCTCACTTGGCACTTCCTATTTTTTGGATGCCTCAGGCACCAGAAAATGAACCCAGCCTCCTCTCAAAAGAGAAGTATTGCTTGGAGGAAAAGCTCCCTGGGTCTTGGGCTTAGTATTTATTTGAAACTTCCCTGGCATATGCCAGGTATGGTAAGGGTGGTAATAAAATACAACTCTACTCATATTCTGGTAAATGAAAATCCTGCATCTCTGAACATGTTAGAATCCTTTGGCTTATTCCTAAAACTAGCAATTATTTCCAAGAACAATGTGTCAAGTGTAAATAGCAGCAGATATTTCTACATAAAGTGTGAACAGTTAGAGAAAGTGAGGAAGGGGGGCAATTTGTTCATCCATTCCACTTCTACTCAAACAATTATTTCAGGCTTTGGGAGGTTTGCAGTAACAGAAGACAATTTGCAAAGTTTGAATTAAGGCTAAAGCTGTTCACTCTGAACTAATACTTTTGTAAAAGTCATAAACCCACTTCTCCCTGCTGTAAATATCTTGACAAAATATCTCATCACTCAGAGAAGAGAAGATGAGTGAGCACCTTGGCAAAAATCTCTCCCATAACTATCTACCCACCCACAGGATCTATTAAAGGTAATTACAGTAAAATGTTATCAGCACACAGTCAACCTTGACAAAAGACAATATTTTACATTTTATCACATAAGTACAAGATAAATGATTTTAACGCACTATTTTCTTTTCATAGTAACATCAGCTCACTTTCTCAACAAACATTCAAGTCTTTCCAGTTTTTTGTTTTTTTTTAAACAAAACAGACAAAACATTTCTTGTCTTTCCAATGGCAAAAAATAAATGTTCTATATTCCTTATTATGTAGATCAAAAGACAAAAAAAATGTAAAAAAAAAGGTGAACAATTTCTATATAGGTATCAAAAACTGATCATTTATTTCAATCTTAAATGAAGAAAAAGGGTGTATTATAGATTCTATATGAAGTTTAAATGTGTTGCTGATACAGGAAGACTATTGGAGCCTTCATAAAAAGCTTTTTTATTCAAGTTCCAACAAGTTTCCAAAATTATTACATTAATTTACTTCAGATTTATGACTGCATATTACAAAATTTAATTAATCATCCTTTTAAGAATGTGTTGGCCAAATAATTTCCTTGATAAAAGGTAAATATTTACCTGTGCCTTTCAGGTATGGCTCTATGGTGGAGAGGCTGGAAGCTAAGAGGCCTGTATTTCTCAATGTTTGTAAATGTTTGTTTCGGTAAAGTCATTATGACAAAAAAGAAATTAGATAACATTAAGAGTAAAAAAAAAACAATACGTCTCTGAAGTGATCAATTAACTAGTTGTAATATTAATTATTAATTATTAATAATTAATTAAATTTTCAGTAGATACCCACGGGTGATTAAAAAAAGAAAGACTAGCTTAGAAGATGATTCAAAAGAAATTAAAAAGAAATATTTACTAATTAAACAGCTAAAAAAATAAAACAACTTTTTAAAAAGACCTTTTTTGCTTTTGCTAACATTGCTTTTTTTTTAAAGACATTCTTAAAATTAAAACAGAAAACAATTCTTTATTCTTCAATTTCAGAGAAATAAAAAAAATCTGAATTTTATCATTCAACTATGCAGGTATGGCATATTGAAAAATGAAAAATAATGACAATGAATTAAAAAAAAAAAAAAATGAATTCTTTTTTTTTGGGCGCTTTGGATTAAAATAAAAAAAAATGTTTTCAAAGCCATATGACTTCTTCTTACTAAAACATTCATTTTAAATTATGTGTGAATTAAATTTTTCAAAATACTGAGAGAACGCTTTTTAAAAACTAAAAAAAAAACAACGACTGGTTTGATAGGAGTTATTGTCTAAATAATGACAAAATAATTTGTAGTAAGCTATGCTATGAAGGATTATTTTTTTATTAGCTATTGAGCGAAATTAAAAGCATTTGCAAATAATTAGAAATGCTAATTTAATTATTTCGAATCACTGTTCTATGTCACCCCATTGACATCGGCCAATTTTTAGTACTGTTGAAATTGTTAAAAAAACACAATTGTTATTATTTTGTGGTGAATGGTAAATCGAAACTTTCTTGTAATTTTTTAAAAGCCTTTGTTAAGCTTAAATAAATAAGTGCTTCGTTGACAAATTAAAGTTTGTAAACAGACTTTTTAAAAATTGATTTGATAAAGCTCAATTTGAAATATTTATTTTTTTTCAAATCGGCCTTTGGACGAGAAAAACCTCTCTCAAGTCTAAATTTAAATTATTTTTAACTTAAAAAAAAAAAAAAATGATTAAAATCTTTTTAACAATTGTTTTTGCTTTTATTTACTTACCATAGCAACCTGATCTCCATAGGTGGAAGCTTCGCCAAGAAGATATAAAGGAAGAGGAATATTCTTTGGAAAGGTGAGGCTGGCACCTGTGGAATGACATTTTCTTACGGACGGTCGCAGCAAGAATTTCACTGAGCCAAACAAATGAAGAAGACGACGATTACGCATCATCTTGATTTTTACAAGAGGAAGGTTTGACCAAAATAAAAAATACGAATTTTCCTTTTGTCAAGTGATTTTTTTAAAATTATGGTTTTTTATTTTCTTTTTTACCTTAAAATTTCAAAGTTTGGTTCGTTTGTTTTACTTTTATTTTTTATTTGCGGCGTCACTTGTTCAATTTTTTTTTTTTTTTTTCTAAAAATCTTACCTTTTTTTTGTCTGTTATTTGACAGCCCCCCAAAAAAGGGGGGGAGTAAAAATAAGCGCAGTTAAAAATGTCAGTCTAAAAAAGTTCACTTTAAGTTTTTAATTCTTCTTCCTTTTCTCTCCTTTTTTTTTGTTTTTGTTTTGAACACAAAAATGTTTTTCGTAAGTTTATGTATAAAACCCAACAAATTCAAACAGGAACTTCTTTCCTAGGATCTTCTCGTGTCGATGTTAAGAACTACATGATAAATATTTATAACTGCAAACAAAACTCGACAATAAGAGCTTTTAAATATACTTGAGAGAGGGAAATGGTTTTTAGTCGGTTACAGCACGTGTCACACTTGTTTGCTTTTTCTTTTTTTGGCCCATCATACTCTGATCTTTCTTTCTCTCTCTCTCTTTTGTGTTTCTTTTTTGTAATTTTATTTATTACTTTTTTTTTCTTTTTTTTTTTTATCAAATCAGGACAGAAGTCCGCCTGGTGATGATATTCGCCTCCTTACAACAACGATGGTGGTGATGGCAACAACCCAGATATTAACCGAGGTGGATACAAAAACACATGAAAAGCTTTCTCTGTTGGCAAGCACACGAGAACAGGGTCAAATCAGCCGATCAATTCGAACCTACACAAAAAAGACAAAGAAAACGAACAGTAACATTACTGAGTTTTTTTTTTTTTTTTTTTTTTACTTTTTTGCTAGGTGACGAGTGATATCGGAATTAGTGTTGGAAATGTGTACTGTAGACATAGGAATCAACACTGCATGGTAGTAACGCAATGCGATCATATTAATTAATTTGTTTTTTGTTTGAAGATCACATTGAGCTGTCAAACTAACAGCCACCATGCTGTTTAGTTTACTCAAAGTAGCTTACTTGTGGCACAAAAATGTGGGGAACCCAGTGATAAACGAACTCACTAGTCATTGATCTTCTTAGCCAAACAGGCTTACTAACCATTATACAACGTATACTAGGTACCCATGGAATAATCATATATGATAAATATGTATATTATACAAAATTTTTTATTTATATATGATATAGGTTTCATCAAATTCAAAAAACGAAAGAAAAAAAATGTATTTCTTTTTGTTTTTGGATCTGATGAAGCCTAGGAAGGCAAAACGCGTATCAAATCTAGTTTAAATGAAACGTTTTCCATTTGCCAAATTTCTTAAAGGGTTTGTCAGTCTTCTATATCCTATTTTAAACACTCACACACGCATATATACATATATATAAAATGAAACAATATTGGGGTGGGGGAAATATGACATTGTGGGAAAAAGTTTTCGTGTGACGCGTTTCGTTTTTTAGGACTTCATCGGACTAAATTTGTTACGTCGGTGCGACTACACATGCGCACGACCGATGGATGCTGGGAATGTTAAATTATTTTATTCTAGCCGATTTCATTTACATTTTTTTCTTTTTGTTTACATTACTTTTGTTATTAGCTATCCTACACTGTTAGAAGATCTGCCAGGAATGGTGAAATATAGTCCGGTCGCAAATTTACTGTGGGTGATCTTATGAATAAGGCACTAAACATTTTCGTCGCATTGAATTATTTTTTCCTTTGATCAGAGTAGCATCTTTTATGTCAAAGTTATGACCAGTCTCGTTATGTTTAGCAATTAATACATTTGGTGTATTGTTTTGTAAAATGTCCTTATTGTGTTCTTATAATCTTTTATCTAGGTTCCTTGAGGTTTCTCCTATGTATTTTTATGACAATTATTACAGGCGATCGAGTAAATTTCTCCTTTTAGCTTATTGTTTTGTTTAACATTGACTAAGTCTTTTATTGTTTTAGACGTAGTAGTGACATATTTTATGTTGAGTTTAGGTAAGTTCTTTTCAATTGTTGATGTGATAGTTAGTTGGTAGGACAATATATTTTTTTAATTCATTGGGTTTATCAGGAGGGGACGTTTTTCTATTTTGAAATATTTGATGAGCCTTTTGTTTCGCATTGAATATAAAATAATTATGGTACTGAAGAAGCTTAAAAGTGCATTTCTCGTATGGCAATATGCCAAAAAATTCACACCTGATGTTGACACACAAAAGAAAGCTCAGACAAGCGAATGTAGCGTCCTGACTTCATGACAAGACAGATCGGGACTGAGTTATATGAAATTGCAAACCGGCCTATTTTGTTGGCTAGGAAACATCCCAGCATGCATTTGTGAACTTTTTGCCATATTTCTGGGATTTGTCATGCATATATTGCTTGCTTGCTTTATATTCTTTTGGTCCTGTTCCTTTCTTTTCTTTCTCTTGCTATTGCTTATTGCAAACATTATCAGGTCTTTTTGCTGGACATTTCTGTTACTTGTTTTGTTGGAGTAGAAGAGATGGCTATATATATATATATATATATTACAATTGCAGTCATGTTTCGGTGCGTTTCAATGCATCTCATCAGGTGATTGTATATTACTGGCGAGTGGACGATTTATTTAGATTTAAAAGCAAAATACAACTTCTTTTTACGAAAAAAAAAGTGGGGGGGTATAAGGTTTGTGGGCTTTACTCAGATCAACCAATCGAATATAATCTACGTTAAATTTAGATTAAGCGAAGAAGCAAAAATTAAGATTATATTTTTCATAAATGGGTCCTGACCCGTAGATTGGCAATCAATGACAACACAGACGTTAAACAGGAGCGGATGTTAATGGATAAATTTTATACACACTAGACCAGGGTTCACTAAACTACGGCCCTCGACGTCAGTACTTTCCGGCCCGCCGCTTCACTGTGCCACAAATGAGCTAAAATATAATTATTTATATGGAATTATCAATAGATTGTAGTCAAAATTACTATGTAGATAAAATTAAAATAAATGTAAGTAAAATGCCAAAATTTAGCCACTCTGATTTTTGTATCTGACAGTAATATAAGTTTTAGGAAAATAAAAAAAATTCGGCAACTTTTGGTATCCGAGCGCTTTTTGTGTAAGTGCCTGAAATGAAGTTTTTAAGAAAAGTGATTACGAACCTACTGCAGCAGTTATGTTTTAACTTGCATTGCCGTGTTTAAACCGGTTTGAACAGTACTGTATATAAAAAGGACTGACTTCAGCGAATTATGTCATATATTTTGCCTTAACTTATTATAAAATCTAAAGTATGTAAAGTCAGTACATGTAACAAGGTTGACTGATGAACATTTGAAAGCATTTCTCTTGGTTGGATGCAGCAATACCAAAAACAAATATTAATTATATCTTAAAAGGTAAACGCCAGTTTCATAAATCTCACTAACATTTTGTGCTGGTTAGTTTGTGAGATTCAGATATGTGCACACTTGGTGTGATATAACTATTTTACTGCTATTGTCGCTTTCTTAGATAACTTTTTATTAAATAAGTATGTTTGTTGTCATTATTTTTTGTGCATTCAGTGTATTGAACAAAATGGTTATCCGGACCGCGCTCGCCATTCTCTCAGTTATCTGGCCCTATGCAAAAAAGAATTTGGTGACCCCAGCACTAAACTATGTCATTTCCTTAGAAAAATTGAGGTGGAGTAGTAATTTAACCAAACTCTAAACAAGTTTGTGAGTTTCCTACATCATTTTTTTATATCTGATAAATAAGTAGCTTCTTTAAGAAACCAGTAAATAATTTAAACGTATAGAATTACTTGGTAAATTAATATGCAGCTGTTGACTAAAGATTCTTTACATAAGATGTTAAAAACAATAACCAATCAATGCAAAATGTCAAAAATACCAATCAAATACTAATACATCAGTACAAAATGTTAAGAACACTACCAGAAGATTAATACAAAATTATATTAAATCCAAATTAATCTTACCAATAGAAGGATAAGCTATATATGGTGCAACACAGTTCAACTAAGATCTAAGAAAAACATTGACAAATTCCAACTGAATTGTAAGGTAAACGGTAGACTGTGTTTACAATTTACCGTTAACTCGGATCTTTGGTTCAATAATGCATTCTTATTAAAGAACTTGTCAATCCACGAGTCATGACCCATTCTGCCAATCTACGGGTCATGACCCATTTATGAAAAATATATTCTTATTTTTTTCTTCTTCGCTTAGTTTAAATTTAACGTACGTCATATTCACTTGGTTGATCTGAGAAAAGCTCTCAACCACCCGCCTTTATTTTCATAAAAGGGGTTGTATTTTTTTTTAAATCTAAATAAATCGTTCACTCGCCAGTAATATACAATCGCCTGATGAGATGCATTGATATGCATCGAAACACGACTGCAATTGTGTAGCAATTTTTGCGCGTGTGTGTGTGTGTGTGTGTGTGGATATAAACCAAATAATTAGATATTAGCAACTGTATATGAGTAAGAAGTATATATTAATAAATATACATATACCTCGTTGACAGGGAATTGGGGACTACAGATTTTAAGGGCTCTTAAATAAAAGCCTATGATTACTCCGGATTTTATTTTACTGTTGTGGTAGGATTAAAAGATTATGAGATCATTATTTGAATGTCACCAAAAATCATTATATATATATATATATATATATATATATGTATGTATGTATGTATGTATATATAAATATATATATATATATATATATATAAATATGTGTGTGATTAAAGCGGAAGATAATGTCCACAAGGAGCTCTCTACCCAACAACAACATTCCTCGGAAGAATGAGTCCAACTTCTTTGTCATGTTAGAAAAGGACAAAGGCCTTGTATCTTATATATATATATATATATATATATATATATATATATATATATATATATCCGAAGAGATATATAAATAATTATTGCTCTACTATCAGTATTGTGCCTCTTTTGAGGGCACAATACCGATAGTAGAGCAATGATTATTTATTATAATTTTTTCATATAGACAATTCCCTCCCTACAAAGATGCAACCTCTTTTCGGTGCATTTATTTGCACCTCGATTGGTGAGAACCAAAATACTTACCAATTTAGTATATATATTTTTTGTGGGGAGAGGTCTAAGGTATGAGCTAAAACAACATCCGACAATGGCGTCTCGACTATGGGACAGAATTAGGGTACCGCTGAAGATGATCTTCTTGGAAGAAGATCGAAAGTGCTTGGAAAATGAAAATGAAAGAAATTTTAACAGCTATAGCTCATTTCTCTCATCCTTTAACATCAATACCCGGAAGGTTATTCGTGAGTATGAATGGATTTTGTTAAAAATTAGCAGACATAATGTCTGTAATTTATTCAATCAGACATACCTAAAAGATAATTTGCTGCCTAAATACACACACACACACACACATGACTGGTAGTGATAATTCCAAGGATGATATTAATCCAAAGGGAGCTCAATGTAAACTACAGAGTATAATAATAATAATAATAATAAATCAAGGTGTAAAGCTTAAAGATCCATTTCAGTTATAATTTATTTCGTGAATAATTATATATTCATCTATTTAAAAAAAATATATTAGAAAATCTTGTTTTTTTTTTTTTCTTCTTTCTTCCTCTCTCTTCTCTCTTGCTTTCCCTTCCTCCTGTTAATCTAGGATATCAGTCTGGGTGAATTGGTTCCATTTATTAAGAACTTTCGGTCTGAAGAGATGAATATAGAAAGATTCACGAAATAAATTATATATATATATATATATATGTATAATGTTATCCACAGACAGACTGTTTCACTGTATCACAGCTCTTCAGTGTGGATAGACGTCCGATTGATCAAACCGGGATAAAAACTAGACTGATTTGGCATCAGTCAGAGATCCTACCCCTAAGCCGTTGGCACACAGCAGAGATAAAGGGAAATTTTAGCATTTTGTATACGAAATACGCCAGCAACTAAGGCAACTCAATTCGTAGTTGAAGAGTATATATATATATATATATATATATATATATATATATATATATATATATATATATATAAAAACATGCCATCAAGAAATGGTAAAGTATGGCTTGATTCTGTTTCGTAAGTGAAATCGATTGTATATTTTACCATGTTTAATCTATCCACAATTTCTGGTAGTGGTGTATAATGTGGCTAAATTATTCGAGCATCGTCAATGTATTAGGAATATTTTTATCTTGGATGTGAATGCTATGAAAGGGGCCGGATTGTAAAAATTCTAGTAAGAGGCATATCAATAATCCGCCCATCGGTATGTCAAATTTCCGTCTATTAAAATTTCCGTTGAAAGTAAAATAACACTGTTTTGTTATTAGACGACATTTTTATAAGTTTCTCCATTGTTATGTAACACCTTTCGCCGCCGCCTACACCCGATGTGTAACCACGTTTAGTTATGTGGTTCACAGGGTCTTAGGACGACGTTTTAACCGCAGGGCTAACTCTGCGCTGGCCAATACTGACGCTGGTCCAAACTGGTTGTTGGTCGTTGGCCGCTTCGATCGACACCAAATCTGCCTACGTTGTGTTCTTGTTCTCAGAGCAGTGGAAGATTAAATGTCTTAGTAATGGCATCGCTGGTTCAAACCGTGGCGGTGCCATATTAAAGAAGAAATATCTTCACAACAAAAAAAAAAAAATAAAACGAAAGATTCATGGGGTTAATCTTGAATTGGTTTATATAGTTCTTGGTACAACAAAAATTAACTCTTCCCGTATGAATCTCTATAGTAACACTGTGCCTCGCCTAATAATTTGGGTTCGATGTCCTTTGGAATCAACAAATGTGGTGGCAGCTGCCGTAGATTCCAGGGGCACTCGATATGGGTTCTCAGTCTCTGAACTCCCAAAGTCATCTGCTTATATTCACTTCGGCCCACACCAGGTTTGGGCCGAAGGATTCTGGGGATTCAGTGATTCCTCAGTTTTTACATTAATCGTAATAAAAGCTCTTTGTATTTTATTTCTGCTTTCTTAATCAACTTTCCAAATTTGGAAAATTATCCACGTTAGGAGTAGTCACAGGGATTGCCCCGCTCTTAATTCCAACCTGCTTCACTTCGCATCTCGCACCACCACTCCACACAAGCGGGGCTAAATTCTGCCTGTTCCTCCTTACTTCTAGGTATTCTGCCCACATCTCAAAACTGGTATAACTGTCTTTGTGAAAATCTAATTTTTAAAGTGCGTCGATGAAAGGGCGTAGTTTATTTTTCTCGTTAATTTTAATTCTCTGACTCCCTTCCATTTCTCTAGAATTACCTCTGTTCAACGAGAACACAAACCAAACCACCGTTTCTCATTTTAACCTACCGAGCGATAGATGAAATTATTTCTCAATTGTTTTTTCGTCAATGAAAATATATTTGTTTACCTAAATTCTCAACAGACACTGTTCTCCATCCTTGGGCCGATCGCCGTCTTAGCAAAAACACAAACCAGACTACCTGCCTATTATGACAGGATCGATTTTCACAATCATAAACCGCGCAGCGGGTCCATTCCCTGTTTTCATTTCTCAATTTGTTTTCGCCAACGAAAATATAATTCCCATCTGTCTCTCTTCTCACTAATGGCATGTGTTTTTCTAATTTCTCAAGAAAGAGATAAAGACATTTTCCCTTTGTTTTACTCGCATGCTAGATTTCCGATAGATAAAAAAAAAACTCTTGTTGCATCGTTCCAAGATGGTAGGCGGGGAGACATCCAGATGGTTCTTTTTTCATTTCCCCTTTACCAGGGAAAATGTCTTCCAATCTCTATCTCTCTATCTTCCAGTTTATATTTCATTTTGGGCTTAACTCTTTTTTTCGCTCCAGATTAATGTTTAACCACCTCACAGCCTCAATATCAAAGGTAGGGGGAGATTGATTTTTAACTTTTTTAAATGTCTTAGTAAGAATCTTAAGTATTTAGTGACAGGGATATTTGGATATAGTGTTGCACATGCTATAGTTGGTAGTTTTGTTTTTGATTAGCAGTAAACGCCTTCATTCGACCTTCACAGTCAAATGAAGGCGTTTACTGCTAATTCTCTTTAGACGAAAGGTAAAGTGGTATTTCGGGCAAGAGAGAAAGAAAGATTGCATTTTCCAAACGAAGAATAAAACAACATCCTCAAAGAAATTGAACACTTTGGAATTGCTTGCTGTATTTTTGTAACCAAATGCATCAGTAATATATTGAGAATTTTTTTATTATTCTAATATTCACCCAAGAGCCACCCAAGGTAAAGGGATAATGTGTGAAATTGTATTAGTGTAGAAAAGGACACACGTTCGAAATATAGAGCCGAAGTAGACTTTAGAAGGAACCGGAAACCCAGTCCTAAACAGGAAACAACCAGATGATTCAAATGTCTCAATCAAGAATACCTTTGAAACCGTTGAAGTTCAAGTACTGTTACTTTATTTTTTTTACTGAAAGTGTTGCAACCAAGCATCGGTTTGTTAACACAGACTAAAAGATAATATAATTAATGAATCAGTCATTAAATAACTGAAGTTAATTCAACAAATAATGATGAAATAAATGTACTCAAGGAAAGCGTTAATTCTTCTGTGTGAATATTTTTTTACTCTGAAACGCCTAAAAGCAAAGCTGCATTGAAAATCAGGAAACAATGTCCTTACATTTAAAATTAATACACCTTTGTAATTTGGAATGAATATATATATATATATATATATATATATATATATATATATATATATTGTTTTAATGGATGAATCATGAAAATTCATGCACTAAGCTGAGTGTGTTTATTGTACTTCCTTTTGAGAGAAGAGTATAAAAACTATTTTGAATAAAAACAATAATAAAATTGTATGAGAAGAAACAAATGTTAGAACTGTATAAAAATTAAGATACTATTTTTAGTAAAAAAGCTAATATTAAATCTTACAGGATAGGCTAGACTTTGATGTTTTTAAAAGCAACCAAATTTGAATAAAATACAGATGCGGTTTCATTGGATGGTGAAATTTACTTACTTCGAGAAAGTTAAAAAATAGAGATTTTTTAACTTTCTCGAAGTAAGTAAATTTCTTTTGTTGCAAGAAAGTGATTTAGATGAACTGTTGCTCTAAAGGAAAGTTGTAAAAATCACTTTGTTGTTAAGGAAAACATTTGCTTTACACAAACTGTACTTTTGTAACAGAAAAACTGATTTATATTTAAAAGAACTGTTACCTTGCCTTGATAATTTGAGGCGTAAAAAGGAATTTTTGCACTAGGCCTATATTGTAATTTGTATATTGTGAAAAATGTTTTTGTCATTGTAATGAATGTTTGCTTTTCTATAAATTTCACACCATAGTGTCTTGTGTTTTTTTTTTTCATTTGCGCCATTCAAAATACTCGGGTTAAGAGATTTGACATTCTCTCTTTTCTTTTTTTCCTAATAAATCCTTTTACTTGTCGCCATTGTTACGGTAATCATTCCATGCATAATGCCTATGTCAAAAACAAGTTCTTTCATTTTGTGGTTCCTAACTATGGTGTCAATAAATGTCTCCTTTTATAATGACAGCAGCGAATTTGAGTTTTAAGCTGAGGACTTCGATTTCTTTTTTTGATAGTTTCTTGGTGGATAATGTTTTTTTATATATATATATAAGATCTAGACATCATATGTACTTTCTGTAACGACAACTCGGAGCCGTGACAAGATTTAAAAAAGCTTTATTGAGCTTGAATAGGGGGGGGCACGGCTAGACTGCTTATTTATAGTATCTTAGTAAAGGAGAATTTATAGTGGGTTATCAGTTATAGTGAAGTGTATGAGTGTTGAAACAGATTAGTTTGATTTGGCCTTATTAGTTAGATATCCCACCATAAGAAGGGTATAAAACAAGAAAATCAAATTGTAAAGTGAAACAACAAATTTATATACATATAAATCAATTAAGGTCTTTGCAAATAAAATTAATGTATTTTGGTTGATACAAAGTCGTCAAAATGTTTGTAGTAGTCCTTGGAAGAATGAGTTTATGTCTACGTAGGCAAGAACGTATGTATGTGTGTATGTATGAGCGTTATCGTAGGGTAGGAATGTCTTTCAAATAATCGCTCAGTCTTAAAATTTTCCGTTCGTTTATCAAGTATAAAAGAGGTGAGGGAGAAAGGTAGAGATAATAATAACGATCGCTGACGTTTGTCAAGAGATGTGTTAATGCGCTCGTCTCCTTCTCTCTAGTGACAGGAAACTTGCCCGTCTTTTATTTTGTTTGTGGGGCTTGAAAAGGTCATTTGGGAATTCACTCCCAGATACGATTCGAGCCTTTCCATCGGACGACGAACAAACTTCGCGTCGACTCGCGAAAAGGTCCGTAAAAGAATTTTGTTTCTGAGAATTGAAGACTATTTGAATTTTTTAAAATGTTTCCTAGTTTTCTATTGGTCGAAAAAGATTTCGCATCAAGGTGTGAAATTTCACGAGATTTGTTTTGGATTCGCTTTTGCGCGTGTGTGTGTGTTAAGCAAAGTTTGTAAATTCGAGTCTTTTTAATTTCTAACAAAATCAATGAGTCAGTGCTTAGCATTTGAATTTTATATCTAGATCTTGTTTTGTTCACTACAAGTTAAACGCAATCGTCAGGCTTGACGGTTGCGTATAAGCATAAAACTGACTGGGTGTTGACTTCAATGTCTACTTTTTGTATATTTACATACGCTATATCCCTGATAATGAGCACTTCAACCCATGAATATAACATACCTTAAAACTATATGTATGTGTGTGTATGTTTGTGCGTGTGTGTTTGTACTGGTCCTCTTTTTCTACGGCCTTTGGAACCTTTTCACGCTCACTATTTTAATTATTAAATTTTGAATACACTTATTGAGAAAAATAAAAGACAAGGACAAAACTGGAAAAAAAATGAAAGAATATTTAGTGAACAGTTTCTAGAAGATTGTAAGGGATGAATGTCGTCGTTGGTCGCCACTTTAGCGGGAGGAATTGGGACTTGTTGCTCATGAAGATGAAGGCTTTCTAAGTAAACGAATTCAACATTTTCAAAAGAAACGAACTTCAGCACATGGAGAAATTTTACATATATATATCTATATAATGAACAAACATAACTCACAAAAGAAGAGAAAGAGAAAATTATATTTACATTTATACAGATAGTTAAAAAAACGGAAAGAAAACATTTATGTACCTCGCTATAGAGAGTGTGAGAGAGCCGCCACGTACAGTATGATATTAAGAAGTCTGTTGTCAAGCGTGTTTCCCCGAAAAAGAAGAGTCTTTGAGGTGGAGTAATCCCCTCAAATACACAAGAGGATATAATAAATATGCATACAGGCCAATATAATAAACGCATACGCATTACAATGTAATAAATGTGCTCACTATATATACACAAGGCAATGTGATATTTACAGGAGACAATATAATAAATGGAGAAACTAATCAGTGTAATGGACGCAGACAAAAGACAATATCATGAATGCACAAATCTATAAATGCATATAAAAATGTAATAAATATATATGTGGTAATTTGTTGTGCCAGAGAGTTCTTGGTAGTTATTTTATCGGAAACTTTGGAATAAAATGAAATTGACTCATGGGTATAAAATAAATAATACATTTTTTATTTATTTGATTTAGAGTGAGTCTAAATATTGATATTTGGTGTAGTAAAATGTTTGTTTATAAGGCGGATCTTAGTGGCAGTCGCGAGAATGTTCGTTTCTGTTCGGTATTCGACAGTTTAGAAGTCAGAACTTTTGATAGTAGTAGTCATAGTAGTATTCATCTCAGAAATAGGTCGATGTCTATTTACTGTGTTTTTCTGGACTTGAGAAAAACAGAAAAAATATCATTAGCAAGTGACCTCTTAACTACTTCACGCATCACACATGATTGGTTTTTCTTGCGGTCGCGCCTTGTTCAATGGTTTCTCTTGCCGTCCTTTCCACTGGTCTAATTCAGAGCTGTGAACTTATATCCTTCTGATCTGGCGTGAACCTTGATTTCACCTAACGTCAAAAGTCTCATTTTTTTTATTGGCCAAAATTATTTTATTTTCGGCTTTCCTTTCTTTTGTATTTTCATTTTTTTTCTTTTATAGCGGAAGTTATGCGTGGAGCCTCCTTGATTTTTGAAGTTTCAGTCACAAATTAACAGACTCTCTGGTCCAGCAAACTTCTGCTGTTTTGCGGCCGGGTTCGGTCTTTTCTTCTTCTTCCTTCTCTTTTATTTGATGTTTACATTCTCATTAATTGAGAAAGAAGTATAGAGAGAGAAGGAAAAAGAAAGACGTATAGAGAGAGAAGGAAAAAGAAAGACGTATAGAGAGAGAAGGAAAGAGAAAAAAATATAGAGAGAGAAGGAAAGAGAAAGAAGTATATAGAGAAAAGGAAAGAGAAAGTAGTATATAGAGAGAAGGAAAGAAAGAGAGAACAGAGAAAGTGAAATTGCCTTATTTTAATTTGAATTGTCTTTATTTTGTTTATATATTTTATTTTTATATTTTATTTTATTCTATTTTTATTGGGTATCACTACACATACACAAAATAATAATTACCATTGCGAAAGGACAATGTTTCTCAACCATTTTTACTTAAGGGCGCCCTTGTAGAATAACAAAAAAACTCTAGGGCGCACTTTAAATTTTAATAAGGAAAAATTAAACATGAAATTAGAAAATAATAAAATAATAAAAAGTCCCCTGAAATAAGCATTTATTTTTAAGACATTATATTGTATATTTAAGTATGCTTATCTGAAACCTGTGTTTGATGTGCTTTGGTTTTTCTTTTAATGTTAGACCCAATCTCTGATATACATACTTCCATTACCTTTCCCAAAGAACAGTTTTCATTTAAAGGGATTTATGAAGAAACTGCTTTTCTTAGAGAGGCCGATAGTGACTGATTTAAATGACAGAAGCAAAAAGGAAAGGATTATCCACTCCTTCTTAATGATTAAGGAATTTAGTATCCAGTTTAAAATATCAAATGATAAAGACATTATTTAAACATGAATTCCATGTGCTTGGTGTCTTTAGCTTTTTAAAAGTAAAGTTGTTTTTTTTTTATATAAAAATAATTCATAAATTACTCTTCTGTTAATTTTGGGCGCACCTGGCTACTTTTCAGCGCGCATTAATGCGCCCGGGCGCACCGGTCAAGAAACGTTCTATAGAAAGTAGCAGCAGCGACGGTGAACGGCTAAACAGAAGATGATAAAATTGTTAATCTTTATCCATGCTCGGATATTCCGTATTTTATTCTTCTCTAACATCCGGATTTCCTCAAGCTGATTTGCTGCATTCTCTGATGGACAATCAGAATGCCACGTTTATGTAGCATCTAGTGAAGAAGAATTTCCCTGTCAATAGTTTGTGAGATTTGCCCATTGACTAATACACTATTACAGATTCTAGCATATGTCGCAATACGATTTTTCACACATAATTAGGAGATGAATTAATAGACTCTTTTTCCTTTTAAGTCAAAGACCACGTTTTCTCAGGAAACTTGTCTCCAGGCCATCATCGAAAAAATTTAATGACCGGGATTTTTCAGGAACCCTGTCTCCAGTCGCACTTTGAATCGTCAAACATAAAGTTTTATTAGTGTTTTTAGGTAGCTATAAAAGTAAGGTCATCTGAAAGACTGACCACCCAAAAACCTGTCTGGGTGGTGGAACATGAGTGACCGAAAATGGGTGATGGGTCCTCCAGCCAGTATCCATATAGTGAGTAATCAGTGGAACGGACAGACAGTGGTGTCTAGGGGTTCGTTTTCCGTGGCCGGAACTTCGTGAGAAGTCAGAAAAAGTTCGCTTTTTCGTAGCAGATTGAAGTCATTGCCGATTAAGTGAGAAATCGTATTTTTTGCTACTAGTTCTCTTTTTCTCCGACAATGCGAGAAGGTTTGTTTCAAAGTTGCTTGCAGCCTAGTTCAAGGTAGGACAATTATGCATAACCTTCGTGTCTGCGTGATGGAGTTTTAAGGTGGATTACACTGTTTGAGGACAGTCCCCCACCCACCCACAACACACACTTTTTACACCTAGGTTGCCATAACCTAAGAAGCCTGGACAGTGACAGCGAGCTCATGTTGTAGGTTTTATATCGGAGTCTCCTTATAGCGCATCTAACTACAATCAACAGTAATTTCATTCAAGGTTGAACTTTACTTTTTGTCTTTTTAATTCAATGTTTATTTGTTAAAAATAAATTCTTTTCTTAATGTTATATCATTTATTTTATCAGCCAATTTATACATTTTTCGAAATGTAAAGTTGAAAACACCTGGCATACAATCCTTTACAATGCATTACACGTTTAAGAATTTGCAACGAATTCATTTAGTAAAAGAAATTTTGTGGTGAGCCATTTACAATATTTTCTGTTATCTGATGATAATTTTTCTCAAGTACAAATTGTCTTGTCTGGTAATGGACTTTACTCAAAGCTCGCTAGATGACATGGCAATTAGCGGTATCAAAGTCCAGGACTAGCTCTCTTTTTTCTCATTTTGCTCCGGGATGTAATAGTGACAATACGGGGCCCATTCTCGTCCGGTGAGCAGAGTTCGAATTCCAGTCGGATTTGTTGCATTTGTAGAGGACCGTGTGGGTTTGAGTGTTGTTGAAACACGTGCTATTTATTTCTGCTAGAAGAAGGCCCAACGACAAGAAAATGGCCGGACTTGAATTAAGTCCAACTGAAGATGTAAAGAAAACAAACAAGACCGAAATATATATGTCAACAAATATATGTATTAAATAATAAATTTACAAGACAAAGACATTAACATTTGTGTTTGTGTGTGAAACGTAAAGAGTTCGTATTTTGGTGAATGTTCGTACGTACGTGTATGTGTGTATAATGTTCACGGCGTCTCCCACAAATGGGAAAACGCTATCTTTACGAAAGATCACATTTTGTCCGCTGAAATGCAAAGTGAAAAAGAGAACGAGGCGAGTATTTATAGTGTAGGGAGAGCGCCCCTAGTGAACAATTAGGGAATTAAGGAGGAGCTAACTCCAACACATTCACTTAGACGCAAATACCCTAAGGTATGAATCCATCTCTTCTCCATTTATGGGTTGAATAGTAGGGCATAATACACGTGCGCACGAAGGAAAGTGGATGCTTTCTCATAAATATTTATTTAAAACGATCCACGTGTTGAATTCATCTCATTTGAATATTTTGAAATTTCAATTTCTTCAATTTCCAACCCGCACCCGCAATAGACATTTACAACGCTGGGCAAAATGCTGAATTGGTTTGAAAGCCATTTTATGAAAGTATAAAAATTATTCAAAAATATTCTTAAACTAACTTAAAAGCCGCGCACTCTGTACAGATTTTTAAGCAGATTTTCCTACGTACGGCTAATTCGGCCGCCAGCCTAAAACTAAAAGGACTTCTGGTTCAGCTTAGAAAACAGCAGAAACTGATTTAGGTTGAAACTCCAATTTAGGCTGAAAATTGAGTTCTTCAGATCACAAACTCTGCAGAACTTCAAGACCATATTGGCAGCGTTGATTCCTTGATATTTTGAAGAAATAAAATTGATTTCCTCAATTCATGAAGTTTTGGAGATATTTTAAACTGAATTTTAAAACAAAAGATTTTAAATTCACAAAATTTTGTGCTACTTTAAACTCAACATAAATTAGAAACTTTTAAAATCACTAATTTTTTTCAGTTATTTTAAAATTTGAATTTTTAACTGTTCCCTCCTCATTCGGAAACAAATCTCAATGCTGGATGTTCAAGCACCAAATGAAGGGCAGGGATCCCGGGATCATCCTGATTCCAAAAAGATATAATATGTCTATGTAGAGTAAGTTAGAGTTAGAGAGGTTTCAGACAAACAGACAGAATTTGCCTTTAATTTCTTTAGATTGATTTACGTTCTATAAGTCTACCATTCGCCTGTACATCGAATATTGCTGCCACATTTGGTTTGGTACTTCTTCTAGGCATCTGGAGATTCTTGACAATATCCAAAGAAGAATCGGCAAAATTATCGGTCAAGACCAGGCATCTCGGCTTCAGTCATTTTCCAACCGTCGTAACGGAGCTTCCTCGTACCTTTGCTATAAATACTTTCATGGTAATTCTTCTGATAATTTTGCTATCGCGATATCAGAACTGGTAGATGGTTTCATAATTTCACTGTTGAAATTCCAAGATGTAACCGTAAGTTCTATGCTAATAGTTCCTTCTCCCTAGTAGAAATTTTCCCGTTTCTTGCTTTCCTGGCAACTACGATCTTCAAACATTTAAATGCAACGTCAATCGTCATCTTCCGTCTCATGGAATCCTGTTCTTTTATTGTCCTCTCTCAGTTTATTTCATACACAATAACCATTTGCGTCTTTCATCGCCTTGTATGGGGTGAAATGATTATTAAAAAAATATAATATTTTTTTAAATTATTTTTATCAGTCATGTACTATCAGTTTTATTATTTTATTCGTAAAGTTTCCTACGAAAAAGAAAAAAAAATTATCTCGTGTTCTTTTGACCAGACACGCAGACATGACCGGATGATAAGAAAATAAAAATAAATAGGCTTACGAATAGGCTTATCTCGCTATATATATATATATATATATATATATATATATATATATATATATATATATATATATATATATATATATAGTGAGTGTGTGTGTGTCCTGAAGCTTAATGGGTCTTGGGCCACGAAAACATTTTTTAATTATACAAAAAACCTAAACCAACATAAAATTGAAAACTCTCCCGGCTTGAGACATGGAAGTCATGTTAAATCTACAAATAAAGTACAATTTAAAAAAAAAATAAAGGAAAAAAAAAGGAGAAGCTTCTTAAATATAAATTCTGATTCTCTTCCATTTTAGCGGCTTGATCGTCTTAACTGGGGAGAATAGAATAGAATAGAATAGAATAGAATAGAATTGAATTGAATTGAATTGAATTGAATTGAATTGAATTGAATTGAATTGAATTGAATTGAATTGAATTGAATTCAATTCACAGTGGAGTAATAGATAGCGGCTCGGATTAAGGAATCGGAGAGCCGAGTTCGAATTTTAGAAAGGTATGAATCCTCTTCTTCTCCCCCACCCAGTTATTAGTAGTTAGCCTTGGATGGCAACTAGTCTACCACAGAAAGAAATGGGAAAAACTCTGCCTCGTCAGTCATGCATCGAGTGATCGCCTGTATCACGCATGGCACATAATTGATTGAATTTTTGTATGGCTTGGTTGGTAGGACAGTAAAGTTGTCAGCGGTATCTTTGAAAAAAAAATAATAAGTTGAATGTGATTAAGATTGCCGTAAAATGAAAGGTCAGTCAGTCAGTTATGTGCCATGCGTGATACACGCTTAGGCGATCATGTATCTTTTGACGAGGCAGATTTTTTTCACGCAGTAGGTTGCCATTTCTTTCTGCAGTAGACTAGTTGCCAACCCAGGCTATAGAACCATTTACCCATAGCTGGGGGGAGGGGGAGAAGAAGAGGATTCATACCTTTCCCAAGAGTATTAGCACGTAAGTGAATGAAATAGATTTGACTGGAATTCGAACTCGGCTCTCTGATTTCTCAATCCAAGTCACAACTGAAAATTGTTTTTGGGATTCTAGTTCACCAAGAAGTCTAAGCCGGAAACGATTTATTCTACAGAATGATTACACAAGCAGTAATCAAAACGTGTTCCAAAAATAAGATATATGCGCGACTGGTGGACAAGCGTAAGCGTATAACTGGGACCTTTTTTTTTAACTTGTACTGAAGGAAATTTAAAAATACCTTAATAAGGCCGAATAATTAATTGCTTGAGATAGTCAAGGATATGTGATTTGTGTTAGCATCAACAGCAGATGTTATTTTTGTTTAGCGGCATATCAACACCTCTGTGGATTATTTAATGCTGAAATCTAAATATTTTGTACGCATTTTTTTTTAGATAATGGCTTTAGTGATATAAGTTTTACTAATTAACCCATAGCTGGGGGAGAAGAGATGGATCCATACCTTCCCAAATGTATTTGCACCTGTTAACGAACCTAACTGGAATTGGAACTCGGCTCTCCGATTAAAAATTCCGAATCATTACCCATTACACCACCCGTACATCCAAGCTTATAGAACCTGGTATTCCCAGGCTCGACGTTGCTTAACCTCGGTGATCGTATAGGAACCGGTGTGATAAGGCCGTAAGGCTCAACAGCAGAGAGAATCGGAAAAGCTTCCTAACAAATTAGCAACAAAGAAAAACGATGTCGAACTTGTTTATGCAACGAGCTTATATGAAGAACATTGGGTGTAATAATGGCTGCTTATTCGTCTGCTTGGTTGCTTAATTTATTATTGCTGTAGGCACTTGCTCAGGCACATTTATGTTTGGTCAACACCCACAGAGCCAAACTGTGGTTTATACTGCTTAGTTACAGTTCCTGGAAGAGAAAGCGTAATCTGTCGCGATCAAGAGTTTGAACAAGGACAATTTATCAGTCATGATAACTTATGACTTCAGTTCAGTTTCATCGACCCAATTTCAGTCTCAAGATTTGGGTCATCTCGTAGTATGGTTTTCGTGTAATATCAAGAAATAACCTCTTTAACAGAATGACAAGGGTATGATTCGAAACCGGGCCACATTGGGAGTAGAGATTCAAACCGTCATAATTTAATTTCCGTCCTCTCTTTAAATCGCCATTTTGCCATTATAAAGTGAAAGAAAATGCAAAATGACAAAGATGAGATTCGAACCCGGATCTCATTGGGAGTAAAAATTCAATCCGTCATAATTTCTGTCTTTAAATCGCCCTTTTGCCATAATGAAAGAGAGAGACATTTTCTATAATGTTTCAATTTACACGGCTTTGGTTTTTTACCTGATTTTCATTATTTTACACATTTCATCGTACCTCGCTTAATTTTGCACATATTAGAAGAAATCTGAGCCTGATACAAGTACAAAATTTTCTCTGTTTTATAAGCGAATGAGAATATAATTGAGTCACATCGAAAACAGAATTGCCGTTTCCAGTTTAAATCTTCAGAAATATCGAACTAAAGGGAAATCTGCTGATGATGTATCCATATCACCACAAATATTTAATAAAAAAAAAAACAAAAAACAAAAAAAACTACGATACAGAACAAAAACGAATATACAAGAGGTTGAACATTTGTGAAATATTTCTTCCTTAAACTATTTACACTATTTACATTGTTCGGACTGTTTTCCTCATCTTCATTGTCATATTCACAACGTTTCGGCCGTTGTACGCCCAGGATTTCTTCAGATGGTATAAGCTGGAATTTCGAATCGAACCCTTTATTTTGTCCACCGATGTAGATTATTCTAGTTCCACGTGCCATGCCTTTTCTGGATATCTCAGTTTCAGTTAATTCCTTTTAGTAACTTGACTCTCCAAGTTTTTGTTAATCTCTGCCGTGGCCAGGTATTGAACTCACAACTCACTGGATTACTTCATCCAACGCTGTTATACACTGGGCCATGTGTCCTTGGAGATAAAAGCGTTGGTTGAAGTAATCCAGTGACTTGACCCAAAGAGTTGTGAGTTCAATACCTGGCCACAGCACATATGAACAAAAACTTGCAGAGTTGAGTTAATAAAGGGAAATAACTGAATCCAGAAAAGGCATGGCACGTGGAACTAGAACAATCTACCTCGGCGGACGAAATAAAGGGTTCAGTTCAAAATTCCGACATCACCTGAAAAAGGCCGGAGCGTACAACGACCGAAACATCGTGAGTATGACAATAGACATGAAGACACCTGTCAGAACAATGTATATAGTGTAATAGATACAATGCCTTATCTCAGAAATAAAAACAGATATTCTTCTTTAAAATAGTAATAACAATAAAATTGTGATTGTAGCAACAAAGTCCGAGGTCAAAAGTCAACATTACTGAGCAAAATAAGTACTACTTACTGGTCAGCTGGGAAGGAGCTCTTCTCGTTAGGCCTGTAACCCCATGTATTGGTAGAATTATAAGAGCAGATAGGATTTATTTTTGAAAGCATTAGCTTTTGAAGGTGCCTGTTTACTACGTTTCTCCACTTCAGCCAATCGTCTGCATTATGGCCTAAAACCCACCACAATTACGGGTAAAGCTAACATAAAGACTGCAGCCTTCGATTCATTGCTATGATTACTGATCTGTATAATTCATGTCAAGTATTCTATTGTTTATATAATGTTGGCGACTCATGCAGGTAAGCTATAGAGAATGGTGTGTGTAAATAAATATCTAAGAAGACATTTACTTTGCTTAATTTACATTGGCACATTGCCAAAATTTTCAAAGAAATAGAATAGATTGTTTACTTTGAAAAACAAAGCATAGAGAAATTGACAAGTAGGCTAAGACCGGCTTGTCCATTAAGTTTAAGAAGTTCACTATAGATTTAAGAATAATTAAAAACCTTTGAGAAAATAATGCATTTAGCAAGAGGAACCGGATTACTTGCAGATAACTGTTCACTTATTGACGCAATTGACGAAGCTTAGCTTAATTCATCATACAGCTAAGTCTCGTCTATTGCGTTGTTTACAGTAATTGATGTTCCAAAATAAACACTCATATAAGGACCGTCCAAATTTAACACTTTCTTTATTTTTTCGTCTCTCCTCTTTCAGTTCTAATTCATCTGCTTTTTTCTTCTTTTTATTGTCTTTCTGCTCCATTTTCTTTCACCTCCTTCCCTGGTACCTCATCTTCTTTCCCTTTTCTTTCTACTTTTCTCTTCCATTCTTAAGAAAAAAAGTAAAACATAATTCAACAATGCATCAACTATAAAGCCGAGTTTGTTTAATTTCTGAATATTATTTTTCCTAAATGCTTTAAAATTAAATCGATTTTTTGTTTACAAAAACATTTATTCTTTTGTCTCCATGTCTATTTATACTTCAGACAAGAATGCAACAATAATTGGCGTCCGACTAAAATAAAATCAAGTGTGAAATAAACTAAATAGAGACATATAAACCGATTTGTGGACTTTTGTAAAAACCACGTGTAATACAGTGAAATAATTAGTTTCTATTTTAAATAATGCTCATAGTAATAATGTTTATACTTTAGTCACTGCATTGTTTCAAAATATTGATAACATATTAGTTAGAATATACTTTCTTTTTTTTTTTTAAGCATTTCACCCCAAGCAAGGCGGGAAGCCACTAGGACGCAAGGGGTTACAGAAAATAGCAAGATCAGATAGGAGTGATAGAAGAAAGGATGAGGGTAGTAGATAGATTAAGGCAACTGGAGATGTCGATTGACATTACACTTGAATAGCTGGAGATTATAGCTCACAGGGAAACAGGAGAAGGGAAGGGAGTTCCACAGGCGAGAGGTGCGAGACATGAAGCTATTAGAGTAGAAGAGACGGCTACATTTAGGAGTTTCGACAGTGAAGGGGTGAGAGCGGGATGCCAGCCTCGTAGGGCGCTGGAACTCATGACGTCTGGGAACCAGCCAATGTAGCTCCTCGGAGCAATTGCCATGAAAGTATTTGTAGAACAGACAGAGGGAGGTGACGGCGCGTCTGTGAGAAAGTGACTGTAGACGAGATGCCAGGGCAGGGCCAACCATATTGCATATCCGCTTCTGGAGCCTATCAAGGACCCTGAGGCAAACAGAAGGGGCGCCAGACCATATATGGCAGCAATACTCCATGCAAGGGCGAATTGTGGATTTGTATATCTGGAGGATCGACTCAGGGGAGAAAAACTTCCTAATTATAAAAATTAAATTCCTACCAAATCCGAGTTATTGTGCCAAACGCAAAAACTTACTCTAGTAGAAATAGTTGCAATATTACAAAACAAGACAACTAATGCCTAAAATTTTAATAGGAAGTTAAAAACGCATTTATTACGCAATTAAGGAGAAAAGGTACAATAAAAGTTTGCACAAAAATTTCCTTTTGGGCGCTGATTAAGGCAGGATAACAAATTCAGATATAAAAGATTACCTGTGAAAAAGAAAATTACAGTTTGTTAAAAAGGGAAATTAAAGTTAAACCTTTAATAAAGAATTGTTTTTTAAACCTTTCACTCTGCTCGATATTTAAATTTAACTTTAATTGAGTTATTTATTTTACTTTTAATCACGTGTAATTACAGTGGTAACTCACTGTTACTTAAGATTGTTTATTTTTTTTTTTAATCATTCGCCGAGATTCAAAAACGGACGGACGGAAACACGTACAATGCGCTTTATTTATATAGAAGATATTTTCATCACTCTTGACTCGCCATATGAGCTGGTTCCTTACCACTATGTCATAAACTCTTTTTTGTGTTTTCAATCATATTCTAAGCTGTTTATTGCACTTTTGTAAATGTCACTTCCCTCGGAAAGTAGACATTTATGTCTCTTTACAAATTCTTATTACTTTATTCTGTGAATTAACATGACATATAGTTAAAGAATTTTTCGTTTGCCATATCCACAGTTCTGAATTTAGAGTCTTTCTTCTAGATTAGCTGTCATCTAAGGCTAGAGAGGCTAGTCTGCTGAGCAATTTAAGAGGTCAACTCATACCTTTCTCAAGGGCATTAAGACGAAAGTGAATGAAACAAATTAGGCGGGAACTTGAACTCGGCTCGATGACACCTATTAACTAACATCAATATCATGTGGGCTGGCGTCAGAAGAGCATTGATTTTTTGTTCTCAAGATCAGATTCTTATGTAGCGTGTAATGTGACTACAAAGTCCAATGTGTTTGAAGCAAACACTACAATAGATGTTGCATGTACCAGTCTATTCACATTGGCGTAGATGAAGTGGAGGCGTCCCTTCACTCTTTGTACTTCTTCCTTGTTCTCTTGACCTCTCTGTGAAGAGCTAATGTCAACAGCCCATTGTAGATAAATTGATGTTATTGAAAGCAGTGTTGGCAATGTTTTCCTCTATGGCAGGCTTGATATTAAATGATATGAAGCTTTGTTTACAATGAGTAATTTTGTCTGTACTACATAAAATCATAGTGGTTAGAACGTTCGCCTTCCGACTAGGAGACCCGGGTTCGATTCCATGGTCAATTTGTCAGGAAGGTGACTTCTTGATGATATCGACATGGGGAGACAATCCCAGTATGTGGCACCTTAAACCGAAGTTATGGGTGCCCAGTTTTTCTTCCGTTTGAAAGTCCTGCATAGAGAATGTTTCTGTGAGTGTAATTGGGTAGATGGAACTGTTTGTTGATGGTTGTGCTGACCCAAAGTCACAATTTATTGTGACCGAAAGCATACTGACCTTGTTTAAACAATTGATAACGCCAGAAGATGCTCTCTCTCTCTCTCTCTCCTTCTCTCTCTCAGAAACTGTAATTAAGGTCCGCTCAGCACAGTTGCAGTACAAACCACAGATGGGCTCTGTGGGTGTTAAACAAATCCATGTGGCTGCAACAGAGATTGACTAGCTGCGCTAGTAAACAGACATACTCAGTTATATATGATTTGCATATGATGATTGAATTCTCAAGTATTTAATTTATAGTGGCGTGAGGCTTTGAAGTTAAAATGAAAAGTTGATTTACCCACGCCAAGAAAATTAACGAAGGATGATAATGACGAAGAAACGCGCTGGTAATTTTAACAAAACAAGATAAGGAATTTATTCATAAATTTAATTAATTTTGAAGTTGTGTCAGTAACTCGTTTCAGGAAAATAAATCAGAATACTTAAAGTCCGTAGTTTTAACGTATTGTCATGAAGAGGAAATGTTCACATAAAAGATTAAATGATTTGACACAAAATAATATTAAAAAATGTTTAAGACAAAAGTAGAAGAGTTTATTGCTCACAGTGGATGGAAGATTATTGAACACACCATGGCGTTCTATACTCCAGGCCAAGTCATGGCGCAACTGAGAGCCAGAACTGGAGGCCTATTGAAAAATGTAGGATTTTCAGAAATTTTAGAAGAAAATGAAGTCAACCACTTTATGAAATACTTAGAATAACATTTTTATTCACACCTGAGGATAATAGGATGTGTTGAAAGATAAATAAATGAAAATATGTATTTTTGCTATGAACACTGATAATTATTAAACAACACAAAGGGGTAATTATGATTTCTGGTAAAAGATATATTGAATCAGAAATTTATATTATTTACAGGTGTCACATATAATAGCCTTTACATCAGCTGGTACAGATGTGATGGCTTGGACTGTTAACTCAATTTGTTCAAATAAAAAGGCGGATGTTAATTTTGAAATTGGAATCAATTTTGTAAGAAAATTTCGACCTCCATTGAGACATATCAACATTATACCAAGTACTGTTTGAGCAAGTACAGATGGATTGTCAACTGATTTGCCAAATAGTTGTTTGCCATGATATAGCAACAACTTTTTGATATATACTTCATCATGGAGAATTATGCACCCTTTTTGACTGGTATTAAGAGTATTAAATATAGATAAAAAAAAAAGATTTTTCATTAAGTTTTGAAACTTTTGACGTCATCCTTCATAATGTTGCTAATGAGGGTAATTGAAAATCATATCTTAATTCATTATACAATGTCCGTGATCTTGCATAGTACCCAAAAGCATGCACAACTATATCTGAGCTGTATTTTATTCCAACCATTTTGGGAGCCATTGCTAAAAATTGTTGACTCAGGATATTTTTCTTGTGATCAAAAGCCATAGAATTTAAATATCGGATGATTTCTTCCAGTTTTGACCAAGTATCAACTGTATTTATATGATTTTTCGACAGGCTGCTAATATAACACTTAACTCCATAATGAAATGTTTCAAAGCACAAATTGTTATAAATTTTCAACATAAAGAGAGGAATACCATCAATAGATTTTGATAATTGAACAGTTAAAATATTTTCATCCAAAAATGCTACAACTGGACATATAAAGTCTTTTTTTTGTTGTTAAGCAGACTTTCTTTCAAATTTGTATAATTTTATCTAATTCTAAAAAGCATTAAGTTCATCAGCAATTTGATTTCTAACAGTACTGGAGGTTTTTTATATTCCTTTGAACAGCTGAGGGTGTTGGTATTTGACTACTTTTTAATGGCCATACAGATGGTGGATTTTTGGACATATTTTTCCATTAACTTTTATGGTATCAAAATTTGAAGGCCAATGTTGTTTACTTTAAAACTTTATATTAAATTTAAAAACATTCATAAGTAGCCTTTCCTTTAGTTTGATTATTTTAATACGCTTTAAACTATATAAATAGGAATATATATAACTTTTTTTTTTACCTTAAAGCAAAACAATTAAAAGTAAAGTAAAAATAATGCATTTTGTCCTTTAACAACAATATCAGAAAAATATTAAAATAAATATGATAAATAAAATGGTATTATTATACTTGTCTTGTAAAATAAATTTTGTAGTCAAAAGGCGTAAAAAAGGAGACCTTTGTCGGAGTTACCTCCTCCTTCTGTCCTTGAACCAGCAGAGGAACAGGTCTTTTCGACCTTGACCTCTCATTCATACTCCTTACACACTGTTAACACGTCAGAGGGACTAGCAAATCCCCTTTTTAGTTAGGCTATATTACAAACCTAGTTGTAATATACTTCTAGTCATTTTTAGACATTAGTTATCTTTGGCTAACCTTGTAGTATTTTACTATAGAGACTTTTCGGTTAGGTTAGCTTAGCCAATTTCCCTTGCTGGTCCCCCGCGTCACAAGACAGTGATTTCTCCCTAGATTCGTGGAGGCTGTCGGCGGCCGCAACGGTCGTCTACGCAGGCCCCTTGGCCATCATTGGCCAAGGGCGCCGATCTACGGGCTGTGTATTAAGTTACGCTCCCATTTCTTTTTGTCTGCCAACTTGACGATAGTTGGGAACTTTCTTTCTCTCTCTTCCTTCCCAACACGTCAAGTTGGCATCCAGGCAATGACAAACAACGTTGGCAACATCGAACTACAGAAACAAGTTGGCACCCCGGCAACGACTCAGCTTCAACAACCAACAAAGATCATCCTGGCATCACTCAACATCAACAACCACCAAGCGATCATCCTGGCAACAACTCACATCAGCGTCAACCCCCCAACAACGATGATCCTAGCAACTGCCAACCTCGACCATCAATGCCTGCACTAAAACTTCTGCAGCATCCAGCACCTCCACCGTTTCCGACCATCTTCATTTCCTTTTCCTTTTAGAATAAACCTCATATATATCCTCGTTCTGTCGTCCATATTGTTTCACCGTCAGATATAAACGTCTTCAAAAATGTTAGCGGGCCTCTTGTGACCTCGTTCACCCCTTTCCGTGATACGGGGCCACTGGACCGCCCGCTACACCTTTCTAAAAAAAAAAATAATTTAAAATATTGACATTAACTGCATGTAATAAATTTATTATTGTTATTTTTTTCTTTAATTCTAATAAGTAAAAAAATACTTACAGTTCACCAATTGGTAACTAATGTAGTAAGAATAATCATTTATTCTTTAACTTCGGAAACAAAAGCGCGAAGAAATTCGTTTGTTTGTTTTTACTTTTTAATGGAAATGTTGGATAAAGTTTTAATAGAGAATTGTAAATGAAAATTTCTCTATTAAAATGTTATTCAAATTTATTATTCAAACTTAAACTTTTAATAGAAAAATGCTGACTTATGCTAATTTTTTATCATGGTTAAAAACTTGAGAAAATTAAACTTTAATTTCGTTGACGTTATGTTTTCACTCATACTAACAATGTTTTTTTTAGCGACATCAAAAATAAATATCAAATTAAGTAATGACATTGAATTTATGAAAAAAAAATTGAATTCATTTTATAATAAAAATAGTTTTCTTTACGTCTTTGACTTTGAAGAAACTAAATTAAATTCTGTTCAAATTTGTTAAACGTTGTTTTGTTTTGCTTTATAACACAAATTACTCAAAAAGAATTGCATTTTATCAATAAATAATTCTTTAAACTTGTAAGAAATTCTGCAATTTAAGCTCCTATTGGCTAATTTTGTAACGACCAATCTCATTGGTCGAATTTTGACTTGGTTTTTTCGCGGGCATTTTAGAACGGCCCGCGCCCTTTTGACTTAGTTGCGGATTAGCATTGGAAGTGTCCGGACTCATTTTGAATCTATTTGTCAGGGCTATTAGCGCCCAAGCCTAAATAATTAGGCATTGAATGTCCTTCAGCAACCAAAATGGACAGTTGCGGAATATTATTGGAATTGTCCGGACTCAATTTTGAATTTATTTGCACGACCTTTAAGCACAAGCCTAATAATTAAGCATTGAATGTCTTTCAGCAACCAAATGGTAATGCTTCAGTCGACTTCATGTCCCATCTTATTTCCTTCAAGGCTGTAGAAGATTCCTTTCAGCAACCAAATGGTAATTGCTTCAGAGACGACGTCATGTTCCAGCATCTTATTTCCTTCGAGGCTGTATAATTCAGTCAATAGCCGAGTTTCAACTTCAGCAACCGAAATGGTAATGCTCCAGCAACGACCAGCTAATGACAGCTTTTCTAACCTCGTAGTGACCGATTGTGTCCTACAGAAGTAAAAGACACTACCTATCCATTGAAGAACTACCCTACCCTGTTCCCAGGGGCAAAAAGGCAAAAATCTTTTTTTTTTTAAGGATACAATAAAATTTGTTTTAAGTTTTAAGGTAGGCCTTGTTGAATTGTTTGTTTTTCTTGTCTCTGCCAAGGGTTGAACTGTGTGAGAAGAAATTCTCACAAACTTTAATCAAAAAATGTTGAACAAACTTTAAGAGGGAAAATGCCAAAAATGAATTAAACTTTAATTTAAAAATGTTAAGGCTTTTTAAACTTAAGTAAATCTTTTTGTGGGAGTAAATTTAAGCACCAAAGTTTACTTTTTACAATTTAATGTATGGACTCAAACTAAAATAATCAAATATACTTACTTCAAATAAATAAGTTAAATGATATTCCAACCTAAGGTAAAATTAAAAGATTCCTTTGAATTTCTCGAGCCAACAACATAAGAGTACACAGTACGCAGCAGTTCGCTCAAACTGAAACTAAAACGATCTAATTGTCAGCCGGCCTCCAGTCTATCGAGGTAGCGGCGTTACGCAGAGGCCTGTTAATATAGAACGCCATGGAACACACACAATTTTAAGCCTTCTAATAATTCAAACCTTCTGATAATTCAAACCTTCTATTCCTCTCCAACACACATCACACATCCGCAACACTACTAACCGCTTTCTGGTATATTACGACATTTCAGAGAAACACCACATTGGTTCTTGAAAATGACTGAGACTTTCGAAAGAACTTGAAGAAACAATAATTTTGATCACTTATTTTCGAAAATTGTAAAAATACAATAAAAACCTTGTCGGTTCTTTTTAATTAAACTTGTTTGGATGAATACTCGCTGCATATATATATATATATATATATATATATATATATATATATATATATATATATATAATTAATGCAAGTAAAAGGTTTGGCACTTAGCTGATAGATGTTATCTTCAGCATCCCGACTCCAGAGTTTCGTAGACGGACCCTCCGGGAATCACTCCGTCCATTCGTCAGGGGATATCAACAACTGACTGCTTATACTTTTTGATTTTTTTTTTTTGCTTTCTTTTTTATATGCACTTTTCATTGGTGCAAGTTTTTTTTTAATTCCTAGTGTACGTATGCCGATCCTCTTTTTTGTGTGTCTTTCTCACATAGCGCTTTACAAGCTATTTAATGAATTGGACTTAACCGACCAAGCGTATGAACTAAAAAAAAAATCACCTGTAGGGTAACTGAATTTAAGTTATGGAATGTGAGGAATTAAAAAAAATATATACTTTTGCCAAAGGTAAATCTATGCTTTATGTACGTTGGTATCGTATTCAGTATAATCTAATACTTTATTCTCCATATGTGAAGGGTGCCGATTGCAAAACCGACATCCACACCTATAAAAAAACAACTTAGTTGCACTCGGAAGAAACATTTTTTTTGCATAACGACATTTTTGTTTACAATAGAAAAGAATATTATCAGCCTCTAACCAGTGCGTGGTACTTCAAAGTATTTTCTCTTTACAATCCAAGAAAGCTAAGTATTTCAAACTATCTTTATCAATAAGAGAAGAGTGTCTGAAGTCCAGTGAAAGGTTTCGTTTCAATCCCTAACAACCAGCGTTGAAGTACTTGCCAGTGTAAAATTACTCGCTAATTATATTATCAATCTCTAACCAGTGCGTGGTATTTCAAAGTATTTTCTCTCTACAATCCAAGATAATTAAGTATTTCAAACTATTTCTCTTCGTCTACTTTTGAACGTATGCAAACCATATATCCCTTTGGTGAGTAACAAACTCTCTTACCTTTGTCTTAAATATTTTTGAATATTATTTTATGCTAGATTATTTAATCTGTTGTATGAATATTTCCTCTTCATGAAAATATGTTGAAACTCCGGACATTAAGAATTTTAATTTATCTTCCTAAAACGAGTTACTGACACGACTTCAAACGTGTAAATTCATGAATAAATTCCTTATCTTGTTTTGTTAAAATTACCAGCGCGTTCCTCTTCATTACCATCCTTCATTAATTTTCTTGTCGTGGGTACATCAACTTTTCATTTTAACCCCGAACGCCCCTATAGATTCATTTTCATATTTTTGTAGACAATATTGAAAACTAAAAGGAGGAAGTGTAGGGATTTTTCTGTATGCGTGTGTGTGTGTGTGTGTGGCGCGCGCTTGGCAGTGTAATGAACAAACTCAGCGCTCGAAATAACTGTTCAGCAGCTTTTATTCATGGTCAAAAAGAGAGTGCAGAAATAGTGGTATTCTGCGGGGAAAAAATTGGGTTTCCCAGTTAACAGAAAATGTTTCGAGGAGAGATTTCTCCTCTTATTCCCACTAAGGAACGAGAAATCTCAGTGTCAATTTGCTACGATTGGTACGGGTTTTCTGCAACAATGGTTGTGAGCGGTTTTTCCTTTGTGTAAGTGTCTCGAAAGGAGATTTCTTCAGTTGTTGCCACGTGGTACGAGAAATCTCAGTTAAAGCTGCCATGACTGCTACCTATCTTCTGCAGCAAGGGCTGTGAGTGGTTCTTCGAACTAACGGTCGCCGAAAAGGAAAAATGGGGAAGAAGAGGCCGAATAGAATTCGGTCAGCATTTTTATGAGTTCTGGGACTTCCGGTTTTTTCCTATTGATTATTTCTGCTGCTGTTACTGCTGAATCGGGCACAGTAAGGAAACATCCACATGTCACAATAGCCAACAAGCGAGATTGTTTTTTTTTTTTTTTTAGAAGATCACCTTCACATCTCGACAGCTGATGAAAACGGGTTATTTACTGAAATGCTAGTACATTCTCCAAAGGAAGGGGTCTGATTCCAATCAGTTTCAAACCACTAAGCATCACCCGTAGGGATTCTGGTGAACAGGCTCACGACATCTATGCTTACTGTCCGATTACTATGGATGGGAATCTCTCCATAGATTCCATGAAATGTTCTGAGTTCTTTACATGCAGTGCGATGGATAAATTGTCGCCATTTTATATTTTTAATTTCGCGCATGCATGTTCTTTGTTTTTGATTTTGTTGACTGCAAAATACAGTAGGGTCAGTTGGGCACCGTCTGTGAGAAAAAAGTACCATAACGCAATTCACTCTGCCAGAAATTTGGAAATGGCATGCTAAAATGCTTGGCATTTTCTCCGGAAGACCCAATACGAACATTTCAGTGTTTGGGTGTCAATCTGAGGAGAGTGCAGAAAATTCGGAAAGAGTTGGGTGAGTCTAATGATGATTACCAAGGTATTTGGAGTGATCACTAGTGATGGCGACGTTATGCCTCCTTTCATCTTCCCACATGACCCCAGACTCAACACGGAGGCCTACATCAAGTGCATTGAGCAGGTAGTACTGCCCCGGGTCAAGAGGGTGGCTACTGGAAGACCCTATATCTGGCAACAGGACTTTGCATCATGCTATACAAGCAGGAGGATCCAATCATGGCTGTCAGACAATTTCTGCGACAACATCACCCTTTACATCTGGCCACCTAACTCCGCAGACTGCAACCCCCTTGATTATTATGTGTGGGGTACAATTGAGCGAGAGACCAACACAACTCCTTGTAACACCAAAGATGAACAGAAGGCAAGGGTTATGGCAGCATTCACCAACTTAAACAAGAAGGCCACCCAGAAGAGTTGCAAGAGATTCCAAAGTCGTCTGGAAACCGTGATTGAAGCCAATGGTGATTTTATTGAATAAATTTACTCTTTAGTATTTCAAGATAGCTTTGTGTAATTTTAGTAAATATATCCGTTAAAATGAGATATTAGTATTATTTTCATTTTTGCATAATTTAGACGACAATTTATCCATCGCACCCTCTATAACAAGGACTTCCCTGCTAGTCGATTGACTATATCCACTCGGTATCTGCTCAGCAAGAGTCACGCTAAGCCCCTGAATTTGATTATATGTTTCCATTGAATACCAACGTTAACTGCAGGGAATTTGCAGTTATTGAGAGTTCAAACCCTGATCCGGGTAGTGTGTACTTGGAATTAGTGAAAACAAAATGAGCAATAACCGAGCAGTACTAAATAAGAACTAGACAAAATATCTGTGGACATGGGTATCGAAATGAGAACACGCTACCCTCGTAGATTAATTTAAAGGGTTCAGTTCGGAATACACTGACGGTGACCCAGACTGAGAAGCATCTGTTGAAGGTTGGAGAACACAATGGCTGAAACGTTGCGATAACAACAACAAAGATGAGGACAATAGTCCGCGTATAAATAATGTAAATGTGATAACTACTCATCCCCAAAATTCATTGGCTTAATTCTCCCTCTCTCTCTCTTATTATTATTATTATTGCCTAACAAAGCAAATGTCTGATGTCCGTTAGATACCGTCTCTAGGCTCATCAGATATCCCATCTAAAAAAAAAAATAATCTTGCCAGTAACATTTTCTTAAAAAAACCTTTTGTCTATGTAGGTGAAATTATAGGAGTTCGTTGAAAATCAGTCATATAGGTACCTCCATAGTTTTGCGATACCTAAAAATTAAAATGAATTTTTAAACCTGAAAAAAATCTTTCTTGAAGCTTTCATTTTAGTTTTAATTTCAAGCTAATAGATTAAATTTAATTTTTCCAATAAGTAAAATACTTTGTTGTATTTCAAAATTAATTTAAATTGTCTGGAAGGAGTTTTCTGTTTTCGTTTTGAAATAAATAACATCGCTGATTTTAGCCTTCCGTCATCACAATGTAATTCTCTCAAAATCTTTCAAAAATAAAATATACTTTTCTAAACTTTAGTTAAGGAATATTAGCTGATTTAAAGTTTAATTAATCTAATTTGAAACAAACTTGAAATTTGAGTTTAAAGCTTCAAGAAAGATTTTTTCAGGTTTAAAAATTCATTTTAATCTTTAGGTATCGCAAAACTATGGAGGTACCTATATGACTGATTTTCAACGAACTCAAATTTAAATTTGAGTTTAAAATATCACAGAAATGCATTTTTAACAGGGCGATAGCTGCTTATTTTAGGTGTCGACAGCTTGAATGACAGTTTATCTAATTTTTTTTCTACAGTGGATATCTCTGTAAAATTTACAGGAATATAACGTGAGCACCCTCTTGAACTACTCAGTAATCCTTAAAATTTTCGAAAATATTCTCTGTAATGTAATGTTTTATAGAAGTTTAGATATGTTGGCTTTAAATTTACTAGAGTTATCGTTCTTGTTTTCTGATAATGTTGGGTATGGACGTCCGTATTTATAAAAATCTGCATGTTTATGCAAGCAAAATATATTTCAAAATTCTTTTTAAAATATTAGTGTTCGATGAATTGTACTAAGCTTTTCCATTTATAGTTAGTAAATATGTTTTTTATTTAATAACAATATCACCTAAAAGAGTTAAAAGAGTATAATATATCTTATTTATATTTATAATATATCTTATTTATATTTAAAATATATATTATTTATAAAAGCAATTAAAAGCTTTTCTAATTAAATAATGTTTTCTTAGTTTTACATTTTTATTTTACGATTCAGAGCAGATTTTCGGTATCTGTTGTTCTTGCTTTACAAAAAGAAACTAATGATTTAAATTTTCCAAAGAGTTCTGCATTTGTTAGGGAAAGATTCCTTGGGTCATCGTTTGAATAAAAAAAAAATGAGAGAAAAGATTGTTACGGTTCAAATAAAATGATATTTAAACGTAAGATACACAGATTTTAACTGTAATTACTTATCTTGAAATGAAAGTTAGAAAGTTCTTCTCTTTGACTGTAAGTAAATGAACATGAAGTCTTTCAGTAAGGAAGAGAGAAAGTGGAGTTGGGAGACAAGATGAAATAAAGTTCGCTGTTGCTTTGATGAGAAAGACAAGACATCGAGGTTGACTTGTGTGTCTTACTGCTGTCAGTCCTTCTGCCGAGTTGAATGAATGTTTGGTTTTTATGGTCTTGTCTAGGCTCCAGAATCCTGTGTTTATTTACTAGCGGGAGCTGATTTTATTGGCCACTTATTTTTATTAAATTGAAAATTTGATGTTTGAAACCCGGATGGCTGCGCGGAACACTTGCGCGGTGTGTTCATTTTTGTCATTAGTTCCTTTGATTGATCATTTCCGCCTGCCCACTTTTAGCTAATAAGCGGCTCAAAATTTAATTTCTCGAAATTTCATAGTTAGGTATAACAGATGTAAAAGAAAAAATATTTTTACCGAGATTTTCTAAAAACCAAAAAAAAAAAAAAAAAAAACTCTCTAAAATAATTTCATTCTTTTGCGACCGCAAAAAAAGACGCTAAAGTTTCTTATACTAATCTTTGGTTCCGCCCGCCATGCTGACACAAAACAAGATTTTTAACCAAAACTTTGAACATTTTAAAAAGGATCAAAAATATAATTTAATAATAAAAAAATCCTTTGTTCTTTCCTCTTAATAACAACAAAGAATTTGGGGATAAAAAAATTTTTTTTTTAAGTTTCGATTATTTTTTCATCATGGTATGCTAATTTTTTAGCGAATCAGTGGAAGTACGATTGTAAGAAAAAATTACCAAATGTCATAGTAAAAAGTTAGTATGTCTTACCAATGTAATATTTACTTTCACCTTGCTGACTAGCAAAACAAGATTTTTGTGTTGGTAATTGTGTGGAAGTGTTGAAATGGTAGTAAAAGTTGATTGCTGGCTAAAGGTCATGTAGAGTTCGGATCGTCAAATGAAACTGGCCGATAATTGTGTTGGTAAAAGGATGTCTATCACTTAACCTGGTTTTAAGCAGCTATTGTCATGGATTTAGCGATTGGGTTTGTGGTGAACTAAAGAAATTAGAATAGAAATCAAGAGATGACAAAACAGAAATACTTGTACAATGATATGCTGAAATAAAGAATAGAGACGGCTGAGTTCTCATGAAAGTTAGTTTGTAATTCTGTTGATGTTTCAGTGGCAAATCTTTATTGCTGCTGTGTGAGAGTAACGTTGAGAGTTTCTTTTTACTATTTGAAATAGTATCATTAGTTTGTTGTCGTATGAGTAGTTTTATATGCTCGTGAGTAATAAGAGTGGTATATAAATTGTAAAGAAGCCTTCTAAATTCAGAGACTGGCTGGTATGAGGAAGCTGTAGAGGACCGTGAGTTTTTTTACGCGTTGTGATATGAACACGTGTGGAACTCCTGAAATAAAGTCCACTACAAATGTGGAAAACTCGGAGAACGAGTCTAACCAAAAGAAAATGTAAAAGAAAAACAAGAAACCGATATATATATATATATATATATATATATATATATATATATATATATATATATATATACACGCACACATACATACATACAAACAAGTAGACAATAAAAAGGGTTTACAAAAGACAAAAACATTAACGTTTGTGTGCATGGACGTAGTTTGTGTTTCAAAGTATGTTCGTACGTACGTACGTGTGTGTGTGTGTGTGCATAATGTTTATGGTGTCTTTCCAAGGAAAACGTATAGTGCTCCCCACAAAGGGGAAAACGCAATCTTCTGCGAGATTTGTCGTAGTGTGTCCACTGAAAATGCAAGAAAAAGCGAGAGAACGAAGTATTCTCAAGTATTTTTTATATTAAGGAGGAGTTAACTCCGACAAAGCTTCCATAATTGCCATTGTCATTATTATTGAGTGTGAGAGTAACATGCCAATAAACAGTGACATTGACATAGAAATATTACAAGCTCAAAAGACTCAACACCACAGCCAATCTGATAAATATGCACTCAGCATAGTGAACGGTAATAATGGTACAGGTAATAATGGCACAAGTGAAAAAAAAAATAGGAAAAGATGCCACAATTGAAAAACAGTCTTTTTAAACAGCTTAAAATTAAACTCCAGTAACTGTTTAATTTTAAGCTATTTAAAGTTAATATCTAATCAGTGGACAGTTGCCTGTTTATTTACTTCTGGTTCAGTTGGTTATATGTCATGCATGATACACGCTTAGGCGATCACGTATCTTTCGGTACATGACTGACGAGGCAGATTTTCCCTGCAGTGGTTGCCATTTCTTTCTTTTCATCCAAGGCTATAGAACCCGGACTGCCCTGCTATTTAACCAATGCTGGGGGGGGGGGGAAGAAAGGATTCATACCTTTCCCAAAGGTATTAGCATGTGAATGAATGTAATGGATCTGACTGGAATTTGAACTCAGCTCTCCGATTTCTCAATCCGAGCCACTACCCACCTTGCCTCCACTCATGTTAAGTAATGAAGGAAAAGAAAAGTTTTGCTACCAAGGATAAATGGATACAAAACAGATTATAAGATTAACAACTAGATGGGAATTTTTTTTCCTATTTTTCCACTTGTGCCCATTTTATCAGTGCCATTCACTTGGCACATGCATGATTGATTTGTTTTTTATGGCTTATCAGCCTTTTGAGGGTTATTTAAAGCCAGAAAATATTTTTAGATTCTAAGAATTTTTTAAAAGATAATAATGGTTTAGTCTTAGCAATATAAGTCTTACTAACTAACCCATAGCTGGGGGGAGAAGAGGCAGATTCATACCTTTTCTAAGAGTATTGGCACATAAGTGAATATAACAAATGCAAATGGAATTGGAACTCGGCTCCCCAATTTCCAATTCCTGAACTGTTATCCATTTCTTACATTGCACTACCTGCACATCCACCCTTACAGCACCTGGTATTCCCAAGCAGTCACCCATCTAGGTACTGACCAGGCTCAACATCACTTAACTTCAGTGATTGTATGGGGTTCCAGTGTTTTAACATGATGTGGCTGTAAGTTTTAGGCACAGTTAGAAACACTCTCAGTTCAAGGAACCAAGTCTACTCAGACTCTGTGTTTGTTCCCAAGTCTTTAGATGCAACTTCTAAGATGCCTTCACTGCCTCATCCTCAAAACTTAAAAAATACCCCCAACTACCTCCCTCTTATGAACAGAGATGTACTGTGCGCCAAGCCCTAGGTGTGTGTGTGGGGGGGGTATGGCATGCTCAACTAGTTATGGTCAGACAGCTGACAAGTATATGCTGAACAATATATTTACTGTAGTCCATCTTAATTCAAGACAAAATATGTACTTGTTAACCCCGTCAAGCAATTAAGATCAGCAACGCACATTATTATTATAGGTGTTTTTTGGGGGTGGGGGTATCATTTCATCCCAAGCAAGGCGATAAAGCTACTAAGACACAATTTGATTTACTTCCCTTACATTTTTTTGGGCTCTGTTGTGGCATCTCCCATTTTTTTTCAGCATTGTTTTATGGCCATCTGCCATTTTTTATTTTTAAACTGTCATTACAAAATGACTAGTTTCAGCAGCATGTTTTTGCTTTTTGCACATTTTACATTTTTTTCTACCCAAGTTATATTGTCAATCATCGACTATAATAATTGACATGGTCAGTGCTTACTACCCTGAACTTCTCAGTTTTGTGGGAGTCTCATACCTACTGAAAAGGGGAGGTACAAATGCTAATTTCAATAGCACTTATTTTTTAAATTGTAAATCTCTTTCTGAACAAAATGCTGTTCTAAATGCTGTTTTTTAAAACAAACTTTTAAGACAATCCCGTTTTCTGTTGTGTTGGAATCTTTGTAAAACATTTTTTTCAATGGAGATGTGTCGGTGATTATTCTTTATGGAAATGTAAAAATTTGTGATTTACATTTTTTCAAGTAAAATTTAGTCATGAAAATATTAGTGGTTATTACAAAAAGAATAACATTTTCTCAGATTTTTTAAATAAAAAAAAAAACCCTATTCATTATAAAAGTAAATAATTCATAAATATGTACTGAAATCTTAATTTAAATTGGATAATTTCCTGATATTTCGTAATTTAAAACGTGTTGCTCTCCACCCCCTACCAATTTTCCTTTGATGGTTTGTGGATCCTAATTTGAGAAATTGGTTCTTTCAATGTCTGTTTTTATTGCTGTGATAAAAAATAATTTCAGATTTAGCAGGTAATTTTCCTAGAAAATGCATTCATCCCAATCATGTTGCCAGAGACCAGTGAAATATTTTATAGCAAAACTTAAGAGGCTCCATTAATATACATGCTTCACTTTTGCCTCACTTGAAGGTAAAATAACTAGTGTGTTTACCAATTTATAAAGACTAAATAACAATGGTTGCAAGCCAAACCATGACTAAAGAATCTTATATAACCAAGCCTACTAAAAGAGGTGGGAGTAGCAGAGTGTTTCATTGGCTTGTGCATGAGTATGTGTCCATAAAAATTCTACATAAAATGAATATATCAGGTTACATTAGAAGAGTCTCAGCCTCTTACATTTGTTTTGAAGAATTTCAAATAATAAAACAAGTTCTGATGTATTGGATGAAGATTTGATTAACATTGTACAAAAATTGGCTGCTCCCAACTACATGGATCTTGTTGGGAGCCCACTGCTCCTCTTGATGACCCCATATACAACCTTTATTGAAAGAATCACATATATAATACAGAAATGCAAAAGGACGAATATGTATTATATTACATATGAATTTTCTGGCTATATAATCCATCTTTTATCTGAAGAAAAATGTCATGATAAAAAGAATATTTTTCAGTTTGGCATGTGTCACTCAAGGAAATGTGATGAATGTTTCTTAAAATTCTGAGATATTCATTATTCCATGCTGACTAATATCCTCATCATATTTTTCTTTTGATTCTGCAGCTTTTTCGTTTTATGGTATATGTAACATTTGATGAATACATTGAAATATTTACAGGTTTATTTACTACCCATGAATGATTTTATTTGAAGAGAAAACCTTTTGTCAGTCAATGGCCGAAAGCCCAAAGTGGACATACCACATTTAGCAAGATAACTTTGATGTCTTTTTACAACTCAAGTGATTTTAAAATAGAAATGTTTAGAATAAGTCAGAGATGACTAACCAGGATTAATAGGGATTTTTTTTTTTACAATGAAAATTATCTTGAACTAGATTCATGAAAATTGGCTGCAGCAATGTTTTTTCTTCATATTTTTTTGCTTCATTATGTGTACATCTATTTTCTAAATAAATAAATGGCAAATTCTGTCTGCGTTTGAAACCCCCTCTAACTTGGGCCATACTTGCTCTACATAGACATATACCTTTTTGGAATCAGGATGATCCCAGGATTGAAAATCTGCCCTTCATCTGGTGCTTGAATATCCAGTATTGGGATTTGTGTACGGATGAGGAAATAGTTAAAAATTCAAATTTTAAAATAACTGAAAAAAATTAAGCGATTTTAAAAGTTTTTAATTTATATATTCTTTTTTTCTTTAATTCAGTTTAAAATATTTCCAAAACATTGTGAATTGAGGAAATCAATTTTATTTCTTCAAATTGCCAAGGAATCAGAGTTAAAGTAAAAGGTTTAGTGATGTGAGGTTTTAAACTTCTACAAAGTTTGTGATTTGAAGAACTGAATTCTCAGTATAAATTGGACTTTCAACCCAAATCAGTCTTTTGGCAGGAATTGGAATTATAGCTTGAATCAGAGTTAAAGTGAGGTTTTGAAGTTCCATGGAGTGAATTAAGGAATTCAAAGTTATTTCTTCAAAATTATCATTGCTGTTTTCTAAGCAGGATCAGAGGTCTCTTTAATTTAGGGCTGGAGACCCAATTAGCCCTCCTCACTAGCTAGCTTAAACATTCTCACAGAATGCAACTTTTAAGATAGTAAATTAATAAATGGATATACTAGTATTTAAATGTAAATAATTTGTTTTTTTTTTGCTTGTATTATTAAAATATATTGATTACTGTATTTTTCCAGCATCAAGGACACTCTGGCTTCAAGTTCACATCCTAATTTTGACTTTCCAAAAATAAAATAAAAAAACAAAATTAAAGTAAAATATAAAAATGTAACCTTTGATCTGTAGGATGCAATGTAAACTTTGAGAATTATTTCAGGCAAGAAAAGCGTGTCTTCAACACTGGGAAAAACATTGTGTTGTGTCCTATTTTTGATTTGCAAAAAATATTTTACAAACCCCCTCTGCCCACCTCTACTCTGACCTTACATAATTATGTGGTAATCTATTAAAAAAATAAATGTACAGTTTTTATTTTCCCCCAAAACAAGAGTTGGAATCTGAGCTAGAAAAAAAGAAAGCAAAGGAAAGAGAGAGAGAGGAGAGAGTAATTTACATACAATTTTACAATCTCAGTGAAGATACACAAATAAATCCAACATGATTTCCAGAGTTCAAGAGACAACACTATTTACATTATTGTCCTCATCTTTGTTGCCATATTTATTACAATGTTTCAGCCATTGTACACTCTGGCCTTCTTCATGTGGGTGGTGGACCTTGTATGTCACCTTCTGATCTTTCAATCTGTTTAATTTTTGTACTTGGCGAGCCTTGACTACATCAAATTCATGTCTGAAGGATTTTATCCAGGTCATTTTGGATCCTTCTCTGGTCTTCTTCATTAGTAATTCTGTTGAAGAAATCCTCGAGCCTCTGGGAGATATGAGCTTGTAGTCTCTGTTTTATCCAACAATTGTACTGGATTCTTTCTCAGACAAGGGTGTGTCTTGCTTTTTCTGCAACCAAACGGGCTCTCCTTGAATTGATGGGAAGTCTTGGTGCCAAGCCTGAAGGGATGAGTTGTAGATCTCTGCATTGGTGCAGGAATGTCAGATGTTTCAATATTTGTGCCAGTTTCTGGTAGGATTTTTCAATTTTTGGTGTATCGGCTCCGTATTGATCCTTTAGTATCTGTCTATATTTCTGAGATGAGGTATTATGTACACTATTTACATTATTTGGACTATTGTCCAAAACATAATAAATATGGCGACAAAGATGAGGACAATAGTCCAAATAATGTAAATAGTTTACATAATACCTCATCTCAGAAATATAGACAGATTCAAGGTGACAAAGAAAATCAAATCTTACCTTGAAAAAGAATTTGCATTCTCTGTATTATTTATCAGAAAAGAAAATCAAAATCAGATCTACTTTAGTATCTGTCTATATTTCTGAGATGTACATTATTCAGACTATTGTCCTCATCTTTGTCGCCATATTTATTACAATGTTTTGGCCGTTGTACGCTCTGGCCTTCTTCAGGTGGTTGGAATGTCGAATTGAACCCTTTATTCTGCTCACTGGGGTAGACTGTTCTAGTTCCATGTGCCATGTTTAATGGATGTCAGTTATCAGTTATCTCCTCTTAATTTCCCTCTGAAAGTTCTCCACTGCCTTAACCGGATATGGAACTCACACTCTTTGGGCCCTGTCACTGGATATAACTAACACATTTATCCACTGTGCCATGTATCCTTGAGGACATCTGTGTATGAATTTCTGGGTATTATAAACCTAATGTCTTCAGCAATCATTTTTTTTACCAGTGGTCATATTGCAATTTTTGCTGTTATCATTGCATGTTCTTTTTTACCAGAGCTCATATTACAATTTTTGTTGTTATTATCGCTTTTCTCTGGCACTCCTTATTACTAGTTCCCATATTGTATTCATTTCTATGCTTGGTCGGCTCAAGAGATTTTTGTGGCCTAGCATATGTGCTGATTCCTTAAGTTTATGAATTTTCCAATGGTATTCTTTGTCTATGATCTCAACCTTTAGTATGGCCTTGAAACATGGTTATTTTTACCCTTGCCTACCAATCTTGGCCCTTTTAACTGCAATAAAAGAATGCTACTTTGGACAACAGCGATATTGAAAATTCTTTTTGACTCCTTTCAATTTACACCCATAGTATTTTTGACTTTGGTCTTTTGAAGCAGATTAATTAAGAAACAAGAAATGAAATACTAAAAATGTTGCCAAACAGGTACGGATGAAAATTTAGTTGTTATTTCTCTGTTTATTTTTATTTTAAGAATAATTTTCAGACAATTATCTGAGAATAGAAACAAATATAAAAAAAAAAATGATAATTTCCAAAGAATTATGTTAAAGATAATATTCCTGATGACAACAAGCATTTGACATTCATAGAATTTTTTCTGCAACACACGTTGAAATCCTTACAGTATTTAGTATTGTTGAAGTTATTGCTAACATTTTTTGTTGAGATTTACAAACTCTACATTTCGTTCAATTACACAGACCAATCAATGAAAATTTAATAAGCTGATTTGTTTGGAAAAATACTTTGACAAAAACTTCATGGTTTAATAATTAATCGAATTTAGTTTAAACATGGTAAGCAATATTTTTGAAGAAAATTTCTTTTTTTTCCTTTTTAATAGCAAAGAATAAATGTATCACATATTCACATATGAATGTGTCATCACACATGAATGTATCACATATAAACATGTTTTTAGAGCATTTTCCTGAAATTTTAACAGTGTGATAATTACACTGTCATTATAATGCAGATTATTTTTAATCAATATTTATTCAATCAGAAATGCTTGTCTAATTTCTTCCAAGAATAACTGTCCTTTGTTTTATAGAAACTATCTAACTTGTTGGCTATTGTGGTATGTGTTGGTTTCTTCACTTTGCTTGACACAGCAGCAGCATAAGAAATAATCAGCAGGGTATAACCAGAAGTCCCAGAAGTCATAAAAGACTTGACCGGGCCCTATTCAGCCTCTTTTTCAGCAGCCTCTACATTCAAGGCCCACTTTTCATTTTCAGTGGCATTTACCTTCAAGCCCAGCTTGAAGGGCTACACACAGTCATTGCTGCAGAAGATGAGGCCAGTCCTGGCAGCTTGACGTCAGATTTCTCATTCTTGCTATGAGAACCGGTAGAGACATCTGCCTTGGAGACACCTACCAAAAAAAACTACTCAAGAACTTTTTTTTTAACATTAGTAAGTGAAAAAAAAGCATTTTTTCATTTAACATACCATATATACTTAAGTATAGTGCAAGTTTTTATGATCAGTTTGTTATGCAAGAAATGGGGGTTCACACTATACACAGGATATTTTTTTTTTTTTTTAAAGGATAAAAATCATGTATTTTTAGTTACTGGTTGCACTATACATAGGTAAATTTTTTATGAAAGAGGGTTAAAATTCATGCATTTCCAATAACTGTAACCTACTTTGTAGGTCTACGTTCTCACAGTACCTTTGGCCAACCTTAATGGTACAGGTAAGCTTCTTTAGCCTGCCTTCTGTAGACTAAATTCTTTCTTTCTGTTGCTACATGAACAGCAATATGTCATTCGTTAAGTATGCTTCTTAAATTCTACAAATAGCTTATATCATATAAATAGCTTATATGTGTACAGAGTACTTTTTACTTACAGTGACTTGAATTATCATAAAATAGGAAGTATGCATTTGTTGATTTTAAGTGGCATACATAGTGAATAAGGTTTTGCCTCAGACATTTTACAGTAAGTGGTTTTTCTCATCATTTTGGGATAGATTTGTACAAAGAAGAATGAAAATCATTTATTTAATATAAAATATGTCCAGAATGATGCCCAGTACTACAATATTTGACTACAATTCTAGAAGCTTGGGTCGTATTATACACAAGCTATATGAAAAAAAATTAGGTTTTTTCACAAAATAATTCAGTGGTCACACTATGCATGAAGTCAGTTTATACATGAGTCTATATGGCAAACTAAATTATTGTAAAGCTTAAGAGTAAAATATGAAATAAAAATTTTTTAATATAAATGCAGTTTTGGCGATTTTATTTTTTAATAAACTGGATAAATTTTCAAGTTTTTTACTGAGTGCAAATCTAAATTTTTGTAATTCTTATATTTAGCTCCACAAATCTGGACTTACCAGAAAATTTAATATTTCTTCTAGACATTATCAAATATTCATTTTTAACCAGAATTTCTTTCATCTTTATTTTAATTGCTTTTCATGGTTTACTGATTTTATAAACAGTGAAAAGCAATGAAAATGAAAAAAAATAGGACAATCTCAGTTGTTGCAGTGAAAAGAAAAGAGAAAATACGAGTCAAAAATTAAAATAATGAATTTTGCTGTGTTCATAGTATGGAAGCATAAAAAGGACAGGATTTTTTAATTTGAAGGTAATTTTTCAGTTTTATAAGAGACTTCAAGCAACAGAAATGTGGTTCTACAGAAGGATGCTGAGGATATTATAAACCAAACATGTGAGCACTGATGTTTTAGATAAAATGGTAACAAAAGGGAAACTTATACCTAACATCAGGAAGAGACATTTGAGGTTTCTATGACACATAATGAGGAAAGAAGGCTTGGAGAATCTGATACTCACAGGATAGATTGAAGGCAAAAGGGACAGAGGAAAACAATGCATAACCTATTTAGTGAGCATAATGGTGGAATAATGTTTAGGAGAAATAACAGAAAGACAAAATTTATTAAAAGCTATAAGGGACAGGAAGTTGTGGAGAGCCATGATTGCCTACATCCTGAGGGGACATAGCATATTCTAGACAAGAAACTTATTGTCACTGAACAGTGTATTTATTTTTTATTTGTTTTCCCCCATTTAAATAGAATCATTAAATTGATCTTTGGGTCAGCAGTTAACGTGTAACAATAGAATCAATGTGCTTCAGGAAAATGTAACAATGCTGAAAGTTTTGTACATATTATAGGTGTCCATTTTATAATGTATAGCATTTCTTGATGTTATAGAGCAGAGGTCGTCAACCCCTAGTCCCCCGGGCCAAATCTGGCCCACAAAGGATTTTTGTCTGGCTCACCAACTTAACACCTGGACACTAATTATCTAATTAATTTGTCAAGTGTCAGAAAAATATAAGTTGGAATTAAGCAACATACAATTCAACAAATTTTTTAAATCAAAATTTCATTCTAAACCCACTGCGGACTTCTACAAGAAATGTTTTGCCAAATGAAAAATATAAATAATAAATATAAATAGAGTAATGTGAAAAATGATGGTATCATTATTTGGAAGTGCATATGATTGTGAACAAATTGTTTTTGAAAATGAAATCTACTAAAAGTCATTTAAGAACAAGGTTGGGTGATGACCACCTGGATGATGTTTTGCTCCTGTCATTGACAAATATTTCATTTGATGTGGAGAAGTTATCAAACAATAAACAGAAACAAGTGTCTCATTAAATAATTTATAACTGTATTTCATTTGTTGTAAGGAATTTTTATTTTGTGTTGATTGTATTAGTTGTTATCCTGTTATTCCTGCAGTAAAATAATATAACATTAACTTTGTTGTATTTTCTTTAAACCACCAGATTAACAAAGTTTTCTGGACAGAGTGGCTCGTGGTCAAAACAATTTATTATAGTACATTTGATATTATGGCCCTCCTCCAAGACAATGCATAGCTCTCTTGAAAAGGTTGCTGACCCATGTTATAGAGTCCTAAAGAAGAAGATCAATAAAATTTAGGGTTGAACTGAAATTTTAAAAAAAAAAATATTTTCTACAACTTATGAAACAAATTTTCTTTTTTAAAATAACAAACTGGTTATCCCAAAAGTTTTCAGTTCAATACTAAGAAATGATAAAAATCTTTTTCCCTTCTTTAAAAACTTGAACCAATTAAAAAATTTCTGTGTATATGAAATGAAAGACAGTAATGGGTGGAGGTTATATTTCTTTATTGAATACTGTCATTTCTTTTCGTATCAAGTTCAAATAGTTACAACCTGAACTGATATTTCTAGCCATTATTTTGACATGTTATCAATGTGCCACCATGACACACAATTGCAGAGTTATTTATCTTAGTTTGGCACAAGGCTATAAATGCGAAGCGCTTATACAGGATTCAAAGCATCATTTAACAGCAAGCCCACTAAAGTCAACGGGTCTAGAAAGTACAATGGCAGAAAATGTAGAAGAAAATACTATTTAAGTCAATTTTTATCTAATTTAATTTTGAAAACAAGAATCAACAAATAAGCAAGTTAAAATAAAAATGAAAGAAAAGAACAGAAGCCAATAAATTAAAAAAATGTAAAAATTATTTTTTTGAATTTATTTTATTTAGAATTGAATTTGAGAAATGAGATTGGCAGCAAACAAATGAAAAATGATTTTGAAAAAAAATTTAAATTTAAAATAAGTTTCATGGAAATAATTCTTGCATAGCAAAAAAAAAAAAAAAAAAAATTGGGGGTGGGTGGGTAAAAATGGAACCAAAAGACAAAAATAATGAGCTTACTTCAATAAGGATTATCTATAATTCGGTCTAAATTCCAATGCCATTTTCAGTATTTTGTGTGAAGATAATTAAAATTACAATTCCATTTAAGAAGATGAATATGCAGGTTGGATGATTTTAATTCTGGCAATGGAAAGAAATAAAACTGCAATGATAAATATTTCTTTCCAATGTCAAAAAGGGATTATGGTTTTATTTCTTTTATTGAAAAGATATTGCCAAGGATTTGGAATGTTTCTTTTCTGAATTATGTCATCATTCTAGACATTAAATCCATGTCAGAGTGAGGAATTTGAAAATATGAATAAAGTCAGATAATTCCCAAAGTTTACAACAGAAACTTTCATATCATTTATCAATTTCTTTTAGAATAAATAGATAAATAATTTTTCTTATTTTTGCTGTCATTATTTGATTCCATGCAAAAAAAAAAGTTAAACCAGAAAAATTAAATGTAACTGATGATAAAAATAAACATAAGAAAAAAAAATGCTTATAAAATTTTGGCACAAATTTAAGAAAAAAAAAAAAAAGAAAATTATTTTTTTTGCTCCAAGATTTGCATAGTTTTATTTTCTAAAAGAAAAAAAAACTGTTGGGATAACAAAAAAGTAAATAAAATTAAAATACCAGATTCATGGGAATGCCAAAGATATGTTCCATTTTTTATTTTTTTTAGGTCAGCTTTCTGTAGACATTTTATTTTCCGTAATTTTGAGCAAAGAAATTTCCATGAAGACAAATATTTATTTACGAAAATAAGAATTTTGTAATTTGTTTTTATTAATGGATGTAAGCAAATTATGTCATGTTATTTTACTAGAATTGATTGTTTTTGCATTATACCTTTTTTAAATAAGCATAGAATAAGAAAAGACAGCAAAATAATTGCAAGTCAAAGAATTACCTGTATAGCCAAGTAGCTAACAGCAGTTCACATTCAAGGTTGACACACACAAATGTTGTATAAGAGGTGGTTTAAGAAACACTGCCACCAATATGGGTTTTACAGATAAAATTCAATACTTGTGGAGATTATTTCTAAAAATGGCTGCATCATAATTTAAAATAATTTTAAAAAAATATAGCTTATGCCTATTGCAAGGAGGGAAGGTCATGGTATGGTTCATCTGATAAAAATGTCAATTCTTTAATTGGCCAGATAAGAAAAAAAATTGGAATCAAGCCAAACCTTGAGCAGTTTATTCACACCTCCATCCCAAATTTGATTAGTACATTTGGATATTTGTAAAATCTGTATTGTTGAATCAGAGTACTTAATCTATGTCAGTGAATATTATTTATCACAATGTTATTCTTAAACAAATAAAGAAAAATATTATTCATATATATATATTAGTGATATCAAAGATAGTATGAAGCCAAAAATGCTGTCAGTGGGATACTGAAAGAAAGGACATTTAAGGCAAACAGTCTTTGCAATAAAGTGCTCACTATCAAAGACAGAGGATCAATAGAATTCATATAAGTAAAAGGTTTGTCACTTAGCAGATTGATGTTACCTTCATTATCCTTACACCAGAGTTTTGTCAGTCCACTCATCAAGGGATATCAGCAATTGATTGCTTATACTTCTCTTCTCTTATAAGTATAAGCAGTCAATTACTGATATCCCTTGATGGTACCATATGCTGAAGGTAACATTAATCAGCTAAATGACAAACCTTTTACTTAAATTTATATATATATATATATATATATATATATATATATATATATATATATATATATAATGTAACAAGTAGAGTAGTGTGGCTAATAGCCACACTACTCTACTTGTTACATGCTGGAATGATTTATTTCACAATTACTGTATTAGACTAACAACATTGTTATAAAATGACCGTCAGTTTAATAATGAAGTAAAATAATATATAATTGTAAACAGATTTTAGAAATAAAAACTGAAAAAATGTATAAATTTGACAGTTTTTGTAACTTTATATTGTGAAACCCAATAAAAAGTTTTGAGGAATTTCTATTATTTGCTAATTTGAAACATCTACTTTCATACCAGTTTGGTTTTTAGGGAATAAAAAATATATAACATTCAAATGAATATACGATAACTGCATTGTTTTCATATAAGCACCAACAAGCCAAACAAGAATGTTCATAATTTCTGCCAAGCAGCAAAATATATTGGAAAAAGAAATGGTTTTAGCCATTATACCAAACATAGAGAGAGAAGGTTCTACTGAAGAAATCTGAGAAGCCCCCGTTTGAAACAAGATATACGAGTAATTGTCTTTGTCCGTTTTATTTCAAAGGTACTCCATATACGCAGAGTAGTATGAACATTCATTTGAATGCTCATATTGAATCAAAGCCGCCCTCTACTTGAAGTGAGAAGTGATTTTATGAAATGAGCAGAAGTACTCACAGCCTATAAATGTAGAACAATGGGTTTTTTTTTCCTGGCCTCAAATTGTTGAAGTGGATTTTTTAAAAATAAATTATTTGTTTTTTTTTTTTTAAGATCAACAATACGGATAAATTACCCAAAGAGCAGAAAACAAATAAGAAAAAAAAAATCATAAAACAATATATAAATATCGTCTAGAGTGGAATGAAATTTGTATCATATGACAACTTAAAAAACATTAAATCAAGAAATCCTGGAAACAATATTTTTCAAATTTGTTTTTTGTTCTCATGAAGAAAATTATTCTGTTGCCTCTTTAAATATATTTTGTTGTAAAGTTTCAAAAAGTCTTGATGCTTTTGTTTGATTTTTAATTATTAAAATAACAATGCCAAATTGTCAGTGTTGTTGCTCCCATGTTACTAGAAGTTTCGGGTCTAAATAAACAACAGACTTCTTCGATGGGCAACCCGACCGAATATGATCAGTATTCAGCCTGCACCCAGAATAAAATTTGCTACTAGCTTTAGGATGTGCATTATATAAGTTCCCCCAGAAAACGGCAACTAATCAAGACTTCACTTGGGCTATTCCATGTTATAGATCGGGTATGCTTGGTTGTACTGATCTTCCTACATGTGGCTAAGAGAGGGTGTTTTTTGGAAGAAGAAAAGAAAAGAAACATATATATACATTATATATATATATATATATACACACACACATTAATAAAATAAAAATGATTTATTATATTGGCTCATCTTACGACTTACTTTTCTTTCACTTCCTCCTCTTTTAACTTCTTTATTATATTTTATTTGTTTGGTTTTTCTCTTTTTATAACTTTCCTTTTTATTCTTATTTTTTCTTAACTACACTTAACAAAATGTTTACAGTGATTAAAATGACAGACTATTTACAAAAAGAAAACTCCTAAAATGCGGTATGAATAATTTGGGATATTGATTGATACTCTAATAAATTTCGTTTAAAAACTAAGAGAAATAACATTTAACTAAAATTGCTTAAAAATAAATTAATCAAGATATTTACATGTTAAATACTAGTTAGAAATTCATATTCAAAATAGAAAGTCAGGCTATAAAAAAACTTGCCTTCTACAATGTAAACAAATGCTGGTGTCTCTGATAAAAGATTTTCATTGAATTCAAAATGGAATAACACTATAATTTCACTAACATGACTAGAATTAAATCGCTTAATATAAAAACAGTTAAACAAAAGATTCAACTTTGAAAATTTATTTTTCTTTTAAATAAAGAGAATTATCTTTGTAAGGTTAGCATCCTCTTTTACCAAATTTAAAGGTAAATACTTCATGGAAATTTATAAACCATTGTCATTACAATGAGAAACCTTGATGCACACACTTGAAACAATCACAATGTCAAATTAATAAAATGTTATGGCATTTCAAAAGTGGCTGAATAATATATTTTTGCCAGAAGTTCTGCAGTTTTCATTTTCAGTGAAAAAAGGAAATTGTCATTGATGCAAAAAGAAAGATTTGGGGGGGGGGGGTAAATTAAGAACAAACATGAAATTCTTTTATATTATTTAAAAGTCAAAAAATGATTGACATTTAAATTTTTAGAGAGTTTTTCATTAAAATGATAGCATGAATTTGATTTTTGTTTTTATTTTCATCCTACGACTTTTTTCTCTGTCATATACACTTGGTTTGTAAAATTTCAAATGTATAGCAATTCCTTTTTTTTACTGAAAATGAAAATAAAATGAAAAATAATTAACATTATAATGATGAGAATAATAATAAAAAATGTCATCATACATTGGAACAAATGAAAGAATAGCCATTTTTATTTAAATATTCTTGTAGGCAAGGATTTAGTATTACAGTTAGATAGCAAAAAACAGGAGTGTGTTACCTTGCGAGGAGGTCGTGTGGAGAGGGGCAGTGAAGGAATCGGTAAGTAGGTCTGAGAAAGAGATTAAGGTGGGATGGAAAAGGAAAGAGATGTGGAAGTAGATGGAAGTGTGGGAAGACAACATGAGATGAAGAAAAAATATAGGACATTTGTGCAATGGTCATTTAGTTTCTTTACTCAGCAGAGGTTACGATTAGATACATTCTCCTTCATCAGAGCTCATATCTGTCACATTGGTCATCTTCTAACAGAGTGGAACAACAACAACAACAACAACAACGTACATCATTACATTGTCCACTGACAATGTCTAACTCTCTGTAAAAATGACATTTTACTTGCATACTTAAACAAACACACATACAGGCATATATTTATATATACATTTTAGATGAAAGATACTAAATATATTCCTTGTGTCCTAAAGATAAAAAAATTAAATTTTCTAAATTGGTTTTCTTCTTCTTAAGTTCTTGATACATTATAAGAGTAAATTGTGCAAGAGAATTTGAAATCTAAATAAAAATAATTGAAAACCAATTTTCAAACAACGTCCAAGGATAAAAAAAAAAAAAAAAAAAGTTTCCAATATTTTAACAATCAAGAAAAAAAAAATATCCGACTTAATTTTCACCTTAACTCCATGAACAATTTTCATGATTCGTGCTTGTTGACATTAATAAACCAAAATCTTTGTCACCATCAAAAGATAAAAGGAACAATTTCAACATTATATTATTTGAAGAATAGCAAGATTTATAAAGAAAATATCTATAACGTGTATTTTATCAAATTAATGCTTTGATTTTTATGGTCTTAGATGAAAGAAGAAAAATGAACATCAAGTTTTCTTACCTGTCTATTTCTGAGATGAGGTATTGTAACTATTTACACTATTTACATTGTTTGGACTGATGTTCTTATCTTTGTTGCCATATTCACAACTTTTCAGCCGTTTTACACTCCAGTCTTCTTCAGGATCTTTCTATATTTTTGAGATGATGTATTGTAACTATTTACACTAATTACATCGTTTAAACTATTGTCTTCATCTTTGTTGCCATATTTCAGGTGTTGTATGCTCCACTCTTCTTCAGGATCTGTTTATATATCCACTGGGCCATGTGTCCTTAGGGACATCAGTGTATTCATTTTTGGGATTTATAAACTTAATGTCTCTTCAATCATTTTTTACCAGAGCTCATATTACAATTTTTGTTATTGTTGTTTTTCTCTAGCACTCTGTATTACTGGTTCATATATTGTATTCATGTCTATGCTTGGCTGGCTTAGGAGATTTTTGTGGTCTAGCATGGCCCAGTGGATAAAAGCATTGGTTGAATTAATCCAGTGACTTGACCCAAAGAGTTGAGAGTTCAATATCTGACTACAGCAGAGGTGACAAAAACATGTTGTGTTACTAAAGGGAAATAACTGAAACTGAGATATCCGGAAGAGGCATGGCATGTGGAACTAGAACAATCTAGTTCGGTGGATAAAATAAAGGGTCCAGGTTGAAATTCCAATCACCTTAGGAAGGCTGGAGCATACAATACAATGGCCAAAATATCGTGAATACAGCAACAAAGATGAGGACAACAGTCCAAACAATGTGAATAGTGTAAAAAGTTTTCTGATGTTAATTGTTTGCCGATTGTTTATGTCTTTCATTTTGTGGAAAAAAAAAATAATAATTTGCAACTCATTCTGACATTCAACAATAAAATTTACATTAGATTCATATGCAAGCCAACGTAGATTTCATCACCAATTGCAATTTCATTTAGCCTGCAATGTTTTGCACCAGTGAAGATATCTGTGTTTGTGGGTGAGGTCAATTTTCTACTCAAACCTCATATAATATTGCCAAATTCAAAAATAAAATGCTACTTTTTCAGTAGGTTTTGGAGAGAATTTATCAGTGACAAAAGATAAACACAGTTTATTTCTTGAAAAATATGCAATTCCGGTCATTTCTTCTTTTTCTATTTCAAGAAATTGGAAACTTTTATAACAAAGTCCTAAACAATTTTTTAAAAAATAATTTATTGCTTATGAAACATTTCAGTAAATACTTTAAATTTTTTCTACCCGCCAACACTATTAAAGAATCTAATTTCAATTTATCATATAAAAGTCAATCATCATAAAAGGCAGTCCAAAATGCACTTACGATGATTTTCTATGTATGTATATACATATGGACACATGGCTGAGTGCTTAAAATGTTTGCTTTCTGGACATGTGACCTATGTTTGAGTCTCACCAGGGTCGATTTGTCAGGGTGATGACTTCTTGATTATATTGGCCTGGGGGAGATGATCCCATCATGTGGCACCTTTGAAAAATGCCTGAAAGTCGTACTACAGTTTAACCCATTCCTTGTGAGTAAAATTGGGTAGATGGAGCCATTCGGAAGCTGTCGATGATTGTGCTAGTACAAAATCACAAGTCATCGTGACTGAGCATGCTGGCCTTGCTAAAAAAAAAGATCACACCAGATTATGCGCTCTCTCTCCCAGAAGCTATAACTATGGTCTGTTCAGCATAGTTGGAATATAATTCACAGGTGGGGGCTCTGGGTGGAGCGGACATCTGTAATAGGGTCTGGCTAGCTGCCCGGGCAGATGGGTTTGCTTGAAAACGTGCACATTATTTTTTATATATATATATATATATGTGTGTGTGTGTGTGTGTGTGTGTGTGTGTGTGTGTGTGTGTAAAAATTTAGTTATAAATAAATTATATCTGTAAAAGATAATATTAAGAAAAAGTTTTCTTGTCTTTTCTTTTATTAATATACACACACCTCATATATTATATATATATATATATATATATATATATAAATAAATAAAAAGAAAGAGAGATAGAGACAGGCAGCATATCTTCATTCAAACAGGTTTCATTGAATATTATAGACATATTGTGTTTGTTTATTTTTATAATAATCCTTTCCAGTTTTCTAATCAGTTTCTTGATGTTAAGATGAAATTCATCAAGGAAGGTGCCATAGTTTTTTGGGTTTTTTTTTAACTCAAGTACTTTCGACCTTTTCTAAGATCATCTTCAGAAGTAAATTACAAAGAGCATTTCAATATAAGGGTTCTAACTGGGAATTGTTTTGGAAAAAAAAACACTATATATCAGTTTAAATGTCTTTTGGGAGATTGTATCTCTGACAAAAAAGTAAGTACATACATTGGCTTGACAACCACAACATTATCAAGACACCTTACACTTTCATTTGTCAGATACAAGTTCAATTACACAACATTTTATCACAGTTACAATAAGTTTGTCTTTTTAATTTACCCCTGAAGAAAATCTTAGAAAAAGTTGAAAGTACTTGGGTTAAAAAAAAAAACAAACCATGGCACCTTCCTTGATGAATTTCACCTTAAAATCAAGAGACAACATGTCTACATTATTCAATGAAACATGTTTGAATGGAAATATGCTGCATATATATATATATATATATATATATATATATATATATATCTCAAGACTATAACTGTTTGTCCCTCTAAGCAATTGTTTTTAAGCAGATTTGCACAAGGTATCCTACAAAAAGCTATTGCTTATAACCCACCGTAATTCTACACACACACTACAGATCAAAAGTTTGAAGAAACCCCCAGAATTAGCATGGAGGGGAACTTGACAGAAGAGTAATAAAAATAAAAAATGAAAAGAGCTCTTAGAGTCATTGAAAAAAAGAATGGAATCAATTATCAAACTCATACTTTGAGAAACTTTTGCAACAAATGCCAAAAATTTGTGCTGCTGTAATTAAGGCTAAAGGAGGATATTTTGACAAGAGCAAAATTTAATCATAAAATGCATTTTTCTTTTTGTTATAATAAAATTTCTAATAAAAAAAATCATGTCTCACTTTTTTTTCAACCATGTATAATAATTTTCTCTTATTTAAAGTACAAAACAACTACTTTCGGGGCAAACTTAAAAAATATTACGACAGGTGGCCTCAAATGTTTAAACTTATATATATATATATATATATATATATATAAGTAATGGATTTTTTATTTATTAATCAGACAAATTTTATCACTTTAAACATTATTTTAGGGGATACTCATATTTGAGTAGATGAAAATAAATAAATATACTGTTTAATAAATAAACGGAGTATCTACTCAAATTTGGGAATCCATTAAAATAACATTTAAAGCAATATGTATGTATGTATATGAAAGCAGCCGAGGGACAGAGAAACCTGTTTCCATAAAATTATAGAAGTTTTCTTTCAAGGTAGTGAATGGATTTCAATTAGGTTTTGAAGTACTTTTGATAACTCTACTACATCACAAGACAACCATTTCTTCTCAGCTTTTGTAGTAGTAATTTCCTTACAATCATACAAATGAATCTTGAGAAATGGAAAAAGTCAAGTTGTTTTTTTTTTATTTTAAATAGTGAAAATTTTCTGCTGATCCCATTGAGGTTTTCATTTAAAACATAGCATGACACAACATGCATTCTTAGCTAGTCTGACATGTTTTGAATTTTAGAATTGTGAATCAATAAAGCTCAACAAAAATTATTATTTTTTTTTTAATAACATTTCCAAAATAAACAAAATTATGTACTTTAATTTTCATCAATTTTTTTTTCTGATGAAAAAAAAAAAAAAAAAAAAATTATGATTGCTTCTTTGAGTGCAATTATTTCATAATAATAATAATAATAAAAAAAAAACTTATGATCTCTGGTTAATAAAACCAATCATCTGAGAAAAAGGTTTAAAAAGAAAAAAAAAAGAAAAAGAGAAGCTTGTTTAAAAGATTTCACATAAATAAATGGTTTGACCTTGGAAAAACATCTTCCAATAAAGACTATATAAGAAATTGATAAAATAAATGCATTACAGAATTTAAATAGTATAAATATTAATCTTGTGTTTTACTCTCTGTAGACAATCCATAGACACATTCATAATAAAATACTATCTTTCCAGGAGAAAAATATAAGGTGCGATTTATTACCAAAATTCAAAATGTAAATAACATAAAAATAAACACAATATTATACTATCTAAATCTGTAATGCAAAGATCTATGGCATAATGGTCATTCAGAAAAGCATCTAATCAGGTCCCTAAAAAAGCCATTTTGATATGAAATCCACGCTTTATAGGTTCAACAAACTTATCAGTTTTTTGTTTGTTTTTTTTTTTTACACAGTCTTTTGTTGTAACATTGTAAGAAATCCAATTATTCCTTCAATTTGCCACAATCAATAATTGAGATAAACTAACAAGATTCTTCTGCCTTTTAATTTGTTAAACATTTCAATGACACATCAATTATTTTAATCTTGGGTCAAAAAATTATAACAAATACCAAGTGAAAGTGACCAAAATTATTCCTCAGAAATCATTTCTTAGCTAGTTTTACCCGTACCATTAAAAACAACACGAATAGTTAAGTAACTTTGCAATTGTATTAATTATATTTTGTGCATTAAAAAATCTTGGCTTTTTATCTGTACAATTAAGTCTATTGTAACAAAAAAGAATTCTGATTTTTAAATCATTAAAAGCTTAAATATCAAAAGAAGATATTGCTAAACAAAAGAAATAAAAAGCAATGTGTTAACAACCTGTTCTACCCTATTTACAAATTAGATAGTCAGCTACTAGTATCAAGTAATGTCTACTGTTACTATAACAATGGAATATCTCATTACTAAGAAGGGGAAATCAGGTTGCATGACCAATAAATATATAAAGACATATGGCTTTATATTATAGAATAGATGCCATCTCATTTCATAGAGAAAAATGAATGTGTTGAAATCAATACAATGCAGAAATAGCACACCTGAGCCACCCACATTTGGGGTGGTTGCAAAAGCTTACCCAACCAGAGTGCAACGGAAGAGCTTTGCTCTGAGGGAATGGGTTAAATGATCAATGTTAACTCCTGCGCCAATGTAGTGAAGAGATACAAGATGCAGAAAATGTCTAGAAGAAAATGCAGCAACAATTAAGGAATTAATGACAGAATATGTATTCAACAATAATTTCAAAGTTGATTATGTTATCCTTCTCTTTAACTAAAGTCTTCTCTTTCTCTTTCATTCACCTTGTGTCCTCGTGGCATTATCACCTTGCTTGGAGTGAAATGATTAAAAAAAAAAAATTGGTAATCTAAATAAGATAATTAAATTTAAAAAGTACAAATCTTTTTAGATTCTAAGAATTATTTAGAGATAATAATGATATACTGATACAAGTCCTACTAATTAACCCATAGCTGGGGAGAGGAGAAGTGGATTCATACCTTCCCAAGGGTATTTTTGCATAAGTGAATATAATGAACCAGACTGGAATTGGAACTTGGCTCTCTGATCTCCAGTACAGAGTCTTTATCTATTACACCACTTGCACATCCCAGCTTACAGCACCTGGTATTTTCAAGTGGTCATCAATCTAGGTATTAACCAGACTTGACATTGCTTAACTACGGTGATCATATATACCAGTGTTTGAATGTGATATGACCATAAGCCCATACAAATCTGTATTTAAAGAAAAAACTTAATTGTAAGCCAAGAAACTTTTCCTTTGCTTCATATTTTTTAAAGTCTTCAGCAATATTCTTTTTCAAATCCTTACAAAAATAAATACTTTAAAAAATGTATAACATTAAAAATATTCAAACTATTTTAATTCATAAACTTAACATTATTTGTAGCAGGGACTACGTCATTTTCCTATGAATTCTATTGAAAAAAGTTATACCGTGTATGTAATTTTCAAAGTTATCAAAAACTTTATTTTTCTTATATTAGTTTGAAAATTGTCATCAGTTAAACAAAAAATCTTTTATTCGGGAAAAAAAAAGTTAATGCTAACAAAAAATTGCCGTCTTCAAAATAATTGTTGATCGATTTGTTTTTTTTAAAGATTATCAACCCTTTGTGGGTCATTTTATTTCAAAACATATTTCAGATTTTAGGAGGGGGATTACAGTATTCTTGAGTGGTCTCCCATCTAAGTACTGGCCAGGCTTAACACTGCTTAACTTCAAAACCAGTGTTTTTTAGCATGATTTGACCATAAGCTTTCAAAAAATCTGAAAAATGATTTGAATAAAACTTTTGACTGAATATATTTTCTGTTTTTATCTTGCAACTAAATGACTGTCATTTGGTGGAAGTTGTGTTACATTTTGCAAACCAGAATAAAATTTGTAACATAACTGATAGTTCTCATCCAATTCTTCAAAATGGGGAGCTTATCAACTCTACAGTGTAGCCCAAAAGTCTTAGAAAAATGATTATAACAAACACCTACATAAATCAGTGGAGTAATGGATAGCAGATCAGATTGAGGAATCGGAGAGCCGAGTTTGCATTCCATTCGATTCCATTACATTCACTTATATGCTAATACCCTTGGGAAAAGTATGAATCCTCTTCTCCCCCCAGCTATAGGTAAATAGCAGGACAGGCCGGGTTCTATAGCATTAGATGGCAACTAGTCTACTGCAGAAAGAAATGGCAACCTATTGCGGGAAAAGAAAATCTGCCTCGTCAGTCATGTATTGAAAGATACATGATTGCCTAAGCGTGTATCACGCATGGCACATAACTAAGTAAATCATAAAAATTGATTTATCACTGTATAAGGATTTGCTACATAAACAAAAGCAATAATGAGTGGATTTATAACAAAATCTCCTAAATAAATTAATGCAAACATTTAATGAGCACTTTTAGAGGAAAGAGAATAAATGTCATTCAAAAACTGATGCAATTTTTGTTTATGCCATTTGGATTAATCAAAAGAAAAGAAAAAAAAAAAACAAACAAGGAAGTTGTGAATGTTTGGCTTTTTTTCATTGGCTAATAATCAATGTTCGGGACTTCTCATATGTCAAGATCAAAAGGCATCAATCAAAAACTTATCAAACATTTGATCTTGAAACAAACTAGTAAAGAGTAACTTTATATAAGCATTGTAATTATTATGATATACTATTTTAATTTTACAAATCAAGACATTGAATTTAGTCTTTTTAATAGCTTGGAAATTATGAGTATCACTAAATTATATTAACTGATCAAATATTAATCAGCTGATAAAGAGAAAGTGAAATATTGTCAGATGTCTATATTTATAGATTCATGTTTAGCAGTTTATTCACAAAATTTATCCATGCTTAATTGTGATAAAACAGTACAGGTCACATGATGAAACTGGGTCTAATTTTTGATGTGTACAAGCCAAGAGTTGTTAGAATTGGTAACAGGATTAACTGACCTACATAAATGGATATAAAATACAAAGACCTTCCTGAAGAAATTTCACAAAGAGGGCATCCATTTAAAGTTTTTCTAGAGTCAATTCTCTGAAACACTCAACTGCAAGACAATGCAAAGGAAAATACAGAGATGATGAGGTTTGTCATCTCTAATAAGGTTTGTTCTGACCCTGAAGATGAGAAATAACTAAACCAAGAAAAGATAGAAAATCTAGTATGATGCAAAATACTTTGCTGATTTTTTCTAAGAACAGTTTGACAAATTTTTCTTGCAAAGATGAAGGAAAGACAATCCTATATTAACAGCATATTGTCAGGTATTCAACCAAAAGAGATAACATCTTCCAATTAGAATGTTCCTAAAAAGAAAATGCCAATTCCAGAAGTATCAATGTCAGCCTTGCTTCAAATTCCGTCTCATTCGTCTCAAATTATGAAGACAAAAGACTGAGTAATAGCACACTGCATGCAAAAGATCAGTAAAAGGACAACATATTAAATCTTTTAATTACATTCAAATACTGCTTGGTTAATTGCAATTTGGGTACAAATAGAAAATATTTAAAGTTGTTTAGGTGGGAGTTTAGATATTTAGGTAATTTCATTGCTTTTTCTTTCTTTTTGCAAGAGGTATTAACATGTAAGCCCAACAAAGAAAGGGAGTTTTTTTGATTACATTCTGATTAAAACAACTCTATTCTAAATATGATCATCAGACAAAAATGTTTTCTTATGTAAAATATTCACTAAGTTTAAAGTAAAAGTTTCATATAGTTTCTTATGAGCAATATATCAATTGTGAGCATCAATATGACACAGATATGTTAATGGTGGGAAGAATAACCAAAGTAGTCTGATACATTTGGTAACTACATTTCATATGACGAGAGAATTTAGGGAAAATTATGAATAAATATTAATGCCAGGATAAATACAATTGGACAGTTTCATGAAGAATTCAATATTCCATTTAAGATTTCACTTACAATTATAAATGACAAGCAGACTTGTTTTAACTAAATTTTTTAAAGTTGCAAAAGTTTGTTTATGCTTAACAGCATATCAACTCCTTTGGGTCATGCCAAAGCTGATGTCATGGTTGAATAGATTTTTTTTTTTTTTTTAAGGAATCTTTTCTTGCTTTTAGTGGCATCTGCTGCAGTTTTCTCTGAGGGATATTCTTGATGTAATTAAATAGTTTTAATTATCTTTTGATAGACATAATTTTCCACTGTTTTTCATGCATTTAATGTGGCTAGTTTAAAAGGTGCATTTGTGTGCATGTATGGTGGCTATAGTTTTTTTTTTTGTTTTTTTGTGAAAGTTTCTTTTAGGAATGATAAGATATCCTGTATTTCATTATTGTTAAACAATTCCATCATGTTTCTTGCTTTTATTTATTGTTGTCTTATTTGGTTGAATTTTTTACATTCTACCAGTACATGTTTTACTGCGTAGGGGGTCGTGCATATTGATCTTCCTGTGTTAGCATATGAGCATTGGTAAGCCTTGTATGGTTGATGTGTAGTCTGGCCAGTATAACATGCTCCTAGCAGCGTCTTCCTATACCTGGTTTTCACTCCCAGATTAGGTCTGTATGTAAACTTGCAAAAGACTAAAAAGTTACCAAATAAAATGGAAATGATTTGAAGAATCAGTAAAAGAAATGGATTCTTCCTGTTCTTACAAAAATTCTCATTACCTGTTTTTTTTTAAACTATTGATCACCCAATACAAAGCCCAAGAGCTACTCAAGGTAGAGGGTTACTGAATGTGGTTGTTGTCAGGGAGGGTGAAGGAGGAAGTAAGAAGTGCATATTATGAGGATATGTAGGATAGATAATGGCTGACCCTAAACTTCAAGAGGTTAAGATTTTAGTTATGAAGGGAGCACCCACTTGGGAGTCTGTTCCACTAAGTAACAGTTCTGTGGAAGAATCTATCTGAGTGGAACTTCTTCCTTACTAAAGGAATATGAAGGGAATACGAATGAGTCGACCCTGTGTGCATCATATGGCGGATTCAAGCTGTGAGGGTCTGGATTGGTGGAACCCAGGAACGTAGCTTGCCTGAACATCTGCTGTAAAAATAGCAATAGAGTAACAAGAAGCTGACACTGTTTCATATTTGAGGAAAGGGGTTGTAGGGTGGAAAATAATGCATCACCCACAAGGCCGTGTAAATGCTTTTGAACACTGCCAAAGCTGGAAAGTGAAGATTGTGCAGCTCCAGTCCAAATACAATGGCAGCAATCCTCCATTTTTGGTCTGATCTGACTCTTGTAAAGATCGAGCAGAGCAGAAGGAGTCAGGTAATTTCTGGACTGGTACAAAGGACTGACCATTTTCCAAGCATCTTTAGTGATGGATTGTATAGAGATGTTAGACTTAAGGTCCACAGTGAGCTCAAGTCCCAATAGACATTCAAAGCAAGGAGCCTTATTGAGAGTAATACTGTTCATCATGACTGGAGAATCTAATTTCCAGAAAGATCTCTAAATAAACACATTCATTAATTTTTAGTTGAAGATGACGTTAAGGGGGACAAGGAAACAAATGTTGACTCAAATTTTATTCGGAATATGAAGTCATAAAATAAGCAAATTGGACATCTCACCAATCAGCTGAAGAATACTGGCAAATATTAAATACATGAATGTCTGTGTGTGTGTGTGCATGCATTGCACATAGATATTGCGAGTATTTGGGGTAAAATAATAGCACCTAATACAATATTTCTCTAATAAAAATGATTCACGCGTGTCTACGAATAACAATAAAAGTTTCAAGTATAAAATTGCTCAAGACATTTAAAGACCTATACAAGTTGCTAGTGACTGATTAATATTTTTAAAGCAAAAAAAAATCTCCAAAATTAAGAATTTAAGCTTTGATAACAGCAAACTCCATAGTTACCTAATATCTACAAATTAATCAATTATACATAATAAAGTGGGATAACATTAACACTTTGACTGTTGTATTATTATATTGTTGCCTGGCTGTGCTGGCCGTTTTAGGAAGAAGATAGGAAATTGCCATTTAATGGAAATAAATAAAAACACTGACAATGATTTCTCATATGGATACAGAATTTGAAGAATTAGTTAATATTTGTGACATCTAAGTTGCATACCAATGAAACATGAAACAAGAGATTCATTTTGTAGTATAGACATGTAAGAATAGAGTTAGTTGTGTTGGGGAGGAGGGGGCATCATCATGCAATTTTTTAAAAACAATTTTTTCTTTTCTCTACACCCATAATAAATATTCATCAATGTTTTATCTTTTCTTTCAAACACACAAACATACAAAAAATAAAATAAAACTTTTAATATATATTTACAAATAGATGCTCAAAAATAGTTCAAGGCTTTTAGGATTCTTAAATCTACCAAAATCTTTCACTCAATGCTATGACCCAAATTCTTCAATTCAAATTAAATTTTGAACATCATGTGTGACATAATGATCTCTTGCAAGACTTACGGTGATACGAACAATAGTTCCATGATAAAATGCAAATGACTAATGCTATCAAAATCTATTAAATGTTATTTACAAAAATACAAAATATTGGGAAGAATGTTATGAATTTTTAATGTCGTGAGATGCTTTTAATATAGAAATCCTTGGACCCATGTGAATGACCGAATGTCTCCAAAAATGGCCATATATTCTGGCTGTTAACAGTTTAGAAGAAATGTTGCAAGAAAAATTAGATATGATCAATTGCCACTTATAAAAAAATTTTTAAATGTAGTATTATCACATACATTCAAAATCTTTTACAAAGTAGGCATACATTTTTAGGACAACTTGAATAGAATGGTATCAGAAGAAATAAAAATCAGGTTTCCTAAAATAAGGGAAAAATGACTAATTTAATTTATAATCACCTATTCTTATATATTTTATAATGATATTAGAAAAGAATTTATAAGCAAACACTTCATTCATCTAACAAAATGCTTGTGGTGCATTACATTGTTACTAAACTACCAAGAAGAAAAAAAACACTTACTTTAATCAAAGATTAAATTTGTTTTTTTTTTCTAAAATTCATCCTATTAAGATTGCCTTGTAATAAATTTATGATTTGTTGTTTACAAGACCCATTCTCTTCATTAAGTTATAAGAGTGTCAATGAATATTTAGACAAATGGTAGCTATATTGTTTCAATCATCCTAATTATATTGAATAACCTTACGTTCTTTTTAAGCTTTGTATAAGCAGTTTTCTAGGAACAAAAACAAACCTATTTTGCCTCTCCCCCAAATAAATCTGTATGTGATAAATGACAAACAACTATTTCTGAATTAATTGTTCCAGGTTTGAGATAGATTTGATTATTTTTATTTTAGACAGTAAAGTTAGAAGGGAGAGAGAGAGAAACTAAATATTAAGGGGACTGAGCTGGGGGTGGGAGAAAGAGATAGAAAAACTTAATATTAAAAAGGACTGAAGTGGGGGAGAGAGAAAGAAAAAGTGAAACCAAATATTAAGGGGACTAAAGAGGGAGAGAGAAAAACTGAATATTAAGGTGACTCAAGGGGAGAGAGAGAGTGAAACTGAATATTAAGGGGATTGAAGGGAGAGTGAGAGAGAAACTGAATATAATTATGAGGACTGAGGGTGGAGAGAGAGAAAAACTGAATATTATGGGGGACAAAAATCAGAATTTATCTTTCTTTCATCATATGAAATTGTAGATATTAAATTTACAAAATGATAATACTTTAAATAGGATTTAAAAGTGAAGCCATAAGTGAAGATATTCAATAGTTATCAATGGTTATTTTCTTTACAAACAGAACAATTTGCAAAGGCAGGATTTAAGGCATTGTGTATGTATATATGGTAGAGGTGTCATCATGTAAACCCTAACCCAGCCCTGACCTTGTACAGCCGAGGAAGGAAGAAATGCAGCCTTGCTGACAAAAAATGTGATATGTTTGTGACAGACAAGCACAATGGATTGGAGTTCAAGGACAATATTTATCTTTTAACTTTTTTTCAAGCATTGATCTTTGAGCAAAAGAATCAGATACAAAGATAAAAGAAGGGAAAAAAAAATGCAAACATTGTGAACAGATCAATTACAAATTCAACAGGATAAATATGATCAAGCCAATGAATATTTTATAAAGATGTAAAATAAGCTGAGTTTCAAATTTATGAGTTTTTCACATTCTGTTACATGTCAGACTCATAGCGACCAAATAAATAAGAAATATAGCTTAGATATTGACTTGAGCCCGATACCTTGTGTTTGATGCCGAAGATCAAATCTAGTTATCAATCTGGTTGTGTTGACAAATGAAAAGTTTGAGCAAAAGTTTTTGCACATTGTATTACATTTATTATTTATTTCATTCCTTGTGGGAATAAAAAAAAATTCCTCAAACAAATGTAGAAAGTTGAAAAAAAAAAAAAAAAAAAAAAAAAGTATTACTTGTCCGTCATATAAAATACCAAGTTAAATTTGATGCCCATCGTCACAATATTACAAATGATACAAAATCTATCATTTTGTTAATGTCAGTTCAAATATGAATGATTATCCATTTTTTTAAATTGAGAAAGTTATATAAGTTGTGCCTTGTAAAGATTTTATTTCTTAACCAAGATTCATTAAAATTAAAATTCTGTGAGCAAGTATTCTGAATGTCAACCATCTTTACTCAAGATGGCTAGTCAAAAACTCAAGCACTATACATTTATCCCCATATGTCCAGTGGAAATCATAACATTTTATATAATTTAAAAATACTTTCACAACATATCAGTAGCATGGAGAAACCTTTACAACATGTACTCACATCTGATTTTAAAAAAGAAAGAAAGATTTTTCTTAAAATAAAATTCACAAAAGGATGCAGATCATAAGTTTTAATGTCTTTATGCCAGGGAAGTGATACCTATTTCAATACAATCGTACAAGAGAACAAAACATTTGACACAGCCTATCAAAAAATCATCTGTAGTTTCAAGTTTATTGCCATTATATAAATAGGAAGAGTTAAGGCTGACCAAAATAAATCATGTAGTAATCAGTTAAAGTAATAAACCATTGTTGCTCTCAACAACAAAAAAAATTATTTCTCACATTTTCCCAATCTTTTAACATTATATGTAATAGTTCAACTCTTATTTAATAAATAAAATTTTTCACTTATTATTTAATAAATAAAAATAAACAAAAATCAGGAATGCTTAAGCAGCTTAAATATTTTGTAATGGAATGTGCAGAAAGAGATAACAACTGCTTCAAAAGCAAATAATAATTAATAGCAAATATCAAGTAAAAAAAACAAAAAATTATGATAACCAACTAGAAACCAGGTTTCAAATAAACATGGCCTCCATTGGAGGCTTAGTGAGAATAGACAATTAAAACTACTGAATTTGGAATGAAACTGGAGAAATTTGTTCTGCTTTTAATGCTTTTTCGATTTTACATGTTACTAATACAAACCATGAAACTTTACATTGTTTCCCCATTCTAATCAAACTATTTTCAAATGTCAAAATCAATAATTTCAAAGTAAATCTTTATCTATTAAATCCACTTTCTTTTTGTTCACAAAAACAGGTAACTGCCTTCTTAGTGCAATTTAAGATTTGAAAGTTTTTCTTATTTAATACACAAAAAACAATACCCTGTCTGGTGGCAAAAGCTGCTTGTGGCACCAGGGGTGGCAGTACCGCCTTAGCCACTGAAACTGTTACTTCCCCTGATTGGCAGCTGATGAGGGCAGGGGATTGCATGCACCTTCAAATGTTGTATGTAAAAAAAACCCCAAAAAAACAGCAGTTATTTCCCTTTGTTCACAAGTTTTAGTGATTGGGGCATATTAAAAATTAATTTATATTAAGACATTTAAGTGTGAGAATGAAGCAAATTGCCACAGTAATTTCAGCTGTCTCTGATATAAACCAAGCATACATTTGAATTATATATATATATATATATATATATATATATATATATATATATATATATATATGTATATATATATATATATATATATATATATATATATATATATATATATATATAGGGGAGATGTAAAATGGGAAAAAGTCATACATCTTTCTCCCAATATTGTTCTAGATATAAAACATTTATATATCATTATCCCATTATATATATATATATATATATATATATATATATATATATATATAAAAAAGAGTGCTCAATATAAAAAATGGAACATTTGTAGACAAATCAACACTGCATGACCAAGTATGATTGCTCTATTTGTAGGCTCTATAAATAATCTATGGAGAGGAGGAATAAAAAAAAAGTGAGGAAGGAATAATCCAGCTCTTCCCAGGTCTTTTGTTTAGTGTTAATGCTTCAGATTCTTCTTGGCGATGAGATTTGGTTTTATTATTTTATTTGCTTTGTATATTTTTTTCTCACACACACACACACAGAAGAAAAAATATAAAAATTTTTATATATCAAGAACAATTTTAGGGACAACTATGTCAAAGTGTACAAAGTGTTGTCTTTTAGTACTTACATTGATATGAGTACATATGCACATTAAGGAGAGGAGATTTTGATAATTTGAAAGTTAAAAAAGATTTTTTTAAATCTAAATTTAAAATTTGCAGCATCCACTCTCCTTCATGTGCATGTGTAATCACATCAATATAAACATCACTTTAGTCTGCCGATGTCCTAAGAAACATCAAACAAACAAAATTTATCTACTTTTTCGTAGTTTTACCTTATATATATGATATATAATTTTGTATAATTTTATATATCAACAAACAGTATTTAGAAAAATATGACAAACTGGAAAGGTTTTTTCGTGACACATTTCATCTGTTAAGATTTCATCTGACTGGGCTTTGTTGATGTTGCCACATCTAGGCATGCACACAAAATGAGAGACACAGATAGTTTCAGTTTGAAATAATTTTTTTCAATTTTGAAACTACCTGCATTTCTCATTTTGTGTGCATGTGTAGACGTGACAACGTCAACAAAGCTCAATCTGATGAAATCTTAATGGATGAAACACATCACAAAATACCTTTCCAGGTTGTGATATATATATATTTATTCTAGATAACTGCTACAGGAAATCAACTGGATTGATCCAATTTGAAGGAATTAATTTCCTGTCAACAATTTGAACACTTACAAGCACATATGTTCACTAATAATTTATACAACATTATATACAAAGTGGCATTGGTAACTGTGCATGCTGTGATTGTACTGTTTAATATGCATGCAACTAATGCTTACTGGTACCCAGTTTTTTGAGTCAGTCTTCCAATAGGCTCTATACTATCTACTAGTGTGCTACTATTACACAAGATTTCATAACATTGTGTTGGAACGGTTCTGCAATCTTTACGATGACTGACAACTTTGAGCGACATGCCTGCAGCAAATCCACTACCAAGACCCTTAAAATGTTTCAATAGGCATTTGCTGAATATTCTTATGGTTAAATACGGGCATTTTGAATTTCAAGGCCAGTCAGGCATAAGTTTAAGATGACAAGCATTCAGGTCAACCAATCACTAGCAAAAACATTCATGATCTCATCTATATAGATCATTTATATTAATATAATAATGACATACTTTTATAAGGTCTGATCAGGGGAATTTCTGATACCACCTCAAACATAAAACATTGTAATTGGAAATGTATTTATATTCCTTTCAGGTGTTCAAAGGAAATGTTGCTCTTTCACGAGCAAGCAGATTACGGAATCTAAAACAAACAAAATTTAAGCAGCAGAATCTCTGATTGTTTCATCTGTTTAGTTCTTAAATTCCCTGAGAGAATTTTCCATGTCAGCTTGAGGGATCAATAAAACTGGGAAAATCTAATTGCTCCACCTCCAAAAATAAATAAATTATTTGCAATATTTTTATATGCTTAGTTGACATGAAGTGGAAAGACTCGATTGAATCGATTGCTAAGTCAACTGTTAAGAAAGTTGTCCGCCGCCATAAGGTTGCCTCTCTATGTGTTTTCTACAAATACTTTGATGGTAATTCTTCGGATGTGCGCTTCGCTATGTTACCTAGACTTTTTGAAATTAAGCACAGTACTAGACTGGTGTCTAGATCTCATTAACTTACAGTTGAGCTGGCTAGATGTAACTGTAAATTCTATGCTAACAGTTTCTTTTCTCACACTTCTTGCTTGTGGAACTGCTTTCTGGCTCCATGCTTTCCAGCCAACTTTAATCTGCAAAAATTTAAATGCAATGTTGATCACTATCGATTGTCTTCCGGATAACTCTTTACTTCTACTGCTCATTATTAATGTTTCTGTTCCTAAATCTTCAACACTCTGTAACCTCTTGTGTTTTAGTGGCTTTACTGCATTGCATGAGGTGATACCGATTTAGAAAAAAAAAGTTTTGCCAATAGATTAATATCTGGCTTCCCTATAAAGTTATATTGACACTCGAAAATATTGAGAAAATATTTTCATTACACCCAGATTTAGGATTAATTTTAACCAACTTTTTGTAGTTTTAAACAATCCATTAAGCTTAAAATCAATATAATGTAATAATGAAAATCATTTATTTCAGGATTTCCAAACAAGAATACCACTACTACTATCAGCAGCATAGCTAAAGTGGACTGAAGGGAGCAGTCCACCCAAGGTGGCACTTTTGTGCCTGCTGTAGGCTATAAGCCTGTATAGGTTGTATTGAAATAAAAGTAGTTGTAATGTCTGGACAATATTCACAGTTGAAGGATCTTTTCAATTTCAAGTAACTTAAACTATGACATATATATTGGTCTACAGAGCAACAATTGACAGATGAAATAGTTTTTGACAATGTCATTGAAGAATTTACCACAAAGAAGTAAGAAAAGTTATTTTGTATAAAGTTGTAATTTTCATTTCAGAAATAAAAATGCTCCTAATTTTTTACAAGTTTTTTCCAATATGTCCTTTTTGCTTTTTAACTGTCACTGATAAAGTTTAAGTATATTTGGTGTGTATTTAAAGCATACAATATTGAGTATGTGAAAGTAATATTATAATGGTATACAAACTAGTTATATACATATATATATATATATATATATATATATATATATATATATATAAGGCAACTCCTGTGGAGGGATCCTGATTCGGCCTTCATCACAATAGCTAGGTTGGAGTAGATGTGATAAACTACAGATGAACTCAAAACTGTTCACTGCATTTAAGTATTGCATTAATATTTAAGCTTACCTTTTAAAAGTTCAACAAAAGACATGAGCTATTGAGAGTTGTGTCACTTTAATTGAAAAAAAGGAGACACATTGACACTGGCATTTATTTAAGAATGAGTCACTGTGCAATATATATATATATATATATATATATATATATATATATATATATATATATGGGGGTGGATTGGGGTAGCAAACTCAAAAGGGCTGCCCCAGGCATCACGCACTCTAGCTATGCCACTGACTACTATGCAGTGAAGAATCAAGCATAAAATACATTTGGAAGAAAAAAAAATAATTGGACACTAGCAATGAGAACACTCTATCCAATTATGACCCTATGACCCTTTATGAAAGATGAGCCCCTGAAATACAGGATGTAAATTCAAGACTCATACAAAGCTATTCAAAATTTTGAAGTTTAATGGTGGAAAGATATTTTGACTAAACACACTGTGATTAAAAAAAAAAAAAAAAAAAAAAAACTTGTCAAAATTAATTATTAAAAAATATCTAATAATGTTTTACTTCATGTGAGAATTTTGATATAAAAC